>CM056801.1:14816312-16016312 GCA_029852875.1 Mythimna loreyi | reverse complement strand
CCTGTAAAGGCCCAACAGGGTCGAAGCCTTCTGGGGCCAATGGGTTGATGCGAAAGTGGAACACCGGGGCCCAGGAACTAAGACAAGAATGAACGGTGGGTCGTTTAGTCAGTAGAAGTCTGACACTGTCACCCATTTGATGATTTTTTCCCGTTATCAAAATTAGGGGTTGGAGTGTACGTAACGGGGCCGGGCACCGACGAAAAAAAGATCCGGTGGGATGTAGGAGTACAATGGTAGAGGAAACCTCAGAGAACACTGCATGTGACCTTGACCTCAAGGCTAAATGTTTAAAATGCTGGGAAACTTCTGGGACCTCAAAGGACAATAACCATGACCTCAAGGTCGATGAATTTAACCTCGAGGTCAAATTTAAAAATGTTGGGAAACGCCTAGGACACAAATAGCACCTTTTGGTAAATTTTTCTTAGTGCCCCGTTTAGTAGCCACTGACCCGCGCCTACGGTGGCCGGAAATCGGGATTGGAATCGCGGCGGCGTCTGTTGTCGGTCAGCCTCCTTTGCCAGCATTACTGCTTCGCAGAAGGAGACAGATAACTATAAGCTTTCGAACGTTGAGTCTTCCAGGTCGTAAGTGTATCACCTTTCGTCCGCATTGACCGTCTGTTCTGCGAGCAACGTGCCCTGCCCACTGTCAAATCAGTTTGACAGTTCTTAGTGCTAAAATTTGTTATTCATGTTCTAAATGTGTATTCATTAAAACTATAAATACTTGAGTGAGTCTTATTATAATACTTCACTAACAAAATTTCTTAAGAGTCTAAAGAAGCTTAAACTTCTTGAAGTTATTTTGAATTTACTTTGTTTTATAATATGTTTGAACGCTAATAATATTGTAAACATTTTATTCTGGCTGGCCTGTCAGTCTAGTAGTTAGTGACCCTGACTGCTATTCGGGAGGTTGTGGGTTCGATTCCCACCCAGGACAAATATTTGTGTGATGAGCACGATCATTTGTTCTGTGTCTGAGTGTAATTTATCTATAAGATGTAGAAATATATAAATATGTTTATCAGTTGTCTAGTACTCATAACACAAGCTCTGCTTAGCTTGGGACTAAATGGCATTGTGTGATAGTTCTGCATATTACATTATTATTTTATTCTAATACCCACATGTTACAAACATAAAAAATGTAGGTAACACAAAAATATATATTGTAAATCCTTTTTAGCCGTTTGATATTCGAACGCCATTTTAGCTAAACGTCTTCAAAAGGACGAGTCGAACGTGATCCGTTTTAAAAATAGAACATCTACGATTTTGGTAAAACGGAGGTACCAACCTTAGATTGTTATTTTGTTTTGGTTTTGGTAAGTTAATGTCGTTGGTATTGGAGAATTCTAATGACTTACGGTAGGCGGTTACTTAGGCCTTTTATTGTAGAAAGAAAAAAGGTTTATTCGTGCTTTATACAGCAGAAACAAAATAAAAAAAAATGGATGAAGAAAAAGTAGCATTAAAATCTGTGCAAGACCACAAGCATAAGCTATGATACTTAAAAAGATATTTTTTGCTTATTTAACGTGGCATGACATAATTTCATCCGCAAATTAAGTGACACGTTTTACTAATTCTATGGATTTTACTTTTATTTTAATTCTAATAATCGTAAATATCCGAATTTATCGGGTAATCCGATAAACTTTTTATACCCGTACCTGTATCCAAAAATTACAATATCCCTACACTTTCTAGGGATTTTAATATCGACTTGTTCTGCATCAGTTAGGTCATCTTACCATGGCAAACGTTAAAGACATTTTTCGCAATATAAACTAATTAATTTCTCTTGTTACTAATTACTCAAGAGGCCGGTTCGGGACGATTTATCCATACAAACGTAATACCAAAATCATTTGCAAGTCGAGCATATTTCAACCATCATCATCATCATCTTAGCGACCGTCCCGGGTGCACACCTTGGCTTTCACCTCGGTGCCCGGGGTCCGCTTATTTCAACCATATTATGGTGATATTTGGATTTAGACAAAATTTATCTAGGTTCCCAGATCTTTCTTTTTTAAAAAAGCTTGTTTAAAGCTTTTTTAATGATTTTGGTATTACGTTTGTATGGATAAATCGTCCCGAACCGGCCTCTTAATGACTTTAACATAGTTTTTTTGTATCTATTTTTTTTATCTAACAGTGGCTTTTTTATGATGCAAAAATCATCCAATGACTCCTGTTCTTGAGTGGAACGGGAAACTAAAATATCCCACCCCGTTCCTTTTTTGCCCTTCCCACTGGGTCCGAGCCTTCCTTTCAGAAAGGAACCCTGCGCTCCAGTAGGGTTCGACAATGTTGTAGGGTCCCTACGGCTTTGCTGACAACTCCTTGAGGAACGCAGGAACAGAGCGTGCCGTTAACGACTTGGCTTGGTCCGGACTGTTATGATAGCCCCCACGAGGATACCGCTTAGTTGAGGCTCATAATTAGCAAAAGTCTCTCCATATCATTCATTTATTAAATGTCTAATGTGTAAATCCAAATACAAAATTTCGTTCATTACATCCCTGCCACCCTGGCATATACTTTGAATCCTTATCCATTACAGGGTAATCCGAATAATTTTATTATTGTTAATTATTTGAATTCATTAGAGCGTATTTATAACTTCGCTTAAAATTTATTTTGAAAACTCTCAAATTCGTAAAATAAAATATTAATGATGTGTAACGTCTGATATAATTATTTCTGCTGTACGTCATCATCATCATCATCATCAGCCTTTTAATGTTCCCACTGCAGGGACACAGGCCTCCTCTCTCTAGGAGAGGGAATGGGCCATGATCCACCACGCGGGCCCAGTACGGATTGGTGGATGCTGCTGTACGTATTTAAGCCTAAATTATAAATACTTGTGTACCTTTAAATTCTCCGTCCTTTTTGCGATCCCTTTTTATTAAAAATGGTTTTGGAAATGGAAAAGGTACAACAAATATTTAACGTATCATCTCTTCTCCTTAAAAGCTATTATATTACAAAACGCAACTGATATCTTTTTACCAAATACACTGCCTTTTCTTCTTAAAAAATCAACAACAAATAAATAAAAATACGTCAAAACGTTAAAGTATCCGGATAAATGATAGAAATACCCGGATATACCCGTTCACGCATCGACAATACATAATACACGGAAATACCTGTTCGGGCAGGATTTCCAATTACTTAAACCCAAAACCGTTTCAAATACGTTTGTACCGGAATATAATATTCGATATTACCCGCAATCCGGATGTGTGTAACCGGGCGGTGTAGTGAACGGATACCTTTATGTGATTTTAATAAAATAGGTAATATTTCAATTCTTTTAAAGGAGTTGTTCGTCTTTTTGCGTTTGAGGAAAATCTAAGTTTTAAATCCATGTTTTTTAAGCAAGAAATAAAACTCAATTTGATAAATTTATCTCTACTACGAGTAGTTAATGGTAATCGTGTATTTTGTGCTTGGAATAATTATCATAATCGGTCTTATAATACTCTAATTTTAGGGCTAAAGCCTCCTGCCTTGGAAAAGGAATGAGCCATAATTCGCCACGTGGGTTCAGTGTGGGTTGATGAACGATTCGTGTCTTCGGATTTTCGATTCTAGACCTAGAATGTCAGTTTGTGCCATAAAGCGAAAGAAATAATGGAATGATTTCTTACTTACAAGTACTTGTGTTTCTTAAATTTCGCCTAATAATTTCGTACAGCTTGGGCAGGCATTAGTCCTAATGAACTTTGTCAATCAAGAATTGCTGTTTTAGTCAATTTAAGTCTGACAAGTCCTCAGCTCCACTCAAGAGTGAAAGAAGTCAATGGCTGATTTCCCACCATTTCTGTACCACATTTTATACAAATAAATGCTTTGACTTTGACCACTTTAAAAAACAAAGTAAATGAAACTTCTTTTTTTTTGTTTGAAAATCGAATGACAGAATTCGAAAATTAACAGCAACCGAACCCCAGTACTCGATCAATCGAATGATTCTGTCATTACTAGTGGTTTCATTTGTACGTGCATCACCTCATCAGTATGCAGGTAGCAATTAGCATGCCTTTTCAGCTGAAATCAACGGATTTTGGGTCCGTTTGGGACTACAATGACTCCGTACCTTATTTTTTTTTTTTTTGGGACGAACAGTTCAAGTTAGGAAAATTACTTGTGAGTCGCAGAACACACAGACCTGGAACAACTGTCTGTGGGTCATAAAAATATTTAATCCATGTAGCAATCGAACCCGTGGCATACAGCGAACAATGCGTTACAAATGAGAATAAGGTCGATTGCCATATTCTGACGCCACGATTTAGTGTCAATTTAAAATACACGACACAAGAAGAAGAAGAGAGGATGAGATATGCCTACACTTTTTTGTCCTTATAGTGGCTAGTGGTTTGTGTCTGTGGCTTTTAGCGATAGCACTGCACATTGTACCTAACACCTTATTAATTTTAAGCTCCCACTGTATTTAAATTAATGGTGTACCTAAAATTAATAAAAAGTATATATATCTATCTATGATGGCCGACCTAGAATGTGGTGGCAAGATGACCTGGAGGTCATCTTGCCACCACATTCTAGGTCGGCCTTAATGACGCCCTGTGGTTTTTAATTTTCCGCATTATTCCACAGAATTACTAAACAATCTTTTATTTTTAACAAGTAAGCTCTTGAGACTACAAAAGAGTTGTAATATTCCATGTTCTATTTCCAACCTCTTCAACAAAAAACTAGAATGTCTTATTTACCTATCCAAGATCTCTACAAACGAAAAGTCTTTTACCAAAAGAAAAATATATTGTGGTAGTACTTTCATGAACAAACTTTACCACAACTAATTCAACTCCTTATAAGACCCTAAAACTATCTCTAGAAAAAGAAATTCTTCACGCAATATTATGTGATACGAAAACTACGAGAAAAACTTATGATACACGCGTTAAACTTACAAAAAATATCTGTATATTTTTTTCGCGAAGTAGAATGAAATTCATCATTATTCCGACCCTCGGGCTCAGAAAGTGGGCGAAAAATACAGAAAAAAAAGCTCGAACACTGTCATGTTTTGTATTGTCAGTGTAAATCAAAATAACGAGGAGGCCTAGCAAACAAACATATTGTAGAGGTCGTTGAACACTAGAGAGACCGGATAAAATTGTGGTTTATCCGGATTTTGAAAAAGTTCGTTAGTTGGTAGGATTGTTGGGGAAATAAAATAAATTGCTTTGCTGTAAGCCGATAACATGATGATCTCGTTGTGAATTCAATTTAAAGGGAACGTTTTAATATTCGCATTTCTCGGTGTTAACTCGCAAACTTTGTTTTGTTATGGTATCACTAACAGAAGTAAAAATAAAGTGATCGCTTTCTGTATTGTATGTTGTTTTATGGGGACTGCATTACGATGGCATTACCATGTAGGGTGGGCCAGACGGTTGCAAACTAGCATTACAACCAAGGTTACCTTGGTTAGAGTTTTGCGGCGGGCCTTGGTAAAGGCCATGGACCGGAGCGAGGAAAAGTGGCAGGCGTTCGTCTCCTTCTGCGAAGCAGTAATGCTAGCTAAAGAGGAGGCTAACAGGCAAAGACAACGGTGCTCACGCTGCAGCCGTCGCCGCCGTGTTTCCCATCCAGATTTCCGGTCACCGTAGGCGCGGGCTTGTGGACGGTGAGTAAAGGGTAGCTCCCGTCCGCCCATCCGGTAACCGTCCGGACCGAACCCAACTCGTCGATGTCACGCACTGTTCCCGCGCGCCTCAAGCAAGAAATTGTAGGGGTCCAGAAGCCTTCTGGGGCCATGGATTATTGACACTTAATGATTGCACCAACCGCATCGTCGCTTTCGCCTTTTTTTTGCTTTTTTTTCGTCAGGTGAGATAGCGGTCGGCAAACTTATCGACATAAAAAAACCCAAACCAATTATTAATAATAAATAACAATTATGACAAGAACCAAACTAAAGTTGAAAGAAAATAATTGGTTACCAATAGATAACATTGGTAACCAAGTGATGACATATGGCTCCGAAACGTGGTCGCTTACAATGGGCCTTATTAGACGACTCAAAGTCACCCAAAGGGCAATAGAAAGAGCTATGATCGGAGTTTCCTTGCGTGATCGAATCAGAAATGAAGAGATCCGTAAGAGAACCAAGGTTGCTGACATAGCGAAAAGAATCGCCAAACTTAAGTGGCAATTGGCAGGGCACATCGCACGCAGAACAGATGGCCGCTGGGGCCGAAAGGTTCTGGAGTGGCGACCGCGTACCGGAAGACGTAGTGTTGGTAGGCCTCCCACAAGGTGGACCGACGACCTGGTCAAGGTTGCTAGAATACGATGGATGCGAGACGCACGGGACCGGTCGTTGTGGCGACGTTTGGGGGAGGCCTATGTCCAGCAGTGGACGTCTTTCGGCTGAATTGATGATGATGATGATGAGATAACATTTTAAATTACGTTTCTAAAAGTAAGCCTAAGCAAATAAGCCTCACATACACCGTAAAAATTTCAATCTCATATTAAATCTTTTTGCAACCGACCTAGTGGTCGAGTGGCACAAAGGTAAGTTTTACCCGGATTTTCAGCCTAGCCTAAGGTTAAAGATCAAGTGTTTGTGCGCCTCTAGATTTGTAGCTTTTATTTATAATGGAAGAGAAGAAAATAGTTACGTGTATTCCAGCATTTTCAGCAACCTTGCGTGTTAGTGATTTCTTCAGGCTATTTCTTCCAAGTTTTTCCATTATGTGTTTTTTCTTTTACATGTCAGTGGTTTTATTAGCTGAGATTTCTGTTTGTGCTCCTTTATACCACTTAATTAGATCTGCAATCTCGAAAATTAATTACCTAAAAATAACTTTCAGTAATTTGTTTTCTGTGCGGTTGACATTAGCAAACGACTGTTTCTTTTAGCAAAGTTTTTATAAAGAAAAACACAAATGAGGTGCTTATAAAGTTAAAAAAAAAGAATTGTAAAAGAAGGTTGTACAATGGACTTAAAGTAAGTATTTTTAATAATAATATATGCAAAACAAAAAGTATCGAAAAAAGTTTCAAAAAGATAAAACAGAAAAATGTAAATAGCATACCATTAAATAATTATTATTACAAATATGCACAAAAACTTCAACAGACTTTCATAAAACATTTTACAACTTTTAATTGTTATGCGTACTTTTTATTTCTTTGAAAAGAATAATTATTTTTGTTATTCAAAATGGCTGCACCTACAAAGGTCAAGCATTAAGTTTAACTTAGCGCGATATCACACACTCTAACAACTATATTCATAATAATTATCGTCTATTTGAAATATTTCGAAGGCTCAGATATAATCTACTTGTAGAGCTGCACCATAATTGCGAAAGTGATGAAGCAGGGTGGTCACAACCCTTAGCATTTAGGAATACGACGCGAGGAGGGTGAATTCACACGGTGACTTTAAAGGATGTGTTTTTGGCATAGACTATGGATGTACTCGTATAGTTCGTTTTTTTTTTAATTGTAGACTACGATTTGACAACTCAGAATGTCACACTCTAGAAATATGTTCCCAATTTTCTGGATTTTGACATTTTAAGTTCTCAAATCGTAGTCTAGGATTAAAAAATGAACTATAGTTCTGCATCCCAACAGAGATGACTTTTACTTGTTGCAGATGTAAGTTTGTAATTCAACGACCTTTCAAAACGACAATCAATACATTGGCTGGATACCATCCGTATGTCCCATGATTTAGTCAGACCGAATAATAAACCATCAAAGACAATTAGACAGTATACGAAAGCCTTGCCTCGTTAGCAAAGTTGGCATTAGGTTAGATTGAGCACTAACATTTAGCCTAATGCCGGTCCGTCTAAATACGGGCCCATGATGAGGGCTAAATCGCTCTCTGGTCATTTAATAATCGCTACCACCTGGTGAAATTGTTAAGAGAAATCTTCAACAAGTTTTCAAAGAAAATATTTTTTCATAACAAGCTTTTATAGCTCAGTATATATAACTTTATTATTAATACTCATCAAGACCTTTCCGAAAACTACAAACACGTTTGGATTATCTTATTGTATTACGAAGTTCCTATGGCCACCTTTCAACTCCATGTCATCATATTATTGCACTAGCTTTTGTCAGCGGCTTCGCCCGCGTACATAAAATATAGCCTATGTCACTCAGGAGTAAAGCAGCTTTCTATTGTTGCTAAAATTTTTCCAATTGGAGCTGTAGTTCCAGAGATTACCTCTTACAAACAAAAAAACAAAAAAAAAACAAACTTTACCTCTTTATTATATTAGTGTAGATTGTCACGCGATTTACAAATGCATGCTAAATTGCAGCGCAATCGTTTGAAGATACGAGTATCTGCTTCAAAATTGAGTTGCAAGATTTGAGCCGAACATTCATAGTTACATTGCAAGCTAATAAAAATCTTGTTAAAAAAAGTTTGTACCAATTCCCGAGAATGGATTTGCACGATTCCTTTACAGTGTCAAAATGTTCAATTTTTGCAACATAAACAGCCGTATCTTTTTTTTCCTTAACGTAGCTTCTACGTTGTGCTTTTTGCCAGCTTCAAGATACCGCAGGTTTGCATATGGTTTAAATCACATCTTGCTACGTCCACGCGTTATGTCTGAATATGGTTTCCACATTTAGTCCTATGCAGACCATTGTACGTAAGCCATGGCTGCCATAAACTTTGGTGGGCTTATTCCAACCAGCCCATATTCTCTCCAAAAACTGATCAGTCCTTTCAGATTTTTCAGGGCGTCAATAAGTCGTAGGTCCACGCGTTTCTACGACAACAGACAGACAGACAACAAAGTGATCCTATTAAGGGTTCCATTTATTCCTTTTGACGTACCTACGGAATACTAAAAAGAAACTAGTTTTTCCATCAAAACGCTAAGAGGTCTAGATGATTTTGCACTATTCATCTCCAATTCTCCAGCAACCTGTAACATCTTTAGAACTTTATCTTCCCTACACAACATCTCAGTATCTTCCCTAAGACGTAAGTAAATCTCATTCTCACTCCAATGATACGGCACAGTGCCATTTTATCGCAGCAACGTTTATCGTGGGTACCTACATCGCTATTAGGCTCCAGGCCGTGGCCTCGAAACGCGCGGTGAGGCCACAAATTGGAACGAACGGTTAGTGTAATTCGTTCTATAAAATACGTCCAGGTTAGGCTACATTATGGAATATGTTTCGTATGTGGCCGGGCAATTTTTGTTTTTATAAAACGTATAGTCACGCTAAGGATGACGAGGGATATTCGGCTTACATTTATGATTTTACGTCCGAATATGTTTAGTTCAGTGTAAATGGGTCTGTTTTTATGGTACCTAGGTAAAAATCGTCCAATGTCAAATCTTTCCCTTGGGTGGAGCGGGAATCATTGTCAGACACTTATTGACTAAACAACATAGGTACACAGTTCCTTCCTTGCCTTCCCATCCCAGATGGCTGGTGTTACACTTTCGCATCTACCCTTGGCCCCAAGAGGTTTTGACCCTGTAGGGCCCCTTCAGTTTGCTGACAACTACTTGAGGCGTGCGGGAACTGTGCGCGCCGTCAACGACTTTGGCTCGGTTTGGACTGTTATCAGACGACCGGACGGCGAGCTACCCATTGCTTGCCGTCCGCAAGCAGAAATCCGGATCGGAATTGCGTCGGCGGCGACTGTGGCGAGAGTGCCGTTGGCTTTTTGTGCTGCGGTCGGCCTCTTCTTTAGTGTAAATGGTGCTGCCGTAGTTTGTGTTGTTAAGAGTGATTAGGTTACTTCTAGGCTCCAATGTCGACCATTTAATTGCTTATCAGGTGGGATAGTGGTCAAGCGAGAGCCTATAAAAATCCCAGATATCTTGTTTCTGATGCTGGGTTTCAACTAGACATTGTGAGCAAGTCAATGTTTTCAGAACGTTGGATTTGGAGGAACATTATTTAAACTTAGGTTTAATTTTTGTAGAAATATTTCAATATAAAGATATTTTAAACAAGCTAAAGAGTTCTGGAATTATTCGAAAAACTAACGATGCAAAAGGCCACTGAAAGAACACGCGAAGACCTAAAACTACCTCTCAATCCAACTCAGAGCAGTATAAATAATGATGATTCCGCACATTAAAAAGGCGAAGGTGAAAGATTGCCATTGCAAACGAGGTGGAATTTTTCCGAGCCGCAAGTGAGGGTTTTATGGAGCTAAGTGGAGTAGTACTTTTCCAAGTATATTAAACGAGGTTTTTCAATACAGCTACGAAGAAATAAATAAAGAAAGGTAAATTGACTACTTGTGGGAGTCGCTTAGCGCTCAGCCTGATACAATACACATGATAAACTTTGATGGGGGCAAGCTCGCTCACTTTTCCACACTGGTGCAAAAAACTGTCAATTATGTGCCTAAAAGCAGGAATAAAATAGTAAGTTTTCGAATAGGTAAGTGTATTAAATAATAATTATTTCTTGCCCTCGCTACGCTCGTGGCCACAAAGTGAAGCATTCTATTGCCACCCGCGGAACGCTTTAATGTAAACACTATTAAGACTTATTTAGGCCACAAATAAGATGGAAGACTTAGTGGAATTTTATGACCGTGCCAGCCCCGGATCTAGGGGGGGGCAAGCCGGGGCCTATGCCCCGGGCGGCAAATCCAGGGGGCGGCAAAATCAGAGGGCGGCCAAATTCATACTTCACAGACCAATGGACAACTTATCATTTATTTAACTTTGACCACGGAATAAATAATAGCACAAGTACAGCAATTTCATGGCCATATCAACTTGACCGATACCCTGAGCGCGGAGTGAGACATGCTGCACGACTGCACGAACATTTATTATTCGCGAGGCGCGTAGGCATAGTTCAAAATACGCGCCCGGCTCCCGCTCTCCTGCAGAAATCACAGATCGGGGCAGCAGGCGTCTGGTTACCGTGAGTGCGAAAGAGATAAAGCTATATTCGAAAACTTCCTTGTCGATCTCTCTCCACGACAGTAGACTCCGTCGGCCCCCCACCACCACCGCCACCGCCGCAGCCGCTTCTAATGCCGCTGCCGCTGTCACCGCCGCCGCAACCACTGCGTCAGTGCCCTCACAGAGGGCTCGCGAGGAGACAATGGACTGCCATTTCGTCTCCTCCAGGCGAATGTCAACCACTGCGCCCCCGCTCAGGATCTGTTACTTCAGAGCTTGGCGCGGTGGTCGATAAACGTCACCGTGGTCTCCAAGCCGTACTTTGTCCTGCCCAGAGCTGACTGGGTTCAGGACCTGAGCGACTCGGTGACCCTTATCTCGTCGGCCGCCGCCGGTACCCCAACCTTCGATGGTCATGGCCATCCGGATGGTGCGGGGATACCGCACGGCGTCCTGCGAGGCGACGAGCCTCCTTGCTGGCCTACCACCATGGGATTTGGAGGCAACAGTCCTTGCACGCATGCACGATCTGCGCGTGGTGATGCAACGCCGCGCGCCGGGGCGAAACTCCGCTGCCTGAACATGTCGAGGCGTGGCGGAAAAAGCTCCGGTGGGATCTCATGGTGAAGTGAAAACAGCGACTGTCGCAACCCAGCGCTGGGCACGCCATAACTCGGCGGTAAGTCCTCTCTTTGAGGCGTGGCTGGGTAGACCTCACGGCGTCCTCACCTTCCGCATGACGTAGGTTCTCACCGGACATGGGAAGTCCGGGAGATTCCTGCACCGGATAAAGGCGGAAGAGACGCCCGGGTGTCGCCACTCTGTGGCAAGCCGTGTGGAGCACTCGGTGGAGGTGTACCCTGCTTGGGAAGAGCATCGCCGTGTCCTCGTGGGGGTGATCGGCAGCGGCGACCTCTCGCGCCGGGCCTTGGTTCAGGCCATGGTCTGCAGCGAAGAGGAATGGCAGGCGGTCGCCTCCTTCTGCGAAGCAGTAATGCTTGTAAAGGAGGAGGCCGACCGCATAAGGCAAAGGCAACAACGCCCTCACCGTAGCCATCGCCGCCGCGATCCCGCCGATATCCGGCCACCGTAGACACTGACTCGCGGACGGTGAGCAATGGCTAGCTCGCCGTCCGGTCGTCTGGTAACTGTCCAGACCGAGTCCAAGTCGTCAACGGCGCGCACTGTTCCCGCGTGCCTCAAGGAGCTGTCAGCAAACTGTAGGGGCCCTTTAGGGTCGAAGCCTTCTGGAGTCGAGGGTTGGTGCGAAAGTGTTACCGCGGCTCTGGGAATAAGGCAAGGAAGGAATGGGGTAGGTTTTTTAGTCAGTAAGAGTCTGACACTGTCTCCCGCTCCGCCCAAGAGCGGGATTCCTCATTGGGTGATTTTCACCTACCATAAAAATAAACATATTGATAGCTGAAATTATATAGATGATCAAGGTGAAAATAAACATAAGTAGGTAGCCTGGGCGGCATTTTTCAGTTTTTGCCCCGCCTAAAAAAAATTGAAGATCCGGGGCTGGACCGTGCTACACATTTATTATGTGTTAATTTGTAAAGGATTTCATCATTTTGTTCTGCGTAGAACAGCGACAGTGACTTATTATACTTATAGGCACTGTTGGTTCTGTGGTAGCACGGATTGCGAAAAATAAGGAGAAGAGTACTATCCCACTCCGTACCAAGGGCAGACAACACCCTCTACCAAACTCAGAGACGACAAATAAAATTATGGTAGAACAACATTGCGCTCATCCACCAACCCGCATTGGGCCCGTATGGTGGATTATGGCTCATTCCCTCTTCTAGAGAAGGCCTGAGTCCCAGCAGTGGGAACCAAAATGCCGATACTATGCTACGCTAATATTGCACACACGTGAGCTACGTATGTCCGTCTGGACGCCTCGGTCTCCATACATTTTAAACAGCAACTAGACTTGTAGAGCTATGTACTTAAAGGCACGATTCACGTGTGTGATGGTCTAATTTCTAGCTTTAAGGGACTTTTTTTATAGCGTGATAAATCATCGACTTAGATAATGACGAATCCCGTCTTTAAGCGAAGCTAGAAAAAGTGCCAGACTCTGACTGACTAAACAACCCACCTCGTTACTTCTAGCCACAGTTCCAGGGCCCATATGTTCTGTTTTCGCATCAACCCTCGGCCCAAGAAGGCTTCGACCCTGCTCCTACAGTTAGCTGACAATTTTTTGAGGCGCGCAGGAAAGGTGCACGCCGATGACGACTTGGGCTTGGTCCAGACTAGATGTGTGGATAGCGAGCTACTTGCCTTTCTTACATATAGGAGATGCGAGTCATGTTCCAATATGAGACGAAACCCATGGAAATCTACCCAACCCAAGGCAAAAAATCTTGAGGATATTCAGCCCAAAAAAGTGATAAAGTAATTCTGGCTACAGCCCCTTATCCAAGTTACGATCGATTCGTTAAAGCTTAATTTTTTCACTGCTTCCTAAGATAGCATAGGCGTAAGAGTCTTTTTGGCGGGATATCTGCGGGTGCAGTTCAATGACAGTGATGAAAAAAATAGTGTAGTTAGGTAGGATACTATCTCAAGTGTCTGTGCAACTAGACAATATAAAATGGAGCTAAGAATAATTATTGTAAGTATTCGATACGTTTGTTGCCTAATACCTTGTAGGTATAACAACATTAGAATGTGTTGTACCCTGCAGTCTAATGGCAAACTAATTTTATTCATACCATATCAAAATTCACACGAAAACATGACTCAAAGGACTTAGTATCAAAGCCAAAACAATTAGCAAAAAAAAAACTGGGCCAAGATCTATCCCAACGCTGAGGATAGAGCTCCTCCATACTTTTCCAGTGATCTTTACATGATATGCTTTCTCCACCCGAACGCGGAACGGTCAGAATCGGATTCAAGTTGACAGTTCCTAATTATTTTACCAGCTGAAAACTATTGATACCGAACAAACAATATTTTTGCAAAATAAGGAATATTTATACCCATAAAAATGTAAATATTGATTAGATGAATATTGCTATTATAAAGTTGTGTGGAACGAAACGCATACGTCAAATTTGACGCTGGCTCTCGATCGAACTTGTCATTGTCAAGTGTCATTGTGTCAAAACAATGCAAAATTCTGTTGAACCAGTGAATTAGGTCCTGTAAAATACGTTTGTAATCTCGGAAAATAATGGATGGTTACGAGAATATGTACAAAACTATATGTCGACTATGTTTATCTACGAGCAGTGCCGATAAAATGTGTAGTTTAATTGATAATTCAAGCGATGACGGCCTCAGTTGTTACGGCAAGGCAATTAATATAGTAACCAATGTTTTGATTAAAAAAGACGATTTATTGCCAAAAGTAATATGCCGACGCTGTATCCATTCATTAAAACAACTAATTTGCTTCAAATTCAAGTGTGAATCAACAGACGAAAAGCTGAAAAATCTCATAAACACATCAATCAGTGATACTTCAAAAGTACAAGAAATTGTGTGTAATTATGTAATTTATAACCAATATTTCCCATCAAACAGTAATTTAGACTCTTCTAAACGAAAAACTAATAACAAAAAATCCAAGAAAAGTATACATTTCATAAAAGAAAGTGCACAAAAAGTATCCCCTGAAAAATCTGATTTAGAGATCCATCTCGACCCGAACATAGAATTGGATGATAGAATTTACGATTTTGACGATTTTATTGACAAAGAAGACTTTAAAAGTACTGTGAATGACCAACAAGATGAGTATTCAAACGAAATTAATAGTATTTTAGACACAATGCAATCCTTTATTAATTCAGATGGGAAATTTTCAAATACTAGACGTGCAAGAAGGAAACTAAAACGTGAACAAAGGTATAAACTAGGAAAGGAACGCAACCTAGTGTGCAAGATATGCCACAAAATCCTTGCTAACCCTTTAACATACGAGCATCATATGCAACGTCACAGCAACTGCAAATATATCTGTGACCAGTGCGGAAAAGGTTTTCCGGTACTCACCGAAATGCATATGCATCAAATCGCTCGCCACGGTGTTGGTCCATACCTACAATGTGACCATTGCTCGTACAAAGCTCCCAGAAAGCTAGACTTAATAGAACACTTAAGACTACATACCGGAGAAAGACCATTTACATGTGAAAAATGTGGTTTGACATTCCGTCGTAGAGCGATATGGAGGAATCATTTGATTTGTCACATGGAAAAGCAGTATCAGTGTATGCATTGTCCGAAAAGGTTTTATCGGAACAGCGATGTGCTGGCGCATTGTAATAATGTTCACGAGAGGATTTATATGTACGCGTGCAGTGTTTGTAACGTGACTTATACTAAGACGGAGACAGTGAGACGGCATATGCTTGTCAAGCATGGCATAACACGAGACAAGCAAGGGAAAATTGTAAGAATTATGAGTGGAAATTCGGAGTTTGCGGTAAAGTGATTTGAATTGAAAAAGTGTGATGATAATGATTGACATTTCTCTTTGCTACAGTTTCTGGGAAACAGTTTAAACTTTGTATGCTATGTACTGATATTTTTAGTTCTATTTTATGAGTATAAATCCGTTGTTAAATGTTGTCAAGAAGTACAATATTTTTATTTGATGTTTCTTATTTTAATTTTAGTTTGCAGAGAAAAGTAATTTAGTTGTTCACATTACTTAATCCCAATGTATCTTGTCAAATACGGACATTTCTCATGTGAAGAATGCTACAAATACTTGGTGATGTATCTCATGAGATACATTACCTATAATTTATATATCCAAAAAAAGATATAGTAGATTTTTGAACATTAAAACTTGTTTTTAAAAACTAATTTCATATTTCTTTCTGCCAAGAAAAGGGTAAAATAAAATGTTTATTCTTTTGTTATTCACAAGAAAAGTATATATGTTACAAAATTTGAAAATTACCCACATATGGCATGCATCTTACTATTATACTTAAATGTATTTTTGATGGTTTAAGCCAAAATTAATTAAAATTCTGCAGTTTTGATTATATGCTTGTTTTCTTCTCCTAACAATACCTAAACTGTTTATACCTAAATTTCATTTCTTTTTTAACAATTGATATTTAGTTAATAGAGAAAAACTTAGAACTTTTATAGAAAAGCAAGCACGTTGCCTGTTAGAAAATATTTAACCTTTTGAATAGGTACCGTAATTAGAGATAGGTATAGATTTTTTTTTTTTTTTATGTAGGTGAAAATCATCCAATGACGAAACCCGCTCTTGGGCGGAGCGGGAGACCATTGTCAGACTCTTACTGACTAAAAAACCTACCCCGTACCTTCCTTGCCTTATTCCTGGAGTCGAGGTAACAGTTTTCACCACCCTCTAGGCTCCAGGAGGCTTCGACCCTGAAGGGCCCCTGCAGTTTGCTGACAACTCTTTGAGGCGCGCGGGAACGGTGCGCGCCGTTGACGACTTGGACTCGGTCTTACCAGACGACCGGACGGCGAGCTACCCATTGCTCCCCGTCCGCGAGCCAAGAGATAGGTATAGAATGGCAATACGCCGGCGTTCGCTTGGGGCTCAAGAGTTTTTTTTTCATCCAATGACGAATCCCGCTTTTGAGCGGAGCGGGAAACAGTGTCAGACTCACACTGAATAAACACCCCACTCCGTTCCTTCTTTGCCCTTCGCACTGGGGGACTCTGCAAAAGGGTCGAAGCCTGTCTGGGGCCCAGCGTCTCTTTCTGAATAGAAAGAAGGCTTGGCCCCTGAAATATATGAATTACAACCGGGACCGATGGCTTTTAGGTGCTTTCCGAGGCACGGGGTGTCAGTAATGTCCTAGATAAAAGTAGAAAAATAGATAAAGAAGCAAAAATGAACTTAACCTTTCGCGGGTATTTACTGCGAACGCCCGCGTTAGCGGGTTAAAGTTGTCTATAAAACTTTTTTATTTACGTTCTTGGATAAATATCAAAATACCCTATAAAAAAATGCTCAAATATGATGTAAGTATATTCTATTTTTGAAAATTTGACAACCGGATGGCGCGAAATCATACGCGAGCGCCGGCGCTCGCTTGGGTGTCAAACGGCGGTGGTCAGGCGGTAGCGTCTTCGATGGTAGTTAAGTCATTCCTAAATTGAAGTTTAGTCAGTACACAAACGTATAAAGTGGTACAGATCCAAATTAACTGCCGGAACTAATGCGGAGACTTTGTGGTAGCAAATGAGCAAACATGGTCGTACCAAGTCTTTGATTGTACAGTCAGCAGCATCAGACTATACAAATCTGTCAGATTTCTCAAATACATATTAAACCTTGTTATATTATGGTTAAGAGTTGAAAATCGTTTGCAGAAATTTGACAGTTTATTGTAGTCTAATGTGCTGCTGACTGTACATTTTTACAAGCTTTTATTTAGTTTCACCTGTCCCGTTGTCTGTCGTTCTGTAATCAAATCTTGCAACTTAAATTTGATCCACTTCCCGGTTTCCGATTGAGCTGAAATTTGGTATACACGTTTAGTTCGGATGACAATGCAATATTATGATGACATGGAGCTGATCTGATGATGGAATCGCGAGGTAGCCATAGGAACTCTGTAATTAAACGGCACAACCACGTCGAGTTTGGGCTCGTGTGAATCGTCTTGACAAGTTTTATTTATATAAGTATAGACCACCGCTATAAAAGCTTGTTATGAAAAAAAATTTATTCATTGAAAACTTGTTGTTCTCTTTCGTGCTGACGTAGACTGTGTAGAATCGCATTAAGGTGGGTCTTCCTGACTCGCCTATGGTAGGTATACGTCGAGCATGGTTTTAAAGTATGTTGCTTCATATAACGCAATCCAAAGTGATGTTTGATGCAAAAGTAATGCGGAAAAAGAGAGAGAACACCTGAAAACTCTGTGGGTATTCGATAATTCTACGATTTATACGAATGTTTCACAAAACTTATTCCAAGGACTACGTGGTTTTATTAAACCTTTAAGGATTTTTGAAAAAAAAAATACTTGGTTTAGAATCTCGATTAAATGCGCTAGGCTTCTATAGAAGTAGGTACTTTTTTATATTTTTAGTATAGGATTTCATTATGGAGAGTCAAAGTTCAATAGTAAAATAGCAAATTTTCAGGGGTCTTTACTGGATTAATCTTACACTATTTTGATTTCTATAGAAGATTGGATAATAATAATAATAAGATATTGCATGATTTAATGGCGGTGATTGTTCAGACTATTTTGTGCATTTTAATGTTATAAAAACTTGTAGACAGAGAAAACAAAGGGATAGTTGAAGAGGCCATATTAGTGAACTTTAAACGTCGTTTCTTTGTAATTTCAGATATAATAATAATTTGTAGTTTACTTTGAAATCTTCAATAACATATCTTTTATAGGTAATATTATACAATATCTATTTGTACAATTCTACACGATGTCGTACAATTATATTATCTAGGTTTCAATTAATTCGACTACTGTTCTCGGAATCTGAACATGCAGCAATCAAGTGGTGGTTTTGCTGCAATGTAGTCACTTTGTCAATTACTATTGACACCCGATTCCTTGAAAGCTACGACGGTTAGAGCGTAGCTTCTGTGCATATACAAAGACCTTATCTACATAGGTAGGTACCTACATATTCTATAGGTACACCTACCTATATCTAATTTACAAAGATAAATTACTCAATGAGCAGTGATGGCCAAGCGGTTCAGACTCAGCCAGACGCCATTCATCATTATCGTCATCGCCATTAACACCCAAAAAAACATCCACTATTAGAAATTAGCCTCCCGCAAGTGTCATCACAATAAACGGTTCTTTGCGCCTCGCATCCATCGGATTCATCGGTCTGAGCGTAAAACTTGTAATTTATTTCTTCACCATATCGTCTAGGAAAACTTTTTGGGGAAACCGGCATGTCCTTGAACAAAAAAAAAAAGATCGCTTGTGACTATCACCACTCTGCACTGGGCTCACGTAGTGTATTACGACCCATTTGTTTTCCTAGAGAGGAGGGCTAACTCCCAGCAGTGGGAACATTAGAAGGCTGATGCTATGCGATTACTAACTCTTTAGTCTCGCCAGCCTAGTGTCTATCACCAGGATGTATCTCATACACCTGTGAGAGGATGCTTGTGTCCCAACAGCGTGAACATTAAAAAGGCTGATGAAGTTTGACAGCCAATTTCACTAATGGAAAGTTATACAGTCATATTATTGAACTGGGACTTGCACGACGTACACAAACCCCAAGCAAAGCAAACCAAGGTCCCTACGGTTTGCTGACAACTTCTTGAGGCGTACGGGAACAGTGCGCGCCGTCGACGACTAGGCTTGCTCTGGATGGTTACCAGACGATCGGATAGTGTGCTACCAATTGCTCGTTGTCCGCAAGCCCGCACCTACGGTGGCACGCGGCGGCGGCTGCAGCGTGAGTGCCGCTGCCTTTGCTTGATACGGTCAGCCTCCTCTTTTGCTAGCATTAATGCTTCGCTTCTGCGACCTTCTGGACGCGACCGCCTGCCACTCTTCCTCGCTCCGGACCATGGCCCGATTTCGCGAATTCCATTTCCCAAAATGCGTCGGGGCCGTTAGCGCCGTTGGCTTATGCGGTCGGCCTCCACTTTTGCTAGGATTACTGTTTCGCAGAAGGAGCCGACCGCCTCCCACCCCTCCACATCGTATGCATTATAATTTGTAATAACTAAGCTGTAATACCCGGTGCGTATTAATCTATAACAGAGCTTGTGGTCCGCTAATTAATTTTAAGAAAGGCAGTAATAATTATTTTCTCCATTATGTAATTCTTGGTATTAATCACAATACAGAAATTCTAGTTTGGATTTACTCTTATAACCAGTATTCCGTTATTGGATAGGCTTTTCACTATTTCCAGGAACAGTAACGAGTTGCGTTAGTACTCCTGTGCTAAGCCTGGTTAAGGGTTTTTTTTTTTTAGATAGGTAAAAATCATCCAATGACGAGTCCCGCCCTTGGGCGGAGCGGGAAACAAGTGTCAGACTCTTACTGACTAAACAACCTACCCCATTCCAACGTTGCCATATACACAAGGGCCAGAGCCTTCCTTTCAGACGCGAACCCATGGCCCCAGTTGGCTTCGACCCTTCTGCAGGGTCCCTACGGTTTGCTGACAACTCCTAAGAGTTGAAGAAAACCGGTTTGGTGAGAGGGCGTATGAGATTTTTACTTGTTGGTTCATCGAATGCAATCCAACGCAATGTTTGATAAAAAGGCAATGCAAAAAAAGAGAGATACTTAACAATTATATCAGGAGCCCTAAGTTTTAAATTTTCATAAATTCGTAATTTCCTACTCAGTTCCACTGTCGTTTAGCAAAAAGTTCGTAATCGATTAATTCATAATGGCTGTTCATTGGTTGGTCAGTGGTATCGCAATAGAATTGTGGTACGAGCTGTTATGTAACGAATTAAAAACAATTACTTCACAATGACATTCTAATGGTACATCACTATCAAAAGAACTGTCATTTTTGCAGATTACCACATGCGTCAGATATTCATTTGTTTTTGTTTGTTTGTTTCATTGTAGGAAATTTCGTTAATTGAGTGTTAGTGATTGGTCGTTGAGAAGCCATAAACGACGTAAATATGTTAGTAGATTACCAAACTTTATAGTCAAAATCAACAATATAAAATCAATGAGAGTCCATTCTGACACTATTGTAATAGCCGACTTGAGGCCCTTTATGCTATGTTGGCATTTATTAATTCCGTTCTCATTCACTCGAATACCTATTTCACAAAATGTGTACAAGGAAGTAGTAAGTTTTGGAAATACATTTTTTTTTTTGTCTGCTATCCCACCTGATGGTAAGCAGTGATAATCGTTGATGGTGAGGCATTAGTTTACTAAAAGCGTATTCACTCTAGCCTTGAAGACACCCAAATTATAATTAGATGGGAAGACCGCAGCTGGCGAATTGTTTTAGTCGTTGTTGTCAGTTGTTGTTGTTGTATTGTGAGTACCGAGTAGTTTGGGGTTCCTGATGGCTAAAACCTGGGAAGCTGAATAGGGTACTTCTCGAGAAACGCCTTCCATTATTTTCGCCCATACATCAATGCTTTCCATCAGGTCAACAAAACTATCAATAACAAAAACGTTTTTTTTTTAAACACGTTTCTTAGAAGGGAAGAAATTCGCACGGTATTAAAAAAAAACCCCTTAGCTGTGAACCACATGCTATTAACATTTTCATTTAACGCTGTTACAATGGTTATGTTAGAAAGCTTTAATTCCCCGACATGCTGTAATCCGACCTTAGAACCACAGACCTTTGAAGCGCTGCAGAAACTAGTTCGTGCACTTCGAACTAAAAACAAGTGAAAGTGCAGGTGAGAGAGACGCTATGCTTAAAGCTGGGTATAGACTGTTATAACGTAACATGAAAGGAGCATTTCATAAGTATGGACGCTGGCGGCTATCTCCCGCGCCGGGCCTTGGTCCGAAGCAATGAGGGGTGGCAGGTGATCGCCTCCTTCTGCGAAGCAGTAATGCTAGTAAAGGAGGAGACCGGCTTTCGCACCCCAAAGGCCGTCGGGATTCCTATCCCAATTTCCAGTCACCGTAGACGCGAGCTTGCGGACGGCGAGCAATGGGTGTACGACCGTCCGGACCGGGTCTAAGTCATTGACAGTGCGTATCGAAGACGCACCCAGGAGCCTAGAACGAAGTCAAAGAAGGACAGGAGTGGGTTTTTAGTTCTGAAAAAGTCTGACACTATCTCCCGCCCTCCATCCAAAGGCGCGGAGATGTAATTGGATGATTATTGTACGCCTAAAAAAAAAGCGAAAGCATTGTTGAGAGCAGTGGTGGCCGAGTGGTAGCGGCCCCGACTTGCGTGTAGTAGGTCGCGAGTTCAAACCCAGCGAGGCGCATTACTTTGTGTAATTTATTTCATCACCACTGCTCTCAAAACGGTGAAGGAAAACATCGTGAGGAAACCGGCATGTCCTAGAACCAAAAATTCGAAGACATGTGACATCCACCAACCCGCACTGGGCCCGCGTGGTGGATTACGGCCCATTCGCTCTCTTAGAGAGGAGGCCTGTGTCCCTGCAGTGGGAACATTAAAATGGCTGATGATGATGAAAAAAAAAGCGTACGAGAAACAAGATATTAACGTACAACATAAAATGGAACAGAAGTCTCTGTTACATTGTATGATAAATTACGTCAAAGTGGACGGCAAATTCTTTAATTGCGTGTTACATTGCATGTTATGTCATGATAGTCTGTACCCGGTTTAAAGCTTAGGTGTCGAGTTTCGGGCCTAGAACGTTCTGAGCTTGAAATAATGGAATACAAACTGCTATTGTAGCTAAGTAATTATGGAAAGTGTTTCGTTCATTTTTGTCCCCCCATTTTAAGGTGAAAAATCATTTGATGACTTTTCCCGCAGCTCTAGGGCAGGCCAGGAAGGGTTCTACTGACTAAAATCACATTTTCTTTCAGCTATTTTATGCAATGACCATGGGTCTTCTTTCAGAAGTGTACTTGCAGAACTGTACTGTGACTGTATCTTGCAGAACTCATTTGATGGACTCCAGCGTATATTGCATGGCATCCAAGATTTATAATAAACTGCCATGCAGTATTACAGATATTGACAACTCCCACATATTTAAAAGGAAGCTGAAAGAATTTCTAACTGACAAAGTGTTTTACAGTGTGAAGGAATATCTGAAAGGGAATCCTTATGGTCAATAATATTGTATCAAAGTTTAATAACAGTATTCTAAGATGCTAATTATTATTATTTAATTTATTTAATTAACTATTGACATTAGGTATACTCCTTGACATTGCAAAAATATGTAAACATACAATTTGAAAAATTATGATATATTTATTGTTATTATTTTTATAAAGAACGGTATTTTGATTAATTAATGTTATTAAATTTATTTATGTGTAAATTTTGCATGCCCATGTGACGGCAGAGCATGGAGGACTTAACAAAATTAATGTAAGATCTATTCATACCCCTACCCATGTTGGCAAAAAATAAATGATTTGATTTGTACCCATGGTTCTTGTAGGCTTTAGTCCAGCTGGGCTTTTACACTTTTGCTGATATATCTTTGAGGCGTGCGAATTGCCTGACTTGGGCTCGGTCTGGAAGGTTACTGGACGGCCGGCCGGCGAGCTACACGTTTCCTGAAATATCTTCCACAGTGTCTCCTGGCTTTCGCACGTATCAGGTGCAGGAATCTCTTGAACTTACCGGACCTCAAAGAGGGGACTAACAGCCAAGATTATGAAATGCCCAAATATGCTCGACCATGGAAAACGCTTGCCTAGAAAATTTCTGTTTCTATAAAATGCTTTTCTTTATGGTTATAAACCTGGAATCTTTTAAATCAAGAGTGAATAACTGAATAGGTTACTTTTAGGTAAGCGTGCTCCATCATCGAAAGCATCGTTGCTTTTTGTTATAACCCCCTGGTCAAGCTTTGATCGTTTGATTAACGTCGAACGCTTTGAGTTGAACACGTTCTCAATATCTTTATTCTAACGTCACTACATCAGACACGTGGTTAGAACAATGAAATTGGACGCGTGGCCTATTCCAAACTTTCGACGTTAACGATACGATAGTAACTTAGTTAGAGGGAGGTGAGATAGAGGTCAATCATGAATCTATAAAAAAAAAACGATTAGACTAGAATATAATAATTTTTTTCCGAGACACACACAGCACAACGATTACAAACATAACAGTTAAAAAAAAGAACTGAAGTACTGAATACGCTGAGCGTGCCCGCATCGAAAAGGTGACCACCTCAGTATTTGCTGGGCGTTAGACACCCAGCGCTGGTTTTCAGTTTTCAATTCCTCTTTTGTTGTCAATGGTAATGTTATTTACCAAAACATTAAAAGTGAAATATTCACACCATCAATGTTTATACACTCGACCACAATTTATACATTTGCTTTAGCTACACACGTTGGTTGGAATAACCTATAAATAAAGAAAATTACATTATTTTGTTGAAAAAGGATCGGAGGTTTGTACCCAAGGTAAAAGTCAAAGCTATATACAGTTTACCCATGTTATCAAAAGACTGTAAAGGAAATTTCTTAGAATTTTAATTTATAAGCGTTTGAAAACCGTTATTCGCACGTGATTGGGAAAATAAGCGGTTTAGGCACTATGATCCCAATTCTGATGAAGGACCGAAATTCGCTAAAGATATTTTAATTTCAATGAAATAGAGTTCAGGTAACTAAGTATTAATTCGATGATGTAATGTGTGATTGATAAAGGGCTTTGACGATGAAAATTCTCTGAAAGCTTTAGCTCTTTGTCTTTGTAGCGATGCTGTCCAGCGTAAGTTGTAAGTACGCAACAACTTTCCTACCAATGCGCGATAGTGAAAATTCAAAATATAAATCAAAATAGTTTGATTCTACGGTTTTTTACTAGCAATTTTTATTACCTAACAATAGAATAATAATATTTCGTACATATTTTATAATACATTTTTAAGAGACCTTTAATTCTAATCAATTTTATTTAATAATTAATAAGATATCTTTAACCTTAAAACTACATAACCCTAATTAACTTAACTAAAGAGACCTTGACTTGATTTTTTTATAATAATAATCTGATCAAACTATTTTATAAATATTTCTAAACTGTCGTTAACAATCGTTAACCTATATTTACGAAATAACAATCCAATTCAATGGACTGCAAAAATTGTTCGTAACTTTTTCATGAAGTTAAATTTTTTTCTGAGTATATTTTTCTATCTGATGGAGACTGGCCTCAAATACGAACCTAAATATTATTATTTCTCGTGTTCATTGTGACACTCTTTTAATTTTAAGTTCCTATTGTTCATTTTTATTTTTGGTGTGCAATAAAGAATATATCTATCTATCTATCTTCCACATAATTTATTATCCTACTAGCTTTTGCCAGCGGCTTCGCCCGCGTACATAAAATATAGCCTATGTCACTCAGGAGTAAAGTAGCTTTCTATTGTTGCTAAAATTTTGCCAATCGGACCAGTAGTTCCAGAGATTACCCCCTACAAACAAAAAAACATAAAAACAAAAAAACAAACTTTACCTCTTTATTATATATTATTATTATTATTATTATTATATTAGTGTAGATTACCTGTGTATCCCCCAGTCCTTGTCTCAAAACTCACACCTCTCTTCTCTTAGAAACAAATATGGGATCCAATATCGCCTATTTCGATACATAAATATTGGCGATCGCAGCTTGCTTTTTAAAAAAAAATCTGATTTTCCATCCGCTTGCCGTAATCCCTTGGTAGCACTTTGTCTTCAATTTCCGGGCACAATTCAAACCCGGGCTTATCTTTTTTAAATCCCCGAATTTAAATTTTCTGCTTCACGATCTTAACGATTACTACGAATTTTATGCCATTCTTTCCCCTGTCTCGTTAGTTTAGAGTACGTAAAGGCAACTGGCAAGGCAATTAGAGCAGTGGTGGCCGAGTGGTATCAGCTCCGACTTACAGAGTTATGGGTCGCGGGTTCAAACCCAGCCAGGCACATTACTTTGTGTAATTTATCTCATCACCACTGCTCTCAAAACGGTGAAGGAAAACATCGTGAGGAAACCGGCATGTCCTAGAACCAAAAATTCGAAGACATGTGACATCCACCAATCCGCACTGGGCCCGCGTGGTGGATTATGGCCCATTCCCTCTCCTAGAGAGAGGAGGCCTGTGTCCCTGCAGTGGGAACATTAAAAGGCTGATGATGATGATGATGAAGGGCAACTGGTGTTTTGTGCCGTTTTTGTGTTTTGATTTATTTAATAGTTCATTCGTCGTCTGTGCAAATACGAATCTTCAAGTTCTTTGGGCATATCACCCGTAATGAGGACTGAATAGAGGGATTGGTAGTGCAAGGGAAAGTTGAGGGCAAAAGATCCGCTCTCCAACACGGTGGACGGATCTCATCAAATCGGTGACGCATTGCAGCGTCAATAAAAACACTCAAGATGCAAAACACAGAACTTCGTTGCATCGCGAGAGAGGCGGTGGTGCAGGACTCGACCGACACAAATGACCACGACCACTCTGTCAAGACTTCAAGAGTACACGACTAAGAAGAAGAATAGTTCATATACAAGCTGGACCTGAGAGGTGAATTACGGTCGTTTTATTTGTGGTCGGTGCAATATGTTCTTTTCTTCCATTCTACCCTGTCACATTCCTCATTACTGTTGATTAAAGTTCCCACTGGATTGCCTTCTTATTGATGGTGTCTTGCCGTCTGTAGCGGTTCTTGGCGTCATGAAGTGCGACCTGTAATCTGGTGTCCAGTGTGGACCGAATCTGATCTGCCCACTTTTTTAGGCTATAGCCTCTTGGTCGTTTGCTATGAACCATGCCAGTCACAATGAGCTGTTAAAGGATGGAGTCAAAGAAGTCCAGTATACATACAGGTAGTAGACAATCTAGTCTGATGTAAAAAAAAATACACATCTGTATAATATTTTAGCCAATACACGCGTGATACCGAGTAATATTTTCCTTTTTTAGCACAACCTTTTTCGCGTTATTTCCGCCCTTAAAAGATCGTTGACCCTATAAAACTTAACTAACCGAAATAATAATGTACATTATTGTTTAGAAGCATTAACCCGTGGTTATTGGCGATCGTAGGGTCGTGGGGTTGAATTCCAACTTATCTGACCCTATTGAACTGCTGTGGTAAACCTACCCCCATTCAGTTTAATTGCAGGGGTCAAGTATCATAATATTAGGGGTGTTCATACATACGTATTATGTTGGTAGTATTATATATCCGGAAATTACAGAGCCCGTTTTCAGTGGTGATTCAAACGTAAGTGGTAGAAGAGAAGGCGTTTAATAATAATATTTTTTAGAGCACCCGTGGCTGAGTGGTAAAGGCTCTGACTTACGAGTTGTTAGTCGGGTCAGGTTCAAACCCTACTGTTCTCAAAACGGTGAAGAAAAATTTCGTGAAGAAACCGGCTAGAACCAAAAATTCGACCACATGTGAAATCCACCAACCCGCACTGGTGCCGCGTGGTGGATTACCGATCATTCCCTGTCCTATAGAAGAGGCCTGAGTCCTAGCAGTTTTTTTTTTTTATGACGAATCTCGCCCTTGGGCGGAGCGGGAAACAGTGTCAGACTTTTACTGACTGAACGACTCACCCCAGTCCTTCTTGGCCCTTATAGTGGGGTCGGACCTTCTTTCGGCCCTGCAGTTGGGACTCTACATTTACTGACAACTCTTTGAGGCGCGCGGAAATCTGTTTCCGCGCGCCGTTGACGACTTGGCCTGTTACCAGACGACCGAACGGCGAGCTACAAATTGCTCGCCGTCCGCAAGCCTTATTCCTAGCAGTAGATACATTAAAAGGTTGATCATGTACGAAACCGCTGGCAGCAGCTAGTCTAAGTATTAAATAATTGACAAATTTTCTACTAAAATCTTTATCGTGTTTTCTGCTATTTATTATTACCTAATGATAAGCGATAATGTGGGCAACAATACCATATTTAAACACCACTAAACACCCCCAGGTGTTAACCAACAGGAAACAATCGCTGTGGGTGAGAATCACACGGAGCTTTATTATTTATTTTGATTCTAAAAACAGATAATTAAAATCGCTGTTGTTTGCAAAAAGCATGAAATTAATGTACCAATGTGCAGAGTTACATGAAGAATATATCGGTTTTTACGAGGAATTTCTAAAAAAAAATGTATCCTTAAACAGAAAAGGCAACTGAAAGACACAGGTGCGGTTTGTATCAACCTCATCTTTCAGCCGAATGACGTTATCATTTGTATAAAGCCGAAGCCTGGTCGTCTTGGTGGAGAGACGACCAATGACGAATTCTGCCCTTGGGAGGGGCGGGAAACAGTGTAAGACTCTTATGGAATAAACAAGCCACCCCATTTCTTCTTAACCCTCATATGGGGTTGGACCTTCCTTGCAGAAACCGGACTGGGGCCCCAGTAGGTTTCAGCCCTGCAGTTGTGACAATTCCTTGAGGCGCGCGGGAACAGTGTGCGCCGTCGACGAACTGGCTTAGTCTGGACCCATATATATTTCATGGTATTTAAAACAGTGTAAGACTCTTACTGACTAAACAACCCACCCCATTTCTTCATAACCCTCATATGGGGGTTGGACCTTCCTTGCAGAAACCGGTCTGGGGTCCCGGTAGGTTTTGGCTCTGCAGTTGGGCCTCTAAATTTGCTGACAATTCCTTGAGGCGCGCGGGAACAGAGGGTCCCTTCGACGACCTGGCTTGATCTGGACCGTTACGAGTATTATCATATATCTTATGGTGTTTACTAATTCCAATTTACCTTCCTGCCTTGTTTTTACTCTAAGATTGTAAGATTAAGATGCTTGGTCCCATCGGAGGTCGTCCTGAGAAGGGTTGGCAAACTTTTTGCCCGCAACCTTAAACAAAAACTGATTGTTTATCAGATAGGTACCTACTTGTTTAAACATCTGTAGCCTTCCAGAAAAACACATGTTCGCAGATTTGATTTCAATATATTATCTGCTTACCCCTTTTTGATCATCATCATCATCAGCCTTTTTAATGTTCTCACACCTAGGACACAGGCCTCTTTTCTAGCAGAAGAAATGAGGCATAATCCACCACGCGGGCCCAGTGCGGGTTGGTGGATGTCACATGTCTTTCGAATTTTTGGTTCTAGGTCATGACCTTTTTAACGATAAGAATAAATTATATTTTTTTATAATAAGCGCGTGGTTGACCATAATCTCACCTGGGGTAAAGTGATGTTTTTGCATTTTCAAAGATATTTTAACTAACAATTTTTGATTCGTTTGTCCTAGATGAGGTCGGTTTCTAGCCGGCTACCCTGAGAAGAAACACCGAAACAAACTCAGGAATTAAAGTCTCCTTTATACTCTATTCAGTAAACATGTAAATGTCAAAACATACGATAACCATAACTGTCTGAGATGACCTTTCGCGTCACGTCTCGTTGTGGACTGACCCATAGGCATCTCGATCAATATACCAAAGACCTCTGAAAATCAATGATAGACTGAAAAAGTAGGTACTAAAGTAATTTCTTGATTACATTCCTTGATAGACACTTGATACATCATTTTCCAATAAACCCAGGTCTTTGAATTACAATTTTAGACTCAATAAAACCCTTGTCAACGCAGACATTTTTATTTAAATGAAACGGTTCTTAGGTAAAAAAAATGGCGGGCAAAAAGATTTTTGCTCTTAAATTCTCAAAGAAACATTCTTAATTGAACGTAATTTTATGACAAACATCATGTAATAAGTGGGACAATTAACCTTAAGATTGTTGAAGCAATTAAGCTTGTTTTTCTACTGAAACGTTGAAAAGAAACGTACTGAATTGAAGAGCTTGGAATTAAATATTCCACGGCTACTGTTTCTAGGGTTACCAACGATATTTTTATAAATAAATATGTTAAACTGTTACAAAACAACCGAAAAATGTATTCTACGTTACAGCGGCAGCACACACGCATAGACTTTTTATTCATTGTACTTTTCACTACGATTCAAAATATAAATATAAAAGAGCATAACAAATTCAACGAGAAAAAAAGCGTAGTCACACATTACAAACGCAACACTTTAATAACGTGTGACTACGGTTTTTCTTGTTTCATACTTTTTCAGCATCGTTGTTTGGTCGTTTTAGGTTTTTTTACTTGATTTTTTAATTTTAATATCAATAATTACTGAACCATTATTAATAGTTGTACGACAGAAAAATTGTAACTACGCCTAATAACAAAACTGTGCTAAAAGCTTATAAAAATGTCTTCAAAAGATGAAACAAATACATAGATATTAATTTTGAAAAATACTTTTTTTTCTCCAAATACTTTTTTCCCCGAAATACTTTTTCTTTTAAATACTTATTTTCTTTCAAATACTTTTTTCTCTAACTATAGAACAATGTGTTACGATATTTATGTTCAAAAACAGTGAGCAACCCTAGTTATTTCGTCTTTGGTTTGAATGAGCAGATGTTTGGAGTTTTCGTGGGTATCCTAAGGGTAATTAGTACCGTTTTGAATTCCAAGTAAGTATTTCAGACCTTACAGAGATCCTTACTGAGAAAAAGGTAAAGTACTCACTATGTCTTGAATTATTGCAATTCTATTCAAGGTGAAGCAGTTTTATTCTACCCATATTTTTTTTTAGTTGAGTCTACTTAACTAATAAACTTTTATTTGTTTATTTATTCAGAAATAAAACCTACTGGCCAAGTGCGAGTTGGGCTCACAAACGAAGGGTTCCGTATAATTGAAAAAAAAAGAAAACAATGTTTATTTAGTTAGTCTTGCACAAACTCGAGAACGGTTGGACCGATTTTGCAAATTTGGGTCTTAAAATATTTGTAACAATTCACACGGTGAAACGATTTTTAACGACAAAAAAAATTAAGCGGCATAAAGATTTCCGGGTCAGCTAGTAATTAATATAAATCTACCTTTATTACCATTCGACCAGCTGTTCACACGCAACGAAAACACCCACCTTAGAGGCCATCACTTAAAACTTAGCACTAACAGATCGCATAACAATCCTCACAGACACTTTCTCAGTAATAGAGTGGTTGGAGCGTAGAACAAGCTCCCGGAAAATGTGGTTTCAGCCCTAAATGTGAACCAATTTAAAAATCGACTGGATAAATATTTACTCAACTGCAAGAAATGAACTAGTGGAAATTAACAGGATGCGGGCATTATCAGTTGTTTGAACTGCCTGCCTGTCTACAAATAATAATAATAATAACTCACAAAATCATCAAAAACGCCATTACATCACGCCTCTCTAACCTAAAATTGCTCTTTGAATCATAAAAAAAAGAAAAAACTCAAATACACATTCAACTTTCCTTTGAAACATTCTAATACCCTTAATTACGAGTAAAGCGAATAAACATGGCGAAAAATATTCCGAGCGTCCAACTTGTGATGTCAAAGGCGATACGGTTAACCGTATTTCACCCGGGCAAAAGTAACATGGGGTCTAAATGACCAGGGAACTGCAGGTAAACGACACGCAGCCCACGGGACCTAGTAACCCGCTATCGTTCAAAGTTTAGTTGTGGGTTAAGTTTTGAGCGAAGTGCAGATTTTTTTGGCTAAAATAATTATAATTTACTAAAGAAAAATGTAATACAGGATTGGTTACCGGACACAGCGACGCGGGGCCGCGGCAGACCACGATAGAGATGGCGGGACGACCTGGATGTGTTCCCCAGGCCGGGAGGCCCTTGCCTAGCAGTGGGATAGCACAGGCTAGCTATAATAATAATTAAGAATAATGTTTGCAAAAAAAAACTAACTTTTGTAACTATTTTCGTACGCAAATAATTTGTAAATATGTTTTGTTCTAATAAACATAGTATTATTATATTACCATACATAACTAACTCACAAAATCATCAAAACGCCAGAATTACATCACGCCTCTCTAACTTAAAATTGCTTTGGATTCTCAAAAAAAAAAGAAAAAACTCAAATACACATTCAACTTTCCTTTGAAACATTCTAATACCCTTAATTACGAGTAAAGCGAATAAACATGGCGAAAAATATTCCGAGCGTCCAACTTGTGATGTCAAAGGCGATACGGTTAACCGTATTTCACCCGGGCAAAAGTAACATGGGGTCTAAATGACCAGGGAACTGCAGGTAAACGACACGCAGCCCACGGGACCTAGTAACCCGCTATCGTTCAAAGTTTAGTTGTGGGTTAAGTTTGGAGCGAAATGCAGATTTTTTTGGCTAAAATAATTATAATTTATTAAAGAAAAATGTAATACAGGATTGGTTCCCGGACACCGCGACGCGGGGCCGCGGCAGACCACGATAGAGATGGCGGGACGACCTGGATGTCTTCCCCAGGCCGGGAGGCCCTTGCCTAGCAGTGGGACAGCACAGGCTAGCTATAATAATAATTAAGAAAAATGTTTATAAAAAAACTAACTTTTGTAACTATTTTCGTACACAAATAATTTGTAAATATGTTTTGTTCTAATAAACATACTATTATTATATTACCATACATAACTCACAAAATCATCAAAACGCCAGAATTACATCACGCCTCTCTAACCTAAAAAATTGCTCTTTGAATCATCAAAAAAAGAAAAAAACTCAAATACACATTCAACTTTCCTTTGAAACATTCTAATACCCTTAATTACGAGTAAAGCGAATAAACATGGCGAAAAATATTCCGAGCGTCCAACTTGTGATGTCAAAGGCGATACGGTTAACCGTATTTCACCCGGGCAAAAGTAACATGGGGTCTAAATGACCAGGGAACTGCAGGTAAACGACACGCAGCCCACGGGACCTAGTAACCCGCTATCGTTCAAAGTTTAGTTGTGGGTTAAGTTTGGAGCGAAGTGCAGATTTTTTTGGCTAAAATAAATTATAATTTACTAAAGAAAAATGTTTTAAGTCTTGAGACCCGAGCAAACGCCGACGTTTGCACATCTATTGTCTTTCTATTATGTCTTTAATTACGGTACTCAAAAGGTAAAAAAAAAACAACCGACTACACAATTACAATTTTTGACACAGTCACCATCTGCAAACCTATGCCTTGGAAATCCGGGTCGGGGTCCTGGCGAGAGAGGCGTGGAGAAGTCAGTACTTTCGCAGAAAAAACCAACCACCTACAGCTATTCCTCTTCACTCCGGACCATGGCCTGTACCACGGTCTTGCACGATAAGCCGTTATTGCCAATCGCCGTTATGAGAACACAGTGGTGTTCTTCTCAAGCGCGTATACTTCTACCGTATGCTCCACCGTGTCCTCCGGGTGATCACCACCGTGGTGACACCAGGGCGTTTCTTCCACACGAATCCGGTGCCTGTATCTCCGTAATGACTACTTTTTGCGGAAGGTGAGGACACCTAATGTCTTTCTAGGGATTTCAATCATAATTGGAAGCCCCTGAAAGTCCTGCGCGACTTTTCAATTATATGTTGTTTATTTGTTTTTAATTATTGTTTTATATTTTACTTTATATTGTGTGTTTAAATAGTGTAATTGGCTTCGGCCGTACTGTTTAATTAAATTAAATAAATAAATAAATTGGACGTAGTTAATAATAAACATTTTTATAATAATACCTAATAAGCATTTATTTCAGGTTACATACACCCATTACAATTTTCATAATTTACATACAACCATGTCCAAAATACAATAAATTATAATCAAACTAGCGACCCGCCCCAGCTTCGCACGGGAACTGATATTGAATATAATTATTATGCATTTTTACGCCCATAAACCTTCCTCTTGAATAAAAAAAACCGCTTCATAATCCGTTGCCTAGTTTTAAAGATTTAAGCATAGGTACATAGGCCGCCGATTGTATGTTTTTTTTGTTATAAGTTTTTCTTTCAATGTTATGTTTTAGTCTTGGTGTACAATAAAGTATGTAATAAATAAATAATAAATAAATAGGGAGGAAGCGACTTTGTTTTATACTATGTAATGATGAAGTTATGCAGAAAGGACTCAATCTATAATAAGTTGCACAATGTCAAGTCCTTTCTGTTTAACTACGTCCAATTATGGTATTCAATGTTTTCAACCACACAGTTGTGGTTGAAAATATTGAATGCATCATAATTATCAGGCACTGGAAATTGAAGAGCGATAAAGTATTTGGTCGTAAATATACATGAAATGGACATGAAAATGTTTGTTAAAATAATTCGACGGTGTTGTATTAACTTATAGTTTAAAACAAATAAAACAAATTTATAATTGTGACAAATAAATAAAAAGTCAATCATTAAATAACCCGCTCCAAATCGTTTCCGGTGCAAAAGTGCCCATCACACTCGCCGCATTACCTCTCTGAATAGCAATGGCCAGCCTTTGCATCAAGAACGACCTAGATCGGGAGTCACCCGTTGCCTCTTCGAGCCTACGGCCCAAATCTCCCACAAAACACTTGGCCTCCGTACTCCAACTGCCCAGAGTCTCCACAGCTTTTTTTTTTTTTTTTTGTTAGCCTGTTCTGTCCCACTCCTGGGCAAAGGCCTCCTTCCACTTCTTCCACCCATCACGGGCCTGCGCTTCTTCTTGCTAGTTCGGGAGGAATCTGTCTAGCTCATCGCGCCATCTCTTTCGTGGTCTGCCGCGACCCCGTCTCACTGTCTCAGGGCACCAACTTTGTATTATTTTGGCCCACAGTTTGTCGGGCATGCGGCAGACGTGTCGTGCCCAGTCCCATTTCAGTTGGGCAGCCTTTTGAGCCACATCTATAATTTTAGTTTTTGAGCGCAGTGTGGTGTTTCGAACGCGATCCATTAATTTAACGCCAAGTATACTGCGCTCCATTGCTCGTTGGCAAACCTTGAGTGTCCAAACTTTTGGATATTAGTCAAAGACCAAGTTCAGTTTTCAGTTCGCCTTGCGATTTCTTTGTCTTGCCTCGCCTGGAAAGAGACTACTTGGCCCAAGTAAAGGTATTCTTGGACATGTTGTATGGTCTCCCCGTGTACTTTTAAAGTTTTTGGCGCTTCGTTTGTCATGACTTTAGTCTTCGACATATTCATCTTCAGTCCAACCTCAAGGCTCGCGTCACTTAGTTCTTGTAGCATGCGTTCGAGCTCAGTGGCTGAAGAAGAAAAGAGAACAATGTCATCGGCAAAACGAAGATTTGTTAGCCTCGTCTCGCCAACGACAATGCCTCTCTCCTTCCAATCAGCTGCCAATCTTCTGAAAATTTCTTCCAGGGTGCTGGTGAACAATTTGGGAGATAGTGGATCGCCCTGTTTGACTCCTTTTTCTATATTAAATTTTTGACCTGTGGTTTCTAACTTGATTGCGGTACAGCCGCAATCAAGTTTATTTTTGTTATTTTTGTAAATTATACGTAACAAATCAATATAAGTTGGATCTATTTTTTGTCTGCTTAAAGCTTCAAATATGGCTGGTCTCCACAGCTAACGGCATAAAATGGTAAAGCCGCTCCAAAGAAGCATACTTGAGCCTTTTCTTAGAGCAGGCGTCTTCAACAGCGGCAGAGGCAGTATGCATGGTGCGACTTAGGTGACTGGCGGCGAAAGTGCTGACACAAGTTGCGTTCAAGTGCCCTAATTCACATAAAATCAAACAATTCCAATTCCATTGTCGTTCCATTGTCGTTCGATCGTAGTCCTCTCCGAAATCGGTATTCACGTGTTCCTTGATGGGGATTCGATAGAACGACAATCGAACGACTTCTAAACGACCTGTCTTCGATCGAACGAGTTCAAAATCGGTGTCGTTCAAACTCGATTGATGGATGGGAATACGAAAATATCAAAGTCGCTACGATATGGCTACGGTTTTCATTACGAGAATTAGGCTACTGATCAGACACTTCCCGTTTTCCAGATCTAATTTCACACTTCTTTTTATTCAAAAACTCGCTTCAGTTTATAACTTATAGCGATTTTAACTAACAGATGTTCGAAGTCAAGTGAAAATTATTTAGAAGTCCCTGCATTTAGACGGATTTTTCTGTACCGCAATAAAAAGTGATAGGTTGGAACGAGATGTTTTAATTCCTAAAGGGAAACTAGAGTAAATTCTCTACTATGTAATTAGACGGTAATGTTTTTATTGCGGTCTTTGCTAGTAGAAAAGAATAGAATAAAATGAAGGAACCTACCTAGGGAAATAGTGAAATACGGTGGAATTTATACTGCTATACTGACTTTTTTGTAATTAATGATGCTATCTATTTTGTTTTTCTTTTTTACTTAACCTACGTAGGTACCTTAGTTGTATTTTCCGTTTCAGGGCCATGGTAACTTTTTCGGCTATTCTTATAGTCCTAGCAGGTATTAGCATTTAAGAGCCTGTCACAAAAGTATTGACATGTCTTTGGGGCAGGAACACAATACGCCATTGACTTGAGCTGGGTTTTCACTGTTACAAATGTGTCAGTGGCTCGCGATAGCCATCGGTTGCTGTAGTCGGTGGGCCGTTTGCGTTGAGCCTTAATTTCCGAAATTTCATGACAACGAAATTTTGGAGAAAGAGAGTAGACGTCCTGATGTTGACGCTCGAGGCGTCTTCTGCAAAAACTTGGGTCAGATTTGGTGCCTCCTGTAAAGATATGAATTGGACCGAAGCTATTGTTACCATCGTGAAGATAAAAAAATATTTTGACCAGAATCACATTTGGTAAGAGCAACTTTGTTTCCGTACCATGGTAAGACCAAGCTTGACTGGGCGCGGCAGGTTCTATATCTGCAAGAGCTGTAAGATCTTTTGAAAGAACACTGCCAGCGAAAACGGAGAAATAAATTAATAAAAAAAGACAGAAACAAGAAAAGAAAGAATGAAAAAGAATTCATTTGCACATATATTTTTAATTATATTAACCTAGTGGTTGACTGCGATCCCACCTGACAGTAAGCAATGACGCAATTTCAAGACTAGCTTGCAATCATAATCACTGTGTATGGGAAATATGCATCATATCCGCGCAAAAATACCAAACCATACGCAACAGCAAGTACACAAAATTAAAAACAAACATTGGCGAAAAATATCGTCTCTCTAGCCATCAATAGTTACCCGAACTTGCTCTTATTTCCATTGCTCACTTTAAGATTCTCCAGGCAGACGGCGAACGGGCGAACCTGCGACGCGCCGGTGACGTTAAGCACTTGGCAGATTAATATGAATGAGTTCTTGGCTGCTCTGCGGGGTACCACTCCCTACGTGACACGAAATGATTTCCTTTGATATGCGCCGGCTGATGGCGGTTTCCTTTTGCTAAAGGAGTTAATAACGTTAGTTCATTATTTTTGATTAAAGATCGTTTTTTTTTATTGGTGGGTAAAATTCATCTCATGATTAATCCTGCACTTGTTACGAAACAGTGTTAGACTCTTACTGACTAAACAGCCTACGCCATTCCTTCCTTGCCTTAATCCCAGAGTCCTGAGTTACGCTTTCGCATCAACCCTTGGCCCCCGGAGGCTTCAACCCTGTAGGGCCCCACAGTTACTGACTAAACAGTTTTTAGCCTTCATACCGGTGTCGGACCTTCCTTCCAGGATCCCAATAGGGGTAGTACCCCAGTAGACTAAAGCCTCTATCCAACATGGGATTGTCCTGAACTCAGTTTTTTGTTACTGTCCCTGACTCAGAAAATTCCAATCTGGCAATCCTGCTTGGCACTTGAATTTTTTAATGTATAAAAAATATCTCAACTTGTATCGTGATTCTGAGTGGAAGCTTGAGACCCAGCAGTGGCTGAGACGCAGGCATAAAAAAAGGAGGATGATGATGATGATGACATCGTAATTATTATGAGGCTTATGAAGACTTGGAATTAGGACGTTAGCCCTGTAAATGAAGAATCTACCAGTTACATCGCCATACTACTTTATTTTCCTTACTAAAAAACATCTTATACAACTTCAATGAAACTTATTAACGAGGTAAATATTCAGGTAGATATTGTTAAAGATAATAAGACGCTGTCTTCAACAAACTTGCGAACTATTCGCGAGAGGAGCCGAGGGCAGATGCCAGCCGCAACTCGGGCTCAGGAAACAAGCGTGGAAGTTGAAGTGACTGCACGGGAATTTTGATAAGAAATTGCTGTCTGGCAACAATTAAGTTGCTTGATCGTGTTGCTCTCTTTTTTAGTTTTCAAGATCATCTTTAAAGCAGTGTGTTGCGGCATACCCTTTGCGGAACACTGATATAAAGGCCAATATAAAAGTCAATGCCACTTTTCCTTGTAATTTTATAACTCAAGATTGGGGTCACCTATCCAAATCTTAAAAATTTTAGGCTTTTAGTAATACGCATTTCATCGGGAGGGATGAAATGCGTATTACTAAAAGCCTAAAATCTTAAGATTACCATTTCAAGACAAATGATTCCCCTGCAACTACATTTAGATCAAATTACTATATTCTATTCTGTTTTGTAAAAATATGGCGGAGCTATTACCCATCACTTCTTCAACAATTTATTGAAAGCTTCACAATTGTCAATCTTGATAAAACCAGTTATAGTTGACACTTGACGAATCAATTTACAGCAATGTCATTACGTACAGAAATTGACAAGAATTGTGTAACAATGACCTCCCCATCTAGATAGGTCTATGCAAGTAAGCGTAGGAAGCGACTTTTTTTTGGTGAAGAATATACTTACTAAGTAAAGATAAAGTTCGCTGTAATAAATATATCTGTAGCAAAAATATTTGCAGGTTATTATTTTCTTTTTTTTTCGTAAATCTTTTTATTTATTTATTTATCTACATTTAGTTTTTTTTTATTATTTAAAAATAAATGAATAAAACGAAATTATTGACTTCGTAATAAATGGTTTGATGTGGTCTACATTTGGACTAATATTTTCAAGAACTGAGCAATTAAAGTTGCCCGTGTAGACGCATGTTTAGGGGAGAAAGTTGGCATTTCCTTACTAAGACTTAACTACTTATCTTGAGGAAGTAATTAGCTTGGTCAATGGAGTGGCCATTTAGAACTTAGTGGTCCAATTACGGAATATCGTATCAATTTACTAACAATATTTATTTTTACTCTTTTCTTTTTTATATTTTTATTAATTGAGCGTCCGTGATAGAAATAAATTATCTTCAAATTCTACTATTAGGCAACCCAATGTACAGCGAACTACCCTTACGTTGTTGAAACTTCTACGGTCTGGACTAAGCGATTTGATTCGTAGTTTATACCGCATACATCGAAGGAACAGTTTGTCTACTGCGGTCTTCCTGTCCGATTATAATTCAGGTGTCTTCAAGGCTAGAGTGAATAGGCTTCTTAATAAACTAGTGCGCCTCACCATTAATATTTTTTTTCCACAACTATCACACAACGCCATCTAGTCCCAAGCTAAGCAGAGCTTGTGTTATGGGTACTAGACAACTGATAAACATACTTATATATTTCTAAATATTATAGATAAATTAGACCCAGACACAGAACAAATGATGGAATCGAACCCACGACCTCCCGCATAGCAGTCGGGTCACTAACTACTAGACTGACAGGCCAGTCATTAATAATATAATTTATGTATATGGTATGGTATATCGGGCTGGTGTCCGCAACTCCACGACTAAAGCGCGTATTTTGCGTACGGGAATTTATGTATATATTATATCATTAATAATATAATTTATGTATTTTTTCTATGGGCCTCCGATGCCTGAAAATAAAATGATTATTATTATTATTAATGATTGCATCACTGCTTACCGTCAGGTTTTTTTATTTCATGTTGGGTTGCAGTTAACTACTAGCTTATATCAAATAAAAAACATATAATATGTGGTAAGCAACAAAGTCTGGAATGCCCTTCCATTCCACCCTAGAGGGGAAGAAGCTATTAAAAGACTTTCCAACTTAAGAAAAAACCTCTTTTCACATCTACTCAGATAATTTTACGCGGACAAAGCGGATGGCAAAATCCATGACTAATAAAGTTTCCCCATCTTTCCGGGTATCAAAGGAAAAATCTGAAATGTCACAAGCTCTGTCGGAAGCTTGTATCTCTGGATAAGTGCCAAGAGTTCGCACTAATGACTTATATTCCGTTAAGTACCTCGACTTATCCTGTAAAAATATATTTGCTTCTTCGGCGAAATAAAAGCAGAGCTTTTTTTAATAAGTTCGACGAAGAGTACAGGATTTTTGGTATTATTATTTCAGTTCTTGGGTTTGAACACTATCTCCATGGCCTCAAGTCTGCTATTACAATAGTGTCAGAATATTCTATCACTGATTTTATAATTGTTGATTTTTTTAAGTTCGGTAATCTACTAATAAATAACCTACTGCAATTTTTTTTATTTGGTTTTGACAAATTAATTTAAAGTTTGTAGGTGTATAGTTTCTGAGATTTTCTGATTTATCAGTGAGTGGTATTTCGATTTTATACAATTGGGAAAACGATGAGATTGTCATACCACCTTCGCCGTAGTCGACCTCGACGGTGTCGTTCTCCGTCAGGTATCTATTAAGTGACAATCTTCGGCCATCTATCCTGTAACATGCGTGCAAAGAGGTCAGACAATAAAGTATAAAACAAATAAATAAACTACAGCTAAATTAAGAACCTCCCAACAAAGAACAAGCACCAATTATAAACAAAAGAACAACAAAATTGCAGCCTCACAACTTTTCCGTACGATCACAAACATACTAACAAGTTCCAGTACATAGCTGCGCAGCCAATCAGAAACTTGTGCTCATTAGCCACTTATATTTTACGGTAATTAGTTAAGTCCACAACGTTGAGTTCACTTCCTTCGTACTCTTATTTGTTTTAAAGCAGTTTATCTTGCAAAGAACTCTAAAAGCATAATAATTGTGTGCTTTTAGAGTTCTTTGATTTTTTTTATGGTGGGCTAAAAAAGTCAAACACAAAGTTTTACACTGTTACAGTTTTACACATTTACTCATGACCTCAGGAGGCTTTGACCTTGCTGGACTCCTACAGTTTGGTGAAGATTTCTTGAGCATTTTTTTTATGGTGGGAAAAATTATCTAATGACGAATCCCGCCCTTGTCAGTCAAATGTATAGGCCCAAATACAAGACCGGAGCCTACTGGGGCCCCGCTCTGGTTTCTGAAAGGAAGGTTCGAGCCCGGTATGAGGGATAAGATGGAATGGGGCGGGTCGTTTAGTAGTATTTAGTAGTCAATAAGAGTCTGACACTGTTTCCCGCTCCACTCAGGGGCGGGATTCGTCATTTTATCATTTTTACCTATCATAAAAAAAGAGTGGTAGATATAATGATGATGTATTTCCTCAAAAAAATGTTCTTCATGTTTTCATCAGGGACTTTTTACCTCCATATTTGAGATTTTTTAGCCCAACAGTTTCTAAGTGAGATAATTATCTAATTAATAATTTATGCTTTTGAATATTATTCCTAGAACCAATAGATGGGTTTGTTTGCAAAGTACAAACATTCGAAATAATTTGCGAGCCGTCTGTTGAGATAAGTCTATAGAAAATAATACTTTAAATCTAGCTGATTTGCTGACGGACAGGTATCCAAGGGAAACTGAGTAAATAAACCTTTGTAAGTGACTAGAACTTCTAAGTTTCTTGAGATCCCAGTTATCTACGAGTAGGTGTCATTTTTTTATGGTAGGTAAAAATGATCCAATGACGAATCCGAACCCGAATCTTTGGGTGGAGCAGTAAACAGTGTCAGACTCTTACTGACTAAACAACCTTTTTCGCTCCTACGTTACCACTTGCCATACATACTAGGGCCAGAGCATTCCTTTCAGGCATAAATCAAGTCAAGTCAAAGTCAAAATCTTTCTATTTCACATACCTAGGCCTACATGGGCACTTGTAAAACCACAGAAGCTAGTGCACGGTTCCAAATTGGTCGTTTCTTATGGAGAAGAACCGGCAAGAAACTCCATGGTTACTCTTAAAAAAATTGGCCCTAGTTGGCTTCGACCCTTCTGCAGGGTCTCTACGGTTGCTGACAACTTCTTGAGGCGCGCGGGAACCGTTCGCGCTGTCGTCGACTAGGCTTGGTCCGGACGGTAGGTATCACTGTGGATAAATCTACATAGGATGACCAATATTAGTTAAATACATATTTATAGTCATGATAACAAACAACTTTTACTATTGGTTTTTTGGTTTGGTCCCACAAACCCTGAAAAATAAGTCAAGTTCAGTACATTTTGAGCGTGAAAACGAACATACATGTATTTCTATTTTTAATTATCTACTTATTTTTATTATTTATCTTCATTGTGCTCATATAACAGAAGCGAGAAAAATATCTAATCAAGATGGATGTAACTCATAATACAATTAAAAAGAGCGTCCGTGGAGTGTCTTGCACGATCTTCTCCATAGGTATAATTATGCTTTGAAACGTGCGTGAATAAGCTCTTGTAATTCCTGATTTCTGATTATCAACCAGATCAAGAATCTTCTGAACTTATTTTGACAACTATAATGAATTTAATTTTGACATTCCTAATGAATTCTTTTGGTATTTGCAAAAAACTGTAAAGATTGCTCTTAAAATTAAAATTTTTGACATTAATAATGAACTAGCGACCCGCCCCAGTTTCGCACGGGTGCAATGCTGATATTAAATATATTATGCATGTATCTATACATATAATAAAATCGTAGAGAAGTCAAAACTGTACATTGAATATTTTTTTAAAAGAATACTTGAAGCGTGATCTACAATCGATACCGAAGCCAAAAATATAGTTTTTAGAATTTTTGTCTGTGAGTCTGTTTGTCTGTATGTATGTCCGAACTGAACTCAAACAGTACTGCATGGATTTACTTCAAATTTTGCATGAATATAACTAAGAGGCCGGGTCGTGCAATGGGCTACATATTATCACGCTATCACCTACGGGGGAGGAGCAGTGAATCTTTATTTTTCTTACGCATTCTGTGACAGCGTGTAAGCTAACGACTCATAATTAAATGTTGTTTTTTACCGACTTCACAAAAAGGAGGAGGTACTATGTTCGGATGTTTGTATGTTTTTTTTTTTTGTATATTTGTTCATCGATTACTCCGTCAATCATTGACAGATTTTCAAAATTCTTTTTTTGTTCGAAAGTAGACAGTTCTGAGGGGGTCCCATTGTCACCAAGTTAAGATCTGATGATGGGATCCATGATAAATTGAGGGAATTCCTTAAATATCATAGGCAAACATATGGTTTTTTTAGTATTTTGCATTATGCAGCTTTTACAATCAAAAAGAAACATTTGTGAAAGTGGAACTGATGAAGAAGACCAGAAATGGGTAATGGAACTTCATATTTATACAGACATCACAATAAAGTTACAATACAAATAAATTATGGTGTGAATAGTTAGGTTGAAAATGGTATCATTAAAATGACCTGATGATGATGATGATGATGGAGCCGGAAGATAGGCACCGGAACTCCGTAATTAATCAATGTATCCTAGCGGTGTTTGGGCTCATTAAAATTGTCATGAGATTCACTTTGGCTCTTAAGTACTATTGAACTGATCTGATGATGGAGCCAGAAGGTGAAAGGGAGATACAGGAACTTCATAATAAAACTATGTATCCTACCAGGGTTTGGGTTTATTGAAATTGTCATGAGAAATAGGTACTCTGGTTATAAGAGTATCGCAGCTAAAAAGGGTGTAATAAAAAAATAACGTTAATTTCTGAAGTCGGTGGTTCTTGGTATTATTTGTCTCTTATTACCTAAACACCGACTTTCGGAATTAAAGTTATTTTTATATTTTTAAAGAAGTCGGTATATTTTTTTTGAGAAAACCATGCTATTATCTAGCTTTACACAATAAAAACTACGTCATTTAAGTAACTTGGAGAAAAACATAGTTTAAAGAATGTAAAACACAATTTTGAAGCAGCGCCATCTATGAAAATACATAAAAATCAAATCAAGTTACAAGTTAACACTTTTTAGAAATTCATAATTTAAATTTTATCACGTTCGTAGGTAAGTAGTTAGTTATTCATATAATTCATAGATGGCAGACTTTCTTCATAAAAGTTGTATGGTACATTTCGTTTTGACAAATTCAAGTTCCAACAAAACCCTCAAAATCTTGAGCAGTCTCTTTTTTTAATTTGTCTTCCTCTGAAGGCAACTTAATTTTTTTTTACAAAAAAGTTGAGTTAAAATCATCCAATGACGAATCCCGCTTCTGGGCGGAGCGGAACAGTGTCAGACTCTTACTGACTAAAAAACTTGCCCCATTCTTTCCTTGCCTCATTCCCAGCCCCTGGTGTTATGCTTTCACATCTACCCTTGGACCAGGAGGCTTCGACCCTGCAGGGCCCCTACAGTTTGCTGACAACTCCTTGAGGCGCGCGGGAACAACGCGAGCCGTTGACGACTTGGATTCGGTCTGGACAGTTACCAGACGGCCGGACGGTGAGCTACCCATTGCTCGCCGTCCGCGAGCCCGTGTTTACGGTGGCCGGATATCGGCGGGAGCGCGGCGGCGACGAATACGGCGAGGGCGCTGTTGCCTTTGCCTTATGCGGTCGGCCTCCTCCTTTACGAGCATTACTGCTTCGCAGAATGACCGCCTGCTATTCCTCTTCGCTGGGGACCATGACCTGAACCAAGGGCCGGCGCAAGAGGTCGCCGCCACTGATCACCCCCACGAGGACACAGCGATGCTTTTCCCAAGCGGGGCACATCTCCACCGTGTGCTCACACGGCCACACAGTGGCGACACCCGAGCATCTCTTCCGCACGAATCCGGTGCAGGAATCTCCCGAACTTGCCATATTAGGTGAGAACCTAATATGGCAAGACCGGTCTTTGTGGCGGCGCTTGGGGGAGGCCTATGTCCAGCAGTGGACGTCTTTCGGCTGAAATGATGATGATACTTACTAAGTAAAGATAAAGTTCGCTGTAATAAATATATCTGTAGCAAAAATATTTGCAGGTTATTATTTTCTTTTTTTTTTCGTAAATCTTTTTATTTATTTATTTATCTACACTTAGTTTTTTTTATTATTTAAAAATAAATGAATAAAACAAAATTATTGACTTCGTAATAAATGGTTTGATGTGGTCTACATTTGGACTAATATTTTCAAGAACTGAGCGATTAAAGTTGGCCGTGTAGGCGCATGTTTAGGGGAGAAAGTTGGCATTTCCTTACTAAGACTTAACTACTTATCTTGAGGAAGTAATTAGCTTGGTCAATGGAGTGGCCATTTAGAACTTAGTGGTCCAATTACGGAATATCGTATCAATTTACTAACAATATTTATTTTTACTCTTTTCTTTTTATATTTTTATTAACTACTAGCGACCCGCCCCAGCTTCGCACGGGTGCAATGTATATGGTACCTATGAACGACGTCTTGAATTACTCTACCTATAAAAAAACCGCATCACAATCCGTTGTGTAGTTTCAAAGATCTAAGCATACCTACATAAGGACAGAGCGACTTTATTTTATACTTTGTAATGAAGCACGCATGATAGAAACAAAATATTTTCAAATTCTACCATCATGCAACCCAATGTACGGCGAACCACATTTTCGTTGTTGTAACTTCAGCAGTCTGGACTAAGCGATTTGCTTCGTCGTTTATACGGCGTACATCGAAGGCACAGTTTGTCTGCTGCGGTCTTCCCTTTCGATCATAATTTAGGTATCTTCAAGACTAGAGTGAATAGGCTTTTAATAAACTAGTGTACCTCACCATTAACGATTGCATCACAAACTTGCAGAAACAAAGTCTGGGACGCCCTCCCATTCCACCCTAGAGGGGGAGAAGCTATTAAAAGACTTCCTAACTTAAGAAAAAACCTCTTTTCACATCTACTCAGATAATTTTACGCGGACGAAGCGGATGGCAAAATCCATGACTAATAAAGTTTCCCCATCTTTCCGGGTATCAAAGGAAAAATCTGAAATGTCACAAGCTCTGTCGGAAGCTTGTATCTCTGGATAAGTGCCAAGAGTTCGCACTAATGACTTATATTCCGTTAAGTACCTCGACTTATCCTGTAAAAATATATTTGCTTCTTCGGCGAAATAAAACCCGGGCTTTTTTTAATTAGTTCGGCGAGTAGTACAGTAGTAGTAGTTTTATTATTACTTGAGTTCTCGCGTTTGAACATCTCCATGGCCGCAAGTGTGTGACGGTGAGCAATGGGTAGCTCGCCGTCCGATTGTCTGGTTATAGCCCGGACCAAGCCAGTCGTCGACGGCGCGCTCAGTACCCGCGCGCCTCAAGTTGTCAGTAAATGGAGAGGCCCAACTGTAAGGCGGAAGCCTACTGGGGCCCCGGTCCGATTTCTGGAAGGAAAGTCCGACCCTGGTATGAAGGCTAAGAAGTAATGGGGTGTGTCGTTTAGTCAATAAAAGTCTGATACTGTTTCCTGCTCCGCTCAAGGGCGGGATTTGTCATTAGATGATTTCTCCCAACATAAAAAAAAGTTTGCTATTACAATAGTGTCAGAATATTCTATCATTGATTTTTATAATTGTTGATTTTGTCAAGTTTGGTAATCTACTCACAAAATGGCGTCTTTATGATTTTTCAACGATCCTCAACTATTTCTTATTCAACTATTTCATACTTCATTGAAAAAAATTGCATAGCATGGTAATCTCGTACATAACAAATGAATGTTTGACGTATGCGGTAACCGGCTAAAAATTGTACAGTTTCTTTGGTGACTGTAGTGACTCATTATTTGAACGTAATTATGCAACATTGTTTTTAATTCGTTACAAGACAGTTCGCACCACAATTCTATTACGAGCGACCATTGACTAACCAATGATTGGCCATGATTTAACAGATTAAAAACAAAGGAAAATGACTATTTAGGATCTTGTAGGAATGACGATATTTACATTTTTTTTTTAAATAAACAGTACCTTTGTACAGTTTTATCTGTATGCGTTCTATATTTTTAAAATAAATATAACGAATATAGTAGACCCCCTGATGGTAAGCGATGATGTATTTAATGTCTAAATACGCTAACCTAGATAGATGCAGCTATTTTATTCCCACTTGTAAGAACTGTATTCGGTCCATTTAAGTATGACGAACAAGTTTCTGCCACCGGTTTCACCCGCATGAAAGTCTGTTTCTGCATACAAACTTCCAATTCTTGTTTTACCCCCTTAGGGACAGAGTTTCAAATAATACATTCTTAGCGGATGTCTACACCTTGTAAGGAACTTTAAGTCATTTTTTTTTTCTTATTGGTAAATTAATTTTTAGTTTGCAGGTGTAAAGTTTCTAAGATTTTGTAATCAATCAGTGAGTGGTATTTCGTTTGTAATAATTCATTTTCAAATTCAGTTTATTTGTGTCAGTTAACTCAGACCAGTTAAAGAATCTAGCTCCATTAGTTTAGTCCATTTTTTCTATTGTTCAGTTCTTCCTCTTTTCATTTCTCGTAATCTCTGCCAAGTTTGCCCCGGGAACACTTTCAGATTGTCATACCATCTCCGCCGAGGTAGGTCGACTACCTCGATGATGTCGTTCTTCCTCAGGTTTCTATTAAATGACAATCTTCGCGTAACTGTCCTGGAACATACGTGCAAAGAGGTCAGCCCAATAAGACCAGACAAGAAAGTATAAAATAAATAAACAAACTACAGCTAAATTAAGAACCTCCCAACAATGAACAAGCACCAATTATAAACAAAAGAACAACAAAATTGCAGCCTCACAACTTTTCCGTACGATCACAAACATACTAACAAGTTTCAGTACATAGCTGCGCAGCCAATCAGAAACTTCTGCTCATTAGCCACTTATATTTTACAGTAATTAGTTGAGTCCACAACGTTGAGTTCACTTCCTTCGTACTCTTATTTGTTTAAAAGCAGTTTATCTTGCAAAGAACTCTAAAAGCATAATAATTGTGTGCTTTTAGAGTTCTTTGATTTTTTTTTTTATGGTGGGCTAAAAAAGTCTGACACAAAGTTTTACACTGTTACAGTTTTACACATTTACTCACGACCTCAGGAGGCTTTGACCTTGCTGGACTCCTACAGTTTGGTGAAGATTTCTTGAGCATTTTTTTTATGGTGGGAAAAATTATCTAATGACGAATCCCGCCCTTGTCAGTCAAATGTATAGGCCCAAATACAAGACCGAAGCCTACTGGGGCCCCGCTCCGGTTTCTAAAAGGAAGGTTCGAGCCCGGTATGAGGGCTAAGATGGAATGGGGCGAGTCGTTTAGTCAATAAGAGTCTGACACTGTTTCCCGCTCCACTCAGGGGCAGGATTCGTCATTTTATCATTTTTACCTATCATAAAAAAGAGTGGTAGATATAATGATGATGTATTTCCTCAAAAAAAATGTTCTTCATGTTTTCATCAGGGACTTTTTACCTCCATATTTGAGATTTTTTAGCCCAACAGTTTCTAAGTGAGATAATTATCTAATTAATAATTTATGCTTTTGAATATTATTCCTAGATCCAATAGATGGGTTTGTTTGCAAAGTACAAACATTCGAAATAATTTGCGAGCCGTCTGTTGAGATAAGTCTATAGAAAATAATACTTTAAATCTAGCTGATTTGCTGACGGACAGGTATCCAAGGGAAACTGAGTAAATAAACCTTTGTAAGTGACTAGAACTTCTAAGTTTCTTGAGATCCCAGTTATCTACGAGTAGGTGTCATTTTTTTATGGTAGGTAAAAATGATCCAATGACGAATCCGAACCCGAATCTTTGGGTGGAGCAGTAAACAGTGTCAGACTCTTACTGACTAAACAACCTTTTTCGCTCCTACGTTACCACTTGCCATACATACTAGGGCCAGAGCATTCCTTTCAGGCATAAATCAAGTCAAGTCAAAGTCAAAATCTTTTTATTTCACATACATGGGGTATGCGAAATAAAAAGATTTTGACTTGTAAAACCACAGAAGCTAGTGCACGGTTCCAAATTGGTCGTTTCTTATAGAGAAGAACCGGCAAAAAAACTCCATGGTTACTCTTAAAAAAATTGGCCCTAGTTGGCTTCGACCCTTCTGCAGGGTCTCTACGGTTGCTGACAACTTTTTGAGGCGCGCGGGAACCGTTCGGGCCATCGACGACTGAGTTTCGTCCGGACGGTAAGTATCTATACCTACGTGTACCTATATGTATAGGGTGACCGATAATTTGTTAAACACATGATTGTAATAATGATAACAAACAACTTTTACTATTGACTTTTTGGTTTGGCACCACAAAACCTGAAAAATCAGTCAAGTTCAGTACATTATGAGCATGAAAACGAACATAAATGTATTCCTAAATTTTATTATCGTCTTATTTTTGTTATTTATCTTCATTGTGCTCATATAACAGAAGCGAGAAGAAATATCTAATCAAGATGGATGTAACTCATAATACAATTAAAAAGAGCGTCCGTGGAGTGTCTTGCACAATCTTCTCCATAGATATATGCTTTGGAACGTGCGTGAATAAGCACTTGTAATTCCTGATTTCTGATGATCAACCAGATCAAGAATCTTCTGAACTTATTTTGACAACTATAATGAATTTAATTTTGACTTTCCTAATGAATTCTTTTGGTATTTGCAAAAAACTGTAAAGAATTGCTCTTAAAATTATTTTTTTTTGACATTAATAATGAACTAGCGACACGTCCCAGCTTCGCACGGGTGCAATGCTGATATTGAATATATTATGCATGTATTATACATAAAAACCTTCCTCTCGAGTCATTCTATCTATTAAAAAAAGCCTCATCAAAATCCGTTGCGTAGTTATAAAGATTTAAGCATACATAACGACAGGAAGTGACTATGTTTTATACTATACTAGCGACCCGCCCCAGCTTCGCACGGGTGCAAAGGTGATATATTAGAGCTATAAACCTTCCTCTTGAATCACTCTATCTATTAAAAGAAACCGCATCTAAATACGTTGCGTAGTTTCATAGATTTAAGCATACAAATGGACATAGGGACAGAGAAAGTGACTTTGTTTTATACTATGTAGTGATAATGATTTATTCTTGAAATTGAAAAAAGAAAAATTTAGACATTTAATGACTTTACGGCCTTTACTATTTTTATGTTCTGCCTGTGTCAGTGATACTTTGTATTTTATTTCATTCGATTTGTATATCTCATGTTTTTTTTCTAACTTGTACTAGTACCTACTTAATTTTATACAATTGCTGTGCTCGACAGGGTCTATGTGAACTTATTAAACTATTTTTAAGATCTTATGTAATACATGTGTTAAAGCAAATTAACAATCTACACTATCTACACTAATATAATAAAGAGGTAAAGTTTGTTTTTTTGTTAGTTTGTTTTTTTGTTTGTAGGGGGTAATCTCTGGAACTACTGGTCCGATTGGAAAAATTTTAGCAACAACAGAAAGCTGCTTTACTCCTGAGTGGCATAGGCTATATTTTATGTACGCGGGCGAAGCCGCTGACAAAAGCTAGTTTAAAATAAGACTAGTTATTCAATAATTTCTCACTTAAAAAGGCAGGATACACGTGTATTTTTTTTTACGTTTCGGTGATATAATTCTCAAAGAGGCTTGTTTTTCTTCCATTTCAGTTACTTTCAACGACATCACTTTTTGAAACTTCGTATGTTAAAAGATAAAGAGATAAGCTGATTTAGTTCAGATTAAGCAAAGCTCAACGAACAGAGTCAAAAATAGATGTATTTTTAGAGTTCCTTCACTCAGTCGACAAAAACAAAACCCTCATAGAATTTTGTTTTTCGCCTGTCAAACCTTTTTTATCGGAGTATTACAATTTCAGCCAAAAATTTTGTCCATTGTTGGACATGGGCTTCCTCTTAGTATCGCAACAAACGGTCCTAATCATTCCGTATCCATCGGATTCCCGTGACCCTCACAACGGAAGGAAAGGAGAAAAAGTAGGATGTTTAGTGATGGAAATCGTCAAACATACCATATAACAGCTCACAGGCATAACAACATATAGGTACTTGGTGGACATCCCACACATACCTACGTACAAGATGTTTTGGGAACACGTTCATTGTGCGTACAGCCAAGAAGTGAAATTCCTTGCCGGAGTCTGTGTTTCCTCATAGCTACAATCCGGGAATCTTTAAGGCAAGAGTGAAGAGATTACTTCTAGGTAAGCGCGCTCCATTGTCGACCGAATCGTGGCTTTTCATCAGGTGAGATGGCAGTTTAAGCGCGCACCAATAAACAATAAAAAACAACAATAAATATTTCTATTAATTTGTTCACTGACAACCTTAATCAATCTCCATTCGCGCAGTCCATCCAAAGGTTGTCTGTAAAAGAATGAGACCACTCATTGTACCCTTACATTTAATAATGTTTGTTCTATGTATATTTGTAGTAAATGCGGTGTACAATAAAGTATGAATATATAAAAAAAAATCTGTTGGCAAAATTATAATGTTGATCCAAGATTATTATTTGAAGGGTTACGACAAACTTAACAGAAATTCAATTAGAACTGTTCCAACCAGAACTTATAAAACAAAATGATAGTTTTATTAAAACTGGCCCTCTACCTTTCCGTATTTATTCAGCTCACACAGCTCTGAAACGGATGTAATTAAAAATTTTCACCGTACACCTCAAGCCACAGAGTAAATTGGAACAGAAGGCCGGGTCCAAGCAACAAGCGAAAATACATGAACATCTAGACACGCTTCATAGAAAGAAAAAAAAAATGTTTATTTGGCTCACAAAGACATGCAAAAAAAAGTTTTGAAAACTTAAATAAAAAAAAAACCACTACAAAAATGTGTCTCACTAGTGCGCCAAATAGGTAAAGTTTTCTTCTTAGTCGAGCATTCCTGTCACAGTGGTCATGGCTGTTCATGATGGACAGGATCGCTGTGCACCGTCATCGGTTGCCTCCAAGGCTGCGGCATGTCAAGCGATATCTCTAAAAAAAAAATTTAAGTAAGTGTAATTTAAATGATAATGATAATTATTTATTTTATAAGTTGTTTTTTTTTCCGTCATAAGTAAAAATTTATTTAGTAAACTGTACAAATAATTAGATATCTAACCTTAAAACTACATAACCCTAATTAACTTAACTAAAAATACCTAATCTAATAAAGCGTCAAAAAACTCTTCCGCATCGCTGTCGACCGGTAAAGTGCCCAAAAGGCTGGCCGCATTGCCACGCTGTATGGCAATGCTTATTCTTTGCCCAAGGTAAAAGCCAGCCCTTGGGTCACGCGAAGTGTCAACAAGTCGTTTAGAAAGTTCATTAAACAACTTGTAGGCACTCGGACCCCACGATCCGAGAGTTTCAACCCCAAACGGCTCGAAAATATAACTACCAACAAGATTAGTATATTTCCGCCGCTTGAGGTTCTCCGCAGCTGCAGCGGCAGTACCGGCACAGCATGATGAGCTAGGAAGATGAGATGGCGCAAGAGTATCGACACAAGTTGCGTCCCACACTAAAGGCCTACCCATCTTCCAAGGAAATAAAGACATACCGTCCGGTCTCTTGCCATCGTCGCGTACCAGGCCATGAGGTTCCAATACAGCTGGAACGCCGACGGAAACAAGAGCACGTCGGATGATTTTTAAAGTCAAAGTCAAAGTCATTGATATTCGCACTGATGTCGTTGATATTCGCATGCCGAGCTATGCGACCCGCACTTCGGCTGCATGACAGACCGTGGTGCCCGAGGCTGTTGACAACTTCGCCACAGTGGCAGCGATGAGGAGAACAACAAGGAGCGCCTAGACGTAGAGAAGCAGCGAGGCGGAAAGTAGTATCGTCGAACAAGGTGCCTATGCTCGACGACGGTAGTGCGTGAAGCCAGAAACCTGACTCCCACTTCTCCACAGCCAGCAGGCGTGCACGCTCTGCAGTAGAGGAAACCTGCCGGAAACGTGCCGTGAACCGAGGAAATAAATGCCGTAAACTGATACTAGTAATTTTGCGGACACCGAGGCCTCCCATACGAATGGGAAGGGTAGCTTGAGCCCAAGCTCGGTCGTCCATGGCCACATTTAAAATTGAAGATAGAGTTTGTCTGATAATTTGATCCATTTTTTTTTTTTTTTTTTTTTATAAATTGATTATAAAAACACGTACATTTAAACTAAATGAAGCCGAAAGTAAAACTCAGAAGTCAAAAACTGTTTTAGCGTCCATAGAACAAACATGCCATGTTTATTTTGATGGTAGGTAAAAATCATTAAATGACGAATACTGCCCTTGGGCGGAGCGGAAAACAGAACCTTACTGACTAAATGACCTACCCCATTCCTACGTTGCCACATAGGGTGTCTTTGATGTCGACGCACAAACGAATACCATGGATCCAGTACAAGATTCTAGACCCTCCAGTGGAGGAAACTTTTTCTCAGGATTAGTAGCCTTATCATATTCCGCGATTTTTTCCTGGTTACCTGGAAATAATAAAGACTACCTGGAACCAATAAGTTTATTTTTATTATGATGGGATAGAGCGGAGCAAGAAATAATAACAGACACTTATCGACTAAACAGCCCACCCCTTCTTTGCCTTTCGCACGATAAAAAATGGTTTGCACTGCCACTTGGTGTATTTCTATTTGTGGAAAAACAAAAATTTTCCTACCTTAACAATAAAATTTAGACATACAAAAATACGTACATACTGTGTATTTACAATAAAGAAAAAACCGACGGTACGGAAAAAATACCGGGTAAAAAACGGGGTCAATAGAAACTCAAGGGTTGAATAGAAACAATTTTTTTTTAAATATTACTTTGATTTAATATTTTTTGTTTAAGCAAAGCTTTTTTTTATCAATAATAATAAAACAGAAAAATTTTAATGCTGCAAACAATTTTCAAATAACGTGAAAAAAAAAAAACAAAATGTTGTTTCCATTCACCTCCCGTATTTTTTCTATTCGCCCCGTTTGACGTGTAATATTTGTATGGTATTTACTTAAAGGTTGAGGGTATCCGATGGATGCAAGATGCACAGGACCGTTCATTATGGCGAGAATTGGACCCAGCAGTGGACGTCTTTCGGCTGAAATGATGATGATGATTCAGATAAGTGTTTTCGAGTCTGGGTGTCTTATATAAGACACCCAGACACAACAAATGTTTAGGAGCGCATCCACAATACAGGAATAATTCTTAATGTGAGGAAAATAAAAAACAAATGAAAGGGACAAGTAATATTCAATCAGAAGTCTTCGAAGTGTACGATTGTTGTATAGGGTTCGCCTTTTGTTCCTATCTACTCTGTGGTTCAACTCTTGAAGCGAAGATTTTATTTACGTGTAGGGCAAAGGTGTAATGTAGTATAATTAAAGTTGGATACGGAGACCCGCGTTTTATAATGTTTAATTAAAAGTTGTTTTATTTTTTAATAACATCGTTACATTATCCTCGTATATTTTTGCCATTTCGTTTCAGTTTTTGAAATTTTTTTGCTTTTAAAAAGAATGATGCCAATAGGCATTGTCTTTTTTATTATTTATTAACTATTTTAATATAGTCCCTATAAAGGATGTCTTTTTTACCACTATCGTCGCTGATGAAAGCGATGATGTGGTTGACGATGGAGCGCGCTTATCTAGAAGTAAACTGAAATGACTTGATTTTAGTAGGGGTTTGATTTTTATTTAATTGGCAATATTTTTCTATTGACTGACAAATTTATTTATTTATTTAAACTTCATGTACAGTACCTAGTAGTACAGTCAGCACCAAAAGTCGATGAACAGAATCAACATAAAGAATGTTTTGTAGCATTAAGTCCACCTATGTACATAGGTGGACATTCTTTACCAGTATACCAGTACCATTTAATAGATTCTGGTGGTAAGTACATTTAGCCATTTTTCAATCAGAATTAATTTTCAGAACTAATAGTTTTACTTTGGAACAATGCTTGCCAATTATGCGAAATTTTGCGAAATGATTCAGTTCTCCAATTTTAATGTGTAAGCATGAGCCTATTGCGGTCGACATAATCGTTTATCCGAAACAGTTATTTGGAAAACCATGAATTGTTTTCGTAACTCGCACATTCCAGTAATTGATAAATAATCCGTTTGTAAAATTTGAAACAATAAATAATCTATACATATAATAAAACAGTAACGAAAGAAAAACTGTACATTGAGAATTTTCTGGAAAAAATGAGTGGGTTTTGTTAGAAAAACGTAACTGATGACAAAAAGTGACTTTTTAGAATTTTTGTCTGTTTGTCTGTTTGTCTGTGCCTATGGTACGGATTGGCGCCAAAACTACTGGATAGATTGATTTGAAATTCAGCAAAAATGTTCCTTGTAAACCAAGGAAGGCTTTAGGCTACATATTATCACGCCGTAAGTTATGGGAGGTAAGCAATATTGAATTTAAATGGTGCAATGGATGCAAGGGTGTAACTTTTTTTTCCGTGGGCCGATCGACTCAAAACTTAGCATAAACATTACCCTAAATTAGTTATCCAGGATGCTATATTTATTTTTTCAGTAGTACCCCCAGTGCAAGATTTAGGGGATGTTAAAGTTTGTATGGGAGAATCTTATTGCTTGGGTTAATTAACTTGAAACTTGGCACGTAAATTTATTTAGGTAAATAATAAAGATTCCCATTATTCATTTTTCAAAACTACGTAATTTAGGCAAAGAAACATAGTTTAATGAATATTAGTAGTATAAAGACATATTTTAAAAAGCGCCATCTATGAGATTACACAAAAATCAAATCAAGTTACATTTTGACACTTTTTGGAAATGAATAATTTTTTGACTATGTTGGCAAGGTTAGCAGGTAGTTATTCTTAAAATTCATAGATGGTAGTGCGCATTTTCTTCATAAAAGTCGTATAATTCGTTTTGACTTTATTTATTTATTTATTTATTATTTATTATTATTTATTATATACTTTATTGTACACCAAGACATAATACATTGAACGTGGAACTTGGAATAAAAAACATACAATCGGCGGCCTTATCGCACTCGGCGATTTCTTTAAGTTTCAAAAAACCCTCAAAATCTCACGACATAGGTCGTGTTCAAGATTTCATAGTCTCTTACGGCGCGGTCGAATTTACTCACAACTGGGATTAAAAAATGAACAAAAAACAAGCCCAAACAGAGCAAATGTTACTTATTTATTTTTAGGGAAATATCTTAGGTCACTACCTAAGATATTTCCCTAAAAATAAATAAGTAACATTTGCTCTGATCATTCATCATTTGATTTGGTTGGTTCGTTTTACGAAAAAATGTAGGGAATTAAATACATAATTAAAAAAAAATAGTTTATCTTTTTAATGGTGAAACGGCGTTCTCCATGTTTATATGAAATGTCTTATTCTTATTACAACGGTCTAACGGATTTATTTTGCAACGCAAATCTTTCAATGTTATTTATATAGGTACATACAACGACATCTACTGACTCAAATTAGTACAAACGAAAATATTACATTAAGAAAATAATATTATTTTTACCTTTCGACTACCGTAATTACAGACACAATTAAACGACAACAGTTCTACGGAAATTTGTGTCCTATTGGGACTTAACTAAAGAGTTTTACGAATAATCTATACATATAGGTAATTATAATAAAATCGTAGGAAAGTCAAAAGTGTTCATTAAATATTTTTTTAAAGAATACTTGGGAAGTGATCTACAATCGATATCGAAGCCAAAAATATAGTTTTTAGAATTTTTGTCTGTTTGTCTGTATGTATGTCCAAGCTAAATTCAAAAACTTACTTGGATATATATTTATACATACTGCATGGATTATCTTCAAATTTTGCTTGAATAAAGGATGGGCCAACATATAGGCTACATATTATCACGCTATCACTTACGGGGGAGGAGTTGTGAATACTTATTTTTCTTACGCATTCTGTGACAGAGTTTAATCTAACGACGCATATTTAAATGTTGTTTTTGAGTAAGCCATGCTATTATCTGGCTTTACACTATAAATACTACGACATTTAAGTAACTTGGAAAGAGAAACATAGTTGAATGTAGTAGCATATAGAAAATTTTAAAACAGCGCCATCTATTTGATTTCATAAAAATCAAATTCTTCCTAAACGTGGTATCATAATGTTATCGTAATGTTCATTAAAATATCGCCATCATCTGTCTGAAGATTTTCTGCGAGCTTTGAGGCGTGCTACTGGAGACGAAGTCGATGTAACTGATGATCGTGTGCTGAACACCTGTCTCAGTTCACTTAAAGATGAGGACATTTCTATCGGCGGCAATCTACTGATCTAACATGGATTACTAGCTCCCCAATCGTCACCGCATCAAGACTATGGAAATCGAGAGTATAACGCTGAGACAGAGTTCTCTTCAGAGCAAAAACAGATTTATAACATCGTCCTTGAAAGCGTTGTGCAAAACCAGGGCAAAATATTATTCTTGTGTTGCTCCTGTTGGAACAGGAAAAACATGGCATACTTGCAGAGGTCAGGAGGCAAGGCAATATTGCTATTGCTGTCGCGTCGTTGGGAATTGCTGCCACACTGCTTCCGGGTGGAAAGACAGCACATGCCATCTTCAAATTCCCATCGATTTAGAGAGCGTCAAAACGCCTGTTTGTGGTGTGTCACGTAACAGCGATAAGGGACACGTGCTTAAGGATTGATAGAAAGAAAAGAAAAAAAGAAAGAAAATATGTTTTTTGGCACTCCATGATTGCTCTTTGATCATATGGGATGAGCGTATTATGGCCAATAGGAAGGCAGTTGAGACCGAGGACGGAACCCTGCAGGACATCCGTGGGAACGAACATTTGATGGGTGGTGTCACAGTTTGTTCAGTGGCGATTTCGGGCAAACGCTTTCCGTTTGCTACGTTGAAACCTTGGCTTCGATCCTGTTGGGCTCCTACAGTTGCAGCCGACTGCTGGAGGCGCAGGGAATAGTACGCGCCGTCGACGACTATCGAATGGGTGGACAAAGAGCTACCCATTGCTCGGCGGTCACAAGCCCGCGCCTACTGTGGTCGTAAATCGGGATTGGAGACACGGCGGCGGTAGCGGCGGCTTGAGCGCCTTTGCTTTTCCCTGATGCAGTCGACCCCCTTTTTTAAGCCGCTAGCATTACTGCTTCGCAGAAGGAGGCGACCGCCTGCCACTCTTCTTTGCTCCGGATCATGGCCTCTGAGTCCGCTGCAAGTCAAAGCCCACTGCGAGAGACGTGGACAGGAGGTGCTTCCAAAGTCTCTCGATAGAGCGTTAGCCAGCTTAGAAGAATTAATTTGCTGTGTGTACGGGGACAACAGTCATTTACCGCACCAGCAGAATTTCTTGAGTGTGTGAGCGGGCCATTTTGACGTCCATAAATGATCAGGCTGCAGCAATTAACGAATACATTCTCTCGGAAAATGAGGGAAATGCAGTGATCTATACCTCAATAAACACTGTCGTCGAGCAAGATGACGCCACACATTATCTCGTGGAATTTTTGAACTCCCAACCAGCAAGTGGACTTCAAGCGCATACCATAAAGCTCGGAGTCCCGATTATGCATTTTCGAAATTACCTATCTCCTCCAAAGTGGTGTAATGAGACCCGTCTTAAAGTCATCTCGCTGCACAGACTTCTTACGGTTGTACGGACAAAATTTTTTACGGTTTATGGCGAAGTCGAGGCAGTATTTATACCTCATAACTTCCCGTTCCAGTTCAAGCGCGTACAGTTCCCCGTGAGTGTTTGCATCGCGATGACCATCAATAAGTCGAAGGGGCAGACACTGAGTGCAGCGGATGTCAACTTCAGGACGAGTTGTCTCTTACGCGGGCAACTGTATGTCGCTTGCTCCCGCGTCACCAGTCCTGACTCTCTTTACATTTTGGCTCTTGGCAGCATAACTACCATCGTATTGTGGTGGCGGAGTGGTAAAGGCTCCGACTCCGTGGTGGCGAAGTAGTAAAGGCTCCGACTTACATGTTGTAGGTCTGTCGTTCAAACCCAGCCAGGCGCATTACTTTGTGTATTTTATTTCATAACCACTGCTCAACGGTGAAGGAAAACTTCATGAGGAAACTGTGACTGTGAATGTTTTAGAACCAAAAATTCATCAAGTGTCATCCACCAAACCGTATTGGACTCGCGTGGTAGATTATGGCCCATTCCCTCTCCTAGAAATGAGGTCTGTGTCCCAGCAGCGGGAACTTTATAAGGCTGATGCAATGCTATTTTAAAAGTTGTTTACTTATAATGCTATGCCATCTGATATACACTGATCATACACTGCCATCTTAGGTTTTTTTGGTGCTGTAGAGCCTTCACGCAGACAACGTCGCGGGCAGCAGCTAGTTTTTAATAATATGTGTGTAGGCAAATTACTTTGTGTAATTTATTTCATCGCCACTGCTCTCAAAACGGTGAAGGAAAACATCATGAGGAAACCGGCATATCCTACAAACAAACACTCGAAGACATGTGACATCCACCAATCCGCACTGGGCCTGCGTGGTGGATTATGGTCCATTCCCTCTTCTAAAGAGGAGGCTTGTGTCCCAGCAGTGGGAACTTTATAAAGCTTTGCGCACAGAAGTAATTGCTGCCATTGAACAATGTGTTGGAAAGAATCCGAATGGTTTTTCATTGTGCACAGCAATAGGAGATGGATATATGAAGTTGCTCGTCTACACTGATAAAAGTTTTGACTGCCAACATGCCTAAAAGACTGACATTATTGACACACTGCATGGCAATGCTTATCCTCTATCAAAGTTTAAAGTCAGTTCTCGAGAAGCACTTGATGTATCCGCTAGAGTCTTGTCTACATTACTTACTAACTTCTGCTAGCGGAATCGCCTGCGTGAAAGTCGGTTTACCCTCTTAGGGGTTATTTGTTGGGTAAAAATCATCCGATTACAACTTCCGACTTTGAGTAGAGCAGAAGATAGGGTCAAACTCTTACTGACGTTATTAAGTTACCTTTCACACAAGCCTTCTTTTCAGACGTGAACCCTTGGTCCCAATCCAGTTAGGGTTGAAGTTTTGTAAAATCCTTTCTTAGCGGACATTTAAACCCTGGAATCTACCTGCCAAAGTTATAGTTTCTGTGATTTCGTGATTAATCAGTGAGTGATTTGTCGCTCTTATAAATATAGATTTTTTAAAGTTCATCCTCAGTTCCATGGTATACCCTATTTCTTAAAAATATTGAGAATACTTATTTATAGACCCATATACGTAGTACTCAAAATCTAAATTTACCACGTTAAACAATTTACTTCAAATCGCGTTACAGAAATAGAAATTCAGTGAGACTCAGGGGTATCTCACTCCAGTAAACAGTATTTGTATACTCGTACATTTATTTTGAGATAATTTAATTTGGAACATCGCGCCTTCGTTGAATCGACAAGCTAATTAAATTATTTGTATAAGTTAGTACTAAGTCAATATGATATGTTAGGTAATTTTGCATGGGTGCTAGAAGTCTTTTTATGGTAGATAAAAATCATCCAGTGACGAATCCAGACCTTGGGCGAAGTGAGAAACAATGTCAGGACTCTTACTGACTAAACAAACTACCGCATTCCTACGTTGCTATATATACTAGAGCCAGAGCCTTATTTTCAGACGCGAACCCTTGGCCCCGTTGCTTCGACCCTTCTGCAGGATCCCAATGGTTTGCTGACAACTCCTTGAGGCGCACGGGAACAATGCACGCCGTCGACAACTGGGCGTGATCTTGACGGTTACCACAGACGATTGGACGGCGAGCTACTCATTGCTCGCCACCACAAGCCTGCGCCTACGGTGGCCGTGCTAGAAGTCTTTGAAATTTTTGACTTTTCTTTTCAATAAATTTGCATTTTTTTTCAGTTTGCCAAAATCATCTAATGACATCTCCAGCCGGAGATAATGCCTTAGTTCCAGGCCCCTGGTGTAACACTTTCATATTTACCCATTGCTCCAGGAGGCTTCCACCCTAATGGGCCTCTACAATTTGCTGACAACTCCTTGAGGCGCGCGAGAACAGTACGTACCAGGGAGAACTTGGGCTCTCTCCAGATAAATGCTGCCGGTCGGACAGATAGACTACCCATTGCCCACCTTCCGCAACAGAGGCTGGACGTTCGGATCGGAATCGTGCCGGCGGCGGGGGCCTGAGCGTCGTTGCCGCATGCGATCGGCTTCCTCCTTTGCTAGCATTACTGCTTCTCAGAAGGCGACCGCTCGATAAGTTTTCAAGTAGTTATAGACTGAAACTTTGAAACTTTTGCAACAAAATTTAAAAACTTTACAAAAAGTCTAGCGGTAAAAATTGAGGATGCTTTTTCCTCTGTCTATGGATGTTCAATTCATATTGCTCAAAGTTAACAAATTTTTTTTACCGACTCTCGGAAATATGGTAATATTTCGAACTAAGAAATGAAACCCCAAACACACACTCTGTGGTTTCCTTTCAGTATCAAAATTGTAATTAGTACGACGAGGATACTCGTATTAATATCATGATGATAATGAAACATTTCCTAGAAAATGATACAATATGTGAAACCATACAACAATGCGCCCACGATATTTGGGCGTATTTTGTTAAAGAGAAATCTATTTGGACGACATCATAATATTGTTGTATTTCTAGGAAATTTCTCAGTTATTGCAATAGATGAAGTTGTTCAATAATTTAAACGTAGGCGTAATTGAACTAAGTGTTTTTAGTTTCTTTGTTTTTTGTGGTTTTAGTATTTGTGGCTAAATGTTAACAGATGATTTTTTTTGTTTTACAATTTATGTACTTACACAATTACATTTTTAAAGAAAATACTTTAAAATAAAAATAATCACTACATTGTATAAAACAAAGTCGCTTTCTCTGTCCCTATGTCCCTTTGTATGCTTAAATCTTTGAAACTACGCAACGGATTTTGATGCGATTTTTTTTAATAAATAGAGTGATTCAAGAGGAAGGTTTATTGCTATAATATATCACCTTTGCACCCGTGCGAAGCTGGGGCGGGTCGCTAGTCTATTATATATATTAGAAGTTTTTATGAAGGTAGGGTTCTCGTATTTAGCTTCTGTCTGTCACTTAAAGGTTTGCTGGGAGAAAACTGATTATTGAGTTAAGCTCGCCTTTGTACATGAATTGTCAAATCATTGTTTTTATGTTAAGTTTTGTGTACAATAATGAATTAAAGAATGATTAAACATCATCATCATCATTTCAGCTGACAAATGTCCACTATTGGACATAGGCCTCCCCCAAGTATTGCCGTAACGAAAGAGCCTGTGTGTCTCGCAACCACCACATTTTCCTGACTCTTTCTCTCTTACATACTCAACGTTACATTGTAATTAAAGTATAAACAGGTTTTTTTATTCGATTCATATTTCCGACGAACAATAATCTATTTCTTATTTCTCTTAGAAAAATTTCTATACTACGTACAAAATACAAAAGTAACTGGTTCCCATAATTTATCATAACATAAAACACGCTTCGTCATCCTCAACAGAGCGAAACATTAGATTCTGCACGAAATAAAAACAAAACAAATTCAAAGAATATACCAGAAACGAATTCACAATGATACGAAGTAATATTTAATATCAAGTAACAAAAACTCGCTAAGACTGAATCTCACTCGTACATTACCTAAGTTCCGTACGTATTCCATAGTTATAAAAAAAAAATAGCATAACATAGCCTTAGTTTTGTAATGTTCCCTCAGCTGCGACTCAAGCCTCCTCACTAGAAGAGAGACTGGGCCGTAATCCACCTCGCGGACCCAGTGTAGATTTTTTTTTTTTTACTATCACACAACGCCATCTAGTCCCAAGCTAAGCAGAGCTTGTGTTATGGGTACTAGACAACTGATAAACATACTTATATATTTCTAAATATATACATATTATAGATAAATTACACCCAGACACAGAACAAATGATCGTGCTCATCACACAAACATTTGTCCTGGGTAGGAATCGAACCCACGACCTCCCGCATAGCAGTCAGGGTCACTAACTACTAGACTGACAGGCCAGTCAGTCATTTTTTGAGAGCAGTGGTGATGAAATAAATTACACAAAGTAATGCGTCAGGGTTTGAACCCAACCTACAATTTGTAAGTTTCGGCCGTTACTACTCGGCCACCACTGTCTGAAAGGAAGATTCTGGCTCTAGTATAGAGGCAACGTTTTTTTTTTTATGGTAGGTGAAAAACATCCAATGACGAAACCCGCTCTTGGGCGGAGCGGGAGACCAGTGTCAGACTCTTACTGACTAAAAAACCTACCCCGTACCTTCCTTGCCTTATTCCTAGAGTCGAAGTAACAGTTTGCACCACCCTAGGCTCCAGGTCTTCCAAGGTCTTAGCCATAAGAACTATGTCATCGGCAAATCGCAGGTGTGTTAAGTACTTGCCATTGATGTTGATGCCGCGTCCTTTCCAGTCCAGAAGCTTGAAAATATCCTCCAACGCAGCTGTGAACAGTTTTGGAGAGATAACGTCTCCTTGTCTCACGCCTCGTTGTAGTTGGATCGGATTAGAGCTCTGGTTCTGTAATTGGACCGACATGGTGGCGTTTTGGTATAAGTACTTTAGCACCTCGATGTACCTGTAGTCTATTTGACACCTTTGGAGAGACTGCAGAACTGCCCAGGTCTCAATCGAATCAAAGGCTTTCTCATAGTCCACGAACGCTAAACAAAGTGGCAAGTTGTACTCTTCGGTCTTCTGTATAACTTGCCGCAGCGTATGAATGTGGTCTATGGTACTATAGCCTTTTCGGAACCCGGCTTGTTCGGGAGGTTGGAAGTCGTCGAACCTGCGAGCGAGACGATTCGTAATGACTCTAGAGAACAACTTATAGATATGGCTCAGAAGCGAGATGGGTCTGTAGTTTTTCAAGAGAGTTTTATCACCCTTCTTGAAGAACAGCATCACATCGCTTCTGCCCCATGCCTTTGGCGTTTTGCCCTCGAGGATGACAGAATTGAAGAGCGTTTGGAGGACTTTAAGTATTGGCTTACCGCCCGCTCTCAAGAGCTCTGTTGTAATTCCATCATCACCCGCCGCCTTGTTGTTTTTAAGCTGCTTCAGAGCCATCCTAATCTCGTACAGGCTGACGTCCGGGATATCTTCGGTATAGTGTCGGGTAAGCTTGGCTCTAGGATCCCTAGCCTTGCTTTCAACAGGTGTTTGCGTGGAATATAACTGTCCATAGAAACTCTCAATCTCCCTCAGAATTTCAGGTGTTGACGTAATGATGCTACCTTCCTCAGTTTTCAGCCTCGTCAATTGGCTCTGCCCAATAGACAGATCTCTGGCGAACACTTTGGAGCCTTTGTTCCGCTCAATGGCGTCTTTGATGCGCTGTGTATTAAATTGGCGAAGGTCGCTCGTCAAAGACTTAGATATCTGTCTATTGAGTTGCCGATAACGATGGGCATCCGTTGAATCTTGTAGCCTCATTTCGTTCCTCTGATCCATGAGTTGGAGAGTCTGACTGGAGAGTTTCTTTAATTTAGGACGGCGGGTTTTAAAGTACTTGGACCCTACCGTACGGACAGTATTCACCACCATGTTGTATAGATCGTCCACATCGATGCTGTTCTCAAAGGCTTCGAAGCGGTTTTGTAGCTCGAGCTGAAAGCTCTCGGGGTTTTGAATTTGAGCCGGTATTGGTCGGAGCGTGGATTTTATCAGTCGCGCTCTTTCAAGCTTTACGTCGATATTCAATGTGCCTCTGACCATACGGTGATCGCTTCCTGTCTTAACAGCGTTGATCACAGCGACATCATTGAATATGTGCTTCTTTGTCGACATGATAAAATCGATCTCGTTTTTGACTCTACCGTCCGGACTGATCCAGGTCCATTTGCGGCTTGCGGGCTTCTTGAAGAAGGAGTTCATCATAAAGAGGTTCTCCTTCTCCATGAAGTCCGCCAGCATCTGGCCCCTTTCGTTCCGTTGCCCAAATCCAAATTTCCCCACTCTCAACTCATCACCGCAACGTTGCCCCAACTTCGCATTGAAATCCCCCATCACAATCGTGTAGTGGGTTTTATAGCTATGCATGGCTTCAGAGATCTCCTCATACATAGCCTCCACTTCGACATCGTCGTGTTTCGAGGTCGGAGCGTAGACTTGAATGACATTCAGCGAATATCGTTTCGATATTCTGAGTATCAGGTACGCTACCCTGCCCGAAACACTTCCGATAGTGATCACATTGTTGACAAGGGACTTGTGGACGATGAACCCGACACCACCTATGGACTGTTGGTCGCCCTCCCGGTGGTATAGCAAGTTACCGGATTGCAGGGTTATCGTATCCTCGCCCTCTCTTCGGACTTCAGATAACCCAATGATATCCCAATGTAACTTACTAATTGCCTCTTCCAACTCTACGAGCTTCGCGTCAAGCCTCAGTGTGCGCGTGTTGTATGTTGCCAGGTCGAGTCGTCGTGTTTGGCAGCCGAATCTCACCCGGAGATTCTTAGCACCCCCTGCCCCGCCTTTACCATAGCCGCTACCGTAACTAGGAAAAGCGGGGCTGCCGGGGACTGGGGGCCGATTTTTCGGTTGTGTCGTCATAAGGAGGTTTTGCCGTAATCGCCACGCTTGGCAGGCGGGTTGGCGATCGCAGTATGGCCTGCTGTCGTTGGGAGACGCTGCTGCCCATCTCCTGATGCCAGTTTTCCCTCTGTCGGCTCTTACGACACCCACGGGAAGAGAGGGGGTAGTGCTATTCTTTTTACGTGCCGGCACTACACGGCACAGAAGACCTGAACATAATGCTCGAAGATCTCGGTAATGCTTCCAAAAGAGTGGGTCTTAAGATGAACATGGACAAGACGAAAATCATGTTAAATGCCCATGTTGCACCCGCTCCAGTTAACGTTGGGAGCATTACACTCGAAGTTGTTGACCACTATGTTTACCTGGGACAGACAATCCAGTTAGGTAAGTCCAACTTCGAGAAAGAGATCTCTCGTCGAATCCAACTCGGATGGGCAGCGTTCGGGAAGCTACGGCATATATTCGCGTCCGAAATACCTCAGTGTCTCAAGACAAAAGTCTTTGACCAGTGCGTGTTGCCAGTGATGACGTACGGTAGTGAGACGTGGTCGCTTACTATGGGTCTTTTAAGAAGGCTCAAGGTCACCCAGCGAGCAATGGAGAGAGCGATGCTTGGTATTTCCCTGCTTGATCGAATCAGGAATGATGAGATCCGCAGGAGAACGAAATCAACCGACATCGCTCGAAGGATTGCATCGCTGAAGTGGCAGTGGGCGGGACACATAGCGCGGAGAACCGATGGCCGTTGGGGTGGAAAGGTTCTCGAATGGCGACCGCGTACCGGACGACGCTCCGTGGGCAGGCCCCCTACAAGGTGGACCGACGATCTGGTGAAGGTCGCGGGAAGCCGCTGGATGCGGACAGCACAGGACCGATCGTTGTGGAGATCCTTGGGGGAGGCCTATGCCCAGCAGTGGGCGTCGCTCGGCTGACATGATGAGGCTCCAGGAGGGGTATAGAGGCAACGTAGGAACGGGGTGAGTTGTTTAGTTAGTTACAGTCTGACACTATTTACTTTGCAAAGCTACATAGAACAGGACAAGACAGCAGATATTTTGCTTCTAAACAACCCGGTAGTCGCTGGATATTGGACAAACTTGGAGAGCCCAGGTGCCTCAGCAAGGCACTGCCGGTCTTCTTAGAGGGGTTGGCATGGATTAAATTACATATTTGATTCACCCCAGTATACCCACTTTGAACATGAAGTTACGGACACCAACGCAACTTACAATACAATGTAATGTGATGCAATGCAGTACAATGTCATACCATACCATACAAAACCACTGGATCACCACAGCTCTCCTTGATAGCGTAAAGTATATAAAGATACAGTAATACGCTACGTTTTCACCACTTAGTAACGGGACCCTAAAAACCTCATTCCCATTAGAACGTGTTACCTAGCAACAAGGATGTAAGTATGGAGGAGGAAAGAAAAATAAAGAAAAAAAATACTATAAAACGTAAGTATCGTGGATTCCCTTTTATCCTTCGAGTGCATTGCAGAACTTGGTCTGTTCCTATTGAGGTATTTCTTTTATTTGGGAATGAATTCGATTTAAATATGTAGGGTTTTGTCAAAGGAATATTTATGTAATTGGAATTGTAACGGAGTGACGACCTTGTACACGAAGATGCGGCGTTGAAAGATTTGCCGCAAGTTGATTCTAATAAAGTTGAGAATGCAAGAATGACAAAATGCATTGGAACTGTTAAGTTGATGTGGTGGTATGTCCAGCTTGGGCGCAGTTTGTATAGTGGTCATTCGTTTAGTTACTGCGATGCATGTTGCAAAATCGATTACTGCATTCAATGAAACAAATATTTGTATGCCATAATAGAAAGTTTACTGGGTCTGTATGTTTGTAACCGCACCCGCGATACAGAGGGGGTGAAACTCCGCTGCCGTGACAAGTCGAGGCTAGGCGGATAGAACCCCAGCGGGATCTCAGGAGAAATGGCGATAGCGACTTTCGCAAGCGAACGCTGGGGGCGCCATTAATTATGGCGTCCCCAGCGTTCGGTTGCGAAAGTCGGTTCGTTCGGCGGCAAGTCCCCTTTTTAAGGAGTGGCTGGAAATGCCTTACGGCATCCTCACCTTCCTCGTGACGCAGGTGCTCACCGAGGACATGGTAAGTTTCGGAAGTTCCTGCGCGGGATTCGTAAGGAAACGACGCCTGGGTGTCGTCACCTTGTGGACTGTCCGGAAGACATGATCAGACATTATAGATAAATTACACCCAAGCACACTACAAAATAATGACCATGCTCCTCACATAAACATTTGTCCTGGCTGGGTATCAAAAACGACGACCTCTGGCATAGCAGTTAGGGCCACTGACTACTAGTCCAATAGACCAGTCAATTTTCCATCTGCTTTAAATCAAAATTTTCACACAAATTCTTGTTTAAATACCAAAATTCCGTAGCTCTAATGATGACATTACCTGATAAAGTAACACACAACGTGCAATATTTTAATGTTAACACAACTTACAATATCAAATTAGGTCATGCATTTCAAAAACCGCATTAACTTACACTAAAAGCATTTTAGTGAACTGCACTCAGATTGAAAGACCACAAAACAAATAATGTTTCACTCATTTGTCACTTTAATTACATCAACAATGGTTCCAGTATAATAACAATAGTTATCAACATACCATCGCCATACTGTACTAAAACCGCAGCCATGGCGAGCCGACAGTTATTACACTCACATGACATTTAGTTGCAAGAATAACTAACTATTTATAATTAAATTGTTCCAATGGTCGCAATGCTGTCATCGTTGCATGATTGTTGTAACAATTAATTTATTGGTGTTGCTGTATCCCTATGCATGTTTTACCATATCAAGTCAATTCCTGTATCAGCCACCCTTGCTGATGCAAGTGGCTTGACAAGAATTTAATTTCAGAACTGTTTTTTGAGGTTGATTCATCATCATCATCATTTCAGCCGAAAGACGTCCACTGCTGGACATAGGCCTCCCCCAAGCGCCGCCACAAAGACCGGTCCTGTGCGTCTTGGATCCATCGGCTTCCAGCAACCCTGACCAGGTCATCGGTCCACCTTAGAGGCCTTAGTTGAGGAGGTTGGAGGTTGCTTAGTAAAACGCACTATTGAAAAGCCTCCCACAAGATGGACCGCTGACCTTGTAAGGATTGTGGTAATGCGATGGATGGTAAATACACAGAACATTGTTCGTTGTGGCGATTTTTGGGGGAAATATATGTCTAACAATGGACGTCCTTCGGCTGAAATGATGATGATGATAGCGAGGACTTGTCAGATTCTAATTGACTAAAATCCTCATGTTATTTCGGTTAGATGTTTTTGAAATCGTGACTCTGGGGCATGGCATAACAATTTCTTTTGACTTTTCTTTAATGCTCTGAGTACTGTGGTGATAAAATTCATTAAATAAATCAAAGTTTTTGCTGCCTACCTATGACGTACAATTCATAAATCATTACCACTAGACCGCCACTACTCTACGGCATTTTTTGCTTAGAATAAAAAGAACTACTTTTTTACTTGACCAAACAAAAATTTCCAATTAAGAACCGACCGTCGCATTCACCGACAGACAGTCTTAACACACGCGTACCCTTTTATTATACGAAACTATTAATCAAACTCCATCCCGCCACCATAAAAGTTGCTTAAGTTGTAGCAGAAGGCCAACTCCATACAGGAAGGGAAAATGCACGCACTCTTTCTTTGCACATTCACAATTAACTCTCAGCCTCTGAACAGCACGGCTTTCGAACTAGAAACTCTTATTTTTCCCATTTCTATGATATTATAATACGTGATGTGGTGTTGATGTTATAGGTAGACTAAATAATAATAAGAACTTTATTTTAGACCTTTTTGATCAAAGAGATATACTCGTAGATCCATATTTATGTTAGTAAGTAATTAAGAACTATGTTAGTGAACCATAAAATAAAATTGAAAAAATAATCATTTTGAAACGTGGAGCGAAATCCAGTGTCTTAGAAACGGATTGTCAAGTCTGTCTGCTATTACTTTTAGGATGCTATTGGAACTTGCTCGTACACGGTGCAGCAATGTCACCTAGTAGTAAAGAGTAAGCAACGAGTGAGTTAGCATACGAGTAACTAGCCGTTTGGGGTTGAGACACGGGCCATGGGATCCAAGTGCAAATCGAGCTGTTCGAGATATCGGCAAACTGCTGGTTGATTTTCTCGTGACCAGAGGGCTGGCCTTTTCTTCGGTCAACGTATTAGCTTTGCCATCCAGCGTGGCAATGCTGCCTGCGTTTCGGGAATTTTTCTCATTGATATTAATGTGGGTGAATTTTTTGATGCCCTATGAGTTTTTTTTTTTTGACAAACTTGCGTCTATCTGTGCAAGTGCGTTGCTTCTATTGGTTGTTTACAGTTAGCCTTCTGCACAACCTTCCACTGTGGTCTTTTGCTCTTCTTACTATTTTATTAGTACGCTCCTCTCGTCGTTTGTGAAGCATTTGACATTATTAAGATAAGTAGAAACATGAAACTGCTACTGAAATTTAATAGGAGACTGTTGAGTAGTAGCATAGACGAGATGATTAGTTAGGAAATGGTTATTGCTTTGTCGATTCCTGCCGCTAAGTACTGTTGTTGTGTTCACGTTTGAAGGGTTTGAGATTCGTTGAAATTACAGGAATTGTAAATTACTTTATCTTTTGATTGTGAATATCCTGTTAGTATAAAATGTACTACCTTGAACACTTAAGTTTGGGAAGAAAAATAGCTTTAGAGTATATGTCGATACAAGACCCGAATATGGACATGTTTTTTTTTTTGGGCCTCTAAGGCAGTCCGTCGGTACAAAAGAATTCTCTGCATGGCTCTAAAATGATTGAATAAAGTATCATAATTATATGTCAGTAATTAAAAAAAAACTAATATGACGTTCAAAATGTTGTCTCTCAATTTTGTTCTATATCAAAATCAATACCCATCTGTTTGACTTTTCGTTGAATAACCTTTATTTGATTATGATAGGTTAACGTCCTTCTCCCTTTGATTCTAAAACTCAAAAAATAAATAAAAGCTATTTAATTTAACTTGCTTTACACTCAGCGTTTTAGGGATTAATGATGAGTTCTAGGATTAATTCTTTTGGAACTTTAACAAATAATAGCGGCTTGAATATAGTAGAAATGCTGCATTGAAGTGTTAAAAGTAAATACTAAAGCAATGAAATACGATCAGTCATTAATTTGTTTTCATGAAAATTGAAAAGCTAACTCAAATTTGAAATAAATAAAATCCAATCGCTAAATTCGACAACTCAGGACAGACTGTTCCGGCGCCGAATTGTGATGAAACTTGACCTCAAATAATGGGAACAAGGACGGGCTAAGAAGAAGAAGTCCAGTTTGCAATAAATCAACATTATGTATTGTAATAGTTGCTGCATGTAAAAGTGACTTTGTCAACATTAATTCCAATACTTAATTATTTTTAATATATTTAAACAAAGGACAATGGAATAATTTAAGGCAGACAATTTTGGAATAAAAAATAAAAATAAAAAATTGGACTTGCCTCCGGCGTTCCATCAAAATACTTGCACAAGAACAAAGTCAGCAGAAGCTGAATTAATGTAGACGAAACTTAATCAAAGGCCTTTCAGGATAATGAAAACTGAATTGAATTGGTACATTTCATCGTTCTTTTGGTTTAAGTAAATTTAGAATTTCTCTGTAATGGTTCACTTTAAAATGGCGGACTAGAGGATTGTCTACATAGATGATTTTTTTGGGTAATCCAACTTGAATTAGCATGTTAGCTTGTCTTTTGTAGATTCAACTGGAATTGCAACGTTTATAGCTGATGGAATAAAATTGTAATGAGATGTAACGGCCATTTGGGGGAATAAATGACAGTGTTCTTTTATACAAAGAGTCTGGACCGACTTTTGACGTCATTAGTTTTAATTGAATGCTCTACTAAATGGATATTTTATAAAATTCAACGATGGTTACTAGCATAATGTAATAAATGTATTATTTGTGTATGTTTTTATTTTTCATTTCTTTTTCGTCTTTTCTGATTAATTTCTTTAAAAGTTCCAAGATTTCCTTTTTCATGACTCGTCGTAATTCACTCATGGAGATTCTTTTGTCTGATAGCGTCAATGTTGATTTTAACGATCAGTGTGTAGATAAATAAAAAAATATAGATTTTGAAATAGAACTTCACATATTCGCAATAAATAATAAGTAACAATCATTTTAAAAGACATTGCCCAAATTTGTATATAGCTCCGTACCAACTTTGTATCAAACCAAATTTGCTCTCAAAAGTATAGTTATTATTTAAATTTTACTATCTAAAATATTTTTTTAATGTAATTTAAAAAAGTATTTCAAAATCAGTACATTATTACACATAAATGTAACATTATTTTTGCTATTAATGTACTTGTGACACAATATTCAATACCATCTGGTATTTTTAATTAAAAAACTTAAGAGTTTTTTGTTGTTTAAAATAAGTAAAGCTGAAGTTATAGCTGACTCAACTAATTGAAACATAAATTCACTTCTAACAAACTCATTTGTTAGTTAACTAAAACACTCATTTGTCAGTTAACTAAAAACTATTCAATCTCAAACGTCTTTGTATACGTTATCATTAAAATGTCGGCTGCAGAATACCCCCTCAAAGTTAATGTGCACTTGTGCAAAGATGAGAACCACATAATAGTACCAACAGAAGGAAGACTTCATACAAAAAGTAAAATTGCACGTACCATCACGGTCATTTCTGCCTGAACACTTAAAATAAAAATAGCTTGAATCCTGCGGTGTGATGTCAAACCAAACCTTTGAAGTTTTCGATTCGAGTGCAGGCAAAAATGAACATAGCGGTGGTCAGGTGGTAATGGTACACATAGATATTCTGGGCAGGGAGTCACAAAACAATCTTCGGACACCGTTGGTGCAAGTTTGGCGATGATGTAGAAGGCCAGGCTATTCAACTTGAATGCACCTCAAGAAATTATAGTAAAACTGTAGCGGCCTATTAGTGCTGATGTTCGTTAAGTCAATGAGGAAAATCTGAAAAGGAAACCCGTGGTGTTAGAATGCTAAGAGACACTAAACGGAGATAGGTTGGTTTTAGTTAGTTGGTCTGACACACATCAACCAAGAACGGAGCGTGTGAAGTCACATTTTTTTTCAAAATTCCAAGTGCGTACCTATTTGCACATTTTGCTTTGTGATACTTACAGCACTATGAGTGTAGCTATGATCTAGATGTAGACTTTTTTAAGGATGTAAATCATCTATCTCTATCAAAGCTACACCTTCATATGTTCCATCTTTGTTTAGTATCCTAGAACTATGTGTTTTTCTTTCAAAAGTCAACTCATGGCTCCCGTAGGCTATCTGTTGGGCCCTTTTGATTTCGCTGACATCTCTTGGAGGCGTGCGGGGAACATTAAGTGCCGTCGTCGATAACTACCCATTGCTGGCGGTCATCCACGTGTACGGTGGCAGGAAAAGCGTTGCCGTGTATTGCTTCCGTGAAAACACACTTTCATAACTAAAGAACCAATATAAAACTTGACTTCTCTAGTACTTTGCAAGTTACCTTTTAAATTTAATATTGACAAGACCAGTCAATATTAAATTTAAAAGGTAACTTGCAAAGTACTAGAGAAGTCAAGTTTATATTGAATGTCGATTCAATTTCAATTGGTAGCGAAATAATGAATGCGACTAAGTGAATATTGCAATAAATAATTGTGAACAATTGAAAGAAAGCATAGTTGAAAAGTAGTAATAGTGCTTTATTAACGGTGATTACCGACTGTGATGCCCGATAGAGTTATTGAGGTCAAACAGGCGGTCGTTCTTTTTAAATTACTCGTATTTTGTAGCATACAGTTCAGTGAAGGGGTAGGTAGATTAACCAGTTTATAAGTCAAGTAGACATATATATGATATGGTGATGGTAAGTCGTAACTAATGGTAATGGCTCTGAAATGTGGTCGCTTGCAATGGACCACCTCAGAAGGCTTCCTTATGGCGGGATCTCATCCAATGACTTCTACTGACTAAAATTCACTCCTGGTACTATTTTGCCCTTTATCTTAACTCAAGGCCCCAGAAGATCTCGACCCTGCTGGGCCACTACGAATTGCTGACATCTCCTTGAAGCGCGCGTGGATCACTATGCAACTTACTGTGGCTGGAAATCGGGATTTGAATCAAAGCGGCTAGAGCATATTTACCAGTTTCCTCATATGTTGGCCACCTCCTTCGCTGGCATTACTGCTTTTCGGAAGGAGTTAACTGATAGCCATTCATCCTCCCTCAGGACCATGGTATGAGAGGTCGTTACTGCCGATCACATCAAAAGGTTTAAAGTCACTCAAAGGGTAACGGAAAAAGCTATTTTCGGCGTTTCCTTGCGTGATCATGATTGTAACTATAAAATTAACATCTATACTCTATTTCGCGTTGAGATTAAACATTTAAAGAAATCTGTTTTTTTACTGTCGGTACAACCGTTTAACTTCTATTCCGTCACCTTAAGGATGGCATTAAAAGCAAAAACTTATTAAAAAGCCAATTATTACTGCAGCCGCCATTTGTCATTCCACTAACGTAATAAGACTCAAAATCGGTTGGACGGACATTAAAAAAGGTTGTCTTAAATTTCTAATGCTATTTTGAACGGACTATACTGGTTCATATTCCAAAACCAAGGCAGTTTATTTGACCTTTCTAATGAAATTATTCATCCAAATCAAAAAGGTTGTTAGCCTTGAAAACCAGACTGGCTTTCACAGAAAACTATTAACAAACGTCTGTAGTGAAATTCGAATTCTATATATTTGATTTATTTCTCTGACAACTACATTTCTCTTTAGTTACGATTGAAATAATGTCTTTTTTTTCATTTATCATTCTGTCAATTGGATTTTGAAATTTATTTTTTATTGCGAAAAATGTTAAATTTGTAATAGTCAAAACTGGTCAGGGTTGTTGAAATCCGATAGATGCACGACGCACAAGACCGTCGTTGTCGCGGCGCTTGGAGGACTCCTGTGTCCATCAGTGGACGTCTTTCGGCTGAAATGATGATGAATATACGATATCGCACGGCTGATAGTTCTCGTGGGCCTGCGGATGGCGAGCAATTGGTAGATAGCCGTCCGGTGCTCGAGTCGTCTATGGCATGTAGTGTTCCACGCGTACCTCAAAGAATGGCAGCTACCGACAGCTATATACCTACTGCTCTCATCCGCAAGTCCACGCCTATGGGGTTGTAAACCATGGTCGTAGTCCCGGCGATTAATACTTACTTCAAGTGTAAGATGAAATTTCTTCCCACAGAATCCATTTAGGTGTTAATTTATTTCATAAAACCTCATTATACACTCAAAACAGTGATAAAAGGTAATGAAACACACATAAAAATGAACAGTTATGTATTATATTATACGCGGCTCGACTTAGCTCTAATAAATAATAATATTTACAATTATTAACACACATTTAATGAGCTTGTTTATCACATATAATACTAAGTTTATTTACAATTTTTATAGAGATAATATAAACAAAATTATTATACGAAAATTAAATTTTATATTTCGCATTATCATGATTCACATAAAAAGCACTATTTATAACAGTGAAATTACTCATTCAATGAATAACATTCAATAATTTAAATCATGATCAATTAAAATAACATAGTTGAATTTGAATGCACTATGCAATGATTGTTTAAATTCTTTGTCGAAATACATAAACAAATTGTTTTCACAAAAACAAATTGTACCGTGATTGCCGAATAATATTACACAGAGGCCCGCCTCGAGAGAGAGAGAGTCCGCCTCTGTACATTTGTGCATGAAGTGTTAAATAAATAAATAAATAAATAAGAGGCGAGCAGACGAAAGAAATAAAAGTGTTTAGAGCAATTGAGTGTAGACAAACAATGTGTTCCTTTTTCAAAAAAATAATCTTCAAATGTTACAATGGCATGAATACAATGCGACCAGACGAAACAAATAAAAGTGTCTAGAGTAATGTAGTGTGGACAAATAAAAGTGTACTTTAAAAAAACAATCTATAATAATTTCAAATATTACAATGATATAAATACATTATGCGAGCAGACGTAATAAATAAAAGTGTCTACAGCAATGTTTTGAGAAATAAAACTGTACATTTTTCACAAAATTCTTCAACAGTTTCAAAAATAATGACTTCTCAACGAAAAAATGTTATTAAAACGAAATAAGACACCCGCTTTATCGAGTAATTACTGTAGCAAAAATGTCACTGCTATTTTTCAGAGTTTTATTTACCGGCTGTTTTTGCAAAATAAACACCCAATATAACCTTTTTGCTACAAAATGTCGACTTATATCCGAGTCTAGAGCAAAACAAAAAAGTTTTACTGTAACGATCATTTCTCTCTGAGCGTAAATTCTGTGCCAATGGTTCAGCCAGCTTTAGTTTACTATTGCAATTAAACTGGCTAGAAAATAATATTTTCCATTTGTATATGAAAACAAAGGAATGTTCCGTATGGTGCCGGACGTAAAGAATACCACCATCCCATTTCTTCCCGTGGGTGTCGTAAGAGGCGACTAAGGGATATTTTTAAGGCCGTGCCTACTAATAAGCACTTAAGGTCACCGTGTGGGGTCGGTAAAACTTCCAACAATAGCATTCCCAAGGAGGGTTAGCGTCAGGCAGGCGGCCGGCTGTAAAATACTAGCCAAAACCCAAAGCAATATGTCGGTTATGAATGGAATGCGAGATAGGGTTAGGGCGTACCCCGCAGGCGACGCGCAGGGGCAGCACCCGGCTCCTGTGGGAAATGGACCAGGGTTGTTGCACCATCCCGGGCGGGTGCAACGTAAGAAGTTAGCTCGGGAAATGAGATTGAGGTATGCAAGTTGGAATGTAGGGACTATGACTGGAAGGGCCAGAGAGTTAGCGGATGTATTAAAAAGAAGACGAATAAACGTAGCGTGCTTACAAGAGACTAAATGGAGAGGAACAAAAGCGAGAGAAATTGGTGAAGGATACAAGTTCTACTACTGTGGAAGTGATGGCAAAAGGAATGGTGTAGGAGTAGTGTTAGATAGCAAATTGAAAGAAAGTGTGATGGAAGTACATAGGATGAATGATAGAATTATAGTTGTGAAAGTTATGTTAGAGAATGTTATGTTGAATGTAGTTAGTGTGTATGCACCACAAGTAGGATGTAATGAAACGGTGAAAGAGAAGTTTTGGGAGGATTTTGATACGGCCTTAATGAACATCCCTGTACATGAGGAGTTGATAGTGGGAGGTGATTTTAATGGACATGTGGGAAGAATGAGAGGTATGTATGAAAGAGTACATGGCGGATGGGGTTTCGGAAATCCAAACAATGAAGGAGAGACACTGTTGCAATCCGCTACTGCATTTGATCTAGCAGTAGCCAATACGTGGTTTCAGAAAAAAGATGAACACCTGGCCACGTATAAAAGTGGTAATCATAAGACGCAAATAGATTATTTTCTAGTTCGGCGCAACCACTTAAAGTATGTTATGGATTGCAAAGTGCTGCCAGGAGAAGACTTAGTCTCGCAACACAGACTCCTGGTTATGACATCAGTGGTTCAAATTCATTGTAGGAAAACCAAAGAGTGCCCGCCTCCTAGAATAAAATGGCACAGGCTAGAGAGGAATGACTGCGCGAAAAAGTTCAGAGAGCGAGTGGTGGACAGAATGATAGAGATGGGAGACATGAATGATCGAAGTATAAATGAAAGCTGGAATGCGATGGCTGAGTGTATAATGCAAGCAGCGAGAGATATTTTGGGAGAGACGAAAGGAAAGGGCAGAATAGATAGAGATACATGGTGGTGGTCGACAGAAGTTCAGAATGTATTGAAAGAAAAGAAGAAAAAATTCAAGGAATGGCAGTGTGTACAAACAGATAATGTTAGTTTGAAAGCTGAAAGAAAGAGTGAGTATGATGCTTTAAAGAAAAAAGCAAAGAAAGCCGTGGCAATTGCAAAAGCAAAAGCCCAGGACAAACTATATGATACATTAGACAGTCCTGCAGGCCAGAAAGAGCTGTACCGGCTCTCTAGAATGAGAGAAAGAAAGGCGAGGGATGTTTGCCAGGTAAGATGTGTAAGAGATGAAAGGGGAATGGTTCTATCGGATAATGAAAAAATCAAAGAGAGGTGGAAGGAATATTTTGAAAGACTTATGAATGAGGAAAATAATTGGAGCGGGGTTTTAGAGAATAAACCAGTGAATGTGGGGTTAGTGAGAATGGTTAGTGTGGAGGAAGTCAGGGTAGCAGTGAATGGAATGAAAAATGGTAAAGCCATAGGTCCAGATGGAATACCAGTTGAGGTGTGGAAGTTATTAAGAGTAGATGGATGGGAGTGGCTGGCTTTGTTCTTCAATAAGCTGTTGCAGGAAGAAGCCATACCTGATGAATGGTGCAACAGTTCTCTGGTGCCCATCTTTAAAAACAAAGGTGATGTGCTTGAGTGCAACAATTATAGAGGAATAAAGCTAATGTCGCATACCATGAAAGTATGGGAGAAAGTTATTGAACGGCGGCTGAGAGAAGAGAGTGAAATTTCACAGAACCAATTCGGTTTTATGCCTGGTCGTGGTACAACGGATGCCATATTTGCTATACGCCAGTTGTGCGAAAAATACAGAGGTGCACATAAAAACTTGCACATGGTATTCGTTGACCTCGAAAAGGCATACGACCGGGTACCTCGTGAGGTTCTGTGGTGGGCCCTTAAGGAGAAAGGTGTGCCTGGGAAGTATGTGCAGTTGATCCGATCAATGTATAGTCGCTGCAGTACACAAGTCCGGTCTGCAGCGGGCACCACTAACAACTTCAATGTGGCTGTCGGTTTACACCAAGGGTCGGCTCTTAGCCCTTACCTCTTCCTGATAATAATGGACGCTCTGACGTCGGACATTCAGGAAGAGGCTCCCTGGTGTATGCTGTTTGCCGATGATATTGTGCTGGTTGCCGAGAGTGCCCTAGAGGTCCAGAGCAGATTGGAGGTGTGGTGGCAAAGACTGGAGAGTGTTGGCCTAAAATTGAGCAGAACTAAAACAGAGTACCTGTTCTGCGATTTTGGCGGTCTCTCTAGTCCTGTGCCCATAGCTCTCGGCGGAACGCCCATACCAACCTGTTCCGATTTTCGGTACCTTGGGTCGCTTATCCAAGGGAATGGTGAGATAGACCGAGACGTGGCACATCGGATCAACTCAGGATGGATGAAATGGCGACAGGTCACTGGAACAACTTGCGACCCACGGATGCCCCTCAAGTTGAAGGGTAAAATCTACAAGTCCGTGCCTGTCCTACTGTATGGGTCAGAATGTTGGGCTCTGAAAAAGACGGATGAAAAGCGATTGCATGTAGCAGAGATGAGAATGTTGAGATGGATGTGTGGTGTGACGAGAATGGATAAAGTGAGAAATGAGTATATTAGAGGAAGTTTGAAAGTGGCGCCAGTGACTGAAAAGTTGAGAGGGAACCGTTTGTCTTGGTATGGCCATGTAAAAAGGAGGGATGAAACGCATGTTACAAAGAAAGCCATGAGTATGAATGTGGATGGATGGAGAGGGAGAGGGAGACCAAAGAAGATATGGATGGATTGTGTGAGAAGTGATATGGAAGACAGAGGAGTTAGTGATAGCGTGACGGGTGACAGGACAGAATGGAAGAAAAAAACATATTGCGCCGACCCCAAATAAAACGGGACAAGGGCAGGAAGATGATGATATGAAAACAAAGGAATGGAGAAAATTTCTGTGTTTTAATCAAATGTGAATAGTGCGGTGTTTTGTTGAAATCGTTTCGAATATTTGGTCGTTTTACGTTTTTGTCGAGGTGAGATAGTCTGAACGTGCAATTAACTTTAAAACGTTTAACAAGTATTTGATGCCACATTTTCATTTAAATTTTGTGGCTTTACAGTACTAATGAAAAATGGAATGGGACTTGATAATTTAAAACCGCATTCATATACTTTTTTGGAGAAATTAAATTCAGAATTGGATAAAATAAATTCAAATGCCAATGAATCGGATGACAAGCAAACATTTCGATTATATTAGCATAAAACATGAACATAATTTTCAACATGATTACAAAAAAACAAAGATTCACAAAAGAATTCACTTTAAAAAACCTCATTCATCAACTTCACACATTTAAATACAATATTAAAATCAGTTTTTACATAGACGATTTGCGTGGAATGAAATTCTTGTATAACGCTAACGTTACGTAAGTTTATCGTATCGGGGTTTTGGTTACGGCCAACCTTCCTTATTCTGGCACAAGTGTGCAATAAGTTGCCACTCAGGGATTAGAAGAAGGGGATGTACGCCACCTGTGAGCTAATAACAAAGTACGACAAGCTTTTCGCCGCAGTATGGTGTTAATGGCATGAATCTTCCGCAAGGGGAAGTTTTTGAGCTGAATTTCCGCTGCAGACGTGCTTTTGATAGAAAGTTTGGCTATGTGGGTGATTGTTTTAGAATTGGTGGCATGGCATAAACGTTTTGTGAGTTGAATTTTGGTGTGATTTAATAATTGAACTTTATACAAATCGAATATTTTTACTTTATTTACATTACCGCGTAATAGAAGAAACAATAATTGTGGAACTGAGATAATTTTAGAACATGACATGATTTAAAAGAGATTGTTTGGAGTTTTTCCTATATATAATTATTTTCCATAGTGATCACTTTAGAATAGGTATAGTATTTGCTTTATTATTTTGCCTAGCTTTTTGGTGATATTCAAAAGTCTGTTTTATAGGCTTACTTTAAATAAATGCGTTGTTTTTTTATTTTTGTTTGGAGTCTGGACCTAGTTAGCTCAAATTATTTCGTTATAAAAGTTATTTACATTGAATTAGTTAAAAAAAAATACAGTGAGATACCTATTTGACATAAATTAAAAAGTAAGATACAGCAATTGATTCTGTGAACTAATTAACTGAATTTTCCCTTTCAGTTCAACAAGAAAATGAACATATAAATGGTTGAATGCTTTTTAATATAGATTTAATGAGGGTTGAACCCGTTATGCAAACGCCGAATTCTTGCAACAATGTGTAGCGTAATTAGAGACATAATAGAAAGACAACAGGTGTGTGAATTTCGGCGTTCGCTTGGGGTTCAAAAGTTTATTAGACCTGTTGCTGTTTGGTCGGCCAGAGAAGAGAAAGAAAAGCCCAAATCTCTCACGTGAAGAATTTGAGCAGGTTAACCGTTTGCTGATGTTTCAGCACCTAACGTCACAAACATGAACGTCTTGTTAAAGTTGTTATACTTTTATTGTTTGACGTTTTATACACCTGCATCAACCACTGTAATTTGACTTGTCGTGCTAAAAAGATGGGTAAGTGTAAGAATGTACACAATATAAGAATTGTGATTATCCACGACGCTTTTTCTTAGATAATATATGGGCTTGTCAACATGACAATGCTGCCAATTTTCAGGTCCTCAAGTCTGCTATTACAAAAGTGTCAGATTATCCTACTGATTTAATCATTGGTAATTTTGAAAAGTTTGGTAATGTACTAATACAATAGCAACGTGACTTGCCAATGATCAACGACTGACACTCCATTGAAAGAATACAATACGATAATGTATCGATATTCATTTATCATTATGTACGAGATTGCCGTTCTATGCGTTGTACAGATTACTGAATCCGCTAAAATTTTGACAGTTCCATTGTACAATGACCTAAGATTAGAACATCATAGTGCAGTCATTGCTATTGCCACACTATATTACGAGGGCATTGACAGATCAATAAATCTACCATTATGATATATTTTAACAGTATACGAACTGTTAGCAAAATAACAATGGGATAGTATTGAAATGACAAATTAATGAAAATAGCAGACTGGGAGAACTTGTCCCATTGACAATAACACATTATAAAATCGATATCTATAGACTTTTTATCAGTTTGTGTGTAAATTGAGTGATTTATTAGTTTAGTTGTTTGTAAGTATATTTGAGTTACATTTTGATAGATGGTTTTACTTTTTGATATTTCTAAAACGTGTTCGACCTATCGAATTATTTCAGTCTGGTGCGTTTCAATATTTATTATTGAGCAGTTTGTAAATCAACATTTTCGTAAGTTATTTCAAGTATGTAATGTTAAGGTTCATTACATTTTGTAAAACATATTGGAATTTTTTTAAGTTAACCTCAAATGACAGCTCAAAAATTGGGGATCTTAGAAAAAGTGGAACGATACGTCATGACGCCAGAACAGCTAGGTACTCAATTTTCATAAAGTGTAAGTTCTTCAGTGGTATTTGGAATACCTCTCTCATTTTTAGGATGGAGCTCCCAAATAGAACCCTGATGTGCTAGATTTGATTCAAAAATGAATCAAGAAGATTACGGGCAATTTTGCAGTCGTCGAATCAAAACTTTAAAATCTTGAGCTTCAACGCTGTGTAGCTAGCTTATCGGTTTTACATCATTTATATTTTGGAGCCAGCGTATCGCAACTGTACAATTCCATTCCGATAAACTAGTTTCAGTATAAGACTATTCGACTACGCGTTGCGACACTGGTCTTTCGTGGAAATTCCACCCATATGTAGTTCATAGCAAAATTTCAAATGGTAATCCTGCAAACAACCTAGACATGTGAGACTAGAGTTTGCAGAAATCCTCTGACTGAGAACAAAGTCGCTTCGTAACAAATTTTAGCATTTGTAATGTGAGTCAGGATACTAGAAATTTGCATGTAAGTCCTAAAATGTAATATAACTTAACTCGATCATGGAAAATTATATTGTAGTCTAGTGAAGAACTTATTAGCTAAATTGGATTCATATGTCTGTTTCCATGGTTCCATTACTTTGTTATCCATCTCTCTGTCAAGGCCTTTTATGTCGGGAAGGCGAGGAAGTATCATGTTGAAATTAAAACTTTAAACTCAAAATTACGATCCTTAAAAGCTGTGAAAATATCAAACTTTTAAGTTAACGAAAAAAAAGATACGGCCGTTTATATCGCAGAAAATGTATATTTTGTCACTCTTAAGGGAATACAAAATTCATAAGGAAATATTACTACCCGTAAAACTAGAGCCCTGAAATTTGGCATGAAGTATGGTCTCATAGCAGAAACATAGAAAGAAATCTGAAAATTGTAAATTTGTAGTTATGCCAAAAAAATGTTATTCGTCATAAATCAATTTGAGATTTGAACTGTTTATAGGTAAGTTTGTATAAAACCCACACTGACCGATTCCGATTCGCACTTGCTTAGTTTTATAAACAAAATTGATAAAGAAAAGATACATAAATAATATACCCTTAAACAAAAATATATAGCAGTAGAATCTTATATATTTTATACTCAGGTTAGGCTTGCGTTTGACTCAAGCAGATAGTAAATAAAATAGAACACGCTTGCTACGATACGTTCAGGCGGCGTTGGCGACAAATCCAATTGGGTTCGTCAATTTTGAAACCTTTCACATTTCTAAAGTAGACTCCTTTTAAGGTAACGAAACTTTCAATCCATTAAGTTGGTTGCATAGCCGACTTTTGACATGGCCAGAAAGTTGGCTGGCAGCAGTGCCATTAAACGTGGCAATTCTGCCAGAATTTTTGACAATTCTATTTGTTAGTAATGTGAATGGTTTTTTTTTCGATGCCTAGCTTTTCCTTCTCAATATATATCTTGTTATTGTTATTGTGATTATTGTCGTTGTTTTGTCTACCCTAAGGATGTCTGGTAGATATTGCTGGTAGCTATATGTAGGACCGTCGCGACCGAAGTGGTATGCATTGCTATGCTGTTAAATTAAAAACTTTAATAACTTAAAAGATTTATTGCTTAAACGATGATTATGCTATGTTACGCTAAACAATATGCTAATGAGTAGCACCCAGTTTGCTGTCCGAATATGTACTGATCCCACGCCGCACTTAGCACGGCGTGATCGGGTTGCTAGATCACCAAAACGTGTTCGATCCTGATTGGTGTATCAAACACTATAAGACTGCCATTGTACCCGTTTTTGAAGAAGTTTTTGTTATTATTTCGGTCTACAATAAAGTGTATTCTATTTTATTTAAAAAATAATATTTTTTCTGTAATACTTTTGTTTTTAAGATGGAAAATTATCTAAAGACTTCTCCCACTTAAGATAGAGTGGGAGTGTTCGTTTGGAGTGTCTTACTAAAACACCTTTTAGTGTCCTTTGCGTTTTAGAACCACGTGTATATTTACGCTTTTATTTTTATTAGCTAATATAAAATATACTTAGTAGTTCAATAGTTTTGTTTTCATAAAACTTTATAGCTAAAATAGCTAGTAAAGAACATTAAAACGGGACAGATCTCCACTCTAAAGCCTCATTGGTGTGCAAAAGGTTGCCTATTTCGAATAATTGGGATCTTAATTGTTACAATTTCGGAAGGGAATTACAGACTGGCTCAATTAAAATTACTTACGGGTCTTATAATAGGCGCAATGCAGTAAACGATTATGTACGAGATGTACTTGAATTAATTTTCTATTATCACTTTGTGGAAACGGGCGAGTTTTACTTAAGCTGTTGTAGTTTATTTTATCTACACTAATATAATAAAGAGGTAAAGTTTGTTTTTTTGTTTTTATGTTTTTTTGTTTGTAGGGGGTAATCTCTGGAACTACTCCTCCAATTGGAAAAATTTTAGCAACAATAGAAAGCTACTTTAATCCTGAGTGACATAGGCTATATTTTAAGTACGCGGGCGAAGCCGCTGACAAAAGCTGGTGTAATATATACCTCTTACTTTATTAGAAATAGGTTTAATTAAAAAAATATAAAACATTTTAGCTCACCGGCATTGGGAACAGAGTCCAAGCTTGATAGCTTGGAGATTTTGCGCTCAGGAGCAGTGATCTGCTCCTGAGCGCAAAATCTCTTTCTAACAATACGCGCCATGTCCACACTTTTTTTTATGGTGGGAAAAATCATTGAATAATTGCGCCGTTGCCTTTGCCTGATGCGGTAGGCCTCCTTTTTGGCTAGCTTTACTGCTTCGCAGAAGGAGGCGGCCGCCTGCCACTCTTTCCTTGACCATAGCCTCTACCAAGGCCCGCCGTGGAAGATCGCCACCACGAGAACACGGCAATGCTCTTCCCAGGCGGGGGTCATGTTCACACTGCTTTCTACTGCCTAACGCAAGCCTCACGCTATCGAGGCGATTCTTAAAAACCGACAAAATTTCATTCGTCTGGCCTAGCTTTTGTCCTAGGCGTATCTATTTGGTGATTTGGTGTCGATAATTTAGTGATTGTTAAACTAATATGCAACTGATAGAATTAAAAATATCAAATTGTAAAGAAAAAACTTAGCCAGAAAAATGACTCTAAAATAAAATTATGTGATTAATCGATTTTCATTCGTCTTCTCTCCTCGCTTTGGTGGATACCGGGCCTAAGTGTGCGAACGCCAGCGCTTGCTTGAGGTTCAAGACTTTATTTTTTAATATTTGCATGACTGTAACTTAAGTGATATGTCTTGGTCTATAACTGTTATTATTACAACTCCTGTACCTTATTTGTAGCAAATAAATGATTGATTAAGTGACCTATCGGCATCATACATAAATAAGTGAGGTATGTTCTTTATAAAGTTGTTTTCTGTTAATTGATCCGATCTATCCTCTATTAATTATCTGCAAAGATTTTACGCTTGAAAGAAAACGTCTTCATACTAATCATATTTTTATTTGTAAATAACAGATGAAAATAAATTTAGGTACTCAAAATTTATTATTTTCTTAATGCGGCGTGGTTCTTGTGTTAAGTATTTCAAATCGTCTGGGATCGTTACCATAGACGAGGTTTAAAATTGATTCTAATTTTAAAACGTCAGACGCAATATCCTGCCCTTTTAGTGTATAATTAACGACCAGATTACGTGTTGCTATTTTAAGATCAGCAGCTTTTTTATTTTTTATTAAGATATATATTTTTTTAAGATATAAACTAGTGCTTGACTGCGATCCACCCTGATATGGTAAGCAGTGATGCGCAGTGATGCTAATTGTTGAAGTGAGGTGTAGCTGGTTTATTAAGAACCTATTCACTCTAGCTTTGAAGACACGTAAACTAAATATAATGAATGTTACATATGTACATCTTAAGAAATAAATATTATAGCTAAGTAAGTATTTATACAAATTGGAAATAGTTATATGTACAAATGAGTAGAAAAGAACTCATAGGGCATCATCAAAACAAACATTCACATCGATGTCAAGCGTTCCTACATTGGATAGTAATGCTGATTCATTGATCGAAGAAAAGCTCAGCCCTCGGGTTTCGTAAAGAGTCGACCAGCCGTTTGTTGATATTCCGAACAACTCGATAAGTGCTCGGACCCCTTGGCCTCAGTGTTTCAATCCCAAGAATAAAAATATTTACTTAAAATGGTATTAATATATTACAATCCCCTGCTGCGCCCTCCCCGTCTTCGTCTAGAGTGAATAGGCTCTAAATAAACTAGTGCGCCTCATCATCAACGATTGCATCGCTACTTACTATCAGGTGAGATCGCAATCAAGCACTAGTTTAAAATTGATCAACTAAAAAAAAAACTAACCACTATCATTATAAACCCTTCTATCATTATTTTATCCAAAAGACGTCCTCTGCCTATGTCTATAGGCCTCCCCAAGTGACGTCACAACGACCGGTCTTGTGCGTCTTCAATCTGTCGGCGCTTCTATCATGCGATGAATTAATATGCTAAGCAAGCGACGTGAACTCTCTATTGTATAGAGAGTGGATGTGTTTACTGGGAACACTGTGACGGCTAAGATACCGCAACTTGATATTACGATGGGTGAAATGAATGCCATGTGGTAAATCATTTAACTTCTTTGTACAAAGTACTCTGTTGAGAAGGCGAAAGTTTTTAATCCATCATCATCATCCTTTTTAATATGCACAGTAGTAACGACCCCGATTTACGAATTGTAGGTCTCGCGTTCCGATCCAGCTAGGTGCAATGCTTTATGTAATTTATTTCATCACCACTGCTCTCAAAACGGTGAAGGATAACATCGTGAGGAAACTGGTAAGTCCTAGAACCAAAAATTCGAAGACATGTAACATCCACCAATCCGCACTGGGTCCGCGTGTTGGACTCATTCCCTCTCTTAGAAAGGAGGCTCGTGCCCCAGCAGTGGGATCATTAAAAAGGCTGATGATGATGATGACATGGACTAAGCCGATGGAAAATGCTATTTCTTTATGGTTTTTGAAGGTTACATTTTTTGTATTATTCCTATATTTCGTTTAACCACTATAACAGATAATAAGCGATGATGTGCTTTACGATAAGGCACGTTTGCCTAAAAGTAACCTATTAACTCTTAAATTAAATACATTAAAGTTGTAGTTATCAGAAAACACAGAGAAACAAAAAAGTAAGAGGAAAGACAATACATTAGTATTGTTTTGACAAAGAAAAAAGGTCGTCACATCGTCGTCCGACGCTCCTGTCTTTGAGAGCTTTTATAAATTCTCGGAATACATCAAATCTTTTCATAACTGAAAGTGTAGGTATACAGGGACCGCAGCTCAAACTCTCAATGTATATTGTGCGTCATGTAGTGCCCTAGTCGATAAAGAGAATTGGGTCGTCTGCTTCTGTTTACCCTTCAAGCTGATGGGTCTATATGTCTTTGAAAATCAACACATTGGTTATTGTTTATCTCTTTACGCAAATGTCCCTGGTGTACTGGTGGGTTTGGTCATATGAACTACATACTAGATTATGCGAGCCGTACAGTCACTTTACTTCTCTTAAACTCTTGAGCTCCAAGCGAACGTTCGCATATCTATTGTTTTTCTATTATATCTCTAATTACGGTTATCGAAAGGTTAAATGATCCACAAATCATACACTTTTACATTGATGATATTAGTGCAGTCTTGACGTATCAGCGCTGTAAATTTTACAAGTTTTTATAGACAACAATTCAAATGAAATGCTGCAACGGACTTTTGTATCAACTTTTCAGTATTTTAACAATTTTTTATAAACGTGCGTGTCTATTGCTAGGATAAGTCAATGGTTTTGGTGTAGCTTTAACAATCAAATGAATACTGTAGATAACTCATCAACATAATAAATAAACATTTCTTATTATATTATTGTTGATCTAAGTCTATTTCGAGATCGAGTCTGAATTCTAATGAAAGTTGGAAGTGTTGGTGAAATTATTAAATTATACGATACTACAATAATTGGCTATGTCAATACAATTTTCGTGGAAATATTTCTACTTGGGGAATTTAGTTTGTTTAATTATGTTACGAAAACAATCAAAGACAGTTATTGAAGTTATAACTTGTAGCATTATTACTATCTTAGATTGAAGTCTCTTGATAACATTGGTTAACCAAATCTATATAAATATAAAAGAAGAAACTGACTGACTGACATATCAATGCACAGCCAAAACTACTGGACCTAGAAGCGTGAAATTTAGCACAAGGCTTCCTTTTATGACGTAGCCGAACGTCAAGAAAGGGTTTTTCAAAATTCAGCTCCTAAAGGGAATTAATGGGGTCTAAAATTTGTATGGAGAACCCTATTTTCACGCGGGCCTAGCCGCCGGCAGAAGGCTACTAAATTTAAACAGAACATCTTCTAAGAGTGAATGAAGTATTGCGTTTGCAGAATTAAATATATATTTATAAGTACGGAGTTCCCTCTTGACCCACATTGCTGAGCTCATTGATTGCATTCACGATCCTCAGTAATGAGGGAACTGAGGATAAAATTTCCATTTCCAAATGACTAATAATTTACCATCCTGCTGTTGAGAAAGCCAAGGAATTGGTGAATTACAGAGAGAAAACGAAATTGTTGAAATCTGATGAGAGCGCCCAACTCAACCCAAATTGCAAAGCAGTGTAGTAAAATGTATTTGGAAAAGGTACAGACAAGACAGTGGGAGATTGTATTTCATTTGTAGCTACTCTTTAAAATGACGATGATTAAATGGCTGTTAAGAACTTGAGAGAAAATAAAAAGAAAGATTTTTATTTGGCACGCAGTACACAATGTAGAAATAACATGTAGACAGTTAAGAGGCAGATATACGATTCCGGATTATTTTAAATCGAAGATTACGTTTAAATGGTTATCCGTATATTTTGAAAAAAACTGTGTTAAACTAGACTATTTATTATAATAATTTGGTATATAAATATTTGCAGTTTTTTTCATTGAACTTTGTATAGTTTATTTTCAAAGTTTTGTCTAACACAGACAAAAAGCGAAGATCAAAAAAAAACCATAGCGTGTATTTTTATGGATCTTTCACAAACTAAAAGATAATTTAATTACCAATCTTTTGATATACGGCTTTTATACATACTCGTATTGTGGTTAATAAATGAAGGATAAATATTTTAACTCGAATAATCTTGATGCGCAGGCAACTATTTTTTGCGACTAAATATTATTGACTAATATTGTGTCTTATAGCTGCACTAAATAGGTCCAGTTCCACAAGATGCCTGACAACTGGGGGTGCCTGACGTGCAAGTTTTGCAACTAAATATTGTTGACTAATATTGTGTGTCTTATGGTTGCACTAAATAGGTCCAGTTCTACAAAATGCCTGACAACTGGGGGTGCCTGACGTTTATTTTTTGCAACTAAATATTATTGACTAATATTGTGTGTCTTATGGCTGCACTAAATAGGTCCAGTTCCGTAAAATGCCTGACAACTATGATGGTGCCTGACGTTTTTTTTAACTGAATGAGACTTTTATTTTTAATTTGACATTTTGTTTGCTCTGGTAAGCCAATAATGTATCAAAAAACATATTTAGAAATGTGGTCTTTAATAAAAATAGACTAGGCGTAAGTAAAAACACGTGTAGCCTCTACGCTTCGAGTTACCGTAATAACCTTTTGAATTTATTTGACACACGACCCGCCATCAAATTTCAGTCCACGCAAAAATAAACCATTTGCTATTACATATAGGGTACAATTTGAGTTGATGAGCTAGTGAAATTGTCACCGTATCAAGTTGAGACTGATGAGGGTCGGTAATAAGATGCTTGGGAGCCGACTGATGAAAGTTGGTGACGAGGACTGCATGGCTGCGGGGTTTTCACCTGTGAAAGAAAAAAATAAATTTAAAAACTGTACACATTTATGATTTAACTAGCTTTTGCCCGCGGCTTCGCGCGCGTGGTATTGGGGTTGGGGTTTCGGGGATAAAAAGTAGCCTATGTCCTATTCCGGAGTGTATCCTATGCCTGTGCCAAATTTCATCCAGATCCGTCCAGCCGTTTTGGCGTGATTGCGTAACAAACATCCAAACATCGTAACTTTCGCATTTATAATATAAGTAAGATACAAACAAATAACAAACAATTCAGGCAATATTGGGTGTATTTTTATGAAACTTTCATATTTTTTTTTTTTTTATGAAGCTTTCATATATTAAAAGATAATTTACTACCAATCTTTTGATTTACAGCTTTTATTCATATTTTGTTTAATAAATTAAGGACAAATCATTATTCAAATAATCTTGATACGCGAGAAATTACACTACCTTCTCTTTTGTTCGCTCAAGGTCGTTAGCGTATATATGTATTGATGCGACCCTATTCTACGCTAATGTACAGTCCAGAGGACACACGGTAAAGACGTTTCCGCTTGGGAAGATCATCGCCGTGTTCTCATGGCGATCGGCGACGATCACTCGACAATCTTTATAATGTCTGTTATATTTTTGAAAGCAATGGTGGCCGAGTGGTAATGGCCCCGTTTTACGAGTCGTAGTTTGCGTGTTCTAACCCAGCCAGGCGCATTACTTTGTGTAGTTTATTTCATCACCACTGCTCTCAAAACGGTGAAGGAAAATCGGCCCACCACCTCATCCTTACAGGCTTAATCCAATGTGACAGTAGCTCACAAAAAAATACTACAATTGACCATAAAAATATAAATTACATAAAATACTTTTAAAATTGAAATTCCATTAAGATAAAAACTATCCCATTAAAATGCCAAATAAATAAAAAGCTTGTAAAAAAAACGAGAAATTCGGACTGTTACCACCATATATCTATGGTTTCCACACAACTATGTGCAAGCGGTACGCGTCTCTAGTACTCCGGGTGAGGGGTAGCTTCAGTGACATCTTGGCAATGGCTACTAACATGCTTGACTGCCTTTATATCCGATATGGCTGGAGCAGACATGTTGCTGTTCCAATAATTCGGTTGGAAAGTTGTAAATGTTGACTGTTAATAGTAGAAGTAGGCTTTGAAGTATGCCAACACCTTCATCTTTTCTTTTAAATGTACGAATGACGGAGCTTGACCATTTTGCTGACAACTACTTGAAATCAAAGGGTAGTTTCATACAAATCCCAAAAAAAAAAATTATTAAAGCATATATTTTGCTTTTTATAGGACACTAGCTTTTGTCAGCGGCTTCGCCCGCGTACATAAAATATAGCCTATGTCACTCAGGAGTAAAGCAGCTTTCTATTGTTGCTAAAATTTTTCCAATCGGACCAGTAGTTCCAGAGATTACCTCCTACAAATAAACAAAAAACAAACTTTACCTCTTTATTATATTAGTGTATACTAAAGAGGTAAAGTTTAAAAACACAAGAAACAAGAAAGAACTGACCTGTTTTTTTTTGTAATCAAGTTATTGACTCAGATGGTCTCTGCAACCATGAAATTAACAAACTCTGTTCCTTTAGCACGACTTATATTTATGATCCCCGAAGATTTTAATTCAATGCGGGTCTAGCTTCGACTCTCGCTTCTCATGCGTAATCAACTCGTGGTGAGGTGCTCGGCTTGAATCCGAAATTAGTCGGGAATTTCTGGGACATGGACGTGATTAATACCGGGAACTCTAATGTTAATGCGAAATGGTTCTCTAGAAGTAATAGGTGAGTATTAAGTGCGGAAGATAAAGGAATTTGTTATACTAGGTCGTCAAATATGCTTGGTACAAGTTGATCAGCCATAGAGAGAAAAGACATATGAATAGTTTAATTGTACTTAAAATATTCTGTCTCTCTAGGATTCTGTAGTCAATAAGGAACCCTTATAGTTTCGCCAAGTCTGTCTGTCTGTCCGTTTGCGGATAAACTCAGCGACTGTTAGCACTAGAAAGCTAAAATTTGGTACCAATATGATTATCAATCACGCTGACAAGTTTGCTAAGAAAAAAAGTGGAAAAATAAATTAAAATACTCACCTACACATAAAGTAACCCAGTGCTGGGCACGCCATAATTATGGCGGTAATGCCCCTCCTTGAGGCGTGGCTGGAAAGAACTCACGGCGTTCTCACTTTCCGCATGACGCAGGTCCTCACCGGACATGGTAAGTTCGGGAGGTACCTACATCGGATTCGTGCGGAAGAGACGCCCGGGTGTCGCCACTGTGTGGACCGCCCGGAGGACACGGTGGAGCACACGGTTGAGGTGTGCCCCGCTTGGGCAGAGCATCGCTGTGTCCTCGTGGGAGCGATCGGTGGCGGCGATCTCTCGCGCCGGGCCTTGGTAGAAGCCATGGTTCGGAGTGAGGAGGAGTGGCAGGCGGTCGCCTCCTTCTGCGAAGCAGTAATGCTAGCAAAGGAGGAGGCGGACCGCATAAGGCAACGGCGTTTGCGCCCCAGACGCCGCCGCGATTCCGATCCTGACTTCCGGCCACCGTAGGCGCGGGCTTGCGGATGGTGAGCATTGGGTAGCTCGCCGTCCGGTCGTCTGGTAATCGTCCGGACCAAGCCCAGTCGTCGACGGCGCGCACTGTTCCCGCGCGCCTCAAGGAGTTGTCAGCAACCGTAGGGACCCTGCAGAAGGGTCGAAGCCAATCGGGGCCACGGGTTTGTGTCTGAAAAGGAAGGCTCTGGCCCTGGTATGTATGGCGATGTAGGAACGGGGTAGGTTGTTTAGTCAGTAAGAGTCTGACACTTGTTTTCCGCTCCGCCCAAGAGCGGGACTCGTCATTGGATGATTTTTACCTACCATAAAAAAAAAAAAAAAAACCTACACATAAAGTGGGGAGTGATTTTTTTTTTCATTTCTACCCTAACGTGTTATATATTGTTGGATATGTATTTAAAAATGATTATGAGCCCCCTAGAATAATTTTTTGATAATGTTAATATTTTCCGAAATAACCGCTACAAAAGTAAAAAATAATACGTCCCCCCTCTAACTTTTAAACCATAAGTTTAGAAAATATAAAAAAAAAATAATTAAAAGTAGAACTCTATAAAGCCTTACCAGAAAAAAATTGAACTTGATGAGATAAACAGTTTTTGAAAAATTAAAAAAAAAATTGAACTAAAATTGTAATTTACTGGACACGGTTTTGCGTTCATTTTGCGTTAAAAAAATCATAAGCACAGCATAGTTACGTTTTATTCAAGCTTTTCCATAAAAGTCTCTAAATTATTATATCTACATCGTCATCGCCTAACATAAACTTTAACAACCATAGCAATACTCGCAATTCTAAGCCAAAGATATGAAATTCCCAAAGTAATTGTCTAGCAGAGAGCAAAAATATTAAAGAGAAAAAAATTGCTATCTGTATCGCCGACTTTATAGGTTCCGCTCAAATTGTTTGAAAAGTAAATTTTAATTTAATTGCTACTGAAGCGGTTTCCACACTGAATGATTTCACCGATAGCAATACTCTAATGTGCCTCGGAGCGATAGGTAATTCTGTTCGCGTTCAAAGAGCATTTAAAAAGAAGAATAAAATTTTGTTTCTTATTTTTTTCTTGGCAGGTGTGTTCTGTTGTAAGTAATCGATATTTACTGCTTTTAAATTTGATGGTTCTATACTAATCTAGTCGTTTTGTGTGGTTGTGATAAATGATAATAAATAATATTATTGCTTTTCTTTGCAAAAAGTGTAAAATTGTGTCTCGAAGATCCAGTCATGTATGGTATAATATTAGATACCATCTACATCTACACTAATATTATAAAGAGGTAAAGTTTGTTTTTTTGTTTTTTGTTTGTAGGAGGTAATCTCTGGAACTACTGGTCCGATTGGAGAAATTTTAGCAATAATAGAAAGCTGCGTTACTCCTGAGTGACATAGGCTATATTTTATGTACGCGGGCGAAGCCGCTGACAAAAGCTAGTTAATGATAAATCACACACGACTAAAATGATAATTATATTTTAGGATGTATGAAACCTCTTTTTTATTTTTATTAATATACCACACATCGTTATAATATCAAAAGTAAATGAATCTTACTGAATACATATTTTTTCGCATCGCAGCTGGTTATGTGAAGTATGCCCAAAAAGACTGGCGGCATTGTCACATTGTATGATAATCTTGTTGTTAAGTTTTACCCAGACATTTGGCAAATCCTTTTTTTGGGTGCTCAAGGCAAAAATAGTTCATTTTTTCTGCTTGCCTGGTTCACTATTTATTCTAGATAGGCTCGCGTTTGACAATCTTACCTGTAAGCGTAAGCGATAGCGGTAAGCGATGATGTAACCGATGATAGAGCACGCTAGTCTAGAAGTAACCTATTTACTCTTATTGAACCCCAATAATACTATCCGCTGATAATATCCTGATCTTGAGTGGATTAGGATGTGTCAGAATTTTACTGACCGAATACGACTGCTATTCATCCTTTGCCTTGGTTCCAGGGCCTCAGGGTTTATTTTTCGCACAATCCAAGGTCCTCGTAGGCTTCAACCCTGCTGAGCATCTGTGGATTTGCCACCATCTCCTTGAGGCACAAGTGAATCTGGTAATAGGGTACTTGATGCAAGGTTGAAAGTACCCTATTACCAGGCTTGTGGAGAGACGCAGTAAAAACAAAAAGATTAGAACTGTCCAAGAACCTGCGGAGAATGTCTTTGCTGCGCCCGGCCAGAGTCTTCTTATAGTTTTCCATCTTTATTCCATTGATAGACTCACTATTGCTCAATGCTTTAGGCAAGTTTTCATCACCATAAATTACTCAGATCACTTAGGCTAAGCCATGAGAGCAACGCCGCAAAAAAATCTAGTTGTTCTAAAATTCAGTTATCATTTTTCCTAATAAATTATGCTCAGCCTTAAGTGAATTGATATCATAAAATTCATTCGTGAAGAAAAATATCTCGATGGCATATCGGAATACTAAATTATTGGGCGGATGTAACCCATTTACGCACTGGGTTGAATGAACGCTGAATTTTATATTTTGGAGAAGAATTTTGTGTGGGCTCGACTTTTTTATTGATTTTTTTAGAGGTCAAACGCGAGCCATTGCTTTTGACCTCTAATGATCGACGGTGAAGTGGTGCACGCTTACCTAGAAGTAACCTATTCACTCTTGAATTAGAGATAGCTGAATGCCAAACCTTGTTTAAATTTTCAAGTTACAATTTCATCTCTGTGACAATTAGGATCAAATACTTGTCAAAAATATAAAAAAAAAAACTAGCTTTTGTCAGCAGCTTCGCGTACATAAAATATAACCTATGTCACTCAGTGGTAAAGCAGCTTTCTATTGTTGCTAAAATTTTTCCAATCGGACCAGTAGTTTCCGAGATTACCTCCTACAAACAAAAAAACAAAGAAACAAAAAAACAAACTTTACCTCTTTATTATATTAGTGTAGAAGTGTACATAACATGGTTTTGACAAATGGTCCTTAATTATGCATAAAATGTTGGTGATCTGCATCTAAGATAGAAAAAAAAAACATTTTTTAGGTAGCTAGGTTATCATATAATTGCTGTTCCCTCTCTGAGTTCGGGAATGTCAGTCTTTACTGAATGACAATTGCTTTCTGCATTTTACATTTGCGGTTATTCATTTGAAGCGCATCAAGAAGGTACACTGAAGACTTCAATTCACTATCTATTATTTTACAGACATTGTTTTGTGTAGTCATTAATTTTGTTCAAGACTCCTTTTACTGTGCTCCATAATTAGTGGTCAAATAGTTGTTTGTCTTGATAGTTTCCATTTTCTTTCTTCACTTTCAGTACTTCAATGTACGTAGTATAAACGACGAGATAAAAGCATGTCTTAGATGTAGATCTACTCGGCTATTCCTACATATTTAAGGAAGCATTACAGCTCAGTGCTCCTGAGACTTAAAAGTCGTAAAAGTTTTATTCATCTCAAAATAATGCCTCATCCGAGACATGCGACCTCTGGTGGAAGAAGTTCAAACCTCCTGTTGATTTTATCGAACTGTCAGAGAGCCTCTCTTCTAGACGCGAGTTGCTTTGGCCAATTTGGAAAACTCTAAACAGTCTCCGCACCCAGGTTAGACGCTGGTCTTCAGTATTTGTGCAGCGTCTTTCCGCAGACCAAGGTCCACCTTGAAGGTGGACTTGAAGGTGAGGATTGACCTCACCTTCAAGTCAAGATGTTTTAAACAAATGAAGGACGATATTCGTAAACAATTCAATTGCAGCATCTTGCTGGACTATATTCGGCAATATATTGCATTGCTATATTGATCAATATTACGCAATAAAAATTGTTTACAAAATGCAGTTTTATAGCCCGTTAACAAAGGTCTTAACAAAACAAAACATTGAAAAAAAACCAAGTGTACAAAAATAAAATCAACTTTCCACCCGCTTCAATTCCCAAGCGCAGTGCGAACCTACACCCAGTGAGATGTTTGAAATATTCACGCACCAATGGACGCCTGATTGACTCCCTTCCGACCGAGCAAAGCACAGGTAGGTACAGAAGGTTTACTTCATACAACGGGCGAAAACGCACGCACACATAGACACATTTCACTTATAGCGGATGCAATAGAGTCATGAGTACGTGAGCGGCATTTGTTTCATGGTGGCTCCACATTAGTGCCATGAAGCTCCGTAAAACGGCATGAACGTGAATGTGGACGACTTGTGTTGTGGAGTCATGTGAAACTGCCATAAGATTGCATTACGGACGCGATCAAATGTTTTTATTTTATTGAAACAAACTAATTGTAATATATATAATTTTTGATGGTGAGTTGCACTTGTTTATTAAGAATCTATTTATTCTAGCATTGAGGACACCTAAATTATAGGCAATTGGTCAGAAAGAAGACAAATTGTTCCAGTCCTTCGATTTACGCGGTATAAAGGATGAGGCGAAACGCTGAGACCGGGTCTTAGAGGTGTCAATAATGTAAGGCTGGACAATTGCCGTACGTCAAGTTATCTGATGATAAAAAGGCGATAGAATCAAGTCATATCGTTGCTGCGCACACTCTCTTAAATTAATGCTATAGAATACCGAAAGGCTGGCCAATACCACGCGCCTCCAGGACTGGCCAGCAAATTGTAGAAACTCTGCAGAAGGGTTGAAGTCTACTGGAGCCAAGGGTTTGCATCTGAAAGGAAGGCTCTGGCCCTGGTATAGGAATAAAGTGGGTTGTTTAGTCAGTAAGAGTCTACCATATTCGTCATTGAATGATTTTTACCCACCACAAAAAAAAGGCTAGCCAATCTAAGCCTGTGCTGTGGGTTCCTAATCAACCTCTTTGCATGCCTGTCCACCAAATCCAAAGTGTGGGTGTGTTTGTGTTCGTTAAATGAAGCTGAACTTCTTTTTTTAATTGCTATAAACTAGTGCTTGACTGCGATCCCACCTGATGGTAAACAGTGATGCAATCGTTGATGGTGAGGCGCACTACTTTATTAAGAGCCTATTCACTCTAGCCTTCTGAGTCTATGTATGTATGTCATACCCGGATAGCCTCTTTTTGACTCACTCAACCATTTCCCGCGATTCAAATTGAATAGTTTGATCTTTGATGGGGGTATGTTCAGAGTTTGTTCATAAGCTGGGTTCGCGTGAAGAATTTGTGTTATTAGTAAATAAGTCTATTTGATGAATGGTTTCGACGGAGAAGATTTTGTTTTACTTTTGAATATTTTTAGACACGTAGGTGGCTACTTAAAGGATTTGTAAGGTAAGTAGGTGTAGTATACAAAGGGTGTGGGTTACAGAGACAACCCACGTAAGTACTAAGGTTAATTATAAATTTAGAAGAAAAAAAAAATCATTTGTAGGGATCCGTACCTTAAAAGGAAAAAGGAACCTTAAGGCGGTTCACACACTGCCCCGCATCATGCTGCATGTTGCGTTTCAACGTATCTACGCGCGTACTAGCGGGAGTGCAAATTTGCATCATCGTGCGTGTTTTATACGCACACACGCGCGTAGGTGCGTTTTGTAGATTCACGCACGGCGGCTCTCATTTATTCGCCGTTCTCTGTGGTGGTCGTGCAGTACTTAGCATCACGATAGTTTTGATAGAAATGGTTAATAGTGTGGAACTCATTCAGGACGCTGCCATTATACTAACTGTTTGGTTTTTGTACGGTCACAAATACACACACAAAAACAAACACACACGTCACGCCCATGCAAAATCATGCGCGGCACTGCGGGATTCGGTGTGCCATACCTTGCGTTTCGCCCCGCACCTACGCGCGGGTGTGCATGTTCGGTGTGTTAGACTGTGCGTGTTTTCCATACAAACGGAGATACTTACAAGCAACGGAAGAATACGCATCCACGCGCAACGCTGCATCATGCGGGGCAGTGTGAGAATCGCCTTATAGAATCACATTATTGTTCGTCTGTCTGATTGTCAAGATCCTTTATCTATCAACGCGTAGTGGTATCGAGTTGAATTTAATATGGTTTTAATTTTTGCAGATCTGCAGCCCCACAGCTAGCTACATATGTAGCTTCACAGATGACCATTATACGCTTAGCTACAATCTACTGTCCTAGGACGCTTAGTCCTGATTTCATCATTCACTATTAAAATAAAAATAGTTCAATGAAACTAGCTCAGTTACTTTGTTTAAAGACCCATGTCAAAAACAGTTTACAGATCATCATCATCATCAGCCTTTTAATGTTCCCACTGCAGGGACACAGGCCTCCTCTCTAGAAGAGGGAATGGGCCATAATCCACCACGCGGGCCCAGTGCGGATTGGTGGATGTCACATGTCTTCGAATTTTTGGTTCTAGGACATGCCGGTTTCCTCACGATGTTTTCCTTCACCGTTTTGAGAGCAGTGGTGATGAAATAAATTACACAAAGTAATGCGCCTGGCTGGGTTTGAAGCCGCGACCTACGACTCGTAAGTCGGGGCCGTTACCACTCGGCCACCACTGCTCTATGTTTACGGATATGACGTGTAAATCAGTACTCACTCAATTATGTCGACGGCGCGCTCTGTTCCCGCGCGCCTCAAGGAGTTGTCAACAAAATCGTAGGGACCCTGTAAAAGGTTTGCAGCCTACTGGGGCCCAGGGTCTCTTTCTGCCGGCCCCAGTGCGAAGAGCAAAGAAGGAATGGGGTGTGGTGTTTAGTCAGTAAGAGTCTGACACTGTTTCCCGCTCCGCCCAAGAGCGGGATTCGACTTTGGATAATTTTTTCCCTCCATAAAAAAAACTCATTCAATAATTTTGAAGGCTTTTTCCTATGCATGTCCATAAATGTCAGTGAAGTGTGTGGTACCACTGAGGATTGGCATACATACAGATTTTAACTGTACTAAGATTGAACTATTTCATCTACACTAATATAATAAAGAGGTAAATATTGTTTTTTTGTTTGTAGGAGGTAATCTCTGGAACTAATGGTTCGATTAAAAAAACTAAAGCTATAATAGAAAGCTGCTTTACTCCTGAGTGACATAGGCTATAAATTATTTATATAACATGGATATTAACCGACCTATCACAACTTTTGTCTCACAAATTTTCCGCAGACGAAGTCGCGGGCAGAAGCTAGTTCTTTAAATTTCTATACCAGCAGTTGTAAAGATTTAAAATCCAATTGCTTGATTGGAAGTAGGTTACCTATACTGCCATAAAATATCTAGATTCTTGATCACCTAGAGGCGGACGGTACAATTTTTTTCCTCTTTTCTTGGCCTATTGCCAAGTTTGCTTCGAACCAAGGTTTGTCACTTTTGCTTTTTTTTCTGTCCTCATTAAAGATTACTTTATTCGTTCTCAAAGTTTTTTTTTTTATACTCTTTGGCCGCAGTTATAATTTTGAGGTTTCGTACCCCAAAAAGAAAAAACGGAACCCATGAGTCTGTCTTTTAAAAGTCAAAACCCTTTATCTTGGGAACGCAAGAAGGTTTCGAGTTGCAATCAATACCATATAGTTAAGTCTGTATTCCTTTGAGCAAACTTAACGGAGAAAAGACATGGCCGTTTATAAGACATTTATCTACAGATAAAAAAATATATATAAAAATAACGACTTAAAATTTGGCTTGAAAAAAGGCACAAGCACATAGCACATGTATAGAAAAAAAAATTGAAAACTGTAAACCTGCGATTTAAAAAAATCTAAAAAGTACCTAAGTGTACACGACATTAAATGAATTTTGAATTAGATATTTCTGTGTTCCCTTTTGAAAACCATCGTTTGATACCTCATGGCCAATTTCCATTGCAGTATTTTGCACCATGACAGTCTTAGATTTTTTCAACTGTTTAAAAATGTATTTCTTCTCAATTCAAACCTTCACTATGTTCTATGCTTTTATTGAAATATTCACACTAATTAATATTTATGGTTTACTTTTATATTCTTATACCTATATGCTTCAATATTGCTTGCCTAGTTTCTAACTTAAGCTTAACTTTTCATAACACTAACGTGCGGTAATACTTTTCATAGCACTAAGTGTCGCATAAATGTAAGAATAACATAATATTCCCGAAGGATCCATATTCACATTTCAGCAATATTGAGTCCCATATTATAGGAAGCGAGTCTACATGTTATATTCCCTCAGATGGATATTTTTTGTCTATTCCATATATTTCTATCTTTATAGGTTTTTTTTTTAATATCATCTATACATATAATAAAACAGTAACGAAAGAAAAACTGTACATTGAGAATTTTCTGGAAAAATTAAGTGGCTTTTGTTAGAAAAACGTAACTGAGGACAAAAAGTGACTTTTTAGAATTTTTGTCTGTTTGTCTGTTTGTCTGTGCCTATGGTACGGGTTGGCGCCAAAACTACTGGATAGATTGAATTGAAATTCAGCAAAAATGTTCCTTGTAAACCAAGGAAGGCTTTAGGCTACATATTATCACGCCTTAAGTTATGGGAGGTAAGCAATATTGAATTTAAATAGTGCAATGGATGCAAGGGTGTAACTTTTTTTTCCGTGGGCCGATTGACTCAAAACTTAGCACAAACATTACCTTAAAGTGGTTATCAAGGATGGCATATTTATTTTTTCAGTAGTACCTCCAGTGCAAGATTTAGGGGATGTTAAAGTTTGTATGGGAGAATCTTATTCCTTGGGTTAATTAACTTGAAACTTGGCACGTAAAGTTATTTAGGTAAATAATAAAGATTCCCATTATTAGTTTTTCAAAACTACGTAATTTGGGCAAAGAAACATAGTTTAATGAATATTAGTAGTATAAAGACAATTTTAAAACAGCGCCATCTATGAGATTACACCAAAATCAAATCAAGTTACATGTTAACACTTTTTGGAAACTATTAATTTAAATTTGAGCATGTTGGCAAAGTTAGCAGTTAGTTATTCTTAAAATTCATAGATGGTAATGTTACTTATTTATTTTTAGGGAAATATCTTAGGTAGTGGTTGGTTCGTTTTACTAAAAAATGTGGGTTAATATTTAATATATAATTTTAAAAATAGTTCATCTCTAAATGGCGTTCTCCATGTTTATATGAAATATGTTATTCTTATTCCAACGGTCTAACGGATTTATTTTGCAACGCAACCTAATCTCAAATAACGTTTCAATGTTATTTATATACGTACAACGCCATCTACTGACCCAAATTAGTACAAACGAAAACATAATATATTTTTTACCTTTCGATTACCGTAATTACAGACACTATTAAAATACAACAGTTGTGCGGAAATTTGTGTCCTCTTGGGACTTAACTAAAGTGTTTTACGTATAATCTATTCATATAAATATAATAAAATCGTAGGAAAGTGAAAACTGTTTATTATTTTTTTTTTAAAAAGATTACTTAGGAAGTGATCTACAATCGATATCGAAGCCAAAAGCATAGTTTTTATTAGAATTTTTGTCTGTTTGTCTGTATGTATGTTTGAGCTAAACTCAAAAACTTACTTGGATATATATATATAAACATACTGCATGGATTATCTTCAAATTTTGCATGAATAAAGGACGGGCCGGGAAAGTTGTGAATACTTTTTTTTCTTACGCATTCTGTGACAGAGTTTAATTTAACAACGCATATTTAAATGATGTTTTTCAGTAAGCTATGCTGTTATCTGGCTTTACACTATAAAAACTACGTCATTTAAGTAACTTGGACAGAGGAACATAGTTCAATTATTATTAGTAGTAAAGACAGTTTTAAAACAGCGCCATCTATGAGAGATAAAAATCAATCAAATCAGCTTCCTAAAAATTGTATTACATAGTTCGTTTTGAAAAATTGAAGTTCCAAACAACCCTGAAAATCTTAAGCGGAGTTGAGGAAGACTATTAAAAAAAATGCGGTGCTAAGTATTACAAAAAAGTTATGTTCCTTGAAATATCGCCATCATCTGTCTGAAGATTTTCTGCGAGCTTTGAGGCGTGCTACTGGAGACGAAGTCGATGTAATTGATAAAAGTGTGCTGAACACCTGTCTCAGTTCACTTCAAGATGTGGACATTTCTATCGGCGGCAATCCACTGATCGAATATGAATTACCAGTTCCCCAATCATCACCGCATCAAGACTATGGCTGAGACAAATTACGATTCGGGCGAAATGACCACCATACGAAATGACCATTTCGCTTTGTTGTCTTCAGAGCAAAAACAAATTTATGACACCGTCCCTGAAAGCGTTGTGCAAAACCAGGGTAATATGTTTTTCTTGGGTTGCTCCTGTTGGAACAGAAAAAACATGGCATACTTGAAGAGGCAAGGCAATATTGCTATTGAACAGCAATGTCGTCGGGAATCGCTGCAACACTGTTTCCGGGTGGCAAGGCAGCACATGCCATGTTCAAATTCCCATCGATTTAGAGAGCGCCAAAACGCCTGTTTGTGGTGTGTCACGTTACAGCAATAAGGGACACGTGCTTAAGGATTGCTCTCTGATCGTATGGAATGAGCGTACGGTGGCCAATAGGAACGCAGTTGAGTCCGAGGACAGAACCCTGCAGGACATCCGCGGGAACGAACATTTTGATGGGTGGTGTCACAGTTTGTTCAGTGGCGGTTTCGGGCAAACGCTTCCCGTCTTGACTCGGGGATCAAAGTCTTACGAGCTGAATGCTACGTTGAAACAATCTTCATTGTAGTCACGAGTTTGTGCGCTGCGCTTGACCATTAATATGTGAGCTCGGCTCGGCAGCAATGCACGTGCTCAAGAATTCTCTGATGACCTTCTAACTCTTGGAGAAGGCACTTTATCTTTTTTATGAAGGGGAAAATAAATGAATGACGAATCCCGCCTTTGGGTGGAGCGGGAGACAGTGTCAGAATTCTATTGACTAAACAACCCACCGTTCCTACTTGCCTTAGTTCCAGGGCCCTGGTGTTCCGCTTTAACATCTACCCTTGGCCCCAGAAGGCTTCGACCTTGCTGGGCTCCTACAGTTGCTGACGACTGCTTGAGGTGCAGGGAACAGCGCGCTGCGCGCCGTCAACGAATTGGGTTCAAGTCAAAGTCAACTACGAGAAAGGTGGACAAGAGGTACTTCCAGAGTCTCTCGATAGAGTGTTATCCAGCTTAGAAGAATTCATTCGCTGTGCACGGGGACATCAGTCGTTTATCAAACCAGCAGAATTCTTGGGCGTGTGAGCGGACCATTTTGACGTCCAAAAATGATCAGGTTGCAGCAATTAACGAATGCATTCTCTTGGAAATTGAGGGGAAGGTAGTGGTCTATACCTCGATAAAAACTGTCGTCTAGCAAGATTACGCCACACATTATCCCGCGCATACCATCAAGCTGAAAGTCGGAGTCCCGATTATGCATCTTTGGAACCTATATCCTAAGAAAAGTAAAGAGACCTGTCAAAAATTCTTACGGGTTGTGGCGTCGGCGAGGCAGTATTTGTACCTCATAATTTCCCGTTCCAGTCCAAGCGCGTACAGTTCCCCGTGAGTGTTTGCTTCGCGATGACCATCAATAAGTCGCAGGGGCAGACACTGAGTGCAGCGGGTGTCAACTTCAGGGCGAGTTGTCTCTTACGCGGGCAACTGTACGTCGCTTGCTCCCGCGTCATCAGTCCTGACTCTTTTTACATTTTCGCTCCTGACAGCATAACTACCATCGTAGTATGGTGGCGGAGTGGTAAAGGCTCCGACTCAGTGGTGGCGGAGTGGTAAAGGATACGACTTTCAAATTGTAGGTCGGGGGTTCAAACCCAGCCAGGCGAATTACTTTGTGTAATTTATTTCATAACCACTGCTCTTAAAACGGTGAAGGAAAACATCATGAGGAAAGTGACTGTGAATGTCTTAGAACCAAAAATTCGAAGACATGTGTCATCCACCAATCCGCACTGGGCCCGCGTGGTGGATCATGGCCCATTCCCTCTCCTAGAAAGGACGTCTGTGTCCCGGCAGCGGGAACTTTATAAGGCTGATGCATTGCTATTTTAAAAGTTGTTTACTTATAATGCTATAGCGACAAAGCCACCTTAGGTACGTTTGGTGCTGTAGAGCCTTCACGCAGACAACGTCGCGGGCAACAGCTAGTATGCAATAAATGCGCTGATTCTAACTTATCTATATATATAAAAGGAGAAACTGACTGACTGACATATCAACGCACAGCCAAAATTACTGGGCCTAGGTGCGTGAAATTTCGCACAAGGCTTCCTTTTATAATGTAGGCGAACACTAAGAAAGGGTTTTTCAAAATTCAGCTCTTAAAGGGATGTAATGGAGGTCTAAAGTTTGTATGGATAACCCTACTTTCACGCGGGCGAAGCCCCTGGCAGAGGGCTAGTTAGGTATAAATGATGCATTTCTTGTGAATTCACCCCGGGTACAAGAAAATAAGACAGTGCCTTATTGGCAATTAGAGTTAGCATGCGAAGTGCATGCAAAAGCGGGCTTGACTGCGCGACTCCAACATCGTTTCATGTATTTGTCAGGAACGTACAGGCTAACATTTCCTTAAACAATGGGATTATGCGCAATGACGCATATATAGGGCAATGGCCCTAAAAATTGAATATGTATTTTCTGACATCATGATGATGTTAGACAGAAGTGAGATCTTTGCGTTATTTAAGATCGGCTCAACATGTTTTTTACTTCCATTCTATCCTGTCACTAACTCCCTATTAGTTTACATCACATTTATCCGTTATCCAGCCATGATTTTTTGGGCTTTCTTTTCCCTCTCCTGCAATCTAAACATGTATACTCCATTCTATCCTGTCACTAACTCCCTATTAGTTTACATCACATTTATCCGTTATCCAGCCATGATTTTTTGGGCTTTCTTTTCCCTCTCCTGCAATCTAAACATGTATACTCAACATGTTAAAAATATCATCATCATCACCTTTCTGTCCTTGCTCTGTGTTATTTGAGATCAGCTCAACATGTTTTTTACATCCATTCTATCCTGTCACTATCTGCTATCACTAACTTCCTATTCGATCATATCACTTTTCACATTTATCCCATATCCATTCATTATTTTTTTTTGGCTTTCTTTTCCCTTTCTTGCTATCTAAACATGTATACTCAACATGTTTCAAAATATCATCATCATCATCGTTCTGCCCTTGCTCTGTGTTATTTAAGATCGGCTCAACATGTTATTTACTTCCATTCTATCCTGTCACTATCTGCTATCACTAACTTCCTATTCGATCATATCACTTTCACAATAATCCAATATTCATTCATGATTTCTTCTTTTCCCTCTGCTGCCCTCTAAAAAGAAAGAAAAAGAAAAAAGAAAGAAAACAGTGTTTATTTTGACCAAAATAGACGCACATATTACAACAATCTGTTAAGTGTGAACCAGGTTCTAAACATGTACACTCATATTTATTTTTGCAATATGTGTTTCGTCCCACCATGACTATCGCAAGAAAAAGTATTCCCTTTCAACTTTTTAGCACTAGTTCATCTTTCTAACTTCCTCTAAAATATTCATTTCAAAGTTTGAAGAATATGAAAATGAAATCAACTCCGTAGCCTTTTTCCAACTAACTTTGTGTCGGCTTCTAGTTTAACAGAAAGCGGCTGAATACCCATGTTTTCTTTGATGCGGACTGCTTTTAAGACCTGAACAACCCAGTTAATAGGCAATACGATACTTTTTGGATAGATTTGGTTGGGTCCAATCTTCGCAGCCTCGAGCACAGGCGTAGCTCTCTACGCCTGTGCTCCCTGTGCCTAATGGTTTTCTACAGGATGCATTTTAGACAGTGTGCACGGGAATTGCACGATTTGATTCCGCCATCTCAATTTTACTATCGGACAACCCTGCGCATAGCAAATATCCACTCTTACGTTGTTGAGACATCTTCGGTCCAGACTAAGCATTTTTGAGGGACGGGAACAATTTGCCAGCTGCGGTCTTTCCGTCCGATTAAAATTTAGATATCTTTAAGGCTAGAGTTTAATAGGCTCTTAATGAACTAATGTGCTTCACCATCCATCAATGCTTACGATCAGGTGGGATCGCAGTCAAGCACTAGTTTATAGCAATTTAAAAAAATAGACTGGTAGTTAGGCTTTCCTGGATTGGCTGATTTCATCAGGCATTATTCTCTATCCTTAGTAAAATTTGGGTAATTCTTAATGCATATTCACACGTACTGAGCAAAAAGGGCGTGACAGGTGATGTAAGCGAGTTGTAGAGATAAACGCTCGGTGCTATGTTCATACGTACCTAGTATTCAGCTGAGAGCACTGTCTCAGCCGTTTGCTAGGTACGTGCGATGGAGGCATTTAGGTAGTAGTACAAATCGTCACGCCACCTCCTACTGGGCCTTCTGGAGTGAGGAAGAATGGCAGGCGGTCGCCTCCTTCTGTGAAGCATTAATGCTAATAAAAGAGGAAATGCGAAAAAAACTTTCTTCTTGGCCTACTGCGTCACCATTGCTTCTTTCCATCCATAGCTTGGGATCCAATCGGCAATGTTATAAATTAAAAGGCTCACCATTAAAAATATGGACGTATATACTAGCAGGAACAGCATTGTTCGGGACACACGTGTAGTTGCCGGCGTGGGCCACGCTGGCCGCCGGTATGAGCAGGTCCGACAGACGGGCCACCGGATCCGTGGTGACGTTGATGCCTCGCTCCACGTCGTAGTTTATCATTCTGCTGTTGTGGTACCTGGGGGCAAAAAATTGGGTTTCAAGTTTTTGTTGCAAGACATTATATTAGTAGGGGTTGCAGCAGCTAAAGTTGGTGTTGTAGTGACTTATTTCGATTTATTACTTGCTGACCCGGAAAAATTCGTTCGTTCTAATACTTTTTCATATTTTGTCATCGTTTAAACCTTTCCTGAGTTTTCGCAAATATTTCAAGACCAAAATTGACCAAATCATGGTTAGACGCCATTGTCCAGTTTTAGTGAGACTGACAAACAGGTATCCATTTTTTTATCTAAGACGATAGAAAAAATTCCTTTTCCAATACTAAATCGATAAACGACTATCATGATATATCATTCTTAATTCTCAATAATTAATTATTGTTCTCATAAATAAAAACATATATCTAACTGTGAGATAATTCGCTGCGCTAAAATTTACTCTTTCTTGCAAATGCTTTAGCTCGCCAGTTTCTATATTTTATTAGGTTGATTAGGTTCTATTTTCTATAGGGATTTATATTAAAATTTTATAAACTTGTTACAAATTATATAAGTAAAAATTTATTGTTTTTTTTTGCTTTTGGACCTAAAAATTTAAGCTATATACATATTACTTTTCATACAAATCTTCCAATCATCCAAATCTACTAACATATTTGTCACTTGAAATTCGGAAAGAAATCTAAAGAAAAAAAGGAAACCCAACAAAACTAATTAATAGCTTTGAAACAGGAAATCCTATTAAAACCAAAAGTAGCTTTAATGAATACAAAACCAAAATGAACACGCAATAATAATGAGCTCAGGACCAAATAAAACAAAATTGAACAATTGGACAAAAACAAAAGAACAACTCGAAACGAATTGTTAGCTGTTGACTTAAATGGAAAGAGACGAATCAGCATTCACGATATTGAAATAATGTCTGTCAAGACAAAACTTGCAATTTGCTTAACTATACACACATATAATAACATATAAGAAAAGAAATATTTCATGTTTTTTTTTATGGTAAGCAAAAATCTTCCAATCGAACGAATCCAGCTCATGAGCGGAGTGGGAAACAGTGTCAGACTTGCCTTTGCCCTTCGCACTGGGGCCAAGCCTTCCTTTCTGAAAGAGACCCTGGGCCCCAGTAGGCTTCAACCCTTTTGCAGAGTCTCTACGGTTTGCTGACAACTCCTCGAGGCGCGCGGAAACAGAACGTGCCGTCGACGACTTGGCTCGGTCCATTGTTCTCACATGATTTGACTTCTGAGTTGGTTTAGTGTTTCTTCTTAGGGTAGTTTGGAAACACCGGATCGATCTCTATTTTAAACTAACGAAAATTTTTAACAGTAGAAGTGTTTTTTGTTAAATTGGCTAATAATAAACTAGTACGCTTCAAAATCAACTATGAAATTAATGCTTGACTGCGATCTTACTATCAGGTAGAATCACCGTCAAACACTCTTTAGATCATTAAATAAAAAGGTTTGTTTGCGAAGAAATAAGAAAAAAAAGGGTAAATGACATCAAATTCAATATAATTGTCAAACAGAAACCAATTTCGAGCGCGTCGATGTGTTACATAACGTAACGTGTAAGGCAGAGGTCACACAGAAAATAACTTTGCTTGCAGAGTTGCCTTGTAAGGAAATGCTACGACGGTTCGAACTAATTCTTATTGAAGCTGACACGGCTAGCAGAGGTCATTAATACGACACTGTATACACTTATAACTATAGAATAGTGTCCCTGCTGGAGTCTGTGTTTCCTGATAGCTATAACTTTAGGGTGTTTTAAGCCAAGAGCGAATAGGTTACTTCAAGGAAAGCATGCTCCACCGTCGACCACGTCATCGCATTCCATCGGGTGAAATATTGGCCAAATGTAAGCCGAATTCGCACACTGAGAGTTTCGTTCAATTCAGTTCAAAAAATATTTTTTTTTATGATGTAATAAACTCGTACAATTTTTCAGTTTTACTATACACTTGAGCTATGAGATCTCACTGTCTCATGTCAAATTTCAGGATTCTAGGTCAATGGGAAGTACCCTTTTGAATTTTGATACGTAGGTACGTTTTTTCAGACATAAACGTATATTTTTGTTCGTTCTTCAAGGGACCACAGACTTGAGTATATGGTTATACATTTTTAACTTAATACCTCCATGCATTTTCAGAAATGATATTGATACAAAACCCTAAAAAGAGAAAAGATGATGTACGACAACTTAGCCAGGATTTTCAAGCTACTAGAGGACATAGACCAAGTGATATTCTATAATAGTATGCTGGACTAGATTGTTCTCTTGACATTGCTGGACATTTACTACTGAAATGTCGCGTGGTCTGTCACAAATATTTTTGGCAACTGCTATTGTTCATAGAATCACTGTATACAAAATTGATACGACAGATGGGCTTTGCTTAAAAAGGATCATTATGTATACCAATATGAATAACTTTTTTTTCCCTGTAACTTTTTAACCATAAATTTAAAAAATATGAAAATAATCTCAAAAGCTCAAAAGTGGAGCTTTATAAAGACTTTCTAAAAAAAATATTTTGAACTTCGTGGGATATTTTTTTTTAATTTTTGAACTAAGTTTGTAATTTGACCTTAAAAGCAACATTTTTTTTAAACTTAATGTTCGTATTTAATTATCCTGAACGTATGTTTTTTCAAATAAAAAAAGAACGATTAAAATCGGATCTCGCAATCCCAAATTAACACTGAAAACCCAACATGTGTACATAACCCGTTCAGTTTGTATAAATTAACCTAAATTAGTAACTTTGGGCTAGTTCGTGCTGTTGAGTCGTAGTACCTACTCGTTGTTCATGGGTTCTGTTACATTGTAAGAAAAATGTGATGGACGAAAAACTACGGAACTCTTCGCTGAGCGTGATCCGACACGCGTTTGGCCGGTTTTTTAGTATGTTTTTGTTAGCCAATATTGAGATCAACGGAGGTATTCTTAAGTAGGATTATTCTAGGTATGTCTTATGGGGTTTAAATATTAAATTTATAGCTCTTTAAGCTTATAAAAAAAAAAATTAAGTCTACTGCAATGTTGTTTTTAGGAACATATTTGAAAATTGCAACAGAATCAAAACCTGTAAGGGATTTATACTTTAATTTCATTTAGCAAGAACAGAGATCCTGTATTTTAAGTAAAGGAAAATACTTAAGAACTATAAAGTTGTTAAATAAAAAATTGCAAACCGAAAAATCGGCATATCTTCGGTATACTGTCAATTGGCTAGATATGCAGCGAGTTTTTTTTTTCATGGTGTCGATTTGTAAACCCGCTGCAATTAATGGCGAGCTCGCTCTTCGAAAGCCCGGTAACCCAAGCCAGAAGGGATGAAGTTTACTAAGGCCATGGACCAGCTTCTGAAAGGGAGTTCCGGTCGCAGAATGAAAGGGTTTTTTAGTCTGACACTATCTCCCGCTCTGCCCAAGGGCGATAGATGTCATTAGATGATTATCACCTACCACAAAAAAAAACCGACCAGCTTTTTAACAGTAATTTTTGAACCAAGTGTTCCCAGCATATCACTAGGCATCCAACTTAGTTAAACATCAAGCAACGACCCTACCTGCATGGCTATAACAAAAAGACATGCTAGCGACAATAATCTACAGGCAACGTTGCCAAGTCTTGCTGCCAAATCCACTTTGCCAACCAAATTAAATTGTCACTGTCAAAGCCGTCTTTGAGCCTTCGATCGTGTTAAGGGTAATCAGTGTGACCTTTAAAATATATTTTCGCTTACGAAGGCGACAATTTTGAATTCCTTGGCGACATGGATTTTTTTATGGTGGGTAAAAATGAGCTAATGATGAGTCCCGTCCTTCCCTTAGGCGGAGCTGGAAACTGTCTCAGACTCTTACTGACTGAACAACCTATTTCATTGATATGTTGTTATATATACCAGGGTTGGAGCCTTTCTTTCAGACACGAACCCTTGGCCCCAGTTGGCTTTGACACTTCTGCAGGGTCCCTACGTTGCCGATATGGGATGAGGATGACAAAATGTGTTAGAAAAAAAAATCACATTGATAAACGTGATGATGATGAAGTTTTTAGATTGACCAATGGAAATGGCTATGCTCGGAGTTTTTTTTTTGTGTAATCAAATCAAAAAAGAAGATATCCGCAGGAGAAACAAGGTTGCCGACATAGCGCAAAGAACGGCTAAAATAAAATGGCAACAGCTAGGGAACATTGCTCGCAGATGGCCGTTGGAACCAAAATTTTCTGGAGTGACTGACACGAACCAGAAGGAGCAGCGTTAGAAGGCCTCTTACAAGGTGGACCAATGAAGTAGGTCTATCATATCAACGCACAGCCAAAACTAGTGGATCCATGAGCGTGAAAATTTGCACAATTAATGTTCTTTTTTAGTCTTAAGACTAAAAAAAAAGGAGATGGAGGTACATTTTCATACAACTGCTTTTACGTGATTATGATGTTATTGCACTCCTTCTTTAGACATTTTGTCACACAGATATCTAGTAGATATCATCTTGGCTTCTATAGAAATCAAAACACAAATACGTTATTAGCCTTTGTACTCTACACTGCCTAAAATAGACCTGTCTATCGTCACAATCGTAAATCACACAAACAATGAACCCAGGAACAGACAGAGCAGATTATATTCAGACAATTAGTCCTCCAATTGACATCCCCGTCATATTGACGCACATCAAATCAAATATTCAGTTTCAAATCAACAATGGTAAATCAAATACCAGCAGAGTTCTGGCCAATTGCCAACGAGCCGGTTGGATGGTACTTTGTTCAATTGCTTTCCCAACTTGCTCTTTTAAAACCGGTCTAGTTTCAAAAATGTGTCAAGCTTGCGAATGTTACTCACACACATCTTTGGAACTACCTTTCAGATCTCCATTTTCTTATTCATATGAAAAGAGGTGGGCAGTTTAAAGGTAGGGGTGTAGGGGCTATATATAACATTATTTCAGCTTTGCTATCAATTTACAACATCTATTTTATCATATAGTAAAAATAAATTATTTACTGTTCAGATTAAAAAATATAATATAACGTAACTGGATTAATAAAGAGTAAAATAAAAAGTAACAATAAAAACAAAAAAGTACGAGTGCAATATAATATGTAGCACTCGTACTTTTTATCATACGAACGACGAATAATGTGTGTGAGTAATTAAAATATATATATATTTTTATTTTACTTTTTGATGCTTGTGACGTTTCTCTCGGTGCGTTCTGATACAGTTTTTTAGCAGTAAGTTCTATGAAAATTTTAAAATAAATATATAATACCCATTACACAGATTAAACCTCAATATTTAGCTGACCATTTAAACCATAAAGAAATAAACACGCCATGGAAATAAAAGCAAAAATAAGTAGGAATTTCTGCGAGAAAAACAAAAGTCCGCCCTCACCCTCCATCTGCAAATGTACCCCGGTGGTGTGTAAATAAAATGCACATCTGGAAGAGCACTTAACTCATCCAGATGAACTGTAATAAATCTCGACCAAGAAAGAGTATTACGTATTGTTCTTACGAAAGTACGTTTATGTGGAATGGAAAAGTTATATGTGGATATGTACGTTTAGTTTTTTGGTTTATTTGTAACTAGTGATACGCCACAGCTTCACACGCTGATATTAAATAAATTATGCATGTTTTATACACATAAACCTTCTTTTGAATCAATCTATCTATTAAAAAAAAACCGCATCAAAATCCGTTGCGTACACTTAAAGATATAATCATACATAGGGACAGCGGGAAGCGACTTTGTTTTATACTGTGTAATGATTAGGCGGTTTACAAAAATTTAAAAAAACTTGCTGATTTTTGGACTCCCATACTAAAGTTTGGTAGTCCAAAAATCGGCAAGTTCATTACATTTTGACCAGTTTAGCGGACATAAATATACAGAACTTGCTTTTTTTTAATGACCGATCATTGGTCAGTCAGTGGTCTCGTAATAGTATTGTGGTTTGATCTATCTTGTAACGAAATAAAGACAATAAGTATAATTACATTCTAATGGTCACTGATTGATCAGTTCAGATCAGTAACTGTCAAAATTTTAGCAGATTATACGTCAAACATTCATTTAACATTATGTACGAGATTACCATTCTAAATCGTTGAGGCTCAGAATGTCAACTTCCCAAAATGTCTCCTGGTACCAAAATGTCAACTTCCCATAATGTCCCTTTCCCAAAAAGTCCCTTTCCCAAAATGTCTCTTTCCCAAAATGTCCCTTTCCCCCATTCTTAGAATTAAGCGTTATAACCCAACTAAAAAATAAAAAACATTACTTTCAATGAAGTATCAGTGGATCGCCATTATATTAGTTGATTACCAAACTTAAAATCAATAATGTAGCGCGGGAAAATTATCTTAGTAGGCTGTGGCTTTACTATTCTGTGGTTGCAACGTGTCGCAGCAAATCGTGCGTGCGCAGCCCCCCCTCCGCCGCCCGCACGTCCCGCGCCAGCGCAGGCCGACGGGACGCGTGCGGCGGCGGAGAGCGAGCCCCGATCTTGATCGTGAGTGGACGTACGCAACATAGTTAACCTCCGCGGCTCCGCCGCGACGCCATCTTAAGTTATGCGTGTAAAAGCTCAATATTTTGTATAAAAATGTGTGTAATGTGTAACGATGTAAAACCCAACTAGAACAATAAAGATTTAATGTATATTAACGTTAAAATAATAATTATTACGACTATGCTGCACTATTTGTAAAAGCAGACTTGAGGCTCTGAAATTTTAATACGTTAACATAGTTGTTACAACATTGTTATTAAAAAAAACTCTTAAGTATATATAAACAAAAAACTTATTTCAATTTCTATTCATGGAATTGGTAAGACATTCGATTCACACAACCCGATCTTTGTAATCCTAAGGGACCATACAGGAAAAACAAAATAAAATAAATCACAATAGAAAAAATATAGGAAAGAAAAAGAAAGAATTTTCCTGTCATATGATCCCAAAATAGCGAACACAACACCTTGTCAGCATACACATTCCTTGATGAGAGTACAAATTGAATTTACATCCAATTCTCGACAAATCAATGAATACATATATCTGATCTAGTTCTGCTGACTCCTCTTTTGTATGGGTTTATGTTAAATATATTCTATTACATTATACCAGACAAAAATCATTCAATGACATCAATGCCCTTGGACAGAGCAGGGCCACATTATAACATTCCAATCATCAACCACTGACACTTAATTGAAAGAATTTTTTATGGGTTTATGTTAAATATATTCTATTACATTATACCAGACAAAAATCATTCAATGACATCAATGCCCTTGGACAAAGCAGGGCCACATTATGACATTCCAATCATCAACCACTGACACTTAATTGAAAGATTTTTTTTAGAGTTGTAATTTCGTACACATGACGACAAATGAATATTTGACGATAAAAATTATCAGACTATAAAGAGAGCAGTCTTTAAGTGTCTAAACACACTGTGCCGAACGTATGCGACCAAAGTTCCGCGGCTGATTTTACGTTCCAACGTATTCGGCTGTTATGACACACCATAAGTGCCGAACTTACGCGGCAGAAATTCAGAAAATAAACACTACGGGCGGACACGCGGGGCGCGGGCGGGGTCATGCCTGCCTCCCGCTGCTCCCCGCTCCCGATCTCCGTCGGCAATCGAACCGAACTTCGGTCGCGCATAATGTGTGTTCTATAAAATACATTGCCGCCGAATTTCCGCTGAACTTACGCCCGACTGAAGTTCGGCTGTACGCTATAACGCACCGTAATTTCGGCATAATGTGTCGCCAGTAATTCAAATAGCATTGCAGGCGTAATCATGCCGAACTTCCGTCGCGTATCCTCGGCATAGTGTGTTTAGACACTAAGACTGCCAGCAGTTTTTTGAAGAGTGTGCGCGGGAATGGCACGATTTGATTCCGCCATCTCAATTTAAACATCGGACATCCACGCTACGGCAAATATCCACGCTTACGTTGTTGAGACCTCTACGGTCCGAACCAAGCGTTTTGCCTTCTCGTTTATACCGCGTACATCGAGAGACAGGACCAGTTTGCCAGCTGCGGTATTTCCGTCCGATTAAAATTTAGGTGTTTTCAAACCTAGAGTGAATAGGTTCTTAATAAACTAGTGCGTCTCACCATCAACTTTTACTGCCATTTTTTTTAATGCAACAATATAATTTTAATCGAATATAAATCTGTGTAATTTTGTGCATGACTTTGACATGACACTATATCTTTAAATCTCTTTGCATGACAGTAATCAATCAATAATTAATTAAATTTAAACCAATATGTATTTTATTTCCACGCCGAAATTAAAGGCAGAATAAGAGATCAATGTTATCTGTGTTATCAACTTATTGTGCCTTATTTACATAAATAAATTATTATTATTATTACGAACGACGATTATTGGTGAAGAAAAACATCGTGAGGAAACCGGCATGTCCTAGAACCAAAAAATTCGAAGACATGTGACATCCACCAACCCGCACTGGGCCCGCATGGTGGATTACAGCCCATTCCCTCTCTTAGAGGCCTGTGTCCCTACAGTGGGAACATTTAATGGCTGATGATGATGATGATGATGATGATGATTATTAACGACTGCATCACTGCTTACCATGTGGATGGATGGAGAGGGAGAGGGAGACCAAAGAAAATATGGATGGATTGTGTGAGAAGTGATATGAAAGAAAGAGGAGTTAGTGATAGCGTGACGGGTGACAGGACAGAGTGGAAGAAAAAGACATAATATTGCGCCGACCCCAAATAAAACGGGACAAGGGCAGGAAGATGATGATCACTGCTTACCATCAGGTGGGGTCACAGTCAAGCATTAGTTAAAAGCAATTAAAAAAAAAGAGCCACCACTCATTCCAAGTCACGTCAAAGGAATTCAAATTTCCATCATGGGTATCATCATTTCAATGCAACTCTGTCTATAGAACTAAACCTATACGATTAAAGCATCGATCAGAGTGTGGTTTGACCTAATTCTCGTAAGCGAGGAACCCCAACTCTCCTGGCACAAACTAAGGATGAGAATAAACCTCCAGTGTACTGCGCCGGAGGTTTTGTGTTCTAAGTTTGGTTGGTACTTTGATATTGTGTCTATAAATAAGAAGGTTAGAAAATAAAGAAAAGAAAAAAAGAAAGAAAACATGTTTATTTGGCACTCCATGAAGCATCATTACATAGTATAAAACAAAGTTGCTATGTATGCTTAGATCTTTGAAAGTACCTACGCAACGGATTTTGATGCGGGTTTTTTTAATGGATACAGTGATTCAAGAGAAAGGTTTATGTGTGTAATACATGCATATTTAATACCAGTACCCGTGCGAAGCCGGGGCTGGTTGCTAGTTACCAATAAAATAAAACAATTACAATCTTAAGTTAACATTAAAAAAAAGATTAAAGGGTAGATTAAGGGTTTTTTATGGTGGGTAAAAAAATAATTAGTTAAAAACACGACTGCCATATCAGTAAAATGAACTAAGAAGCAAAAAACAAGTGTATATTATCTGCTTTTCGATTAACGAAATATCCACCACGACTCCATTTTTCCTCAAACTAGTATTCGGAATGCTGATTGCTGCTTAATTTAAAAAAAAAGTACATTTACTACCACTTACCAGAACACAAAAGCAGGAGCTTCCGTAGTTTGTACCACGGAGCACTGTAGCCTCAACGTCGATCCTGGCTTCAGATACTTTTCTGTGGGCCCAGAAATCTGTGCTCTCGCCTCTGTGGACAAACAAAAAGATGTAATTAGTATTAGAAAGTTATTATTATCAAAACAGATAATAATTTCGACAATCATTAGTCCGACTTATATTCGAATAACACTAAGGGGGTTTCGTCATTGGATGATTTTCACCTACCATAAAAAAGAAGAGCGAGAGCAGTGGTGGCCGAGTGGTAAATGCCCCGACTTACAAGCTGTAGGTCACGGGTTCAAACCCAGCCAGGCACATTACTTTGTGTAATTTATTTCATCACCACTGCTCTCAAAACGGTGAAGGAAAACATCGTGAGGAAACCGGCATGTCCTAGAACCAAAAATTCTAAGACATGTGACATCCACCAATCCGCACTGGGCCCGCGTGGTGGATCATGGCCCATTCCCTCTCCTAGAGAGAGGAGGCCTGTGTCCCTGCAGTGGGAACATTAAAAAGGCTGATGATGATGATGATGATAAAAAAGAAAAAAAAAAATAACCTGGACATGGATTGCAGTAACCTAAATCAACTCGGTACCAACCTAAATCGGCTACGCACCCAGGTAGGCCGCTGTAAATATAACTTGGTAAAATGGGGTTTTATAGACCCGTTTTTTTTTTTTATGGTAGGTGAAAATCATCGAATGACGAAACCCGCTCTTAGGCGGAGCGGGAGACCAGTGTCAGACTTTTACTGACTAAAAAACCTACCTCGTACCTTCCTTGCCTTATTCCTGGAGTCGAGGTAACAGTTTGCACCACCCTAGGCTCCAGGATTTATAGACCCGTTGGATACTCAATGTGAGTGCGATGCTCCTGCTCAAAATATGAGCCACTTGCTGGAGTGCCCTAAGTGCCCATACACTTGCACTATGGAGGATTTAATGAGTGCCGCCAATGCTGCAGTTGACGTAGCCACCTACTGGGCCCCAACATTTTAAAGAGTTTATCATCGATTAAAAAAAAAAGAAAAAAAAAGAACCTATCTTTAACAATGTGCTTTTTTTGCGGATCTCACCACAAACCACCAATACTAATTTATGTTTATGGTGCACCTACAATAAAGTGTAGATCTATCTATCTCTATCTATTTCGATAAAACATACATAAACTTCTCATCAAAAAAATCGAAACACTTCCGTTTTCATTGTTTCTGTCCGAATTTAACACAAAAAAGAATTCTTACGATGAAAAAAAATACATATATTATAGCTGGCAATTTGGCCATTACAGTAATAAGCGAAAATTCTAAATTCAAAATTAGAATTTCATTTGTTTATCTTATAAACGAAATGAATCACTGTTTTGAGACAAATGTGTGTTTAGGGTTGGAGTACATTTAGCGTTTAAAAACTAAAAATTGGCGCCTATCCTTAAACTTTTCGTTTTTTATTTCAATACTGTGACTTTGGGACGTCTGAAAAAAGGTTTTTTTTCTAAAACGTATGGATACTTCGCCCACAGAAGCCGCCCAAGTTGTGGCATTGCTGGATTCTGGCCTTAGTCAGCGTGTTGTGGCTGCAAGACTGCATCTAAGCCTGTCATCTGTTCATAGAGTCTATAAACGTTATCGGGAGACTGGTTTGTTCACGCGCCGTTCAGGATCTGGCAGGAATCGGGTCACTTCTGAGCGAGATGATCGATTTATTGTAACAACTTCTTTAAGAAATCGACGCCTTAACGCTTTTCAACTGCAGCAGCGGCTTCGTGTTGTACGAAGGGTGGCTGTAAGTGACTCTACAATTAGAAGAAGGTTGAAGGATCGTGGACTGGTACCGCATAAGCCAGCAAATGGGCCGAAATTAACTGCAGACCATCGAAGAGCGCGCCTTAACTTTGCACGTGAGCACCTAAATTGGTCATACCTACAGTGGAGCAAAGTTCTCTTTTCTGATGAGTGTAAAATTATGCTGTATGGTAACGACGGAAGGAACAAGGTCTACAGAAGAGACGGAGAACGCTATGCACAATGCTGCATTGAAGAAAAGGTCAGCTATGGTGGCGGTTCGTGGACGGTTTGGGGAGGAATCAGCGCCGACGGTAAGACAGAGCTTGCTTTCGTGTCTGGGCCACGTCTGCCTGCACTAAACTGTCATCGGTACGTCGAAGAGTGTCTCGAGCCTCATGTGATGCCCTATGCACATTTTATTGGCAACGGCTTCATATTCATGCACGACAATGCTAGGGCTCACACCGCGGGCGTCGTACGAGATTATCTTAACGAAGTCGATATCTCTATTATGGAATGGCCAGCAAGAAGCCCGGACATGAATCCCATTGAACATCTATGGGATGAATTAAAGAGACGAATTCGAGCAAGAGATCCTGCCCCAGAAACACTTAGCCAGCTGCAAGATGCAATCCAAGAGGAATGGGACAATATACCACAGCATGTGATCGTGACTCTCATCCGATCGATGAAGAACCGTATGGAAGCAGTAATTAGAGCTCGGGGAGGGAATACAAGTTATTAAATAAACGTTTTTTAGCTTTTTTTTTCATTTACGTGTGTTGTTTTATCCATTTCCTTTATACTCCATACGGAATAAAAATGACTCATTTAACAAAATACGAAACCTATGAAAAATTCATTTAAATTTAGAACATTAACATTAAGATTTGATAAGCTCATATTACTCACTATTAAACGACATTTAACATTTATTCCTAAATGTACACATTTTTCTGATAATCCTGACAAAACGTAAACTTGCAAGGTGTTTCGATTTTTTTGATGAGAAGTGTACATTTGGTATAATACTGTTGTTATTGTTGCTACACTGCTCTGAAATAGGTATCGTCACATTTCAGAGCAGTATATATACATTTTGAGAAATAGAATTCTATTTTAAGCTCTTTGGTACTGATTGCACGAAGGTGATGTTTGTTGAGGGTCATCAATTTGGAAGTATGCGGAACAGAGAGTGATCATCAGATAACAAATGATCATGGTCATCAGAGCATAATCATTTGTCATGTGTCTGGGTGTAATTTATCTATAGTATGTATGTATTTAGAAATATATAAGTATGTTTATCAGTTGTCTGGTACTCATAACACAAGGTATGCTTAGCTTGAGACTAAACGGCGTCCTGCACGGCGTCCGTCCGGGCACCCCTCCCCAAGCAAACGCCAGCGTTTGCACACCTATTGTCTTTCTATGATGTCTAAGATGTATGATGAATAAGCGAATTATACATTTAAAAATCCCTAGAATGCAAACGTAAAGACACTGGCGGATTTTAGTTACTAAAAGTCTAACCTATCACTCCATCTCACTACATCTTAGAGCATCTTTTAATGATTTCCAATGCCAAAAAAGCACTACCAATCTAGTTACATCATTTTCAAAAAAAGATAAATGTTTAACATCGAGCCAAGACATAGAACAATATCATAAAAAAAGACATAAAACCATCTTTACATACTGAAACGAGAGAGGAAGTAACATGATATTTTCTAGTCATTTATGATATTACCCTTATAAATTACGAAGGCTCAGGCAAAGCAATCACGGTAGCTCAAAGGAACCATCAATCCTAAACCAACAGTCTCAGAATAGGGGCTGAAGCAGATATGATGTGTTTTATTAGTAAAGTTAAATGGACTTTTTTGGTTCGCGCTTGACCGCTATCTCACCTGATGGAAAGCGACGATGCGGTCGACAATGGAGCTTCATCATCATTGCCTTTTTTAATGTTCCCACTGTTGGGACACAGGCTTACTCTCTAGGAGACGGAATGGGCCATAATCCACCACGCGGGCGCAGTGCGGATTGATTGATGTCACATGTCTTCGAATTTTTGGTTCTAGGATATGCCGGTTTCCTCACGATGTTTTCCTTCAGCGTTTTGAGAGCAGTGGTGATGAAATAAACTACACAAAGTTATGCGCCTGGCTAGGTTTGAACCCGCGACCTACAACTCGTAAGTCGGGGCCGTTACCTCTCGGCCACCACTGCTCTCAAGCACGGTTACCTAGAAGTAGCTTATTCACTCTTGACTTAAAGATTCCCGGATTGTAGCCATCAGAAAACACAGAATCTAGCAAAGAATTCCACTCCTTGGCGGTACGCACAATGAATGTGTTCCCATAACGTTTTGAACGTATATTTTGGGATGTCCTCCATGTACCGGTAGCGCACCGCCGTACGTCTGGTTGTCCGATGATGAAACGGGACTAAAGGGGCAGATATATGACAGGTCACTGGTTTAGACTCAGGTTGGCTATTAACAACTCTATGTTACTTGATTCCTCAAAGTTTAAGGCGATACTAAACGTCAGCGACTTTGAACGAACAAAAAAGGTTCTAGCGTCACTTTCCGTGCATCAAAATTATTCATTTATTAAAAAAAAATATGAATAAAAACCGTATATCAAAAAATTTGTTGTTACATTATTTTTAGTTTGTTAAAGTTTCATAAAAATACACTCTGTAGTATTTTTCGTAGATTAACATACAAGTTATACTGTGTTTTCAGAAAGCAATAAATATGCACGGGCATATTTTCACTTTATATTGTATGTAAATCTACGAAAAATAGCACTGTAATCTCGATTTGGCACAAGCTTCCGACACAGTAAGGAACTTCATCTGCGTGCTGTGATTAATCCATGGTAGGTACTGAAAACTCTTCTCATCTCAATTTAAATAATTCCACGCCAGCATTCCCGCCCGTAAATTTGTAATATGTAAAATATTTAAAAAAATATTTTCACCGTCAAAAATTTCGTTTACATTTTCACTCTTATGAGCGAAAATGTCAGTAAAATAAAATGAAACCGGCCGACTAATATCACCATCTACTCGTACTGTCGCAAAGGCAAAGGAACGAATTCTGTGTCCCTCCGGATGATGTCATGCGAGAGTAATGTCGGTACGAACGCAAACGAATTACGCTAGAATTTCGTGGCCCGCCATTTTGTGAAACATATTTTGTATAAATCTCCTTATTGACCTAGTTCTAGGAAGCACTCTTTGAGATTGTCAACGGACTTACGCGCGACAAAGATGTAAAAACTTTGGCAGTACTTGAACATAAAGATAATGAAAACTTTGGGCTCAGACTTGAGCGTTGCGGTTCTAGAGATTCAGGTAGGGTAGAACATGAATTCTGCTGTTAAAAGATAAATAAAAGTAAGTATTGACACAGTAAAAATATACCTACATTAATATAATTACATAGTATAAAACAAAGTCGTTTCGCCCTGTCCACATGGATACTTAGATCTATAAAACTAAGCAACGGATTTCGATGCGGTTTTTTTTATTACACTTTAAAAAATAAAACTTGCGGTTCAAAAGTTACAGTTTTTACTTTTGGAGCGATTATTTCCGAAAATATTTACATTATCAAAAAATTATTTTACGGGACCCTTAATCATTTTTAAATACCTATCCAACAATATGTCACACGTTATGGGAGAAATGAAAAAAAAAAGTTCAGACAGACAGATTTGGCGAAACTATAAGGGTTCCTTGTTAACTATCCAAAAGCAAGGCACTTTTTTCTTTATGGCGGGAAAAATCATCGAATACCACCCTTGAGCGAATAGGAAGACAGTTTCAGACTTCTACTTACTAAACGACCCATCGTTCCTTCTTGCCTTAGTTCCAGGGTAAAACAAGGTACTGAAACGATTTAAAAAAAATACGTAATCACTAGAATGCTACTTCATTGAGTAAAATTAGCTAGGTATATATTTCCTCTTTGCTCATGCGCGAAACTGCTGTCGAAGCTTGTAAATAATAAATTAAAAAACTGAACTATAAAAAAATGTCATGTAATCACTCTGAGTGCTTGAAATAAGTGATTGCTACGTTTAGCAAACCGGATGTTAGTCCTCTACGCTTAGTGATTGCAAATATCAAGAGAAATATTGCTATAAACATTTTATTTAAATATTTAAATAAAATGTTTATAGCATTTCATTTAATTTTTTTTTTTGTTTTGAGCCGTTTGGGGTCGAAACGCTGGGGTCATGGGGTCCGAGTGCGCGTCTCCTTTTCAAGGAAATTTCCCGTCGATTAATAGACACTGCGTGACCTGGGCTGGAACTTTTTTCGCTCAGATAATTAGCATTGCCATTCAACGTGGCAATGCTGCCAGCCTTCTGGGCACATTTCCAGATGACAGCGATGTGGAGGAATACTTTGACGCCTAAGTGTGTTGTAGTATTGTGTGTTTTTTACAAGCTTTTTATTAGCTTGCAATGTAACTATCATGTATGTTCGGCTCAAATCTTGCAAATAAATTTTGAAGCAGATATCTTCAACCGATTGAGCTGCAATTTTGCATGCAGGTGTGAATCGTATGACAATGCAATATTATGATGACATTATGGAGCTGATCTGATGAAGGAATCGAGAGGTAGCCTTAGGAACTCTGTAATTAAACGGCACAAGCACGTTAATTTTGGGGTCGTGTGAATCGTTTTGACGAGTTTTAATTATATAAGTATAAACCACCGCTATAAAAGCTTGTTATGAAAAAAAGAAAATTCATTGAAAACTTGTTGTATTATATGTAGATACGTAGTTAGGTTTAGTATAAAAGTTATTTATAGTTATGTATAACCACTTTAAATATTTAAATGAAATATTTATAGTAATATTTTAAGCGTACATTAATTCAGTAACTATAACAACCACTAGCATAATAGCCAAATTAATGTCACTAGCCAATGACATTATGTCATTACGGATGCGGTGATCAAAATAACAGCCAAATAATATTAATTTGGCACTAATCCTAATAGTAAAGTCTAAACTAATAATGTTCAATCAATATAGAGTGAGTGGTAATTAGTGATTGATAGTTAAACATGTGATTGTGAGTCATGATAACAAACAAATTTTACCATGAAACTAAACATAAAATTGCGAAAAAAATCGGCAAGTTTAGTACATTTTTAACAGTTAGGCAAACATTAATGTACTGACCAACACATGTTTTTTCGCGATAATAAGTGTGATTCTATTGCATTGCTTACCATCAGGTGGGATCACAGTCAAATACTAGTTTAAATAACCAAAAAAAAAAAGAAATCCGAATACCCAGATACAAACACATGACCCTAGCAATTAGGATACGACGCAGGAGGTTAAAGGGTTAATGTCATCTGAACGGGGTTTCTGGTGCGCGGGCTTACGAACGGTCAGTAATGGGTAGCTCGCCATCTGGTCGTATGGTAACAGTCCAGACCAAGCCAAGTCGTAGACGGAGCGCTCTATTCCCGTGCGCCTCAAGAAACTGTCAGCAATTGTAGAGGCCCAACTGGAGGGCCAAAGCCTACTGGTGCCCCGGTTCAATTTCTGAAACGAAGGTCCGACCCTGGTGTGAATGGTAAGAAGGAAAGAGATGGCTCCTTTAGTCAGTAAAAGAGTCTGACACTGTTTCCCACTCCACCTAAGGGCGGGATTCGTCATAAGATAATTATCCCACGATAAAAAAAAAACTGTGTACTGGGGAGTTTCTTTCATCGGCACCTCTTTATAACTTTTAGAACTAATGGCCCATTAAAAATAAAACATAAAAACTAATTCGAGTTTTGAAAGGTTAAAGAAAGATTATGAAAGAATTTTTTACGATGGCTGCGTGATAGGCGCGAGTGATTTTTTATATCAATGTAAAGAGTAATTTCGGGAAAATAAATCCTACACTTATACGCGAATAAGGCTTTTTATTAGGTCTGATCCCAACTGTATATGTAGCTACATAAGCTGTCTAGATTTGGCGTATGAGAAACATGCAATTATTATAAAATAAATAAAAATAAAATCTTTTTATTACAGACGTAATTAGTCCATAATTTTTCCTCCTAGCAATACGAGCCGTGTTCAGGAATAACGCTTTCTGAATCAAGCCGCCTAACGAGAGCCTCCTAAGATGTTGGTCGAGGCTCTTGGCTATTAAGCCATTGGCCGTCACGACTCTCGGTACAATGATTGCTGAATCCACATCCACATGGCGACAACCTCGCGAGCCAAGTCAATATTCCACTATAACTATTAACTTGTTTTAAATGAAATTATTATTATTAACAGGCTCGCATTTGACTACTATAATATCATCAGAATTGCAAGTGATGATGCTTCCGTACTGTAGTCACTTTCGTCCCTGCTTTTGTTGTTCGTCATCGGCCTTTTTACTGTTCCCACTGCTGGGACACAGGCCTCCTCTCTAGGAAGTGGAAAGGGACATAAAGTGCGGTTTGAATCGCGCCGCAAACTCTGTATTGCATTAAGTCCGCCTCTGTACATTTGTGCATGAAGTATTAAATAAATAAATAAATAAATACAAGATTTCGTTGTTTAGTTCTGATGTAAAGAGATAGATGTCACTACATATTATACAGGGTGTCATTGACATGTTTACGCAAACGAATACCATAGATCCAGTACATGATTCTAGACCCCCCAGTGATAGAATTTTTTTGTCGGTTTTTTCTTATTTTTTTTTTAATGAATTTTCAACATTTTTTTAATTAAACTGTATAAAAACGTCAATTTAACATTTTTTGCGAAGAAAATGAGTGCATTACATTTCAAATTAAAAATGTCATCGGGTTTGATTAGAATAACGACTTTATTTGCCTCGATGATTTTTTTATTATTTTTTTTTTTTCTAATATTATCATCAGGGATTGGTCAAAATAACGATTTTATACAGTTAAAAAATAAAAAAACAAAACTTTTTTTAAAAATTCCACCACTGGGTGGTCCAAAATCATGTACTGGATCCAAGGTTTTCGTTTGCGTTAACATGTCAATGACACCTTGTATATCTGACTGACTTCTTGAAGATTCAAAAGCGCCTAATTTTTTAAATAAAAGTTTGTGTCTCCCTAAAACTTAATATACTGCAATATTCACACCACTCACTATCCCTCTAAAAAGCAAGTGAAACCTTGAGAGAGAACTAGTTTTTCATATATTTTACTTTATTATAACGATCTATGAATAAGTTATGCCGCGGAGTAAACTTCGTGCCGGGAATATCACAAAAAATATTTTTATGAGAGCGTCACTGAGCTCATCTGGGTTATAGGATTCATTTTAATTTTATTTCTGAACTAGATGTAGGGAGATGAGTGAGTTATTAAAATTTAAGTAGGTAGGTACGGTTTTATTAAAGAAGATGATGAAGTCGGCAAAAAAAGAAAATTTTCTTGTCAACAGAAAACTATTTCATTTTTGTGTAAAAGTAAAAAAAGTTGGTAGCTGTGGAAGTGAGTCACGCTTAGTCGTTAATTCCGATATCCAGCCGCCGTAGCTGTAATATGGTGGACAGCGAGCAATAGATAGAATAAAAAAGATTAAACTTTTTTGTACACCAAAAAAGAAACATAATTTACACATAAACTTCGTAAGAACTTAAAATAATGTAGGGGGTTGTCAGGGATGTTCTGTTAATTAATCAAAATGAAGGATGAGAGAGCTCCCCATCCAGTCATCTGGCAACCGTCCGGACCCAGCTCGAATCATCGGCGGTGCTATCCACGCGCTCCTCAAAGAGGTGTTAGCAAAACCGTAGGAACCCAGCAGGGTCGAAGCCTATCAGGGCCAAGGTTTCACGTCTAAAAGGAAGGCTCTGCCTCTAGTATAAAGAAAACTTAGAAACAGAGGGACTTGTTTAGTCAGTAAGAGTCTGACACTTTCTGGAGCTCCATGCAAGGAATCAAACCAATCTCGTATTGGTCACTGAATGATTTTAACGTACCATAAAAAACCCAACAAGTCCAGGTCCGCACTTGGGCGGAGCGGGAAACAGTGTCAGGCTCTTAGATTACTGACTAAACGCCCCACCTCGTTCCTTCTCAGCCCTTTGCGCTGGGGCCAAGCCATCCTTTCAGAAAGAGACCCTGGGCCCCAGTAGGCTTCAACCCTTTTGCAGAGGCTCAAAGGTTTCGCGTCTGAAAGTAAGGTACTGTCCCTGGTATAAAGACAACTTAGCAACATAGTGACCTGTTTAGTCAGTAAGAGTCTGACACTATCTCCCGCTCTGTCTATAAGCGAGATTGGTCATAAGAAGATTTTTACCCACCATCATAAAACAAAACATTTAAACGAAAGTGTTTCCAAAAGAAACACTTTCATTGTGCATACAGCCAAGGAGTGGAATTCCTTGCCGGAGTCTGTGTTTCATGATGGCTACTACCCGGGAATCTTTAAGTCAAGAGTGAATAGGTTACTTCTAGGTAAGCGCACTCCATCGTCGACCGCATCATCGCTTTCCAACAGGTGAGACAGCGGTCAAGCTCAAACCTATAATCAATTTAAAAAAATAAAATAATAATAAAACAACAGGCCAATCAACTTAAAAATTCACGTAGGCAGAAAGCTTTTTATTTGGTTACCTATATAAATAGACCGATACAACAAAATTACATTAAGGTTCCAAAACAAACCCGCCTACATAACTGGCCATTATTTAATAAACAATGTTATTTTCTGTAATAAATAGAGATCAGTATTAAGACCTCGATACTTTGTTACATAGCTTTTTAGTTCATTGTTTGGAAACACAAAAGCATCGAAGATTGTGAAAGTGTATACCTTAGAAGTCTTTATTTTGATTTATTTACGTAGGCTTTTGTTTATTTATTGTTTGACTGGCCTGCCAGTATAGTAGTTTGTGATCCTGACTGCTACGCCGGAGCTCGTGGGTTCGATTCCCACCTAGGACAAATGTTTGTGTGATGAGCACGATCATTTGTTTTGTGTCTGGGTGTAATTTGTCTATAATATGTATGTATTTAGAAATATATAAGTATGTTTATCAGTTGTCTAGTACTCAGAAGCCCTGCTTAGCTTGAGACTAGACGGCGTTGTGTGTTTTTTTTTTATGGTAGGTAAAAATCATCGAATGACGAATCCAACTCTTGGGTGGAGCGGGAAACAGTGTCAGACTCTTACTGACTAAAGAACCTACCCCGTGCCTTCCTTGTTTTATTCCCAGAGCCCCGGTGTAACGCTTTCGCACCAACCCTGAGGCGCGCGGGAACGCAGTGCGCCGTCGACGACTTGGTCTTGGTCTGGACTGCTACCAGACGACCGGACGGCGAGCTACCCATTGCTCACCGTACGGTTGTGTGATAGTAGTCAAATGTAAAAAAAAAATTGATCATTCTCGCAACTTAAAAGTTCACAGGCCTATATCCATGAACTTATATCCTAGCGATAGACAAGCACGTTCATAGAAACTATCTGTTAAAAATACTGAAATCTATACATATAATAAAACAGTAACGAAAAAAAAACTGTACATTGAGAATTTTCTGGAAAAATTAAGTGGCTTTTGTTAGAAAAACGTAACTGATGACAAAAAGTGACTTTTTAGAATTTTTGTCTGTTTGTCTGTGCCTATGGTACGGGTTGGCGCCAAAACTACTGGATAGATTGATTTGAAATTCAGCAAAAATGTTCCTTGTAAACCAAGGAAGGCTTTAGGCTACATATTATCACGCCTTAAGTTATGGGAGGTAAGCAATATTGAATTTAAATAGTGCAATGGATGGGCCATGGCGGCGAGACTTCGCGCCCCGAAATCCGAGGCTGTAGTGATCACACTGCAGCCTGAAGCGGGAAAGAAGGTCGCGAACTACGACGCCGTCATGGCGAAGGCAAGGCGGGCGGTGGAGCCCCACCTTGACGAGCTCGGGGTGCCTGGGGGCTTCTGCATAAGGCAGACCCTAACGGGGGCCCGAATTCTTGAGGTCCCCGGCTCGGCCAGTGTCGCTGACATTCTGGCCGACAAAATTAGGGTGGCCCTCAGTGCAGAGGAGGCCCGAGTGTCCAGGCCCACCAAGTGCATCGACATGCGCATCATGGGCCTGGACGATTCCGTCAAGGTGGACGAGGTGGTGGCCGCCATCGTCAGGGTGGGTGGTTGCACGACCGAACAGGTTCGGGCAGGTACCATCCGCGTTGACAGCACGGGCATGCGAGCCGTAACGGTAAGCTGCCCCGTGCCGGCGGCCAAGGCCATCACTGGTGAGGGCCGACGGCTTCTTGTGGGCTGGGTCTCCGCCCAGGTTAAACTGCTGGAGCCCAGACCTCTGCGGTGCTTCCGCTGCCACGTGGGGCACCACGTGGGGGCCTTCTGTGCCGCGGAGGTGGATCGCAGTGACCACTGCTACCAATGCGGTAAGCCCGGTCACAGGTCTGCTGAGTGCCGGAATGCGCCGCACTGTTACGCATGTGCGGCGGCAGGCAAGCAGGCCGATCACCGGGCTGGGAGCAGGTCCTGCGACCCCCCGGCCAAAGTGAAGGCCAAATTAAGTCGCCCCCCCACCACCACCGCCGCCGCCGCAGCCGCTTCCTCGGCCGCCGGCGCGGCTTCTGTCGCCGCCGCTACCGCTATGGCGGCGCCCTCTCAGAGGGCTAGGGAGGAGACAATGGACTGCCAATAACGGCCCCATTACGTCTCCTCCAGGCGAATATCAACCACTGCGTCCCAGCTCAGGATCTGTTGCTCCAGAGCATGGCGCAGTGGTCGATAAACGTCGCCGTGGTCTCCGAGCCGCACTTTGTCTTGCCCAGAGCTTACTGGGTTCAGGACCTGAGCGGCTCGGTGACCCTTATCTCGTCGGCCGCCGCTGGTACCCCGACCCTCGAGGCCGTCACGAGGGGTCGGGGTTGCGTGGCAGCACGGTTCGGGGACATTGCAGTGGTAGGCGTCTACCTGTCCCCGAGCAGAACTCTCGCCGATCTTCACGACTCCCTCAGGGAGCTGAAGACCGTCGTCGCTGGGTATGGTACCCTCCCCGTGGTCGTTTGCGGGGACTTCAACGCCAGGAACGTGGCTTGGGGTTCCCGGCTCACGAACCAGCGGGGTCGGTTGGTGGAGGACTGGGCTCTGGAAACAGGCCTGGTCGTCCTAAACCGGGGTTCTGTCCCCACGTGTGTGCGGGTGCAGGGTGAGTCCGTGGTGGACATTTCGTTCGCCAGCCCCGCTCTGACACCGCGTGTAGTTGACTGGCGCGTCATGGAGGGGGTGGAGACATACTCGGACCACCGGTATATCCGGTTTGACGTCTCCGCCCAGACCTCGACCGCGCCGGTCCGACAGACCCCATGTGGTCCGCGTTGGGCGCTGAGGCAGCTGGAAAAGGAGCTCTTCCTGGAAGCCGCGGCGGTGCAGGCCTGGGTGCAAGCACCGGTCAGGCCTGCCGACATCGACGTCGAGGCGGAGTGGTTCCGGGAGGCCCTGTCGCAAATTTGCGACGCGGCAATGCCCCGTCTCCGCCCAGGACGCGCCCGACGCCAGGTGTACTGGTGGTCGCCGGAGCTTGCGACGCTGCGCGCCGCATGCAATGCCGCGCGACACCGGTATACCAGACACCGCAGGCGCCGCTTCCGCCCGCCGGATGCGGAGGCCGTAGAGGCGGAGCTGTATGAGGGATACAGGGTGGCAAAGCGCACCCTCCGATCGGAGATAAAGCGGGCCAAAGAGGAGGCCTGCAAAGCGTGGCTGGGGACGCTCAACGCTGATCCGTGGGGACGCCCATACAAGTTGGTGCGAGAGAAACTCCGCCCATGGGCTCCCCCGTTGACGCAGAGTCTCCGGCCACAGATCGTGGAGGGTGTGGTGAGCGCTCTGTTCCCTGCGCGGGGGGACCACTCCCCCCCGCCCATGGCTCCGCCACCAGCGGTGTCTGACGCGGACCACGTCAGCGACGACGGTACCAATGCTCCGGAAGTGACCGAGGTAGAGATGAGAGTGGCGGTACGCAGGATGGGTGCGAAGAATACCGCCCCAGGACCCGACGGCTTGCCAGGAAAGGCTTGGGTCCTGGCCATGGAGGCTCTCGGGTCTCGATTGGGGGGGCTCTTTAGCGCATGCTTGGAGAGGGGCCAGTTCCCACTTCCCTGGAAGACGGGAAAACTGGTCCTCGTCGCGAAGCCGGGGCGCCCTGCGGACTCTCCGTCCGCGTATCGGCCCATTGTGCTGCTTGACGAGGTGGGCAAGCTCTTTGAAAGAGTCATTGCAGACCGCCTCGTCAGGCACCTAACACTGAAGGGGCCCGATCTCGCGGACGACCAGTTCGGGTTTCGCAGGAGGCGCTCCACGGTGGACGCCATCATGCGCGTGCGAGCCCTCACGACGGGGGATGCGGTGTCCCGGGGCAGGTGTGTCTTGGCGGTGTCATTGGACATCGCCAACGCCTTTAATTCCCTGCCCTGGAGTTGCATTAGGACGGCACTCCGGTATCACCGGGTGCCCGACTACCTCTGTCGTACAATCGAGGCCTACCTGTCCGACAGGTACATAGTCTACCCCGGTCACCAAGGAGATTGGAAACGGCGAGAGATGTCGTGCGGTGTCCCACAGGGATCGGTACTAGGACCGCCCTTGTGGAACATCGGGTACGACTACGTGCTGCGCGCCGACCTCCCCGTAGGGGTCAGCGTGGTCTGCTACGCAGACGACACGCTGGTCCTAGCGCAGGGAAGGTCGTACCAGGCGGCGGTCGAACTAGCGACACGTGGGGTTGCGACAGTCGTTGAGAGGATCCAGCAGTTGGGACTCAAGGTGGCACTGCACAAGTCCGAGGCCATGTGCTTTCACGGCCCTCGGAACGCGCCACCAACGGGTTCCCAACTAACGGTAGAAGGAGTTGAACCCCATCACATCGGCGTCGGGTCGACGATGAAGTACCTAGGACTTGTCCTCGACAGCCGGTGGAATTTCGAGGAGCACTTCCGACGTCTGGCCCCCAAACTCAATCGGACGGGGGCTGCTCTCAAGCGGCTCCTGCCGAACCTTGGGGGTCCAGACGCCTTCTGCCGGAGGCTCTACGCCGGCATCGTCCGGTCCATGGCCCTTTATGGGGCACCAGTGTGGGCGCCGACGCTGCGTAAACGCCCGGCGGCCCAGCTGAACGCCTGCCAGAGGGTCATGGCCATCCGGATGGTGCGGGGATACCGCACGGTGTCCCGAGAGGCGGCGAGCCTCCTTGCTGGCCTACCACCATGGGATCTGGAGGCAACAGTCCTTGCACGCATGCACGACCAGCGCGTGGAGGTGCAACGCCGGGGCGAAGATCCGCTGCCCGAACATGTCGAGGCGTGGCGGAAGGAGCTCCGGCGAGATCTCATGGTGAAGTGGAAACAGCGACTGTCGCAACCCAGCGCTGGGCACACCGTAATCTCAGCGGTAGTGCCTCTCTTTGAGGCGTGGCTGGATAGACCTCACGGCGTCCTCACCTTCCGCATGACGCAGGTTCTCACCGGACATGGGAAGTTCGGGAGATTCCTGCACCGGATTCGTGCGGAGGAGACGTCCGGGTGTCGCCACTGCGAGGCGAGCCCGGAGGACACGGTGGAGCACACGGTGGAGGTGTGCCCTGCTTGGGAAGAGCATCGCCGTGTCCTCGTGGGGGTGATCGGCGGCGGCGACCTCTCGCGCCGGGCCCTGGTTCAGGCCATGGTCCACAGCGAAGAGGAATGGCAGGCGGTCGCCTCCTTCTGCGAAGCAGTAATGCTCGTAAAGGAGGAGGCCGACCGCATAAGGCAAAGGCAACGGCGTACTCGCCGTAGCCGTCGCCGCCGCGATCCTGCCGATATCCGGCCACCGTAGACACTGGCTCGCGGACGGTGAGCAATGGGTAGCTCGCCGTCCGGTCGTCTGTAAGACCGAGTCCTAGTCGTCAACGGCGCGCACCGTTCCCGCGCGCCTCTAGGAGTTGTCAGCAAACTGCAGGGGCCCTTCAGGGTCGAAGCCTCCCGGAGTCTAGAGGGAAGTGGGAAACTGTTACCTCGACTCCAGGAATAGGGCAAGGAAGGTACGGGGTAGGTTTTTTAGTCAGTAAGAGTCTGACACTAGTCTCCCGCTCCACCCAAGAGCGGGTTTCGTCATTGGATGATTTTCACCTACCATAAAAAAAAAAAAAAAAAAAAAAATAGTGCAATGGATGCAAGGGTGTAACTTTTTCTTCCGTGGGCCGATTGACTCAAAACTTAGCACAAACATTACCTTAAAGTGGTTATCAAGGATAGCATATTTATTTTTTCAGTAGTACCCCCAGTGCAAGATTTAGGGGATGTTAAAGTTTGTATGGGAGAATCTTATTCCTTGGGTTAATTAACTTGAAATTTGGCACGTAAACTTATTTATAGTAAATAATAAAGATTCCCATTATTAGTTTTTCAAAACTACGTAATTTGGGCAAAGAAACATAGTTTAATGAATATTAGTAGTATAAAGACAATTTTAAAATAGCGCCATCTATGAGATTACACCAAAATCAAATCAAGTTACATGTTAACACTTTTTGGAAACTATTAATTTAAATTTGAGCATGTTGGCAAAGTTAGCAGTTAGTTATTCTTAAAATTCATAGATGGTAATGTTACTTATTTATTTTTAGGGAAATATCTTAGGTGGTGGTTGATTCGTTTTACTAAAAAATGTGGGTTAATATTTAATATATAATTTTAAAAAATAGTTCATCTCTAAATGGCGTTCTCCATGTTTATATGAAATATGTTATTCTTATTCCAACGGTCTAACGGATTTATTTTGCAACGCAACCTAATCTCAAATAACGTTTTAATGTTATTTATATACGTACAACGCCATCTACTGACCCAAATTAGTACAAACGAAAACATAACATAATATGTTTTTTACCTTTCGACTACCGTAATTACAGACACAATTAAAATACAACAGTTGTGCGGAAATTTGTGTCCTCTTGGGACTTAACTAAAGTGTTTTACGAATAATCTATTCATATAAATATAATAAAATCGTAGGAAAGTGAAAACTGTTTATTAATTATTTTTTTAAAAGATTACTTACATTACGTTTATGATTACTTATTACTTAGGAAGTGATCTACAATCGATATCGAAGCCAAAAGCATAGTTTTTATTAGAATTTTTGTCTGTCTGTCTGTATGTATGTTTGAGCTAAACTCAAAAACTTACTTGGATATATATATAGACATACTGCATGGATTATCTTCAAATTTTGCATGAATAAAGGACGGGCCGGGAAAGTTGTGAATACTTTTTTTTCTTACGCATTCTGTGACAGTGTTTAATCTAACAACGCATATTTAAATGATGTTTTTCAGTAAGCTATGCTATTATCTGGCTTTACACTATAAAAACTACGTCATTTAAGTAACTTGGACAGAGGAACATAGTTCAATGATTATTAGTAGTAAAAAGACAGTTTTAAAACAGCGCCATCTATGAGAGATAAAAATCAATCAAATCAGCTTCCTTAAAGTTGTATTGTATAGTTCATTTTGAAAAATTGAAGTTCCAAACAACCCTGAAAATCTTAGGCGGAGTTGAGGAAGACTATTAAAAAAAATGCGGTGCTAATTATTACAAAAAAGTTATGTTCATTGAAATATCGCCATCATCATTCTGTCTGAAGATTTTCTGCGAACTTTGAGGCGTGCTACTGGAGACGAAGTCGATGTAGCTGATGAACGTGTGCTGAACACCTGTCTCAGTTCACTTCAAGATGTGGACATTTCTATCGGCGGCAATCCACTGATCGAATATGAATTCTTCTAAGCTGGATAAAAAACAAGTTCCCCAATCATCACCGCATCAAGACTATGGCTGAGACAAATTACGATTCGGGTGAAATGACCACCATACGAAATGACCATGTCGCTTTGTTGTCTTCAGAGCAAAAACAAATTTATGACACCGTCCCTGAAAGCGTTGTGCAAAACCAGGGTAATATGTTTTTCTTGGGTTGCTCCTGTTGGAACAGAAAAAACATGGCATACTTGAAGAGGCAAGGCAATATTGCTATTGAACAGCAATGTCGTCGGGAATCGCTGCCATACTGCTTCCGGGTGGCAAGGCAGCACATGCCATGTGCAAATTCCCATCGATTTAGAGAGCGCCAAAACGCCTGTTTGTGGTGTGTCACGTTACAGCGATAAGGGACACGTGCTTAAGATTGCTCTCTGATCGTATGCAATGAGCGTACAGTGGCCAACAGGAACGCAGTTGAGTCCGAGGACAGAACCCTGTAGGACATCCGCGGGAACGAACATTTTGATGGGTGGTGTCACAGTTTGTTCAGTGGCGGTTTCGGGCAAACGCTTCCCGTCTTGACTCGGGGATCAAAGTCTTACGAGGTGAATGCTACGTTGAAACAATCTTCATTGTAGTCACGAGTTTGTGCGCTGCGCTTGACCAGTAATATGTGAGCTCGGCTCGGCAGCAATGCACGTGCTCAAGAATTCTCTGATGACCTTCTAACTCTTAGCGAAGGCACTTTATCTTTTTTATGAAGGGGAAAATAAATGAATGACGAATCCCGCCTTTGGGTGGAGCGGGAGACAGTGTTGGAATTCTATTGACTAAACTAAACAGACGACTGCTTGAGGTGCAGGGAACAGCGCGCTGCGCGCCGTCGACGACTTGGGTTCAAGTCAAAGCCCACTACGAGAAAGGTGGACAAGAGCTTTATCAAACCTGCAGAATTCTTGGGTGTGTGAGTGGGCCATTTTGACGTCCAAAAATGATCAGGTTCCAGCAATTAACGAATGCATTCTCTTGGAAATTGAGGGGAAGGTAGTGGTCTATACCTCGATAAACACTGTCGTCGAGCAAGATTACGCCACACATTTTCCCGCGCATACCATCAAGCTGAAAGTCGGAGTCCCGATTATGCATCTTTGGAACCTATATCCTAAGAAAAGTAAAGAGACCTGTCAAAAATTCTTACGGGTTGTGGCGTCGGCGAGGCAGTATTTGTACCTCATAATTTCCCGTTCCAGTCCAAGCGCGTACAGTTCCCCATGAGTGTTTGCTTCGCGATGACCATCAATAAGTCGCAGGGGCAGACACTGAGTGCAGCGGGTGTCAACTTCAGGGCGAGTTGTCTCTTACGCGGGCAACTGTACGTCGCTTGCTCCCGCGTCATCAGTCCTGACTCTCTTTACATTTTGGCTTCTGGCAGCATAACTACCATCGTAGTATGGTGGCGGAGTGGTAAAGGCTCCGACTCGGTGGTGGCGGAGTGGTACAGGATACGACTTACAAATTGTAGGTCGGGGGTTCAAACCCAGCCAGGCGAATTACTTTGTGTAATTTATTTCATAACCACTGCTCTTAAAACGGTGAAGGAAAACATCATGAGGAAACTGTGCCTGTGAATGTCTTAGAACCAAAAATTCGAAGACATGTGTCATCCACCAATCCGCACTGGGCCCGCGTGGTGGATCATGGCCCATTCCCTCTCCTAGAAAGGACGTCTGTGTCCCGGCAGCGGGAACTTTATAAGGCTGATGCATTGCTATTTTAAAAGTTGTTTACTTATAATGCTATAGCGACAAAGCCACCTTAGGTATGTTTGGTGCTGTAGAGCCTTCACGCAGACAACGTCGCGGGCAACAGCTAGTGTTAATATAAAGGCTGCTACAGCGTTTTATTAGCATTGTCGTCTATTAAAACTTTTAAAACTCACAGCGCTGATACGTCGAAATTGCACTAATGTCATCAATGTAAAAGTGTAAAACATACAGATCACTCAAGTGGAGTAAAGTCATTGTACGGCTCATCTAGTGCGTAGTACATATTATCGATGCCTATAACCATCTAACGTTGATCTATGATCAGTTTCATAATAGTCTAAAAGCTACAGTTACTGATAGACAAGGATAGAGATAAGAGCCAGCGCTATATTGCGAGTGAAATAGCGATACGAAAATTAGGCGACTGGGACTGGATGAATTATTCTACGCGTGCCTCATGGAGTTGTCAGCAAACCGTGAGGTCCAGCAGGATCGAAGCCTACTGGAGCCATGCTACATGGCTAAATTGATCCCCAGGGCCCTGGTACGAAGGCAAATAAGAAACAGGAGTAGGTCTTTAGTCAGTAAAAGTCCGACACTACCTCACACCCTGCTCAAGAGCATGGAGGTGTCATTTGATGATTTTTCTACAGGAAAAAAATTAACAGAAAATGTTTTCTTTTTTATCTACACTAATATAATAAAGAGGAAAAGTTTGTTTTTTTTTGTTTTTTTTTTTTGTTTTTGATTATAGGAGGTAATCTCTGGAACTACTGGTCCGATTGGAAAAATTTTAGCAACAATAGAAAGCTGCTTTACTCCTAAGTGACAAAGGCTATATTTTATGTACGCGGGCGAAGCCGCGGGCACAAGCTAGTAAGAAATAAATTGGAGTAAAAATCTGTGTAAATTAAAACAAACATTCTAATACAACTGTACATTAATTAACATGCCACTCCTTCAAGTTAACAAACAAACAAAAAAAACAAATAAAACCTTTTTCGTAACACGAAAAACGACTTGCTCATATTTTAAATACAGAAGACAGTTTTGGCGAGAAAATAAAGCAGTTACGGTGTTGCCGCAGTAAAATTTAAAAGATTTTAATAATTTTTACGGGTATTCGTACTCTTTGGGCGCCCTACGTCCCGAGTGGTCGGCCATTGTGGGTAAGGGCAGGCTATTTACATATTAATATGGGATTTAGATTGTGTAAATAAATACAAAGTGTTGGTGAAACCATAAAAACAGAGATAATGAGCTATCTTTTAATTTAGAGACACAAAAAGGTAAATTGTGTTGTTTTGACTAATTCGGTCTTTTTTATGGTGAGATAAATCATTTAAGACGAATCCCGCCCTTGGTCGGACCGGAGAACATGTTTCAGAAAGTTTTAGACTCTTACTGAATAAACGACTCACCCAGTTCTTTCTTAGCCTTCATACCGGGGTCGGAAATTCCTCTCAGAAACCGGACCTAGGCCCAGTAGGCTTCGGCCCTACAATTGGGCCTCTATATTTACTGACAACTCCTTGAGGCGTGCGGGCACAGAGCGCACCGTCGACGACTTAGCTTGGTCTGGACTGTCATAATACGACCAGAGAATTGCGGAGGGCGAGACCACCCATTGCTCGCCGTCCGCAATTGCTCGCCTATTATTATTATTTCCCGATTATTAAATGTATTGCCCAGTGGCTTACAACACAAAATAGATTTTTATGGTAGGTAAAAATCATCCAAAATCATCCACTCTCTTGGGCGGAGCAGGAAACAGTGTCAGACTCTTACTGACTAAACAACCTACCCCGTGCCTTCCTTGCCTTATTCCCAGAGCCCCGGTGTAACGCTTTCGCACCAACCCTCAGCTCCGGGAGGCTTGGACCCTGTAGGGCCCCTACAGTTTGCTGACAACTCCTTGAGGCGCGCGAGAACAGTGCGCGCCGTCGACGAACAACACAAAATAGCTACAAAAACAAGACCAAATTAATAAGACGTTCTCTCGCTGTTAAAGAATCGCCCACTCAATTACTAGATAATTTAAACTAAAAAGCAACTTTAACACAATACTAAGTGGTGGCCATTATAGTCATGTAGAGAACATAATGTTATGAACAGCGTAATGTGTCTCCAAGGTAAAATTTTTAGAAGTATCAGGTGTGTTAAGTATGTACTTTAAGTAATAAAGATGAAAGCCTATTAAGCTCGTAAAACCTAGAACGAGCTAGTCTCAAATTGTACGACGTATAGAATTTGAGCTTGAATTATAATTTTGCTTTAAGTTATTGACATGAGCGAAATTGGAATTCGTATCCTCTGGTGAGCAATGACATTTTAATTGAATTGATGCGCAAAAGCGTTTTTGTTTAACACCAATAATCTATAATAAAATTCCAAAGTCTATTAGAAAAATGCCTATAGTTAGTACTGCTCTATTTAAAATACATAAAAAAAATATCTCAATAATTGAAGGGTAAAATTTACAAGTCCGTGATAAGACCTGTCCTACTGTATGGATCAGAATATTGGACTATGAAAAAGATAGATGAAAAAAGACTGCATGGAGCGGAGATGAGAATGTTGAGATGGATGTGGTGGTGTGACGAGAATGGATAAAGTGAGAAACGAGTACCTATATTAGAGGAAGTTTTAAATTGGCGCCAGTGACTGAACATTTGAAAGGAAATCGTTTGTAAATTAAAAAGCAACTTTAACACAATACTAAGTGTTAAGTATGTACTTTAAGTAATAAAGATGAAAGCCTATTAAGCTCGTAAAACCTAGAACGAGCTAGTCTCAAATTGTGCGACGTGTAGAATGAGCTTGAATTATTTTGCTTTAAGTTATTGACATGTGCGAAATTGGAATTTGTATCCTCTGGTGAGCAATGACATTGAATTCATGCGCAAAAGACACAAAAGTGTTTTTTGTTCAACATCTATAATCTATAATAAAATTCCAAAGTCTTTTAGAAAAATGCCTATAGTTAGTACTGCTCTATTTAAAATACATAAAAAAATATCTCAATAATTGAAGGGTAAAATTTACAAGTCCGTGATAAGACCTGTCCTACTGTATGGATCAGAATATTGGACTGTGAAAAAGATAGATGAAAAAAGACTGCATGAAGTGGAGATGAGAATGTTGAGATGGATATGTGGTATAACGAGAATGGATAAAGTGAGAAACGAGTAAGGTACCTATATTAGAGGAAGTTTTAAAGTGGCGCCAGTGACTGAACATTTGAAAGGAAATTGTTTGTAAATTAAAAAGCAATTTTAACACAATACTAAGTGTTAAGTATGTACTTTAAGTAATAAAGATGAAAGCCTATTAAGAATAAGAATAAGAATAAGAATAATTTATTTAGACAAAATTACATACAGTGTTTTGATTCCTGAAACTCACACTAGGATTCCCTGTGTCGTGAGTTCCAGGCTCATTCGTTTCGTTGTCAGTTTTACTATTAAGTTAGAACAAAAATCATATGCTCATCCGTTACATTATGTTTCTTAAACTAGGTTAGTTTGTGTTAGCACCTATACAAAAAGAAGATTGTAGAAATAATAAAAAAAAAACAGTAAGGCTTGCGGGTCTCGAAAAAGTGTTTCTGTTAAGTATTTTATAATTAATAAATAAGAAAATGCTTATATATATACAAATAGATATTACTTAATATATGAAGTATGAATAAATGAACACACTATGTGTGTGTGGTGTGAGTGTATGTGTGTGTGTGTGTGTATATGTATTAGTAGCTTTTTTTAGGAAATGAAGTCTTCCGTCATGTCATAGTCCAATGTAAGAAGCCATGTCGTGACCACAGATTTGCATTTAGTGGGTGTTAGCTGCAGAATATTGTGTCGATCATTCACTTTTTTATAAATGTGTGGTCCCATAAAATCGAAAGACCTTCTACCTATTAACTTATGGCAGCGAGTCTTTTCCCAATATACTCTTCTACTTGACACAACACAAGTACTAAGGGAGGTTTTGTGAAATCTTAGAGTGACAGATAAGATGTAAAGCTGTCTGACTCTTAGAACTCCTACTTCGGTGTATAGTGAGTTAGTAGGGTATCGAAAAGGACGTCCATAGGCAACTTTAAGCAGAGCTCGCTGAGCTCTTTCTACCTTAATAAATGAGGTTTTGCCTGCTGCGCCCCATGCTGTTATGCAGTAGTTCAGGACTGATTGACAGAGAGAGTAGTACACCATCTTTAAAACTGAGTCATCTGCAATCTTACCTAGTTGCTTGAAAATACGGAGCATCTTTCGAACCCTACTTTTTAAGGCACTCAAATGTTTAGACCAGGACATACGATTATCTACAAAGACTCCAAGATATTTAATCGAGTCTGTCTGTTCGATGCGTGGGCAACTACAATTGTCTAGACTAGAGCAGGAGTGTAGCTGTAGACAAGCAACATTGTTAGGGGACGTGCGTTTTGAGATGGCAAAGTTTATTGCTTTCGTTTTGGCTACGTTTAAAGTTAGGAGATTATGTTGCAGCCAATTCGAAACAGTTTTAATCCCGTTTTCGACAGAGTGCTGAACACTTTCCTAAGTTTCCGCATAAAATATAATTGCGGTGTCATCAGCGTAAGTAAAAATTTTGGCTTGTGGGATTTTCATGTCGCAAAGTCCATTTATGTATATAATGAAAAGGGTGGGGCCCAACACGCTTCCCTGTGGCACACCAAAGTTCACCGTGGTTGCGTCACTTGCATATTCCCCGACGATGACTTTTTGGATTCTATCATTGAGGTACGAGGTAAACCATTCCAGAGCAACGCCGCGAACTCCCAGAAGAGACATTTTTTTAATCAGGAGTTTTCTTGAAATCGTATCAAATGCCTTGGCGAGGTCCAGGAAGATGCCGGTACATGCCTGTCCTTTACCAAGTTTGAGGGAAATGAAATCAGCTAAGTTGGTCACTGCATCTTCCGTGGATCTGCCAACCCTAAAACCGTATTGATTGTCCGATATTAATTTATTCTTTTCTAGGTAACCAAGTAGTCGCTTGTTCACAATTTTCTCAAGAATTTTTGAGAGTGCCGTTAGTAAAGAGATCGGGCGATAATTGGAAGGGACCTTGGGATCTCCATTTTTAAATATCGGACAAATATTTGCAATCTTAACGCAATCAGGTACCTTGCCAGCAGCTAGACTTAAGTTGCATAGGAATGCAATTGGGCCGACCAAAGAAAGTGCACACTGCTTTAGTATTGTGTTATTAATGCCATCATATCCAGTTGCTGACGCCGTTTTGAGATGACAAATAATATTTAGTATTTCTCTTTCATCAGTCGGAGTAAGGAAGAAAGAGTTAGTGTCAGTGTTGACCGTGCTGTATTGCTCATTATGACGTGCTAATTCATCTTCAGTTAATCCTAATAGACTGAGTGTTTTTGCAGCAAGGTTTTGGCCAACAGTTGAGAAATAATCGTTGAAATTATTTAAAGTGGACACAGGGTTTTCACTGCATGTCAAAAGCTCAGTCTTGTCGGATTTTTTATTTTTAATATTACATATCTTTTTAACTTCATGCCATAACCTTTTACAGTCACCTTTAGTTTCCATAATGAGTTTTCGGTCATGTTCTTGTTTTAGATTCTTTAGTAAATTGTTACAGTGATTTCGATACTTCTTGTATTCGTGTTGAATGACTAGATTATCACGATTTTCTTTTTTCTTTGCGTTAATGTGCATTAAGTCACGTCGTCTTATACACTTTAAAAGGCCTTTAGTAATCCACGGCTTGATAATATCCTCTGAGCTATGGCATACACGGTTAGTGGTGTGTTGTTTAATTTTAGCTGAGAGAATTTCGACAAACGTTTGGAATGCCGTAGTGACATCTTTCTGCTCACTAAGCCAGTTCCAGGACTCGTTTTCAATATCTTTTTTTAATTTTATATAGTCAATGCGCATATGTCGATTTTGAACCCTAGTCCTAGGCGATTCCTTTTGAATGCCCAGGATAACTGTCTCGTGATCTGTTATGCCCGTATCACATACAATAACAGTAGCTGACTTTTGTGTTTTAAGCATAATATGATCTAGGCAGTTGTCACCTCTCGTAGGCAAAGTGTGTCCTGGGAAATACCCATAGTGGCCGGTTAAGTCCAGGTACTCAGTGGCACGTCTGTCAGTACAATCTGGTTTAATGTCAATGTTCAGATCTCCTACAATCGCACATGTGGCAGCCTTAGACGTCTCCATGAGCTTTGTTAAGGATTCGCAAAAGTTATTTATATTATAAAAAGACGGAGACCTGTATATAGCAATCAGCGATAGTTCATCCCTGACATTGACAACCAAACAGTTCGAGTCTTTACAGGATGGTTCCACCACTGAGGCCCTCAGAGATGTTTTGGTATATACGACTATTCCATCGTTTTGGTTTAGGTAGTTTTTGGAGTAATGGTAATCGTAATTATTAATTTCATAACAGGTGCATGTGTCATCAAGCCAACATTCAGTCAAGATAATTATGTCAGGCGAAAAAATTAGCCGACTCAAAAGAACAGAAAAGTTATCAAAATTCTTATTGATACTTCGTATATTTTGGACCACAACCGTATATTGACCTCCTACATCGCCCAAGTGCATCTTACAGTCCTCAATAGAAAAAAGTTTCAGACTTGTTGTAAAGGCCGTATGATCAATTTCATCAATAACTTGTGCAATATTAGCCATCAGAAAATTTTGTTAGGTATACTAGTATATGACGCAATGAGTAGTGCCGCAGGCTATTCGTATAGACTTGGCGAGATTGATACAGACCTGGATCTTTGATTAATATATTTGAAATATAAGGAAAGTAAAAGGTTTTTGCAAAAGTTGCAGTAACAGCATGTACTCGTACTTGGGACTGTGGTTCAGTTAGTGTAAAAAGATGCGAATGTAAATTATATTGCAAAGCTGTTACGTTCACTGATCTTATTGTTATACATGATAATATGAAAGATGTGAGCAAAAGGTAATTATTATTTATATAGTTTATATATATTTTATAATGTAATAAGCACTTACGTTTTGATGGATGAATATGAGTGACATTTAGTATTATATCGAATTGGTTAGTAGACAAGAGGGTTAAGCTATGTGATAGTCATTGGTTTATATCTAATTGAAGATTCCGCAGAGTTTCTACTGATCTGACAAGAACTTGTTTGGCTCCTTCAATTTTCCGTAAGAAAATGTTGCCATTCGCCGTCCAGCAAAACTTGTACCCTTTTTGTTTCGCAAATTCTCTTGCTTCATAGAACAGTTTTCTGGAGGTAGCGGGGAGGTATTCGGCAACGTATACTGGTCGTCGGTCTCCAGGTAAGTCAATGCATTTAGTATTAAGGCGATCATCGTTCGGGTGGGTTTTATTAAAGTCTCGCACACTCGTGATGAGCTTGTTTTTGACCTGAACATTTACAAACTCTGCAATAATAGGTCTGATGGTTCCTGGTTTCCCGGGTAAGCGGTACGCATCGCGTAGCTCGGTATGATTGAGAGTCATATCCACTGCTGCACCGACTTTACTGATAATCATCGATAAATCAGTCGCTGACTCGTTCACCACGGCAGGCACGTTGCGTATCTCGACGCACGATGATCGGGAAAGCTGTTGGATATCCTGAATCTTGAGTTCCAAATTTATTATACAGTCTTTTTGAAGTTGGTTTTCTTTTTGTAGACTATCAATTTTTTTCATCATGTCATCGTACTGCTCCGTGATAAATGTTATAGCTTTCTCTATTTCACAGTTTGATTTTTGAATCGCAAGATTCTGGCGTTTAAGATCGGCTATTTCGGACACCAACTTAGAGAGGGAGGTGTTTTGATCATTAGTGAATTTTGTAAGCCGCTCCTCTTGTTCATTTTTCCATGTCGACAGCATTTGTAGTATTTCGCGTTTTAGGTCTTGAAGTTCATTACCGGGCGAGAATTGTGGGCAAGGGCGTTTAAATCGCGACGCAGTGTTAACACTACTGACCGGGCTATTCAAAACCGCTGCGGGTATATCCGAGTCTGACTTCACTTGCTGTATATTGGTGTTCACTGATGTCGAAGCCGTAGGCGAGCGTTGAACGCGCGGCATTGTTCGCAGTCCAATGTCGATTGCACACACGTCGATAATGACTGGCCTATTTGAACCCGTTCCTCTAGTTATCAGCTGCACTGCACTGCTGAGTACTGCGGCACTGAACCCGTGCCGCAAGTTATCGGCTGCACTGCACCGCTGAGTACTGCGGCACTGAACCCGTGCCGCAAGTTATCGGCTGCACTGCACTGCTGAGTACTGCGGCACTGAACCCGTGCCGCAAGTTATCGGCTGCACTGCACTGCTGAGTACTGCGGCACTGAACCCGTGCCGCAAGTTATCGGCTGCACTGCGCCGCTGAGTACTGCGGCACTGAACCCGTGCCGCAAGTTATCGGCTGCACTGCACTGCTGAGTACTGCGGCACTGAACCCGTGCCGCAAGTTATCGGCTGCACTGCACTGCTGAGTACTGCGGCACTGAACCCGTGCCGCAAGTTATCGGCTGCACTGCACTGCTGAGTACTGCGGCACTGAACCCGTGCCGCAAGTTATCGGCTGCACTGCACTGCTGAGTACTGCGGCACTGAACCCGTGCCGCAAGTTATCGGCTGCACTGCACTGCTGAGTACTGCGGCACTGAACCCGTGCCGCAAGTTATCGGCTGCACTGCACTGCTGAGTACTGCGGCACTGAACCCGTGCCGCAAGTTATCGGCTGCACTGCACTGCTGAGTACTGCGGCACTGAACTCGTGCCGCAAGTTATCGGCTGCACTGCACTGTTGAGCACTGCGGCACTGAACCCGTGCCGCAAGTTATCGGCTGCACTGCACCGCCGAGTACTGCGGCACTGAACCGGTGCCGCTTGGTATTTGCTGCACTGCACCACCAATGTCAATGGCTATTTGTTATCTGCTATGGCAACACCGGTTTTAGTGTGTTAATCTGCTCGAAGGTGGCGTTGTAATCGACTGTTTTAAATAAAAAACGGAATGTTTTTTCTCAGAAGTTTTAGAATTCACTATTTCGAAGTGTTTTCTTGACAGTAGGTACTGCTGATATATGGAATATTCAGTCAGAATATCAAAATTTAGTTCATCAAGCACTTACACCGTCTTGTTTCCCAATATGCGAGTCACTGTGTGGGCCACTTAAAGTCACTGTTAAGTTAGTTTAAACTGCACAATAACCGAGGATAACACTTGCACAGGTAGATGATGTGTTCTGATTCACTTTGCTGAAGAATTCAGAGTTCGAAATTGAGTTTAAGTAATTTTTAATGTAAATTTAGTCGGAGCAGATTCAAATGTAATGTTTACGTATTAGCGCCATCTAGCGAGTGAATTTATATTAAGCTCGTAAAACCTAGAACGAGCTAGTCTCAAATTGGACGACGTGTAGAATTTTAACTTGAATTATTTTGCTTTAAGTTATTGACATGAGCGAAATTGGAATTTGTATCCTCTGGTGAGCAATGACATTCGCATTGAATTAAAGCGCAAAAGTGTTTTAGTTTAGATCCAATGGAATGTGAACCAATGCCTACTGCTCCATTTAAAATACATTTAAAAATATCTCATTAATTGAAGGGTAAAATTTACAAGTCCGTGATAAGACCTGTCCTACAGAATGTTGGGCTGTGAAAAAGGTGGATGAAAAAAAACTGCATGGAGCGGAGATGAGAATGTTGAGATGGATGTGGTGGTGTGACGAGAATGGATAAAGTGAGAAATTAGTATATTAGAGGCAGTTTGAAAGTGGCGCCAGTGACTGAAAAGTTGAAAGGAAATCGATTGTCTTTGCATGGTCATGTGAAGAGGACCATTTAGTGACTCTGGGCCCGTGTCACTAAATGGGCCCAGTGCCAGTTTTAAGTAGAGATTTGTAAAACATAAATATACACGACTTAATCTTGTTCGTTTTAATCCTTTGGAGTGTCGATCCGGTATACGAAACACTATCATTATTGTATAAATAAAATTTAAAAATAAAGCACTATTTTAATTTAAATTAATTTACGTATTTAAAAAATTACTTTATTTAACTAAACGAGTCAGACCTGTAGGTAGTGTTCGGTCGTTGCGTATGAGGTACCTACAGGCTATTGACTCGCTCAGCTGATGTTTACTTAATTCCGTGGAGGGTTGACACGATACACGAACATACCGGTTCGACCGTCCATGGGATTAAAATGATGAAAATTTAGTTGTGTTGTGTTGTGTTGTGTAGCAATTATTTAATAAGTCTTGAAAATAAAAGAAATGCAAAATGCGAAAAACAACTGACTGTTAAATCCGTCTTGCTTCAACTGCGAAGCCAATTTATTGAAAATGTTTTCAAATTCTAGTATATCTTAAGTTAAAGACAAGACAGTTTATTATTGACTGACGTTTTCTACAAATGTTTCTTTATAAACTGTTAAATGGTAAGAAAAGTAGAGTGCGAGAAAAATTTTGTTCAGAAAATTCAATTCATATTTTTGTGTATGTGTGAAGGTGTACAAAAACAAGTTTAAAATTTAAAAAAAAAACTTCTTCGTTTCGTGTCGATTTAACTCAAAGTTTGTCCGACTAATATTTAGCCATCTGGACAACTTTCGTTGGCCTCGTACAAGTCACTAAAGGTGCAGGTGGTAGTGCACGCTGAGCAGGAAAGGAGATGACGCATATCCTGTGAAGGGGCTCCACACTGGCACTGTACTTGCGATGGGTTAAGAAAACCCCATTTGGCCAGATTATCTCTGCAGCGACCAACTTGAACCCGCAGTCGGATCAGAGATTTCCAGATTGGCTACTGGAGTTGGTGTAGTAGTAAGTAGTTACTGAGCTATACAGACAACGCTGTCATAGATTTAAGCTTATGTACAATTTTGATACTTTTTTGGTTTACTATACAGTTCATTCTATTTTAATACACTTGGATAGAAATAGAATGATATATTTATAATGAATACAGAAAAAGTGTGGGAAAAATAGAAATGAACCGTCCGGACCAAGCCCAGTCGTCGACGACGCGCATTGTTACCACACCTTAAGGGGTTGTAAGCAAATCATAGAGACCCTGCAAAAAGGTTGAAGTCAACTGGGGCCGTGAGTTCGTGTTTGAAAGGTAGGCTTTGGCCCTGGTATATATGGCAACGTAGGAATGGGGTGGGTTGTTTAGTCAGTAAGAGTCTTACACTGTTTCCCACTCCGCCCAAGGGCTGGATTCGTCACGAGATACCTACTATGAGAAAAACGCATTCGCCCCGCAGTGGGCCATACTAGCCTAACTACTAATACCTATAATTACTACTTGTTTAATCAACCTGCCAAACCCAAATCATCATTATCATTATCATCATCAGCCTTGTTAATGTTCCCACTGCTGGGTTATAGGCCCAAGAGCTGGTAATGGGCTATAATCCACCACGCGGGCCCAGTGCGGATTGGTAGATGTCACATGTCTTCGAATTTTGGTTCTAGGACATGCCGGTTCCCTCACGATGTTTTCCTTCACCGTTTTGAGAGCAATGGTGATGAAATAAATTACACAAAGTAATGCTCCTGACTGGTTTTGAACCCGCGACCTACAATCTTGTAAGTCGGGGCCGTTACCACTCGACTACCACTGCTCTTACTCGGCCTAAATACTACTACCTATTACTTATTTATTTATTAAATAATAAATAAATAATTAATAGGTAGTACTACTTGTTTAACCAACCTGCCAAACCCAAATAACATAAATAATCTACAAAATAAGGTCACGTCTTTACCAGACCAGCCAGCGGAAAATTCGCCAGCATTTTAAAAACTTTTAACGGTGACGTAACATATTTCATTTGGAATAAGATAAAATATAAGGCGGGATATACACTTACCGACAACGTCGAGTCTTAAAAAGATGCTTGTGGGTGGGTGGGACGAAACTTGACACTCGTAGATGCCGGCGTCCCGTTTCTGTACAAACCGCACTTTTAGCGTCCAGTCCTGAAATTGAAGACAGATTTTTAGAATATATTTTTACAGTTATTTATGGTTTTTTAAGATTGGAACGTTCATATATATTATCTGCGACGTTGCAAATTCAATGTTTTAAATATAATGACAACAGTACTATTTTTTTTTGGTATTAATTCCATTTTTGTGGTCATCATATGAAACTATTATTATGACAATAATGGGCTTATTAGACCCCGCAAAAAAGATATAGTAATAGTCGTACCACAAAGATAGACCGAACGTGTTAAAAGAAAAGTTTAAATTTAAAAAATATTAATCATAGTAATTCATACGACCTACATTACAACAAAGAATAGGTACTTTAGATTCGACATCATCATCATATTTTTAGCCGAAAAACGTCGACTGTTGGACATAAACCTCCCTCAAGCGTCACCACAGCGATTGGTCCTATGCGTCTCATCCATTGGATTTCAAAAACCCTGATCAATTCATTGGTCCACCTTGTAGGAAGCCTTTCAACACTGCGTCTTCCGGTACGCGGTCGCCACTCGCCAAAACCTTTCGGCCATCTGCTCTGCATGCAATGTGCCCTGCCTATTGCCAGTTAAATTTAGCAATTCTTTGTGCTATGTCGGCAACCTAGATTTTTTGCGTATAACTTCGTTTCTGATTCGATCACGTAAGGAAACTCTGCCCTATGGAAGACTTTTAGTCTTCTAATGAGGCCCATTGTAAGCGACCACATTTCTTATTACGTCATCACTGGCAACACGATGTATTACGCTTTGTTAAGCCAAAATTATGACTACTGTTTTAACCTTTAAATAAAAAAGGACAAAAGCAAATAACTCAAAAACCTCATTTGCAGACACATATTTCGTCAAACCAAAAATAAAAAAATATAGCTTACGTCGAAAAAATCTGGTGAATTCCTGTCCTCGAGTTATAACATACATTTCTTTGGTGTGTGTACAGTTTCGGCAAACACACATATTTGCCAACGAGCCTCATTCCACCATACCTACATATTTGTTCAAAAAAAGAGGGAATTGCGGATATTAAAAAGACTGTATTTATGGCTGAGGCTGAAAAATTCTCTCAACGGAATTTTCTGGTTCATAAAATCGGTCTGTCGTTGAATGACCATGATTTACGCATCGATGCCGATGCTCCCGGTTTACCAATATCCGTGACGTTTTTTATGTGTACTTTGTGAAATACGTGAAGAGTCTTAAATTGGTATAACTTTAGAACATTAATCCTATAACTGTTAGAGATAATTCCACTGTAAGAGCATAGGTAGTTGAAACCAAAATTATTATTACCCATTAGATGAAGTAACCATAACCAACCTGTTCCTTAATTTAAAAAAAATATATTTTAGAGTGCTTTTTCGTTCTTCGCCCAAAGAATAAACATTGCCATTCAACGTGGCAGTGCTTCAGTTACAAAAGGCAAGGTTTATAAAACAGCTGTTAGAGCAACCCTGCTCTGCGGCAGCGAGGCTGCGAAGAAAAGCTATGTACATAAGCTACACACGCCTGAGATGCGAATGCTGTGTAATGAACACATAAGAGGTACCTTAAAAGTTACACTTATTTCAGAAAAAATAATGGAATCTAGACTGACATGATATGGTCATATACAGGGAAGACCAGACGACCATGTCCTGAAGAAGTGCCTTTTCATGACTACAAAGGAGAGAGCCAACCACGTGGCTGAAGAATTTCCGCAAGGACATGACGCAGTTGGGGCTTTCAGATGAAAAAGCGTTTTGAAAATGAAAAAGCGTTTATTCGAGGTAACAAACATGATTAACAAAAATATTACTTCTGCCAAACTGCAGAACAGTTTGTTGGCAGATGTAGCTCCCTTAAATAATACCTCTAAATAAATTGAGAAACACCTTTGACTTCATAATTCACACATAACAGCAATTACTTATTAGTTTAATTAGGACATATTTAAATCTAAATATCTCCCATTATGAGGTCTTGACAGACTTTGTTAAGAAGGAAGAAGATGATGATTATACGTATCAGCGGAATAAGTGGTGCCTCAACACCAGGAAAGTCGACCCCGCGTAATGGGAAAAGGCGAGGCTAAAGAAGAAGAAGAAGATTCAACGTGGCAGTGCTGGCAATCTTCTGGGCACTTTTTCGGATGACAGCGATATGAAAAAGTACTTCAACACCGAGTGTACTGTGTTTTTGTATTATTTGTACATAGTTAGATTTTAATAATAAATAGTTAAGTTATTATATAAGGTGATTACTAAATAAATTTAATATCCTACATGCACGAAGCATTGACAAAAATTTTCAACAAAAACTAGCCTGTCAATCATTTTCTGATTGAAATTGAATTTTTATTCATATTTTATTCAATTCATATATTGCACGGTTTCAATCTTTATGTTAAATATTTATGTGGTAATATTTATTCTCTGCCCATGTTAATCCAGCACTGGTCACGCAATTTTTTAAATTTATTTATATAAATGTATTTGCAAAGCTAATCTACACTATCTACACTTCTACACTAATATAATAAAGAAGTAAAGTTTGTTTTTTTGTTTCTTTGAGGTAATCTCTGGAACTACTGGTCCGATTAGAAAAAATTTAGCAACAATAGAAAGCTGCTTTCCTTCTGAGTGACATAGGCGATATTCAATTTACGCATGCGAAGCCGCTGACAAAAACTAGTTTATTAAATTTAAATAATCGTTATATGACATGTCAATTTTTGCGGCTGTCGCGGTTGTGAGCCTGCAACTTTTTTTTAAATTAAAAAGACATATCAAGATTGTTTAAGTTTACTTAAGTACAACAAATCGAGTATAAATTTGAACAATAACCTGCAGCACAAATAAATCATAAGACGAAGGCACCACAAGATACCCAAGACATAGAGCTAATGAAATAATGCTATTGAACAGAACCCAAGTAACTAGGTACACACACAAACTGTATGGCCAAACACCTTTGAGTTGAAGTGCTTGATTGATATTTCATTGACAATAGACCGTTCAAAATGGACAATGGACATTGGTGTTTGAATAGCCACATAGATATTCAGATTGGTTTCAGTCTATATTGTTGTTCAAAGTACAAATGGTGAAGTGCTAGATACAAAGACTGAATGCGAAGATTCGGTGGGCGATGCTTACGTTTCCGCCGATCTATATTTGAACAATGTCTGTTGGCAGGTTCGCTTCATCCGTTGATTCATTGATTGGTCACACGGCTAGGGTGTACAGTCATGCGATTGGTTAATCTATCTGTGTATGATATTACTATACTCCGTTCAAATTAAAATCAGATTTAAGTAAACCTTTTTTACCGACCATACCACCGCCTTTGAGTTCGTTGGTGGAATGATTTTGACTTTGACTTTAAATATCTAATGTATAGTTCCAATTTCAGTGTTTTGTTTTGGAATTGAACTTTAGGATTCTGATAGAAATTAAAAATCACCACAAAATGCAACCAATATTTTAAAATTAAAATTTGCTTTTGAATAACAAAGTACAATGGTACTGTCATTAAAATTATATTTTACTAGCGCCTCGCCCCAGCTTCGCACGGCTGCAACGTTGATATTACGCATGTATTATACACATAAACCTTCCTCTTGAATCACTCAATATATTAAAAAAAAAACAACATCAAAATCCGTTGCGTACTTTTAAAGTTTTAAGCGTACATGGGGGTAAGCAACTTTGTTTTATACTATGTAATGATTGGCAATCGGTACATTTTTATTTTTGAATTTCGCAAAAACACAAAAAGAATAGAAATTATATTGTCTACTCATTTTCAGTCCAAACATATTTAATGACTTTTACTTTGATGTTGAAAAATTTAAAAGAACTATAACATATATTTTTGTACATGTAATATATGTCTGACATATAAGTTAAAATATCAAAGAAGTAATATTTCGTAACATAAATCAAATTATGACTGACGCCGTGTCAGACGCCTAAATCTTTGACGGATTTTCATTTTAATATAAGTAGGTACTCAGAAAGCACTAAAATGTTTTAGTGCTAAAGAATAAAATCTAACAGTTCAGAATTTATTGGATATTAAAATCATCCAAGCAAAGAAAAGAAAATTGAGATGCTTGAAGTAAAAGATGAAAGAAAAATTAAAAACTGGAATACTGCTTTTTTAACAATTTGACAAACAACTACGAGTATGTGAGTTGAAGGAAGAAATGGACCAAATACTTAATGTTCTAATTGTTTTTTTTTTTATTTGATACTAGCAATCCCCCTCAGCTTCGCAAGGGTGCAATGGTGATATCAAATATATTATGCTTGTATTATACCTGTAAACCTCCCTCTTGAATCACTCTATCTATTAAAAAAGACACATCAAAATCCGTTACGTAGTTTTAAAGATTTAAGCATACATAGCGGGAAGCGTCTTTGTTTTATACTATGTAATGATAAACTAATGCTCGTCTGCAATCCCACCTGATAGTAAGCAGTGATACAATCATTGATGGTGAGCCGCACTAGTGCATTAAGAGTTTATTCACTCTAGCCTTAAAGACAACTAATCTATAACGGAAAAAGAAAACTGCAGCAGAAAAATTGTTCCAGTCGTTCGATGTACACGGTATAAATGACAAAGTGAAACGCTTAGTTCTGACCGTAGAGGTTCAACAACGTAAAGGTTGAAACTTGCCATGTGTTGGGTTGTCCGATAATAAAAATTGAGATCGTGAAAGCAAATTAAGTTATTTAATGTGATAATTTTTGCTTTAGTAATGTATGTAACCGATATGTTTTAGCAGATAGCGTGATTTATTTGTTATTAAATTATAATGCAATTGACACATCAAACAAAAGAAAGAAAGTAAATATTTCTGTACTTTCTTATATAAAACATAATATTGTGAAAAAGAAAGTCAATACTATCGAAAGTGGTCAAAATAAAAATATTGCTATACTCTTTAATACGAAAAGTAATGTTGCTATAAAAGAAAAAGGATTTTACTAAGTTTCATGCGATTATAAATAAAATTAGAGACGATATTGAAAAGCCTACAAAACCACCAAATTTTCTCTAGCATTTGCTGTATGTATACAATATACGTAATACTCGTATCAATTAGGTAGGCACGTTGAACTTAGCAGTCAGAAAATAGATGGATGCAGAAGGCTGGATCTAAGCAACAAACGAAAATGAACGCAATATCAAATGTTTGAAAGCAGTGGTGGCCGAGTGGTAACGGCCCCGATTTACGAGTTGTAGGTCGCGGGTTCAAACCCAGCCAGGCGCATTATTTTGTGTAATTTATTTCATCACCACTGCTCTCAAAACGGTGAAGGAAAACGTCGTGTAGAAACCGGCATGTCCTAAAAACCAAAAATTTGAAGACATTGTGACATCCACCAATTCACACTGGGCCCACATGGTGTATGCCCCATTCCCTCTCCCAGAGAGGAGGCCAGTGTCAGTGGCCAGATGATGATCTCAAATGTTTATGAGAAACAGGTTTCTCGTGCGACGCAATTGAGGCATAATAGCCAGAAGTAGTTTATTTGAAGTCCTTTCAACTTTAGTTCGGTCTTCGTCATTATTTTTATATTTCCAAAGTTTTTTTATTAATAAGATTAGTTTATAATTGTTTCATATATATAATTACTTTCTTCATTAGTTTTAATAACATGGTCCAAGTTACGGTCAGTGCTCCAGAAAAAGGAACCTCTTAACCATACGACCCGTGTATGTACTAACCAGCAGATTCTTTTTAGCGATTTCAGTTTGGTCAGATTCTTTTTAGCGGTTTCAGTCGGTTTCATAGTAAAAATTGTTTGTTATCATGACCACAATCACTAATTACTCGTCACCTTATACATGTGTGTGCCTATTATCGCTTCTTCGATGGAGCTGGCCTTCTGTCTCTTTCTGTTCTGTACCTATCCTGACTTTAATATCTTAGTCTGACGGTGACCACAAGCGTTGTTAAGGGACTAGAACGACGCCAAATTAATTAGTGAGCTTATTCACTTATCTTTAGTGTATATTCTCTCTGGGTACAGAGGTAAAGCATAGATAATTATGTATATCACAGTGAGAGGTCAAAACAAGGTGAAATTATAATTCAAAACACGGTAATAGTTCTGGGAGATAACTTACTAAGCGGTTTTCAACCGCGGCTGCCGCGGTTGTGAGCCTGCTACTTCTGTAGAATGCAGATAGATATACAAGGTGTCATTGACATGTTCATCATCATCAATTCAGCCAAAAGACGTCCACTGCTGGACATAGGCCTCCACCAAACGTCGCCACAACGACCGGTCCCGTGCGTTTCGCATCCATCGCATTCCAGCAACTCTGACCAGGTTGTCAGTATTGACATGTTAACGCAAACGAATACCATAGATCCAGTACATGATTCTGGACACCCCAGTGGTGGAATTTTTGTTCTGTTTTTTTTTTTTATTTTTTACCTGTATAAAATCGTTATTCTAACCAATCCCAATGATATTAAAAAATAATAATAAAAAAACGACAAAAAATTCCACCACTGGAGGGTCTAGAATCATGTACTAGATCTATGGTATTAGTTTGCGTTAACATGTACATGACACCCTGTATATGTAAAAAAAATAAGATTTTTTTATAGCACGTTTTTCGGCCGTGGTATGCACGGTTTTTCGAGGCGGCCGATGCACCGGTGCTGCGGTTTCTCGCCGTACCCGTAGCTCGGTCGTTGCTACACGCACGCTCTGCGGTCGGTTGGCGGCTACCACGCAGAGGCTGGTGCTAATCGCCCACTGGGCTTGTGGTCGAAAATCGCAGCCGTCGGCGGTGGCAACAAATTTACCGTTCCGTGAGTTTTTAAATAAAATAGCCGTTTCCTCTGCAGCGGCGGCTGTGGGAGGAAACAGTTTCGTAAGTTTTTGGCCTGAAGGAATATTTTCCGCGATCCTGCCGATATCCGGCCACCGTAGACATTGGCTCGCGGACGGTGAGCAATGGGTAGCTCGTCGTCCGGTCGTCTACTAACTGTCCAGACCGAGTCTAAGTCGTCAATGGTGCGCATCGTTCCTGCGCGCCTCAAGGAGGTGTCAGCAAACTGTAGGGGCCCTTCAAGGTCGAAACCTTCTGAAGCTGCCGGTTTGTATGAAACTGTTACCGCGGCTCTAGGAAAAAGGCAAGAAAGGAATGGTGTAGGTTTTTTAGTCAGTAAGAGTCTGACACTGGTCTCCCGCTTCACCCAAGAGCGGGTTTCGTCATTCGATGATTATCACCTATCATAAAAAAAAAACATCACGTCTAAACGGCTAGTTGCTTAGTTTTGAAAAACAAAAAATGATTATATATAACAATTTGATTACGAATATTTTCATTTTTTTCATTGAATTTGGTGTATTTTATTTTCAAAGTTAACAAAACAACAGTAAACATTTAAAACAGTAAAAAAAGCAAAGATCAGGCAGAATTCATTGGCATTGTATTTTTATGGATTTTTCACAAACTAAAAGATAATTTAATTACCAAACTTTTAATAGACGTGATTTATTTATATTGTGTTTAATAAATGAAGGACAAATAATTATTCGATTATTCTTGATGCGCGGGAAGTGACGTTAGCTCTTCTTTTGTTTCGCTCAAGGTCGCTGGCGTACATCGGTCATGGATTATGTGAAAGAGAAACCCAGGGCCCGTTAATGAAGACAAGAGTTGGTTTTAGTCAGTAGAAGTCTGATACGCCCTCCCGCTTTACCCTAGACCGGGAAGAGTCATTGGATGATTTCCCACCTAAAAAATTCAGTATTTGTTAAATCATCAGTAGTTATAAATTAAAACATGCTGTAAACAAATTATTTTAATAAAAAAAAAATCGGCCAAGAGCGAGTCGGGCCACGCTCAGTGTAGGGCTCCGTAGTTTCCCGTCCGTCACTTTCCCATGTAAAAATTAGTAACCTAATTTCTCAAGAGATGACGTTGTTTCCGGTGGTTATTTTTATATGCGTTAACCGATTTTAATCTTTTTGTATTTTTATTTGAAAGAAGAATCGCTCAGGATAATGAAATATGTAAAAAAAATGCTTGCATGTACGGTTAAAGTACAAAATTATTTCAGAACGTTTTATTTTTTAATTTTTCATAAACTGTTTATTCTATCAAGTTCAAAATAATTTTCCTTGAAATTTTATTTTAAGTTCTACTTTTGAAATTTTTTCATATTTTTTAAACTTATGGTTCAAAAGTTAAAGAGGGGGGACGCCTCATTTTTTTAACTTGTGGAGCGATTATTTCCGAAAATATTTACATTATCAAAAATTATTTAACGGGATCACTAATCATTTTTAAATACCTATCCAACAATATACCACACCTTATGGTAGAAAAGAAAAAAAAATCACTTCCCACTTTACGTGTAGGGGAGGTACCCAAATAAAACTTTGTTTTACTACTTTTTGTTTTTGCACTTTGTCAGCATAATGATATTGATGTACATATTGATACCAAATTTCAGCTTTCTAGTGCTAACGGTGGCTGAGATTATCTGCAGATAGACAGAAAGACATGTCGAAACTATAAAAGTTTCTTTTTGACTACGGAACCCTAAAAATATATTATGTTTTTAAAGTACATTTATGTATTCGTAAAGAGAATATTTCAAGCTTTTTAAAAATAATCCCGAATACTGAAATAAGCTCGCCTTTGCGTATAAACTTTTCTTTTGTTTTGTATTCATTTTTGTATATTTTTTAGTGTAACATAATTAATAAAATTTGCTTTTTTGTTTTATTTGGGTTTGAGAAGTAATTTACTACTTTTTAGCAGTTAGTTTTTTTTTTACTACACAATTCTGAACCATTTTTTTTTCTAAGTTATCGATCGAAGGATTGGAACAATTTTCTTGCCTGAAATAATATAGGTCTCTTCAAGGCTAGAGTGAATAGGTTCGTCATAAACTAGTGCGTCTTACCATCAACGATTGCATCACTGCCTACCGTTAGGTGCGATCACAGTCAAGCATTTTTTTATTTCATTTTACATACGTCTGTACAATGGTGACCTTGGAAATTTCTTAATTGTCTTTTTTTACACATTTTCACGAAATTTATTCGGCTGTAAATTTTGGTATTTATTATTTCGTAGAAAAATTCAGTGACAGTTTTTTTACTTATTTTTTTTAATTGGCAATTTTTCCGTATGGTGCCGGACGTAAAGAATACTACCATCCCATTTCTTCCCGTGGGTGTCGTAAGAGGCGACTAAGGGATATTTTTAAGGCCGTGCCTACTAATAAGCACTTAAGGTCACCGTGTGGGGTCGGTTAAACTTCCAACAACAGCATTCCCAAGGAGGGTTAGCGTCAGGCAGGCGGCCGGCTGTAAAATAGTAGCCAAAACCCAAAGCAATATGTCGGTTATGAATGGAATGCGAGATAGGGTTAGGGCGTACCCCGCAGGCGACGCGCAGGGGCAGCACCCGGCTCCTGTGGGAAATGGATCAGGGTTGTTGCACCATCCCGGGCGGGTGCAACGTAAGAAGTTAGCTCGGGAAATGAGATTGAGGTATGCAAGTTGGAATGTAGGGACTATGACTGGAAGGGCCAGAGAGTTAGCGGATGTATTAAAAAGAAGACGAATAAACGTAGCGTGCTTACAAGAGACTAAATGGAGAGGAACAAAAGCGAGAGAAATTGGTGAAGGATACAAGTTCTACTACTGTGGAAGTGATGGCAAAAGGAATGGTGTAGGAGTAGTGTTAGATAGCAAATTAAAAGAAAGTGTGATGGAAGTACATAGGATGAATGATAGAATTATAGTTGTGAAAGTTATGTTAGAGAATGTTATGTTGAATGTAGTTAGTGTGTATGCACCACAAGTAGGATGTAATGAAACGGTGAAAGAGAAGTTTTGGGAGGATTTTGATACGGCCTTAATGAACATCCCTGTACATGAGGAGTTGATAGTGGGAGGTGATTTTAATGGACATGTGGGAAGAATGAGAGGTATGTATGAAAGAGTACATGGCGGATGGGGTTTCGGAAATCCAAACAATGAAGGAGAGACACTGTTGCAATCCGCTACTGCATTTGATCTAGCAGTAGCCAATACGTGGTTTCAGAAAAAAGATGAACACCTGGCCACGTATAAAAGTGGTAATCATAAGACGCAAATAGATTATTTTCTAGTTCGGCGCAACCACTTAAAGTATGTTATGGATTGCAAAGTGCTGCCAGGAGAAGACTTAGTCTCGCAACAAAGACTCCTGGTTATGACATCAGTGGTTCAAATTCATTGTAGGAAAACCAAAGAGCGCCCGCCTCCTAGAATAAAATGGCACAGGCTAGAGAGAAATGACTGCGCGAAGAAGTTCAGAGAGCGAGTGGTGGACAGAATGATAGAGATGGGAGACATGAATGATCGAAGTATAAATGAAAGCTGGAATGAGATGGCTGAGTGTATAATGCAAGCAGCGAGAGATATTTTGGGAGAGACGAAAGGAAAGGGCAGAATAGATAGAGATACATGGTGGTGGTCGACAGAAGTTCAGAATGTATTGAAAGAAAAGAAGAAAAAATTCAAGGAATGGCAGTGTGTACAAACAGATAATGTTAGTTTGAAAGCTGAAAGAAAGAGTGAGTATGATGCTTTAAAGAAAAAAGCAAAGAAAGCCGTGGCAATTGCAAAAGCAAAAGCCCAGGACAAACTATATGATACATTAGACAGTCCTGCAGGCCAGAAAGAGCTGTACCGGCTTTCTAGAATGAGAGAAAGAAAGGCGAGGGATGTTTGCCAGGTAAGATGTGTAAGAGATGAAAGTGGAATGGTTCTATCGGATAATGAAAAAATCAAAGAGAGGTGGAAGGAATATTTTGAAAGACTTATGAATGAGGAAAATAATTGGAGTAGGGTTTTAGAGAATAAACCAGTGAATGTGGGGTTAGTGAGAATGGTTAGTGTGGAGGAAGTCAGGGTAGCAGTGAATGGAATGAAAAATGGTAAAGCCATTGGCCCGGATGGAATACCAGTTGAGGTGTGGAAGTTATTGAGAGTGGATGGATGGGTGTGGCTGGCTTTGTTCTTCAATAAGCTGTTGCAGGAAGAAGCAATACCTGATGAATGGTGCAACAGTTCTCTGGTGCCCATCTTTAAAAACAAAGGTGATGTGCTTGAGTGCAACAGTTATAGAGGAATAAAGCTAATGTCGCATACCATGAAAGTATGGGAGAAAGTTATTGAACGGCGGCTGAGAGAAGAGAGTGAAATTTCACAGAACCAATTCGGTTTTATGCCTGGTCGTGGTACAACGGATGCCATATTTGCTATACGCCAGTTGTGCGAAAAATACAGAGGTGCACATAAAAACTTGCACATGGTATTCGTTGACCTCGAAAAGGCATACGACCGGGTACCTCGTGAGGTTCTGTGGTGGGCCCTTAAGGAGAAAGGTGTGCCTGGGAAGTATGTGCAGTTGATCCGATCAATGTATAGTCACTGCAGTACACAAGTCCGGTCTGCAGCGGGCACCACTAACAACTTCAATGTGGCTGTCGGTTTACACCAAGGGTCGGCTCTCAGCCCTTACCTCTTCGTGATAATAATGGACGCTCTGACGTCGGACATTCAGGAAGAGGCTCCCTGGTGTATGCTGTTTGCCGATGATATTGTGCTGGTTGCCGAGAGTGCCCTAGAGGTCCAGAGCAGATTGGAGGTGTGGTGGCAAAGACTGGAGAGTGTTGGCCTAAAATTGAGCAGAACTAAAACAGAGTACCTGTTCTGCGATTTTGGCGGTCTCTCTAGTCCTGTGCCCATAGCTCTCGCCGGAACGCCCATACCAACCTGTTCCGATTTTCGGTACCTTGGGTCGCTTATCCAAGGGAATGGTGAGATAGACCGAGACGTGGCACATCGGATCAACTCAGGATGGATGAAATGGCGACAGGTCACTGGAACAACTTGCGACCCACGGATGCCCCTCAAGTTGAAGGGTAAAATCTACAAGTCCGTGATAAGGCCTGTCCTACTGTATGGGTCAGAATGTTGGGCTCTGAAAAAGACGGATGAAAAGCGATTGCATGTAGCAGAGATGAGAATGTTGAGATGGATGTGTGGTGTGACGAGAATGGATAAAGTGAGAAATGAGTATATTAGAGGAAGTTTGAAAGTGGCGCCAGTGACTGAAAAGTTGAGAGGGAACCGTTTGTCTTGGTATGGCCATGTAAAAAGGAGGGATGAAACGCATGTTACAAAGAAAGCCATGAGTATGAATGTGGATGGATGGAGAGGGAGAGGGAGACCAAAGAAGATATGGATGGATTGTGTGAGAAGTGATATGGAAGACAGAGGAGTTAGTGATAGCGTGACGGGTGACAGGACAGAATGGAAGAAAAAAACATATTGCGCCGACCCCAAATAAAACGGGACAAGGGCAGGAAGATGATGATGATGATGATTTGTTTATTTTAAGAAAGGGAGTCAATGCCCCCCGTCATTCGAGGGGTTAAAAAAAAATTGTCCCCATCACATTAGGTTGATTAGTTTAGAATGCCTAAGGCATTAAGTCCACCTTTATATTACACGAAAATTAAATAAATAAACAGCAATTGAAACACTCTACTATGTACAGTAATCCCGTCTAACTCCTTTCTAGTTAAGTTTGTCGGTGTGTGTGACCCCAGTGTGTGGAATTAATGCGGGTCATGGAGGATTATTGGTTTTCGCAAAAGGTCACGAGGATCAAACTTCGGGAACCCAAGATTTGCTAACCGTATATCTTAAATGGAGGTACGATTACGGCTTTAGTGAAGCAGTTAGAGAAAGTAAATAATTGTGTTGTTAAGTACGATTTAAAGTTGAGAACGTTTTTTTTTGTTACATGGATTTTGTTTCGGATGTATACCTCTTTAAATCTTTCCGGAAAGTGATCAAAATGAAAAAAAAAATGGTGCGTGGGGTAATACCTACTGATTTGAGAATTTTTTTTCAACATATTTAGAAATCAATCAATATTTATGAAAATACCATAATAATTACTCCGGTACGCGGTCGCCACTCCAGAACCTTTCACATTCATGCCAGTTTACGGAGCTTCACGCCTCTAATCTGGAGTCGCCATTATAAGTACCCATAAAACCCTATGTTAAATAAAAATATAGTTTTTTTTTATTTAGATTTTTCGCGCTTGACCGCTATATCAACTGATAGAAAGCGACGATGCGATCGACGTTGGAGCGCGCTTACCTAGAAGTAACCTATTCACTCTTGACATAAAGATTCCCGGATTGAAGTCATCAGGAAACACAGACTCTGGCAAAGAATTCCACTCCTCGGCTGTACGCACAATGAATGTGTTTTGTGTTTTCCCAAAACGTTTGTAATTTTTTTAACTTCTTTCCTCGCCTTCTTTGGGTGTCTTGCTGTTGATCTCACATAATATGTTAATTTGTAAAATGAAAATGGCTTTTTTACCTCTGAATGCTGTAAGTGAATGGCTTGAAACCTCTGGTCTGAGCTGTATGTAGTTAGGCCAACTGTTAAGAGGTGATAGTCTTTTCTTCGTATCCATGATACCTGGAACAATAGAGATAAACATATTAAACTGCTTGTGTAAATGATCTTAAGGTTTTTTTATGGTGGAAAAAATCATCGAATGACGAATCCCGCTCTTTGGTGGAGCGGGAGACTGTGTCAGACTTCTACTGACTAAACGACCCACCTTTCCTTCCTGCCTTAGTTCCAGGGCCCCGGTGTTTCGCTTTCGCATCAATCCTTGGCCCCAGAAGGCTTCAACCCTGCCGGGCCCCTACAGTTGCTGACAACTCCTTGAGGCGCGCGGGAACAGTGCGCACCGTCGACGACTTGGAAATAATCTTAAGGTAGATTACCTATAGTGAACTGAGACTATGCTAACTGAAGGAATCAGACTAAGACCCCTTGGTCTTAGTCAGCAAACTTAGACATTTCTACCAGGTCGAGCTGAAAACAAGCGCTGTGGCACATCGCATTATACATAAAGCCACAGCTTTAAGGTGGGCCTTCCTCACTCGCCTATCGTCAACGTCTCGCATGGTTCAAAAGCTTGTTGCTTCATTTAACAATCCAAAGTGATGTTTAATGCAAAAGAGAGAGAAAAAAGAGACAACACCTGAAAACTGTGTTGGCATTCGGTAATTCTATGATTTAATGTTCAATGTTTCACCAAATTTTTCCAAGAAATACGTGTTTTTTTTTTTAAACTTTCCTTACGGACTTTTGAAAAAAAAAACATAATTTATAATCTCGATGAAATGTGCAAGGCTTTTAAGTATTTTTATTATATTTAGAGTACATTATGAAGAGTTAAAGTTCACGTAATATAGCAGATTTTCAGAGGTCTTTACTGGATTACTCTTACACAAATTTATGTTTTGATATATATAATTATATGATACAATCCATTTCACAACTTAATTCTTTGAACAACACAATAACACTATGTTATTATTGGATGATTTTTACCTACCATAAAAAAAAAAATAAAAAAAAAATCTTGAAACTTAAGGTAAATATATTCTACTATATTGTTCGAGTGGGAAAAGGAGAAAGAGATGAAACTACCATCTCACTTCCTCCCTCGAACGACTGACCTTTCAACACATGATAGTCCGTAGAGAGCGGGATAGATAAATTAATTTTAGTTAAAATTTTAGAAAGCAGATAAATCGATTTCAATAATATAGAGTTAATAATACTCAGTCTAAATTCCCAGAATAATATATATGGCGATGAAATCCCGGGAATTTTACCTTGCTAAAGCATTTAGATTAAAACAAAGCTCTTTTTTTTGTCTGTAAGCCTTCTGTAAAATAAATAAATTAAAAAGACGACAGTTTTTATGTGTGTAATATTGCTTAATATTTCAAGCTCTATTGGGTGTCCTAGTTTGGATAAAATTTAGCACAATTAAGTCGACTATTTCTTGAAACAGCATTGATCCCATCAAAATCAAAATCTCAAGTCAAAATATTTTTATTCACATTACCATAGGAACTGAAATCCGAAAACTCGCATTTCGCAAATATTTAAAGACCTCGTGTTATGAACAAATACAACAATCCGAAATCATCTATTGAGCTGATGTGGAAACTAGACCAAACACCCGTCTAGTCGAGGGATCCTCTCCTTTCAACTGAGGTATAGTTCGTTTTTTAATCCTAGACTTCGATTTGACAACTCAGAATGTCACACTCTAGAAATATGTTCCCAATTTTCTTGAGTTTGACGTTTTAAAATGTCAAATCGTAGTCTAGGATTAAAAAACGAAATATAGGTGGAGATTTACACCCTATTCAACATACTTTTAAAGGTCATTGCATAAAAGTGTCCCACCCACCAGCAGACTAGAAAGAAGTGTTATTCGAAGCGTCTAGTTGAAGGGATATTTCAAAAGTGTGGAGTTTAGGTTTTATAAACTACTAGCTTTTGCCCGCGGCTTCGCCCGCGTGGGTTTGGGGTTTCCGGGATAAAAAGTAGCCTATGTGCTATTCCGGAGTGTATCCTATGCCTGTGCCAAATTTCATTCAAATCCATTCAGTAGTTTTTACGTGAAAGAGTAACAAACATCCATACATCCATACATCCATACATCCATACATCCATACTTACAAACTTTCGCCTTTATAATAGTAGTAGGATTATATTTATACCTAAACTAACTTGACCCAAGATCTTAAATATAATTCTTAATATAGTACTGTCATACATTTTTGAAAGTGGCTTGGCGAGCCCTGTCAAATTCTACAAAAATATTTGACAAAGAGTATGTTTAAAATACCCATTCGCCAATTCGCACTGCGCCCGAGTGGTGAGTTACAGCCCATTCCCTCTTCTAGAGAGGAGGCCTGAGTCTCAGCTGTGGGAACTTTAATAGGCTGACGATGATGATGATGTTTAAAATTGTCCACAAAAATAAAACTAGTTTCAATCTGTTGGTGGATACCAACAAATTTGAAATAGTTCTTTGTATATTTATCACAAGACCATAATTTTCCTTAGAACAAATTTCTACTATGACGCAGGCAGAAAGTATAAAAAGGAATCATTACATAGTATAAAACAAAGTTGCTATGCCCTATGTATGCTTATATCTTTAAAAGTTCGCAATGGATTTTGATGCGGTTTTTTTTTAATAGATAGACTGATTCAAGAGGATGGTTTATGTGTATAATACATGCGTAATATCTATACATATAATAAAATCGTAGAGAAGTCAAAACTGTACATTGAATATTTTTTTAAAAGAATACTTGAAGCGTGATCTACAATCGATACCGAAGCCAAAAATATAGTTTTTAGAATTTTTGTCTGTGAGTCTGTTTGTCTGTATGTATGTCCGAACTGAACTCAAACAGTACTGCATGGATTTACTTCAAATTTTGCATGAATATAACTAAGAGGCCGGGTCGTGCAATGGGCTACATATTATCACGCTATCACCTACGGGGGAGGAGCAGTGAATCTTTATTATTCTTACGCATTCTGTGACAGCGTGTAAGCTAACGACTCATAATTAAATGTTGTTTTTTACCGACTTCACAAAAAGGAGGAGGTATTATGTTCGGATGTTTGTATGTTTTTTTTTTTTTGTATATTTGTTCATCGATTACTCCGTCAATCATTGACAGATTTTCAAAATTCTTTTTTTGTTCGAAAGTAGACAGTTCTGAGGGGGTCCCATTGTCACCAAGTTAAGATCTGATGATGGGATCCATGATAAATTGAGGGAACTCCTTAAATATCATAGGCAAACATATGTTTTTTTTGGTATTTTCATCTAGATATGCAGCTTTTACAATCAAAAAGAAACATTTGTGGAAGTGGAACTGATGAAGAAGACCAGAAATGGGTAATGGAACTTCATATTTATGCAGACATCACAATAAAATTACAATACAAATAAATTATGGTGTGAATAGTTAGGTTGAAAATGGTATCATTAAAATGACCTGATGATAATGATGATGATGATGGAGACGGAAGATAGGCACCGGAACTCCGTAATTAATCAATGTATCCTAGCGGTGTTTGGGCTCATTAAAATTGTCATGAGATTCACTTTGGCTCTCAAGTACTATTGAACTGATCTGATGATGGAGCCGGAAGGTGAAAGGGAGATACAGGAACTTCATAATAAAACTATGTATCCTACCAGGGTTTGGGTTTATTGAAATTGTCATGAGAAATAGGTACTCTGGTTATAAGTATATCGCAGCTAAAAAGGGTGAAATAAAAAAATAACTTTAATTTCTGAAGTCGGTGGTTCTTGGTATTATTTGTCTCTTATTACCTAAACACCGACTTCCGGAATTAAAGTTATTTTTATATTTTTGAAGAAGTCGGTATATTTTTTTGAAAAAAGTTTTTTGACAAAACCATGCTTTTCATTTTCATCAAGCTACACAATAAAAACTACGTCATTTAAGTAACTTGGAGAAAAACATAGTTTAAAGAATGTAAAACATAATTTTGAAGCATGAAAATACATAAAAATCAAATCAAGTTACAAGTTAACACTTTTTAGAAATTCATAATTTAAATTTTATCACGTTCGTAGGTAAGTAGTTAGTTATTCATATAATTCATAGATGGCAGACTTTCTTCATAAAAGTTGTATGGTACATTTCGTTTTGACAAATTCAAGTTCCAACAAAACCCTCAAAATCTTGAGCAGTCTTTTTTTTTTTAATTTGTCTTCCTCTGAAGACAACTTAAATTTTTTTTACAAAAAAGTTGAGTTAAAATCATCCAATGACGAATCCCGCTTCTGGGCGGAGCGGAACAGTGTCAGACTCTTACTGACTAAAAAACCTGCCCCATTCTTTCCTTGCCTTATTCCCAGGCCCTGGTGTTACGCTTTCACATCTACCCTTGGACCAGGAGGCTTCGACCCTGCAGGGCCCCCACAGTTTGCTGACAACTCCTTGAGGCGCGCGGGAACAACGCGAGCCGTTGACGACTTGGATTCGGTCTGGACAGTTACCAGACGGCCGGACGGTGAGCTACCCATTGCTCGCCGTCCGCGAGCCCGTGTTTACGGTGGCCGGATATCGGCGGGAGCGCGGCGGCGACGAATACGGCGAGGGCGCTGTTGCCTTTGCCTTATGCGGTCGGCCTCCTTCTTTACGAGCATTACTGCTTCGCTGAATGACCGCCTGCTATTCCTCTTCGCTGGGGACCATGACCTGAACCAAGGGCCGGCGCAAGAGGTCGCCGCCACCGATCACCCCCACGAGGACACAGCGATGCTTTTCCCAAGCGGGGCACATCTCCACCGTGTGCTCACACGGCCACCCGACACCCGAGTGGCGACACCCGAGCATCTCTTCCGCACGAATCCGGTGCAGGAATCTCTCGAACTTGCCATATTAGGTGAGAACCTGCGTCATGCGGAAGGTGAGGACGCTGTGAGATCTATCCAGTCACGCCTCAAAGAGGGGACTTACCGCCGAAAATTGGAGGCTTGGTTTTGAAGTTATGGCGAATTAAAATATTACGATTTCTGCTGCACGGCCCGTTACGAAGTGAGCGTCACCAAGGCGGGGGTATGCATGCGGAAGGGGAGTTTAGATCTATGAGTAAGGTTCCCACGCAGCTCAGGTAAAAGTTCTGCTCCTTACGCAGCGGTCGTGCGCGAAGTCTAATAATGTTCGTGCGATTTTTTTAGATTTCGTTCTTAAAAAATAAACTTATGTAAAAGTTCTTCTCAGAGCTAATCATCATTTCTTCTCAGAGTTAATCAACAATTCTTTTCAGGGCTAACCAACAGTTCTTTTCAGGGGTAACCAACAGTTCTTTTCAGAGCTAGAATATTACACGCTACATATTAATATTTTTTTTAATGTTTGATAATGCCTAAGAGAGCCAGGTCTCAACTTTCTAAACATAATTCTCAAGCACGGGTAGCAAAAATACGTCGTATGGAAGAATCTTCACGTGAACGTTCACAACGACTTGCTGAACAAAGTCAGAGAAACTCACAGGTACGCGTACGAGAGTCGAGTGTCGAACGTTCGCAACGCCTTGCACAACAAAATCTGAGAAGCTCTGAGTTACGTTCAAGTTTAGTTCAAATGAGTTCTCATGGGGGTTCCTTTTAGAACGTAGGTGCTCACTAAGACGGAATTTTGTAAAATTCAACCCCTAAGGGAGTCTAAAGGGGGTTAAAAGTTTGTATGAAAGTCCTCTGTTTTTGAAGTAAGAGACTTGAAATTTAAAATGTATACTCTCTAGATGTTGTGGTGGTGAACTAATAATGTACCTATCCTTAGAAATCAATTAGGGGGCTAAGGGGATAAAAGGGGGGTTGAAAGTTTGTATGAAAGTCCTATGTGTTTGAAGTACTTAGGAGAGTTGAAATTTAAAATGTATGCTCGATAGATGCTAAGAACGGATTTTACGAAACTCCATCCCTAAGGGGTAAAACGAGATCCACGCGTACGAAGTCGCGGGCAGCCGCTAGTATTAAATATCAGTATCCGTGCGGAGCTGGGGCGGGTCGCTAGTAATAAATAAATAAGAAACTTACAAACAACCCGTTATAAAATGCACTAAAAAATAAAAAGTTACAAAGTTGTACCAGAAAATTTTCTCTTAACTTGCAATCGAGAACAGCCTGGGTGTCTGCCAATGCGTTTAAGTAACACTAAGACCAATTTATTGGTTACTTCGAACGGTGTTAAATGGCGTCTCATAGATCGATACGTCTCGTGAACTTTGCTACGTGTTAAGTTAAACTGGGTATATGTGTTAAGTTAAACTGGGAACTTGTGTAAAGATTGACTGTGTTAAGATACGTAATTTTTGTAGATTGAAGTTACGATATTTATTTATTAAAACTTCATGCACATAACACTGTACAAAGGCGGACTTAATGCTTTAGGCATTTTCTACCAGTCGACCTTAGGGTGATGCAGAAACATAACATGGTAGGTTCAACATAAAAAAAATGACAAAAAGAAAAGAAACAAAATATAGTAATAATAAATACTTATTTAGACACATACATATAAATAAGGAAGGTCATTGCTGAGATAAATCCGTCACGACGACGTCTACGTCTAGCAAATGTAGTCTCGTGCCTTCACCTTAAAAGACAATCGGCTGGTCGCCATCCTGATACGAGAGTGTTAAGAGTAGCTAGCCCGAGATACAGAGAGCAGAGCAGTGGTGATAATGAGAGCAGTGGTGGCTAAGTGGTAACGGCCCCGACTTACGAGTTTTAGGTCGCGGGTTCAAACCTAGTCAGGCGCATTACTTTGTGTAATTTATTTCGTCACCACTGCTCTCAAAACGGTGAAGGAAAACATCGTGAGGAAACCGGCATGTCCTAGAACCAAGAATTCGAAGAGATGTGACATCCGCAATGGGCCCGCGTGGTGGGTTATGGCCCAATCCCTCTCCTAGAGAGGAGGACTTTATCCCAGCAGTGGGAACATTAAAAAGGCTGATGATGATGGACCCGAGATACATATCCGTACAACTGCTCTTAGGTGTTTATAACATTATTACACATTTTCTCAACATATTTTCTAAACACAGATTTTATTTTGGGACGTTATTAGAGATCTTTCTGTAGATATTTTGTAAAAACAGATTCTATATCTTGTGCAATTTTTATGTAAATACAAATTAGTGTAAAAATAATTCAGTTAAGACTTTTGAAAATTTCCTATTTTGCGTAAAATAAACTCTTTCATAATATTCTCATAATTACATAAATAATAAAAAAGAAAACATGTCTATAAAAACCTTGCACATTTCATTGAGATTCTGAATAACGTGAATTTTGTTCCAAAAACTTAATAGGAAGGTATTTAAAAAAAAAACACACGATAAGTGTATTCCCAAAACATTTTGTGTGGGTGTTAAAGTCTGGTATTTTAATAATTACCCAGCCCACTTGATGGTATTAAGTCGTGGAAATCTTATAAGAGTTGCGAAATAATCTAATACCAAGAAACCGATCAGTCAGTATCTTTCATTTTCCACGTTATTCATCTAATGTTATGAAATAAAGAAAGAAGGAAAATATTTTTATTTGCGGGACGTATCTACTCTTAGGTAATATTTATTTACTAGTAATTAACAGAAGGAAAAAAAAAAGAGCGAAACAAGCTTTTAAACCACGTTTACATTGACTATAAACAGATCAGAAAGGCCTATTTTCTTAGGTATTAAAGTATGGGCGAGCGGGAGGGGGAAGGTTTGTTAGACTTTTTGAACTACTTATTGCTTGCCATGTAGGAAGGGCGCTCTTAAAAATCTCAATTATTATTAGGAAAAATAGCCATTATAAATTCGTAATTTTATAAATTGACATTACTGTTAATTTTTATTGTTATTTTTTTTCATTATATCAAAATCACCATTGTTATTGGATTAAGTAATTATTCATGTAAAATTGGATTACGGAATGCCTGAATGATAAAGCCTGTCCTCTGGTTATTATAATTATCCTTCTCTGCTGTGCCCGACAGGGTCCATGATTGTTTCTTTTTGCTAATGTATACCACCTAAGCCTACATTGTGGATTGCAATAAAGAATTGAGAATTGAGTATAAGAACAGGGGTGCATTTTAGTGCACCGGTGTTCTCGATTTCTATTGACCTAAAGTGCGCATACACAAAATGGTTTCCTTATTTGTTTGGAATATTATCAAGTAATCTCTCTTGCTCTGCATACATCGAGAGTGTTTGATTTTTTCTAACTAAAAATCACAAAGATTTAATACTTCCTGAAGTCTCAAATCTCGTAAAGTATCAAGAATTTATTTATTGAAGAATCTTATTATGCTTTAGATTGACATAATTCTCTCGCAATTTTAAAAACTCTGTGATTTAATGGTTTTGCTTATGATTTCGGGATTTTAGAGGAGGTATTACCTATCAATTCTATGTAACTTCTTTCCACAAACTTTACGCTGAGGATCCGGCGTCAATTACCAGCCACCTAGCTCCCCGTCTGGTTGTCTAGTATTCGTCTGGACCGAGCCGTCATCTTTGGCGTAAAGGCACGCGCGGCTCAAAAAGCTATCAGGTTGCTACGGCCATCTGAGGTCTTAAAATGCAAAGAGGCCCCGAAGGAACACAGGTCTGGTAGTCAGTAAAAGTCTGACACACCTTTCGGTTCTTTGTTTCATTTTTGCGTCTCAAATGGGTAGCACTTGATCTCACTTTAGTTAGAACGCGTCCGAGATATCGTAGAGGTGTCAGTGTGTATGTTTTTCGAGCGCGCTTTGTATGTAGATAGGACGTCTTCTGTATAATCTCTCTTTTGTTTTTTTTTTGTGAGAAAAACCATTAGACGATCTACTACATTCAAAAAAATTTTTTTTTCTAGACCCATGTCTGATGACTCGACATGACTCACTCTTCAATCAAACCTCTAAGACCATACCTCTAAAATCGCATTACTAAACAACACACCAACTTAAGACCCTCCATTTCAGAATATATTTTCTAGTTCACTGAATATTGAACCGTATTTAGAAATAAGCCCAGCTCAGAACCTTACGGGCCCACATTAAATTAATTGGTAAATGAACTCCCGTCCTACAATTTATTTTCTGAACGCGAACTATAAAATTCACCCGACCTAGGGTATATTTTCAAGCCCGCTGAAGCGTGTGATTTTGAAAAATAGTTCGAGTTACTCAGCGTGTGTAATGATTGATTTTTTTTTTCTTATATAATATGATTTTCTAGTTCAAGGAACATTTGAAAATACGAATCGGAATCACTTGTTAATGTTACACAAGTCTATATTTTTTCCATACAAATTTCGAGAATGTATTATTACTCCACAGTTTGACGTTCTATAATCAAAATCAAAGTTTGTATCGTTTTATCATATTACAATTTTTTTCTGTACAAAATAAGAAAAAAAAATACCATTAAAAAGTTATGAGCCAACAAATTTTCGTTTTTCTTGATGTCAACTTGGAGTGTAAAAAATAATACAAAATTTCCAAAACAAAGTCGGTATCAACAAAGTGCAATCATCGAATATTAGTATAAGATTTATTTTAAATTGATTTATGCAGTAATTTTTCCATAAAATACGAGTAGTAACCAAAGACGGGTGATACAACAGAATACAGCTTGGTTTTTTTTCATGGTCGGGAAAAATCACCCAATAACGAATCCCAGTCAGACTCGTACTGACTATACAGATCCACCCTACACCGTTCCTTCTTTGCCTTTCGCACTGAGGCCAAGCCTTCGTTTCACAAAAAGACTTTGGCCCCAGAAGGCCTCAATTTTTTGCAGAGTCCCTACGGTTTTGCTGACAAATCTTTGAGGCGCGCGGGTACAGAGCGCACCGTCGATAACTTGAGCTTGGTCTGGACTGTTACCTGACGACCGGATGGCTAGCTACCAATTGCAAGCACCTACGGTGGCCGGAAACAGGGATCGAATCCTGGCTGCGCCTGGGGGTTGCGGGGGCTTCCTCCTTAGCTAGCATTATTACTTCGCACAAGGAAGCGACTGCCTCCCACCACACCTCGCTCAGGACCATGACCTCCAGCACTCTACCACATCGCCCCCACGAGGACACGGCAATGCTTCTCCCAAGCGGAGCACACCTCTTCTGTATGCTCCACCATAGAAGACAGCTAAGTACAAATAATTGGATTCCTATCTACACTAGTCTACACTAATATAATAAAGAGGTAAAGTTTGTTTTTTTGTTTCTATGTTTGTAGGAGGTAATCTCTGGAAGTACTGGTCCAATTGGAAAAATTTTAGCAACAATAGAAAGCTGCTTTACTCCTGAGTGCAACAGGCTATATTTTTGAGCCGCTGACAAAAGCTAGTAGTACTATAAATTAAGTCCCGAACCCACGACCTCCGGCATAGCAGTTAGGGTCGCTAACTACTAGACTGACAGGTCCATAATGATGGATAATGAAGATGGCATTGGATTATTTTCCCCACGAAAATAAAAGCGTTGAAAAGTACCTCAATAATTTTCTGTATCAAAACAGGACTCTGTGCTTTACTGGGTCGACTACAACTTGATATCATTGATATCCCCTGAGACCAAAGACTAGACTAACTAAACTCTATTTTAAACACCACCTGTTGCTCATTGAACGTTGTAAAACTGATTCAGAACGAATCAGAAAAAGATTTTCAATATAAAAATCGTTTTTAAATAACACCTCTGTGGCCGATATAGATTTTTTTCACTTTCTAGATTGTTTCAATTTTATGCAATGATTGATTGCACTTCAATTAATTAAAGCGTATATTTTAGAGTTCGAAATAAATTGCAATTTTTTTTTTATGGTAGGTAAAAATCATCCAGTGACGAATCCCGCTCTTGGGCAGAGTGGGAAACAGTGTCAGACTTTACTGACTAAACAACCTACCCCGTTCCTATATCGCCATCTATACCGGGGCTAGAGCCTTCCTTTCAGACACGAACCCTTGGCCCCAGTTGGCTTCGACCCTTCTGCAGGGTCACTACGGTTTGCTGACAACTCCTTGAGTAATTGCTATCAGTAAGACTGCTTCCAATCTGCTTGAGTTTTTGTAGATACGTCTGTCACTCTGTTTTTTTAATTCATTAATTTAGCCTCAAGAGGACACCGGTGTCTTCACACCTATTGTTTTAATTGTGTGCGTAATAATTTTAAGTTAATTAAGTTTAATTAAGCCTTTATAATGTTCCCACTTCTGGGGCTCAGGCCTCCTATCCTGGAGAGGAAATGGGCGGTAATCCACCACGCGGGCTCAGTGCGGGTTAGTGGATATTGCATTTCGAATATTTGGTTCTAGGACAAGCCGGCTTCCTCGTATATTGATTTAAAGACATTGTTATCAATTAATCGGACGCTCCTCTTACAAATTTAAGCTTTCTCTAACTTCAGCCACATAATCAATTTACAATGTACACCAATATAATAGAGAGGTTTTTTTTTTTTTTTAACTTGCAATAAACTAGTGCTTGACTGCGATCCCACCTGATGGTAAGCAGTGATGCAATCGTTGATGGTAAGGCGCACTAGTTTATTTAAAAAAAAAATAAAGAGGTAAAGTTTGTTTTTTTGTTTTTTTGTTTGTAGGGGGTAATCTCTGGAACTACTGGTCCGATTTGAAAAATTTAAGCAACAATAGAAAGCTGCTTTACTCCTGAGTGACATTGGCTATATTTTGTGTACGCGGGCGAAGCCGCTAACAACAGCTAGTTTATCAATAAATTCTATTCAGATATTGACAACAACACTTTTCTGTACATTAATTACGCAATAAAGCCTGATATATCAAAATAAACCAGTACAGTGAAGCATGGATTAATTTCGCTTGCCAGCAACACTGGTTGAAATTGATTAAAGCAATTTTAAGCCATCATATCATAAATTATGGTTTCAATGAGTTCCTATTGTGATATTGTGGTTACATTATACGATGTTCTGTTACTAAGGATTTGAATGGCCTGTTGTTCTAGAGGTTAGTGGTCCTGACTGCTATGCCAGAGGTTGTGGGTTCGGTTGCCGTCCAGGACAAATGTGTGTGTGATGAGCACAAACATTGTTCTGTGTCTGGGTGTAATTTATCTATAACTAGCGACCCGCCGCTTCGCACGCGTACTGATATTAAATATATTATGCACGTATTATGCACAAAAACCTTCCTCTTCAATCACTCCATCTATTAAAAAAAAACGCATCAAAATCCGTTGCGGAGTTTTAAAGATCTAAGCATGGGTCCCGGTGTATGAGACAGACAGGGACTTTGTTTTATACTATGTAATTCTGAGTATGTAATGATGGGTGTAATTTATCTATAATATGTATGTGTTCAGAAATATATAAGTATGTTTATCAGTTGCCTAATACTCATAACACAAGCTCGATCTACTTAGCTTGGGACTAGACGACGTTGTGACATAGTAAAAAAAAACAATATAAAGAAATACAACATAATTTTATTGTGCAGTGATAGCCAAGAGCTAACGGCTCGTAAATCAGGGGGTTTCGTATGCCGTAATTAGAGACCCAATTAAAAAGTTATTGTGTCTCGCGTAGATCTGCGTTCATACGAATGGTTAAACCAAGTCAGGCACAAACTCTACTTTTTGTGATTTATTTTATCACCATTGCTAACACGGTGAAGGAAGACATTGTAAGGATAGTATATCCCAATATAAAAAAGTCTAAGACATGTGACTTCCACCAACCCGCACTAGGCCTGGGCCGAAGCCTACTGAGGCCCCGGTTCGGTTTCTGAAAAGAAGGTCCGACCCCGGTAAAGGCTAAGAAGGAATAGGGTGGGTCACTTAGTCAGTAGTATAGTCTGACACTGTTTCTCGCTCCTCCCAAGGGCGGGATTCGTCTTTAGATGATTTTTTCCACTGTAAAAATACCTGCACTAGGCCTGGGTGATGGATTACGACCTTTTTTTTCTAAAGAGGAGGTCTAAGTCCCAGAAGTGGGATCATTACAAGGCCGGTTATAAACACCCTCGACTCTAACGTTTTTATAACCTGTACGGTCCAAACTAAACGTTGTAACTCGTCATTTATACCACGTACACAGAAGGATTGAAACAATTTGTTTGCTGCGGTCTTCCTATCATATTATATTATGTACGAGTTCACTGTCAGTATTGAAATGTTTTTTTTTATGGTAGGTAAAAATCATCCAATGACGAGTTCCGCTCTTGGGTGAAGCGGAAAACAAGTGTCAGACTCTTACTGACTAAACAACCTACCCCGTTCCTACATCGCCATACATACCAGGGCCAGAGCCTTCGTTTTCAGACACAAACCCGTGGCCCTGATTGGCTTCGACCCTTCTGCAGGGTCCCTACGGTTGCTGACAACTCCTTGAGGCGCGCGGGAACAGTGCGCGCCGTAGTATTGAAATGTTAATATAACGTGATAACCACTGTATAAAAGGCGGGGTCCTGGTGTCCTGAAATACAGGCGTGCTGCCTAGTTTAGGCACCAGTCTCCCACAATAAAACAGTTTAAAGAACATGTTGTAATTGTATAATATTGTGGTGACAAATAAACATATTAATAATAAATAATTAAGTGTCTTCAAGGCTAGAGTGAATAGGCTCTTAATAAACTAGTGAGCCTCACCATCAACGATTGCATCACTTTCTATCAGCAGGAGATCGCAGTGAAGCAAGTCGTTTACATGGTTTTTTTTAACAGCCTGTTGTAAGTCCCAGCGCTGGGAAAACGCCCCTCCTTTTTCCTTCCTTTTCTGTTTATATTATTAACAAAAAAAAAAGACTAATTTTAAATACCTCACATTTTGAATGTCACCACAAGAGCGTCCATAAAATCTGGCCACTAGTTGCTTCCATTTTTAAAACTGCTCCCGTACGTCAGGTTTAAAATCTTCTTTTAATGGACAACAGGTTGGCCAGTGTCCACTATTCATTAAAAACGTAAACGCTTTGCGTCAAAGGGAAGCGAAGAGAGCGTTGTTTATACTAAACACTAGTTATCTCACTAAACGCAGTTTAACGCGAAAGTAGACTTTAAAAATTATATTTTCACCTATTTAGCGACTTGGTCCAGCAAAAAAATGGTGGTTTCTTTCGAGACGGTACCTTAGAAAAATATTTGAAAAGGACTTTTTTATTATTATTTTTTTGAAGTGGTAAAAATCATCGAATGATGAATTCTGCCCTTGGGCGAAGCGAGAGACAGTGTCACTGTATGATCTGTTGCTAGATCACACACTACTTTTAGATGATAGGGGCAGAATATAATAAAAGATGGCAAAGTAATTTAAACTGTTGTATTGTTCCAAAACTATAGGTAAAATGAACTAATGGACTGATGTGTGTGAATAAGTGACACGTGGCCCTTGCTGGCCGTAATGAGAACGCCCGACTTGATGGCTCGATGCGAACTGATGATTATTATAAAGTAAAATGAATGTGAGGCGTAAATGCTGACTTGCAGTATGTGCGGTTGCACCGTACAGTCACACTTCTACAAACTAAACGACCCACCGTACCTTCTGGTCTTAGTTCCAGGGCCCCGGTGTTCCGCTTTCGCGTCAACCTTTGGCTCCAGAAGGCGAGAGTATGTCAGACTTTTATTGACTAAAAAAACTTCTATCCTTTATTTCCTTGCATCTCGAGATCCCCAACCCACCAGTGAAAAATGTAATAGGGTGATTGCTCACCATAAAAAAAACTTGAGGCAATTTACGAATACATATAATGTATAGCAATGTTAAGTAAGATCAAAATAGCTTACAACTGCATAAGTAAGACTACCAGATCATAAATTGTGCGCTTAACAGCAACACAGTAAGCGCATTACAATTTATTTGCTGTCAGGAATATGCTCAGCTGCTAACTACGTAGTTTCAAGCAAGAAATGTCTTAGCACCACGATTATGTTTGTATGAACAATACTGGAAACCTCACAGTCTTTTGTTTTGTGTTTTGGGATTACTGTAATCTAGTGCCTGTAACACTGTTGCATATTTTATTTATGTTACAACTTAAACTCTCCATGCAAGTTTTAAATATAAGGATTTTTTTTATTGCAATAAACTAGTGCTTGACTGCGATCCCACCTGATGATAAGCAGTGACGCAACTAATCGTTGATGGTGAGGCGCACTGGTTTATTAAGAGCCTATTCACTCTAACCTTGAAGACACCTAATTATAATCGGATGGAAAGACTGCAGCTGGCAAACTGTTCCTTTCCCTCGGTATAAATGACGAGGCAAAGTGATTAGTCTAAACCATAGATGTCTTAACAACATAAGGGTGGATATTTGCCGTGATGCATGTTTTGGAGAGCAGTGGTGGCCAAATGGTAATGACCTCGACTTACGACTTGTCGCAGGTCCAAACCCAGCCAGGCGCACTACTTAGTGTAATTTATTTGATCACTTGATTGACTGTTCTCAAAACGGTGAAGGAAAACATCGTTAGGAAACCGGCATATCTTAAAACCAAAAATTCGAAGACAGGTTTTTATTTTGGTGGTAAGAATCATCTAATATTGAATTTCGCCGTTGGGCGGAGCGGGCCGCCCTCGGCTACGGTGACCGGAAATCAGGATCGGAATCCCGGCGGCGTTTGGGGCGTGAACTTCGTTGCCTCATGCGGTTGGACTCTTCCTTTGCTAGAATTACTGCTTCGCAGAAGGAGGCGATCGCTTGCCGCTCCCCTTCGCTCAAGAACATGGCCTCTACTAGGGCGCGAGATTACCGCCGCCGATTGCCCCCTTGAGGAAATTCTAAGACATTTGACATCCATCAACCCGCATTGGGCTCGCGTGGTGAATAACGGCAGTCTCCTTGAGAGGAGGCTTGAGTCCCGACAGTTTTTTTTTTATGGTATGTGAAAATCATCGAATGACGGGAAACAGTGTCAGACTCTTGCAAACTAAAAAAACTACCCCATTCCTTCCTTGCCTTATTTATGGGCCCTGGTGTTACGCTTTCGCATCAACCCTTGGCCCAGGAGGCTTCAGCTCCGTAGGGGCCCTACAGTTTGCTGACAACTCCTTGAGTCGCGAGGGAACAGAGCGCTGTCGAAAACTTGGGCTCAGTCCAGACTGTTACCAGACGACCGGACGGCGAGCAATGGGTAGGTCGCAAGCCAGATATCGGCGGCATCGCGGTGGCGACGGCTTCGATAAGGGCGCTGTTGCGGGAATATTATAAGGTCTATGCTATATACGTTAAGTTCCGTGCCTCAAACAAAACATAATTCTAGATGTCAAATATACCACTACTACCAACTATAATAATTAATGTTGACAACTAGATCTTGTGAAGCTCATTTATATGATTTATAGCCATATTCGTTGACAGACTAATGCCTAAGAAATAGGTCTTTGTAGACCAAACAACGCAATAACACAACACAAAGGAATATGTTATTTCCTTGCTGATGTCAGTTGTGGGTGATTTATTATTTCTGAACCTTTTTGACATATACCATTCGCTGTATGGGACAAGGTCATTGCGTTAATTCGAGTAGCGTCAAAAACAGTTTGAGTGATGTTACGTACGGCCATCGGATCTTAGCGAGTTTGAAGTTAAGCTCGCGAATTTTAGCGCTTGAAAACTTGTACAAAAATTAACTACTTACTTACTTGTTAAAAAAGTTTTAATAAAATAAATGGCATTAATAAATAGTTTTTAACAGTAATAACAATTGCAAATTGCAATTATTTGTTTAAACCATTTTTTTTTTAGTTTTTAGCTTGGATTTAAATATTGTAGTACGGAATCCTTTGTGGTTGAGTTCGACTCGCAATTGGCCATTTCTTTTTTGTTTATGATAGGCTTACGTTATACGACATTATCACAAGACATATAAAAGAAAAACATTTCATTTACATGCTAACGTTTCATTAATATTTAAAAAAAAAAATAGAAATAAACTTTTACGGATTTTCTTCACACGTCCTTTGTAGAAGACATGTTCCTCATTCTCCCATGAAAACCACACAAAATAGCCCGCCAGAATATTACCTAAATAGTAAATTAGAGTTACAAAACTAAAACAATAAATGCAAACCAACCAACGAAATGCGGCGTAAATGTAACACATTTAGCTGTTGCCAGTTTACAAGAGAGCTAATTTGTAAGCTTAACTTGAGCTGCCGGTAAATATACGTGGGTTCTGTTAAATATCCTTAGCGATATGCTTTTAGTACCGGATTCGGTAGTTAGGGTGATAAATTTCCCTTTCTAGACTTTGATTTATTGAATTAGTCGCTGCTGCCTGCGGCTTTGCCTGAGCCAGAGGAGTCTTAAGGGTCAAATTCAAAGTCAAAATCTTTTTATTTCACATAGGCCTACATACAAGTGCCCACTTGTAAAACGTCAGAAGCTAGTGCACGGTAATCTAAGATATGCGTCTACAATGTTCTCGAATTAACATTACTGAAAATAAAAAAGAGAATATCCTTTTAAGGAAAATAGTATCTGATGAAAAAAAAAAACTGATATTACCAGTTTTTTTTTAAGCAAAATGAAAGACACACGTGGGTTTTAGTCCGTAAAGCTCTAATTACTATACCTTATACTTTATTCGCGATAGCATTAGACAGAAGTTAAAAAAGTTTTTTTTTAATGTAATTCGAAGACATGTTTACGGCAATCCAAAGTGGTAAAAGGTGTCCCCCCTTCCCCCTGTAATTTCATAAATAAGAGAATGATAAAACTAAAAAAATATATATTTATGATGTACATGTAAACATGTAAACTTCCACCATGTAAACTTCCACCGAAAATTGGTTTGAACGAGATCAAGCAAGTAATTTTTTTTTTAATACATCATAAATCGTAAACCGCAATTGATACGGAACCCTGAGTATGTGAGTCCGACTCGCACTTGGCCGGTTTTTAATTACAAAGTACCCAAAAACCTTTAATCACTTTTTCCATTTTAAAAACTAAAAGTATATTGAGTACTAATTTACTTTCGCTAGAGTAATTACGTGTAATTAAGTAGGTACCCCCCGGAGTACCTCCGTCCTCCCTAACTAGTACCTCCCTCAAGTACTAGTTGACCTTTTGATCATTTCGTTAAAGGAATTGTGTCTCGACTATTTTTTGGGTCAATTATTTCTAGTTCAAAATGTTTCTTTTTTTCTTTTTGAATTTTATCGTAGCTAACTAAAATGTGTTGTTTAATATAATTATTTTCATTCCGATAGTGAAACCGTTTTAAGCAAGGTCACGAACACACCACTGCGTTTGCCACTGTTACTAATGAAAGAAAGAGGAAAGGAAGAAAAAATAAAGAAAGGGGCTGCCAAACTCTTCCAATTTGTTAAGAGTAGAGTGAAAGAACACTATCTTTCTCTTCCGTCATAGTTGCATATTTGTATGTATTATTTTATTGTGGTATTTATGTTATTATTCGTATGTATATATTCATTATAGCATATATATTTACATTTTATATTATTTAATTGTCAATTATTGTGTGTGTAAAAATTTTCTCTTTAGTTGTTACACACGGTGTCTACATCTCTATTTTTCTAACTCTCCTTTCGCAGGTACGCTGCAAGAGATTTCTTTAGAAATAAACATTATCTCTGTATCTATTTTTCTGTTTCCTTGTTCTTTTCTTTTATTCTTGTGTATACATAAATTAAATATTTAAATAAATAAAATAAGAAAAATATTGTTATTGCAGTAACAAACACTTGATTTTCCTTTGTGGTATTAAGCTTATGGTTCCTGGCTTTGTGGCTAACGTTAACCAGCCTATTTGTGGTGATTTTGTATAATAGTTAACGCTAAAGCTGTGTCCTAGTGTTTGTGGTGAGACGCTTAGGTGACCACGAAATGTAAGCCATTTCGAATAGCTTACTGTGATTATAATCATTCCGCTTGTGTTGATCGAAGAAATATGTCTTGATAGATAGATAGATAGATATATTCTTTATTGTACACTAAAATAAAATAACAATATGTACTTAAAGTAGCAGTGGTGGCCGAGTGGTAACGGCCTCGACTTACGAGTCGTAGGTCGCGGGTTCAAACCCAGCCAGGCGCATTACTTTGTGTAATTTATTTCATCACCACTGCTCTCAAAACGGTGAAGGAAAACATCGTGAGGAAACCGGCATGTCCTAGAACCAAAAATTCGAAGACATGTGACATCCACCAATCCGCACTGGGCTTGCGTTGTGGATTATGGCCCATTCCCTCTCCTGGAGAGGAGGCCTGTGTCCCAGCAGTGGGAACATTAAAAAAAAGCTGATAGTGATAGTTAAAATGTTTTGTTTACTAAAATTATTTTCATTCGAATGATAATGAAAGCATTTTAAGAACACTCACGAACACACCAAGGCTTTTTTTTTTAAACCACTGCGTTTGCTACTATGACTATTGAAAGAAAGAAAGAAAGAGAAAAGAAAGAAAGAAAAAAGAGAGAAAAGAGAAAGAAAGAAAAAAAAAGAAGAAAGAAAGAAAAATATTTTACTGCAGTGATAAATTGTCGATTTTCCTTTGTGGTATTAAGCTTATGGTTCCTGGCTTTGTGGTTAACGTTAACCAGCCTATTTGTGGTGATTCTGTATAATAGTTAACGCTTAAGCTGTGTCCTAGTGTTTGTGGTGAGACGCTTAGGTGACCACGAAATGTAAGCCATTTCGAATAGCTTACTGCGATTATAATCATTCCGCTTGTGTTGATCGAAGAAATATGTCTTGATAGATAGATATATTCTTTATTGTACACTAAAACTGAAATAACAATAGGTAAAATTAATCGGGTGTCATAATAGGCGGTCTTATCGCTAAGAGCGATTTTTCAAAGACAACATTTGGATGGATTTGACAAAGAAGGAAAAAGTGCAGAGTCCCTACAACCTTTGCAGGATTAAAAGTATACGTCCATTTATTTCCTTCAAAGTTATATTTAATAACGCACAACACAGTTAGGAACAGGCCACGCTAATGGAAGTTTCGGGAATCTATTCCCAGTTGACAGGGACAAGTAAAAGATATTACTACAAGAAACTCATTTAATGAAGATCATTTATCACAGAATTTAGGATAAAATGCGAGACGGTTTTTTAATAAACTTCTTTTGGAAAGAGCTTTGAGATTATAGATTTAATCATCTTCAAATTAATTTTGGGAGAGTTGCAGGAATGTGATGGATACAAGACGCACAGGACCCTTTATCGTGCTCATACTTAGTATAGTTTTATAATATTCCCATTGCTGAGACTCAGGCCTCTACTCTAGTTGAGGAAGAATGGGACGTTATCAATCACACGGGCCTAGTGGGTTGGTAGATGTCATATGTCTTTGAATTTTCGGTTTTAAGACATGTTGGTTTCTTCATGATTTTTCTTTCACCGTTTTGACAGAAGTGGTGATAAAATAAATTACTTAGCTTAGCATAGCATTAGTTTTATAATTTTCCCACTGCTGAGACTTACGCCTCTTTTCTAGTAGGTAGAGGAAATGGGACGTTATCAATCACACTGGTTTAGTGGGATGGTAAATGTCACACGTCTTCGAATTTTTGGTTCTAGGACATGCTGATTTCACCCAAAGGTTCAGTTGAAAACCAGCGACCTCGTGGGGGCGATCGGCGTCAAAAGGGTTGAAGCCAACTAGGGCCAAGGGTTCGTGTCTGAAAGGAAGACTCTGACCCTAGTATGTATGGCTACGTTCCTACGTAGCCAGTTCCTACAGGGTGGGGTGTTTAGTCAGTAAGAGTCTGACTCCAAGAGTGGGATTGTAATTGGGGTTGGCAACCCCAATTTTTTATTGCTTTTAGTGAAAAACTACTTCAGGACCCCTATCCGAAAACGCAATTACTACATACGAAGGCTTTATAGCTTACAGAAGGCTTAAATCCGATAAAGAACTCATTGTGTCGACGTAACTAATGACGTCACAGGTTTACCGAAGGCTATTGACCCGAAACGTTACTAAAAAAAGTTGGGATTATTATATACATTTTTATACAATTGACATTTTCATTGCGTGCATGTTCCTTCTTGTAAATATTTTATTGGTTTATACGTAAAGAGGTAAGATGTTTTCTGAGCTCCTTTATGTGTTGAGGAAATAGGTCAAAAAGCCTCATTGCTCCATTTTTGTTTTATTTTCATTTTTAGAGTTCCGTATCTTGAAAGAAAAAATAACCTTTTAGAGTTAGCGCGCACTGGTAACTGGTCTGAGTGACTAAATTTTTTTTGTCATTTTTTAACCAACTGTCACGTTCCCAAGTGCACGCACTACAATGTTTGAGTTATAAGTTATAAGCACGGTAACTGTTTATCAAAAGTCACCAATGCGCGCTTGCTCTTATAGGATCACTTTGTTGTCCATATTATGTCTGTCTGTCAAAGTCAAAATCTTTTTATTTCACATAGGCCTACATGGGCATTGGATCGACGTCGTAAGGGACGATATGCGTGCTAATGGGCTTAAGGCAGATGACGCAAAATACCGAGCGAAGTGGAGGCGACTAGGCAGGAAAGCGGACCCCCGGCACCGAGGTGAAAGCCAAGGTAGCAACCGGGACTTACGCTAAGTTGATGATGATGATGATAGGCCTACATGGGCACTTGTAAAACGTCAGAAGCTAGTGCACGGTTCCAAATCGGTCGTTTCCTATGGAGACGAACCGGCAAGAAACTTCATAAACTCTGTCTGTCAATTTATCAATGGTTCAGAACTTTGAACTCAAGCACGTGTGAAGGTATAAAGCTAAAATTAAAATCATATACTTTGACTGCTTACCATCAGGTGCGATTGCAGTCAAGCACTACTTTATATCAAATAATATAAAAAAAACTTAAGTCTGTGATTCTTTGGGGCTGTAATAAAAAAAAAAAAAAAGTTACGAAGAAAACGATACTGCCAAGGAAATAAAAAATCCCGTACTTCCCGTTGACCTGAATTTTGAAATTTGAGTTAAAGCTAGGTTTTATAGCACAGGTAGAACAATAAATTTGGAAACAGTTAAGTTTTTCCGTCACAAAAATAAACTTAAAAATCTTCGAGACTCTGTTTGGGAATTCAACTTAAATAATTCAATTCCGAATGAATAAGTAAGATAACTGAAATAAAAAATAACGTAGATAATTTAAAAATTAATATTTAAAAAAAGATCACACGTTGGATTTTTTTTTTATGTTAGGTAAAAATCATCCAATGACGAGTCCCGCTCTTGGGCGGAGCGGAAAACAAGTGTCAGACTCTTACTGACTAAACAACCTACCCCGTTCCTACATCGCCATACATACCAGGGCCAGAGCCTTCCTTTTCAGACACAAACCCGTGGCCCTGACTGGCTTCGACCCTTCTGCAGGGTCCCTAAGGTTGCTGACAACTCCTTGGGGCGCGCGGGAACAGAGCGCGCCGTCGACGACTGGGCTTGGTCCGGACGATTACCAGACGACCGGACGGCGAGCTACCCAATGCTCACCGTCCGCAAGCCCGCGCCTACGGTGGCCGGATCACACGTTGGATTTTACCATCGACACTTAGTACCTACAATCCACACACACCTCACACATCCTGGCAGGTCATAGCGGGCATCTAAGGCCAGCAGATGGCCTGCCAGAGCCAACGTCAGACCACAACGAGGTCAAGTCAAAGTGCGGGAGTTTTTTTTTTTTTTTTTAATTTTTTTTTATTGGTAATAGGTTTGCGCTTGACCGCTATCTCACCTGATGGAAAGCGACGATGCGGTCGACGATGGAGCGCGCTTACCTAGAAGTACCCTATTCACTCTTGACTTAAAGATTCCAGGATTGTAGCCATCAGGAAACACAGTCAAGTCAAAGTCAAAATCTTTTCACCAGCTTTTGCCCGCGGCTTCGCCCGCGTGGTATTGGGGTTGGGGTTTCAGGACAGGACATAGGCTACTTTTAAAAAGTAGCCTATGTCGTATTCCGGAGTGTATTCTATGCCCGTGCCAAATTTCAACCTGATCGATCCAGCCGTTTTGGCGTGATTGAATAACAAACATCCAAACATCGTAACTTTCGCATTTATAATATTAGTAAGATAGGCCTACATGGGCACTTGTAAAACGTCAGAAGCTAGTGCACGGTTCCAAATTGGTCGTTTCCTATGGAAAGGAACTGGCAAAAAACTCCATGGTTACTCTTTAAAAAAAATTTAAATGGAGTAAAACCTCGTCTCAGTGGCCAACCACTGACGAAACGATTTTCCGAAACCAAATACTGATTTTTCTTCACTCGCCTTTGTTCGATTTTACCTGAAGTTAGCGAAGGCAAAACACGTAACAATTTTTAGTTTAAATATTTCGAAATAGTTATTCGTCCGTAGTCTATATTTCCTAGATTTATTTTTCAATTTGACTAGGCCTTTTAACTAATAAGTTCAAATTTCAAGCCGGCACCTGATTCACTGGAAATCCGAATATTCCTGAAACGTCTAAATCCGACTAAAGGTTTGACAATTGAATTCCGGCTTTTGACAATATTTCAATTTCTTCCAAATGCTTCCACCTGAGACGTTGTATATCTTTCGCTTTCGCCAGAGTAAGGTGTGGGTGGTGTCTAAGATAGATTGTAGTGAAATATTTATTTTGCTGGACTGGGCATTTTTTCAAATTAAATAAAACGTTCAATGCAACTCAAACTCGCAAAGGTTTCGCAAAGATCTGTAAGGTTTCATACCACCATACTAAACTCGACTAAAAATACCGACAGAATAACTTCTCTTATATAAAAACCGTGTTCGAATATATCCAAAAAGCTGTTTATGTGGTTTTTAAAATTATAGGACAGCGGCTTTACTCGCGTGACAGTCAATTTCTTCATATATTTGTCCAACCCCATTTTACTCCTAGCGTTCGCGTCTCAAAGGAAGGCTCTGGCCCTGGTTTACATGGCAACGTAGGAATGGGGTAGGTTGTGTTGTCAGTAAGAGTCTAAAACTGTTACTGTTTCCCGCTACACCCACGGGTGGGATTCGTTCTTGGTTGATTTTTATCTACCATTCAAAAAACGGTCTACCATAAACTAAGTGCAAAAACCATATTCCAAAGAAAAATAGACGTAAAGTAATCCACATATGAAAGGTAATAAATTTATTTCCATGATCGGTCTAATCTACGGGCTAATAAAAAATAATCCAATGTTTAATCAAATTAATAACACTACTTAACCGGAAAATTGATCGCATGGGATGGACAAGGGATATCACATCCAAAAGTCGAACTTTTGATCTTTGTATTACGGAAAGAGTCATCTTACTAATATCATAAAATATGTGAAAGTTAGTAAAGATGGATAGGATAAAGAAAGAAAGAAAGAAAGAAAAAGTTTATTTGTGCCTCACACAATCATATAAACTAAAAATACAAGAAAAAAAAATACGAAATCTGTGCGAGGCCAAAAAAGCGCCTAACTCAGCATATGCTTCGTTATTTAAAACGATAAATATCGCAGCGCTGGTATTCTGTTAGGGCTCACTTTGATGCCACGAACCTAGTTACAGACATGATATTAAATACTATAACTATCGAAATAAAATAATAAATATTAATAAACTACATTAAATACGATATTTGTTAGCCTTTAATTACAGACACAATTAAAGACAATAGGTGTGCGAACACTGGACTGAGAGCAGTGGTGACCGAGTGGTAACGGCTCCGACTTGCGTGTAGTAGGTCGTGGGTTCAAACTCAGCCAGGCGCATTACTTTGTGTAATTTATTTCATCACCACTGCTCTCAAAACGGTGAAGGAAAACATCGTGAGGAAACCGGCATGTCCTAGAACCAAAAATTCGAAGACATGTGACATCCACCAACCCGCACTGGGCCCGCGTGGTGGATTACGGCCAATTCCCTCTCTTAGAGAGGAGGCCTGTGTCCCTGCAGTGGGAACATTAAAAAGACTGATGATGATGATGTGCGAACACTGGTGTCCTCATGTGGCTTAATGAACTAATGACAGACGATGTTATATGGTCTTTTAGGGAAACGCAATTTGTTTCGAGGAGAAATTGTACTTAGTTATGTAAGCTACAATATTCCTCATAACATAGTATAAAACGAAGTTGCTAGACGCTGTCCCTATGTGTGCTTAGATCTTTAAAAGTACGCAACGGATTTTGATTCCTTTTTTTTAATAGATAGAGTGATTCAAATGGAAGGTTTATGTGTATTATACCTGCATGATATATTCAATATCAGTACCCGTGCGAAGCTGGGGCGAGCTGCTAGTATAAAACAAAGTTGCTTACCGCTGTCCCTATGTATGCTTAGATCTTTAAAACTTCGCAACGGATTTTGATGCGATTTTTGTTATTAGATAGAGTGATTCAGGAGGAAGGTTTATGTGTATAATACTTGTATTTAGTATATATACTTTAGTATAATACTTGTATTTAGTATGTAGCGACCCGCCCCAGCTTCGCACGGGTACTGATATTAAATATATTATGCATATATTAAATACACATAAACCTTCCTCTTGAATCACTCTATCTATTAAAAAAACGCATCAAAATCCGTTGCGTACTTTTAAAGATCTAAGCATACATAGGGACCAGCTACTTTGTTTTCTACTATGTAATGATATCACCATTGCACCCGTGCGAAGCTGGGGCTGGTCGTTAGTTAAATCCATATAATCCATATCCATATCCATATAATATAATAAAGAGGTAAAGTTTGTTTTTTTTGTTTTTTTTTTATTTTTTTGTTTGTAGGAGGTAATCTCTGGAAGTACTGGTCCGATTGGAAAAAAATTAGCAACAATTGAAAGCTGCTTCACTCCTGAGTGACATAGGCTATATTTTATGTACGCGGGCGAAGTCGCGGACAAAAGCTAGTATAATGTATATTATCTCCGTCCCCTTAGACTCCTATACAGCATACCACGGTGTAACGTAACAAGTCTGTGTGACTTTAATGGGATTATCCACCCGCTGAGCCGGTTTGACAACTCTTGGCGCGTATGTGAACGCGCCAGTTCGCATGGTGAGTAATAGCAGAGTAATGGAAGGGCATTTGAGGGCAAATGCAAAAGTGAAGCTTGAAGGGCAATCGCTACTGTGTTGGACATTTGTTTTTTTTTTTGCTAATGGCATCGTTTATTGAAAGTAATAATAAATAATAGTATTTAATTTATAAATAATAAGAATAATATATTTATTTATTTATTTATTTAAACTTCATGTACAGTAGTGGTACATAGGCGGACTTAATGCTACAAGGCATTCTCTACCAGTCAACCTTTGGGTTAAAAAAGACAATACTGTGGTAGGTGTGCAGAATAAATAAATAACAGATATTTTAAATAGATTATAATATAAATTAAGTGACTAATAATAATAAAATACGTATATATGCTAATAACATAAACTAATAAATACTATGATAAATGCCCAATAAATATAATTAACAGAAATTAAAATATGACAATTATTACGACGAAGACTTGAACTAAGGTTGAGAGGATTTTAAATAGTAGTTCCGAATTTTACGCTTGAAAGAAAATTTACTTTCAGCTTTTTTGATGTCAAGGGGAAGCACATTCCAGAGTTTTATGGTAGAAACAGCGTAAGAGTTAGCCATAAACCCAGTACGGTGAGAAGGAATTTGAAGAAGTTGGTTTTTTGAAGCTCGAAGGTTGAAATTATGAGAACTGCCCAACACATTAAAATATTGTTTTAAATAATCAGGAGCACAAGGATCATTCATAATAGTGAAAAGCGTGCAGAGAGATCTGAGGGATCTCCTGTGGCGGAGAGGTAGCCATTTGAGCTGAGAACGGAAGGAAGAAATGTGATCATATTTACGAAGACCAAATATGAATCTAATGCAGTTGTTGAGAAGACGATCCAATTTGTTTAGAAGCTCTTGGGATATATCAGAGTAGCAAACATCCGCATAGTCAATTATAGGTAAAACAAGTGATTGGACCAAAGTGGTTTTAGTGCTTGATGGAAGGAAATTCTTAAATCTATAGAGAGATCGCAGTGTGAAGGTGACTCTCTGACTAACCTGAGCAATATGCTTGTTCCAGTTTAACCTCTCGTCAATGTATAAGCCTAGGTCTTTAACATGTGCTGAGAGAGGAATCACTGTATTGTCAAAAAGAAGCGGTGGTAGTCGGCTAGCGTCCAGGCTTCGTAAAAAATATGAGCTACCAATAATTATAGCTTGGCATTTACTGACATTGACAGAAACCCCAAATCTGCTTGACCAATCCCTGATCGCTAAAAGGTCAGCATTAATCAAGGAGATGCAGTCATCGACGCCGTCAAGGTCAGTCTGCGCGTAAAGCGGTAGGTCATCAGCATACAGATGGAAAGAGCATTTGAGGATAGCTGTGATAGAATTAATGAACAAAGAATATAACAGTGGAGAGAGTATACCGCCTTGTGGAACGCCGGTTTGCAGGTCGCACCAGTCAGAAAACTTCTGATCAACACGCACCGCTTGCTGACGTCCACGAAGATATGATGAGAACCAATCTCGTGCCGATGAAGATACCCCAATTTGAGTCAAGGTAGCCAGAAGGATGTCGTGATCAACGGTGTTAAAAGCGTTGGAGAAATCTATTAAAACTAACACCGTTAACCTCGAATTCTCCAGGCCCAACCTGACGTCCTCGGTGACTTTAAGCAGGGCTGTGGCTGTACTGTGACCAGGTTGAAAACCTGACTGAAAAGGAGAAAGCAGTTTATTCTCAAATACAAAGGATGATAATTGTTTGAGAACAACTGCCTCCAAGACTTTGGATAGGAAAGGGAGAATGGATATTGGTCTAAAGTGAGTTGACAAAGTGGGTGTGGGAATTTTAGGAAGAGGGATAATGAAGGCTTTACGCCAGCTTGTGGGAAAAACCCCAATCTGGAGGGAGGAATTAATAATATGTGAAATGGTAGGGAGCAATATCGATTCAGTGTATATACGTTTCTTTGCGAAATAAACGGCAATAACTTTTTTTTCCATTAACCAGAAGTTTGATTTTTCACAGCTTCAAGGAACCGCAGCAGACTTGAGTGTATGTTTTTAATTTCAACTGGTTTCAACTCGATACCTCCACAAGTTCTCGAAATAAAGAGTTTTGACAAACAGACAAACGGACAACAAAGTGATCCTATAAGAAGAATGCATAGGTGTCACTGATACACGAACGTGAACGTCAGGCTTCCCGAACTTTTTTATTGACGCCCTGAAAAACCTGAGAGTCCTAATAAGATTTTGGAGAGAGGTAGGCTGGTTTCTTTTTTTGTGGTTGGTAAAAATTATCCAATAACGAGTCCCGCCCTTGGGCGGAGCAGGAAACAGTGTCAGACTCTTACTGACTAAATAACCTATCCCGTTCCTTCCTTGCCTTAGTTCCAGAACCCGCTTTCGCATCATCCCCCAGCCTCAGGAGGCTTCGAACCTGTAGGGCCTCTACGGCCTTGAGGGGACAGAGCGCGCCGTCAACGACTTGGCTTGGTCCGGACTGTTACTAGACGACCAGTCGGCGAGCTACCCATTGCTCGTCGTCTGCAAGCCTACGGCGGCGCCTGGGGCGTGTGCGCCGTTGACAGACGTGGGCTGGTTGTAATAAGCCTCCGTCAAAGATTATGGCCACCATGGCTTACGTACAATTGTCCGCATAGCACTAAGTTTGAAAACCATACTTAGACCCTGTAAGAGTTTAGCTTTTAAAAAACTAAGAAAAAGACTTAAGTACCCACAGTTTTACTAAATTCTCCTCTATTTTGGAATGTAAAAGACGGAAAATTTATGTGGTTTAAACTAAGCCCGGTGGGGTGGTTAAATATAGCCGCCTCATTAGTTTAGCCGGTAATAAGCCCGCCGCGGTCCAGATAAAATATGTGATTAAGTTTTTCTGTGATAAAAATTTCGCTGTTTTGAAGCCCAGATTGGATTTTGTCCGTGATTAATGACTATTCTAAATTAGACTTTAGAGTTGGGCGTTTATTTTCGTAATTAGTTTAATTAATTTGGAAATTGGCTGTGTTTTTTGGGAAGTATGTCCTTTTTTATGGTTGAAAGGATTTTGGTATCATTATTAATTATAGTAAAGTTTTTTTTTGGCTGTATATTTTCTTGTGACCTAGATCTGTCGGAACATTGATCGATCGTGCGAAATCTGGAGGTTCCTGTCTAGGAATCAGTTAAAAGAAACGCCCGCGTCTTACTTTTTTTTTTTTGTTCTAGATAGGCTCGCGTTTGACCACAATCTCACCTGTTGGTAAGCGGTGATGTGGTCGATGACGGAGCACGCTTGCTTAGAAGTACTTTTGGTGGATCGCCCAGAAGATACATTGGAGCATAGTGTGGATGTTAACAACGCTTGTGCAGAGCACTGTCATGTTGCGGACGACGAGTATCGAATAGCTCACCGCTCGGTCGTCCAGTAAGTACAAAGCGTGAGTCAAGGACATGTTGTTGCAACACAATTTAGTTTAATTTAATCCTTTATGTACCATATTCTATAAATTATTTATTTATTGTTATAAACTAGTGGTTGACTGCAATCTCATCTGATAGTATGACACACTAGTCAATTAGTTTATGCTAATTCTTCAAAATTTCATGTATATAAAACATTGCACTAATTCAAAACTATCAGCTAAATTTGATAAATGATAAATGATTTTATTTTGTAAATAGGTTTTTACAAACTCTTTTACACGTCAATTTTTTTTTTTTTCGTTTTTTTTTATACTAGATGAGGCCGGTGTTTCCTAGCTGACTACCCTGAGAAGAAACACCGAAACAAACTCAGGGGTCAAAGTCTGTTTTAAAGTCCATACACAAACATGTAATGGTCAAATCATATGAGAACCATGCAGATTGGAGTCTGAGATGGTCTTTTGAAGAAAGAACCACACAGTTCTGAGTGGACCTGTCCAGTCAGTGCAAGCATTTGTCAGTTCTCGTGTAGCTCAACTCAGGACCACCAAGGAGCTCAACGATTTGACGAACAATACCAAAGAAAGGACATTTGGGTAGGCCGCAAAAAGTACTCATAACTGCCAGACATTATAAGTTAATTAAAAGTTAAAATTAAGGAAAAACGAAAAGTAATCCACATAGTCCCCACATTCACAATAATAAAAATTTACAAAAATGTAATTTTACCCATTAATATTGCAAATTTAAAAAAAAAAAAAAACGATACAATTGTCAATTTCAAATTTAAATGTTAAATTTAATAGTTGCAAAAAAAAGAGAAATATGTCATAATTGTAAAATAACAATAATCGTCAGAAATGTCGTGAAATGAAGTACATAATTAATAAATAATAGTTAGGTATTAAGCAAATATGTTTTTGGTTTATTTTGTTTGCTATAGTTTTAAATGAAAGTCTTCTATTGAATTGAATTACCAAAATAAAAATTATAGGGTCCTGAATTGTGACTTTTGTTGCACCAGGAATTAACTATTTAGTTTTACGTTTTTACGTCCTTGTTGCTTCAACAAGTGAGAATAAAAGTGTGGCTGTAGCTCCAATGTACGTCAAAAAATCGTAGGCGCGGGGGCACTATATTGTCCAATGAAACATTGTCGCTCCAAAACGCGTCGAAAAACCGTTAATAACCACAAAGCCACCTGCGCCCTCTAGTAGAATTTTGAAATACTTTCACGGATGTTTTGTTGCCCCAAATATAGGCATGGTTCAGAGACAAATTGGCATACTTAGCTCGATTTCGCAATTTTGGCTATTGATTATTTGTGACTTTGTTGCAACAAAGTCCGAAGGTGTGATTGTAGAAACTTGCTGGACTATATTCCGCAATATATTGCTATATATATTGGTAAACATCGAGCAACAAAAATTGCCAACAAAACGCAATTTTTATAGCCCATACAGGTCAAAGTCAAAGTCAAAATCTTTTAATTTCACATAGGCCTACATGGGCACTTGTAAAACGTTTGAAGCTATTGCACGGATCCAAATTGGTCGTTTCCTATGGGGAAGAACCGGCAAGAAATTCTATGGTACCTCTTTTAAAAACATTGTTTTTTTCGATCTATCTACGGTCGTCGACGTATTCTCTTGTTTAGATATTTTTACCCATTGTCTACACTAATATAATAAAGAGGTAAAGTTTGTTTTTTTGTTAGTTTGTTTTTTTGATTACCCCCTACAAACAAAAAAACAAACTTTACCTCTTTATTATATTAGTGTAGATAGATGTAGATTTATCTTTTACAATATTTCCATATAACAGTATTAACTCTTTAGCAGTCTGAAATAAAGAGTAGTTATTATATTTAAATAATGAAAACCAGCTACTTACAATTCCATCTCCAATATTCCTGATGACACAGGGCAGGAGTGCAGTGGACCCTGTCTGTGACGTCACCACGGTGTTGTTCTCAGTACCGAAGTGTTTCTCAGGAGCATGGCCATATATATCGTCGAGGGGAGGAAATGTGACTGTGAGCTCGTTCTGGTCTGCTGGTTTTATTGAGGAAGAAGTCGATGGTATCGGTGATGAAGGACCTGTGGAAGAGAAACAGTGATTTAGTAAGTTTAAATTACTGTAGCTATTTTTACATATTGTCAATGGGATCCTATTAGGTACTAAAAGTCGTCTACAGTACGGCCTTCGGATCTTAGTGAGTCTGAAGTTAACCTCTGCAAATTTTAGGGCTTGAAAACTCGTAAAAAAATAAATGGTATAAAAAAATCAATTTGCAGTTGTTATTACTGTTAAAAAATGTTGTTGGCATTTATTTTTAAATCATAAATCACCACGCGGGCCCAGTGCGGATTTGTGGATGTGATTAGTTTATAATTTTAACATATTATATACCTATTTTGTTATTATAACTAATTGAATTTAATAATACTACAATCTATTTAAAATATCTGTTATAAATATATTTATTTTGGACACCTACCACAGCATTCCAATCCAAAGGTTGACTGGCAGAGAATGCCTTGTTATATTAAATTCGCGTATCATCACTACTGTACATGATGATAACATAAATAAACTGTGTTTTTAAAACCTCATGTACTAAAAACTACAGGTTAATCCTAAAATGACCTCCAACATGACGCGTAACGCAATCAAATGTTCAACAACATGTCCTGCGTCACGTAAATGCATCGTAAAATGTTAGGGGAAAGTTGCTGGACGCCTAGACAACGTGTTAGCGTCACGTAGATTGAACGTAGTACGTAATGTCGGGGGAAAATTTTGCACTCCAATATGTCCAAAACTAAATATTGCTTAGTTTAACTGTAGATAGGTACTTTTTTAGAAAGAAAGAAAATAGTTTTATTTGCGTGACGCACACAAATTTACAAGTTATTATCAAAAAAGGAACTGCGGGTTCTTGACTGTCGTTTATTTCATAGAAATATAAATAACTAGCTTTTGTCAGCGGCTTCGCCCGCGTACATGTAATATAGCCTATGTCACTCAGGAGTAAAGCAGCTTTCTATTATTGCTAAAATTTCTACAATCGGACCAGTAGTTCCAGAGATTACCTCCTACTAAAAAAAAAATAAAAAAACAAACTTTACCTCTTTATTATATTAGTGTAGATAAATAGTTATCCCTTATACTGCCAAGGCTTTTATGGCTGACTGTACTTAACATTCTCATGGACACGCAGGAAAAAAAAAATCATATGGACTCATTGGAAAATAATGTTCGAAATTTCATTTTTCGCGAACAATAGACTTTTTGACCTTTGGGACCGACCCGTCTTTAATACCTATCCAATAAACGCTTCCAACATTTTCCGCTAAAAACTCATTTATACGAACCCATACCTCGACCCTGCTATACTAACTAAAGCTACTCTAGTCTGTTATTGATGTTCTTAAGTAATTAAGTCTCGCCCTCCCGAGAGAAACACTAGACCGACCTGAGTTGGGCCTAATAAAATTAATTAGGTGATATATTATATGAGTGTAACGTAACTAAGGCCTTTTGTAACTCAAACAGACTTTTACTATGCAATAAAGTAACGATATCATTGTTCTTTTGTTTTTGTTGTGACCTCAAGGTATTAGATAATAGGGGATGTGTCAACTCTGTCTTTGTTTGAAAGATAAACTCTTCTGTCGCAGGTCTGCTGGCTGATATTTCATTTGAAATACGCTGAGCCTTTGTGCTCTTCTATCTGAAGTTTTTTATTCATGTTCAACTCTTGAGCCCCAAGCAAATGCCGAAACATTCGCACACCTAATGTCTTTCTAATTTGTCTCTACTACAACTATTGGGCTCCACTAGCAACGATTGCATCACTGCTTACCATCAGGTGGGATTGCAGTTAAGTACCTACTAGTTTATATCAAATAAAAAAAACAAACGTGACGTAAATAATGACATTGATAAAAATAATACTTTTACAAGTCGATTTTTATCGTCAATTTAGGTCGGTGTAATGAAAATATCCGCATGAAAACCAAGGACTTAACTTAAAAAAAACTTAAGTGGCAATGAAGTGGCGATGAAGGAAAACATCGTGAGGAAACCGGCATGTCCTAGAACCGAATTTCGAATTTTTCGAAGCCGCACTGGGCCCGCGTGGTGGATTACGGCCCATTCCCTCTCTTAGAGAGGAGGCCTGTGTCCCTGCAGTGGGAAAATTAAAAAGGCACATGATGATGATGATGATGAAGTGGCAATAGGCAGGGCATATTGCTCGTAGAACGGATGGATGTTGGTGTCGAAAGTTTCTGGAGTGACGACCGCGTACCGGAAGACACAATGTACGTTCATTATGGTGACAATTGAGGGCAGCCTATGTCCAGCAGTGGACGACTTTCGGCTGAAATTATGAGGTTGGTGTTTCCTAGCTGACCACCCTGAGAAGAAACACCGAAACAAACTCAAGGTCGAAGTCTATTTTAAAGTCCATACAGTAAAATATCAGTAATGATCAAATCAAATGCGAACCACACAGATCACAGTATGTATAACGTCAAGAAATAAATGCCCTTATTGAAAGACATTAAACAGAAAAAGTAACTCAAAAAAGATTTTTAAGTCCAAAAATAACGAAGCGTCTTATACCCTTCAAAGTACAATTAATAAATGAATGAATACCTTTAATTTAACTAAGAAACCAATTTCAGAGAACTTGCTTCCCGATTCGGTGCGAAATCGTAAATACAATTAGGAGAGAATCTAATTAACTCCACCTGGATACCTTAGTAATTACACGATCATTTTACATTATCTTATGATGTTCGTAGAAGCACGAAATTAGTTCAATTATTCTGAATACAATGTTTCTTTTGATATTTACTTCGACGAGAATTTATATTCTGAAAAAGATGTCTTGGTTATGGATTTTTTGTGTTGTCAACTGTTTGTCATTATTAAAACGTATAGTGACATCTATGGTTTTACTTAGGAACTAATCTAAAAAAATTGTATCGCGTAATTTGGATTCTTCGCACAATTTGAACAATAGCTTGAAACAAAGGTCTAAATGATCTCTAAAAAAATTCGCTTGAACCCTGCAGCACGGATAGGTACAAACAAAACTTTGAAGTTTTAGTTTCGAGTGCAAGCAAAAATGAACTCAGCGGTAGTCAGGCGAAAGTGTTTTCGATGGTCCATCTGTAATTTATCCAAAGGTTTTGGATAAAAACAAAATTGGTGAGAACACTGAAGACTCCTAGAATTTATAAATTACTTTTTTCAAGCACTAAAATTCGCAGGGCCTAACTTCAAACTCGCCAAGATCCAACAGCCGTACTGCACCTCTAAAAACGAAAACCTCCGTTTGCCATAGCTAGGCAAAAAGTACATTTCTTGCTTTTTTGTAATCGACACGTTAGTCGATTACAAAAAAACTTTTTACAAAAAAATATACCGACTTCACTAAAAATATAAATAAATAACTTTAATTTCGGAATTTTATTATTTATTTTACAATTTTTTTTTCATAGTGGGAAAATTCATCTAAGGACGAATCCCGCTCTTGGGCGGCGTGGGAAACAGTGTCTCTCAATGACTCTTACTGACTAACGCGGGCTTGCAGCCATTGCTCGCTGTCTATAAGCCTCTCGGCGGTAGTGCCCCTCTTTGAGGCGTGGCTGGATAGACCTGACGGCGTCCTCACCTTCCGCATGACGCAGGTCATGGACATGGGAAGTTCGGGAGATTCCTGCACTGGATTCGTGCGGAAGAGACGTCCGGGTGTCGCCACTGTGAAGCGAGCCCGGAGGACACGGTGGAGGTTTTTAGTCAGTAAGAGTCTGACACTGGTCTCCCGCTCCGCCCAAGAGTGGGTTTCGTTATTCGATGATTTTCACCTACCATAAAAAAAAACCGTGTCCTTCGAGCGATGGATATTTGCCTTATCACCATTTCTCAGACCGACCTCTGACAATTGTGTAACTTTGAACACAGACCTCCTATTACGTGAACCATTAATTTATCATTCTGATAGATCCCCGAAACAACATTAAAAAATATCATTTCTCCTTAAGTTAATACACCAAAAATATCACATCAACTTTTTTGGACTCCAATTTAACAACTCATTTCATTCTTCACTCATAGTTTATATTATGGAAAACAAATTACTTGGGACTGCTTGAAAATACAATTTCAACTCCGAAAGAAACTTTCTGCGCTTACTGTTTTCCTTTTTGGGGTTATTTTTGCGGCATTTTTGGCAATTATGATTCAATAGTGAGTTTGATTATGCACAGACTCGCGTTTGATCATTATCTCACTTGATGGGTAAGCGATAATGTGGCCAACGATGGAGCACGCTTGCCTAGAAGTAACTTATTCACTCTTGACTTAAAGATTCCTAAATTGTAGTTATCTGGAAACACAGACTCCGGCAGGGAGTTCCATTCCTTAGCTGTACGCATAATAAATGTGTTCCCAAAACACTTTGTGCGATACATGGTGGACATCCCACCTACACGTGGGATGTCCACCATGTATCGATGGCACATCGCCGTACGTAGTGGTCCGATGATGGAACGGACTTGGCGGAATTAACCTTTTGAATATCGTAATTACAGACACAATTAAAGAACAGGATATAAATGAATGATGAATTCATTATTATTATTCATTATTATTTTTATTTGGTGATTTTTTTTTATGGTAGGTGAAAATCATCGAATGACGAAACCCGCTCTTGGGCGGAGCGGGAGACCAGTGTCAGACTCTTACTGACTAAAAATCCTACCCCGTACCTTCCTTGCTTTATTCCTAGAGTCGAGGTAACAGTTTGCACCACCCTAGGCTCCAGGAGGCTTCGACTCTGAAGGGCCCCTACAGTTCGCTGACAACTCCTTGAGGCGAGCGGGAACGGTGCGCGCCGTTGACGACTTGGACTCAGTCTGGATGGTTACCAGACGACCGGACGGCGAGCTACCCATTGCTCACCGTCCGCGAGCCAGTGTCCTAAACCAGGGCCCGGCGCGAGAGGTCGCCGCCGCCGATCACCCCCACGAGGACACGGCGATGCTCTTCCCAAGCAGGGCACACCTCCACCGTGTGCTCCACCGTGTCCTCCGGGCTCGCCTCATAGTGGCGACACCTGGACGTCTCTTCCGCACTTTATTTGGTGATGGATTATAGGTTTTCGGGTGCCAGCGCTCGCTTGGGGCTTAATTGTCTAAATTGTCATAACTATGCCAACTGTATTATACATATGCGAAAGTATTTATACGGCAAGATTGAACAGCGGAATAGATAAAGAAGTCAAAGCGGACATAGCAAAGGTATACATGAGGTTGCTTGCTATGCGAACGTCCTTTAACCGCTCGGACCGAGCCCAAGTCGTCGGCGGCGCATTCTGTTTCCGCGCGCCTCAAGGTGTTATAATTAGTTTAGTTAGTGAAAGTAGAGGTCCAGAGAGGCCTACTGGAGCCATGGACCAGCTTCAGAAAAGGTCTGACCCCGCTAAAAAGGAACGGGTCGGGGATGTTTAGTGGGTAAAAGCCTGACACTATTTCCCATTCCACCCAAGGCATGAGCTGTTGTCATTGAATGATTTCTGACCACCAGAGAAAAAAACTAAAGTTTCTATTGAAATCAAAATAATACATTTGTTTAACCTCTCGTATGCCGTAATTAGAGACACAATTAAAAAGTTATTGTGTCTCGCGAAGATCTGCGTTCTGAATACGAAATGTTTAAAGTACCTAATTCAGTAAAGGTGTCAAGTAAAATCTAATATTTTGCCTGAACTTTGGCCCTTGCAAACGATTCTGATAACAGCCTATTTTCTAAATGCTTCTACGGCTTAAACAAAAAAAAACACGTATTTCCTGGAACAACCTTTGTGGGGTATCCAAGTGAGTGATTAAATAATTGAATGCCATCAGAGCATTCAGGCGTTATCTCTTGTATTTCGCGTTGCCTTTATCAAACGTTTCGTTAGATGAAACAACAACTCTTAATTCATATTAAGGACAGATGTATCATATACAAAAATTAGGAAAGAAGAATAACAATATAATATTATTCGACAACTGTCATATATATGTATAGTCCAAAGCTAAACCGAGCTTGTATTATGGGTATTAGACAAATGATAAACACACTAATATATTTCTAAATACATACATTTATACTTCTAACTAATATTATAAATGTGAAAGTTACGATGTTTGGATATTTATTAGGATTTTTGTTACTCAATCACGCCAAAACGGCTGGACGGATCTGGATGAAATTTGGCATAGGCATAGGATACACTTTGGAATAGGACATAGGCTACTTTTTATCCCGGAAACCCCAACCCCAATACCACGCGGCCGAAGCCGCGGGCAAAAGCTAGTTACACATAAATTGTGCCCTGGGTATAAACGCAACGTAGGAACGGGGTGGGTTGTTTAGTCAGTAAGAGTCTGACACTGTTTCCCGATCCGCCCAAAGGCGGAATGTCAAAAAAAGGCAGTCGTTCATGTGTCAATTTTTTAAGATTATCAAATTGTTGTGCATATTTAAATACGACCATTTCCTTCAGACCGCATTCTGCAATAAAATAAATACTGCTTCAGAAAAAAGATCGTCGTTTGTCATTGAGTAGCCTGATGTTTCCATCATGGCGCTCAAGGGTTTCTAATTTGAACTCCAATCTATTTCAAAAATTAAGGGCACAAAAGAGCTGGCCATCCCTAATTTCAAATTCACATGAGACCTTTCAGCATTTAATTTAAAATCGTATCATTTTTACTGTGTCGTGTGGAACCCTCTGAATTTTTTAATAACGTCAAAATGTTTGGTAATGTCAAAGGTTTGTAACCTCTGTCACCGTTCACACAGCCCTTTTCCGAATATTCTTTTTAGGACCACCAGATGCCAATGAATTTAATTTTTGACATGGATGCTTATTGAGATTTAGACCGTCCGTTTAGGGCCTTATTATTAAAAATGTTGTTACTGTTAAGCTGCTGTTATTTGACACGTTTAATTAGTTATTATATTGAATTTAATACTGAATCTATATGCAACATCATCTGAGAAATCTGCAACAGAATCTATATGCGCATTGAACCCACGGGGTAGATTATGATCCCCAGAGAGAAGGCCTCAGTCTCAGCAGTGGCAATATATTATGCTTCTTATTATATTATTATTCGAAGACATGTGACATCCACCAATCCGCACTGGGCCCGCGTGGTGGATTATGGCCCATTCCTTCTCCTAGAGAGGAGGCCTGTGTCCCAGCAGTGGGATCATTAAAAAAAAGGCTGATTATGATGACGATGATGATGATATTATGCTTCTATCGTCATCATTCATCATTTCAGCTGAAAGACGTCCTCTGTTGGACATAGGCCTCCTCCCAGCGCCCCCGCAAAGACCAGTCCTATGTGTCTGGCAGCCATCGGGTTCCAGCAACCCTGACCAGATCATCGGTCCACCTTGTGAGAGGCCTACTAATGCTGCGTCTTCCGGTATGCGGTCGCCATTCCAGAACCCTTCGGCCCCAGTCTGTATATATCTGTTCTGCGTGCCATGTATCCTGCCCATTGCCACTTAAGTTTGGCATTTTTTTTTGGTTTATAAAAACTCGTTGTAGGCGTAACTTATGAGGCCTAAAAGAGACAGAAGGTATTTTTAGAAATATCCATTAGATATTTTTAAACGTACTGATGGCTGACCCAAAAAAATCCATTTGATTAAACCAATGTCGTTGAAAATACACGAAGTAAAATATTTTCTTCTATTGGCTGTGCGAAAAAATGATTCAGTTCAAATAAATTACTTCGTAGAAAACTCCATTATAGAACTTTTTTACCAACCAAGCGACAGTAAACTAAACTAGTTTGTACCAGTTTTTAACATCCACAAATTTTACTTAATTTTTGGGTCTACTGCCTTTTTTGTCCTAGCAATGTACTGTGTATTATCTAATTTTGCCGAGTCAAAGGTACCCTGAATTACTTTTTCAAGGTCTGAATTCCGGGGCTGAATTACTGGAACTATTTCTAAATGGGAAACGTGCGGAATACTAATGTTTTATGTATGGACTGCAGAATAGGAATGTAATAGAGTTGCTGTTACTCCGTGTGTTCTAACGAAGGTGAATCTTAAAAAAGAAAAGAAAAAAAGAAAGAAAAGAAGGTGAAAGAGAGTTTATCACACGAGGCTTCCCTTACCAATGAAAATAGTTCAAGATAGAGCTTGGAATATTTTTCCGAACCGCAAAAGCGACTTTTTCCTTTACTTGAGCTAGCAGACGATCATGAGGTCAAAAAAATGGTGTGCGGGAGTCATCAAGGTGTGGACCGTTTGGAGCATGTGTCATACGGTAGAAATATGCACCGTTTGGGCATTGCACCGCTGTTTAATTCCTTTCCTGGCTTTGGTACAGGCTGTAATGAAAAAGTTATCGACTTAGCCCGAAAAATCGCCAAACAGTGGGCCGGCCCACTTCACTTACCAAATATTGGTCATAGTCGTTCTCTCTCATTGTTGTATCAAAAGACGCGATTGCAGAAGCCAACGCTGACGCGACTGTACGACTTTTTCTTATTATATCACCTAATGGTTAGCTATGATGTGGCCAATAATGAGGCACGCTTATCTCGAAGTAACTTTTTAACCCTTGCTTTAAATACCTCTAGGTTATAGCTATCAAGAAACTTTAACTCCTGCAGATAATTCCAAATGAATATATTCCCAATAAGCTTTGTACTTTGTGTTACTTTGACCCACAGTTTGCCGAGCATGCGGCAGACGTGTCCTGTCCAGTCCCATTTCAGTTGGGCAGCCTTTTGAGTCACATCCACAATTTTGGTTTTGAAGCGTAATGTGGTGTTTCGAATACGATCCGTTAATTTAACGCCAAGTATACTGCGCTCCATTGCTTGTTGGCAAACCTTGAGTTTAACCGAACTGGCAAGAGGAAGCGTGGGCCTGCGATGGATGGAAGGAGTGGAGAGAGGCCTTTGCTCAGGGGTAGGACAGAATAGGCTATAGGGAATAGGGCGCAACGTAGTTTTTTACGATGCTCGTCGTAGATTCGCATGACGCGACGTCGCATCGTGAAACGACGCCGTATCGTGGTATGACACGACATCGTATCGTGTTTATATGTCCCGGCCCTAAGTTTTTGCTTTTTTGAACTTGGAACCATAATCGTGTCCAGATTTGATCAATGGGTTTAGGCGAATTCTAATTGAATTTGTTTCGATGTACTTTGAATGGGAACGACTTCACTTATTTGGAAATTTTGAGTTAAATTAACGTTCTTCGGAATAATTTTTGGCAAATTGTAATGTCGAAAGTTATTTATCCCACTTAGTTCTGCGCGAGTAATTTTGTTTTGTAGTTTCGGAATAGATCTAATTTTCTGAATAATTTTGTTGGTTTTCATTTAGATTCAATGTTATGTTGCCTTAATTTCTAGACTCAAATTGAATATTTATCAGGTTTAATGTTTCCTATAGGCGTAATATTTTTTTAAATTATTTTTCCGCTTTGGCAACAAGCAGAAGGCGTTGAGCCTGTTAGGTCCCTACGATTGCTGACAACTCCCTGAGGCGCGCAGGAACAGTGCACGCCGTTGACGACCTGGGCTCGGTCCGACAGTTATCGGATGGCCGGACAGTGAGCTACCTATTGCTTGCCGTTTACAAGCCTACGCCTCCGTCCGCAAGCCCTCGCCTAAGTATAAAACCTAAGGATAGGCGTAATGTAAATTTAGGAAGTAAGATAAGTAAGATTATTTAAAGAATATTGTGATGATGCTTGATGGAGTTGAAAGGTTCAGAAGTACCGGCCGTGCACTGGAAGACACCATATATACCAGGGCCAGAGCCTTCTTTTCAGACGTGAGCCGTTGGCCCCATTTGGCTTTGACCCTTCTGCAGGGTTCCTACGGCTTGTTAACAACATCTTGAGGCGGAACAGTGCTCGCTGTCGACAAAGTTTATGGGCTCTAGGAGAAATTAAAAGAACTTTTGAAATCTTATAAGCATATTTAGAACTAGCTTTTGTCAGCGGCTTCGCCCGCGTACATAAAATATAGCCTATGTCACTCAGGAGTAAAGCATCTTTCTATTGTTGCAAAATTTTTTCCAATCGGACCAGTAGTTCCAGAGATTACCTCCTACAAACAAAAAAACAAACTTTACCTCTTTATTATATTAGTGTAGATGGTCATCACTACACAGTATAACACAAAGTCGCTTCCTATCTATGTATGCTAAAAATCTTTAAAACTATGCAACGGATTTTGATGCGGCTTTTTTTAATAGTTAGAGTAATTCAAGAGGAAGGTTTATGTGTATAAAACATGCATAATATATTTAAAATCAGCATAGCACCAGTGCGAAGCTGGGGCGGGTCGTTAGTATTCTATAAAAAAAACTTATACGAGTAGAATTTACACTCTATTATAAGTTGTAGCTGAATATTTACTGCTAAAAAGTTTAGGGTTAATAAGTGAATGAGTGTATACTGAGCAATTAAATGAAATGACGTAGTTCGGGTAGGACCGTATATTCACAACTGGTGTGACGGAGTACAATCCGTCGCTATATTTATGCATACATCACACCTTTAGCATACGTCACGCGATCATATTTCCGGTCGTACGATGTGTGCCTTACAAAGTATAAACCAATTTTATTACAAAAATATACATCCCAATGCTATACAGAAAACATAAAAAAATGTAATGTAAAAATTTGTATTGAAGGTGTTTGTAATTTTTTTATAAAACCACATTAAATGAAAGCCGTCATAAGTAATTATTCTCACACAAATTCCTTATTCTGTACCTAACCAAAGCAATTTCCGCCGCCATACCTTATTTTAACAAAAACCCAATAAAAATTCTCTTTTAAAAAATAATTTTAAAAGAGCGCCCAAAACAACTTAATGGACTCAACTTCCGTAAAACGAAGAAATACTTTCCTTCCTTATTTAGTCCATTCCTTTTTATACGAGTAGTCCGTAAGAATCCTTTCCATGTTCCCATTTCATTGTGGAAAGTAACCTAAGTTTATGTTGTTTAGTTCAAATGTCTTTCCTTTGTGTAACGGAACAATGGATCGTCACTTGTTCTTTTAGTTCGAACAGATGGTTTACTTCATGGGTCCAGTTTTCGAGACTTATTGGTATTGATTCTTGGCCCTTTGCTTGGCAACTTTGCAACGCGCTACAGCATCGATGCAAATGAACAAACGTATTGGATGACGAAAGAAAAGAGGGAGGGTAGTGCGAGAATAAAACATCATCACATAGTATTAACCAAAGTTGCTTACCGCTGTCCCTATCTATGCTTAGATCTTTAAAAGTACGCAACGGACTTTGATCCGGTTTTAATAGATAGAGTGATTCAAGAGCAAAGTTAGTAGGTAGTTATAATATATTCAATATACCCGTGTGAAGTTGGTCGCTGCTTCTATATATACAAAAAACTTTATTTCTGTGCCGTCATTGAATCATCATTGACAGAAGCATGAAAGTATCTCGTTTAAGACTGAGACTGCGACTGAGAATCGTGGTGTATTTGAAGGCAAACAGCGACCGCATCGTGACTGTTTCGACGCAAAAACTCACCATCATCATCATTTCAACCTAGAGATATGCACTGCTAGACATGGGCGTCGTCCAAACTACGGCCGTCAGATCTTATCATTAGGCTCTATGAATTTAGCGCTTGAAAACTCGTAAAAAAATAATGGATTAAAAAAAATGCCAATAACAGTTTTTAACAGTAGTATCAACTGCAAATTGCATTGATTCGTTTAAAACATTTTTTTTACGAGTTTTCAAGCGCTAATATTCGCCGAGACTAACTTCAGACTCGCTAAGATCTGATGGCCGTGCTAGTGACAGCATCAATACAAAAAGGGACTTTAAGGAGTAAAAGGTCAAACCTCTAACTAATCAATTTGATGGTCTTTAGCCGCTTAATCAAATTATTAACTAAGATTTTTTGTCGCAAAGAGCTCGTGAGTTGACAAAAGGTTGCAAAAACCATCTAAAAAGTTTCAAACAAGTTTCTGACGATGTCGTCAAATTTATTGTACTAAAATAAATTCTAGCAACTGCATCAAACTGTTTAAAACTGTTTTAAACTTTTTAATGGGTTTTGGCGTCAATTTTTTTTTTTTGCACTGCCCGTGCCTGCTTTTTGAAACTTTCGATCCTTTTCAGAAAGAATATATTGTAAATGATAGTTTTCGTTTTTGCAGATTTTCTTTTAAACAGACTTCGAAAAAGAGGAACTTCTATGTTTGCTGTATGTATTTTTTATGTAGGTACATAATATTGATATTGATAAACATTATTATGTTTATCAATTGTGGAAAGATATAAACAACATTGTTTTGTTGAAGGATTACACTCCTGGATTGGTGTAAACTTCAAACTTGGTATTGTTAGAATTATCACGATGATTTAATGATGGAATCGAATAGCGGATGTTATCTGTTAAACCTTTCGAGTACCGTAATTAGGGACGAACGCCAGTTCGCTGAGACTGTGGCTCAAGAGTTTAAGTTGTACTATAATTGAAAAATATGAAAATATATATATACTGACTACATTTAAAAAAAAATTCGCATAAGTCGTGCATAATATATATACATATATATACACCGTAAAATTTAAATGGTTGTTACCCTCAGCGAAATGGTTGTATCTTGGTAATACAAACGTTTGATAAAGAAATAAAATATTAAAAACAAAAAATGGACCTGTAGAGTGCAAGCTAATTATGACGTATCACAACGTGCGAGAGCTTATTTTGGTTTAAATATTTAATGAATCGGTTTCCTTTGACGGCGGGCTGCTCATGCGACACTAGTAGTACCTAGAAATTACGTCTAATGTTACTATTGTTTTCGCTTTTTTGAGTTGATAAATATTTTTAATAATTATTTATAAAAAAAAAACTTTTTATTTTTTTTATTTTTTCTGTATGCTTCAAAAGTACTCCTTATGGCAAGTCATTCTGCTGCGGGAAAACAACCATTTAAATTTAACGGTGTATATATATATATAACTTTCAAAAAAGAAAGTTATTATGCAGTTTTTTTTTTCAAGAAAAAAGTATTTTTGACATTACATTAAACTCTTGAGCTCTTAGCGAAAGCCAATATTTGCATATCTATTGTCTTTCTATTATGTCTCTATGTATGAATATTTCACACAGAACATAATAATAATTATGTTCTGTGTGAAATGTACCTTGCCCATGGGCCCCAACTGCTCCACTCTTTTTCATGCCATCGATTAACTCAAGTCACTCAATCCAAAGTCACAAAGCAACAATTTGTTTACTTAAACAACACAAATTGCCCGATTCACGTGGCATCCGTTGAACCACAAGGCCCTCTGAGCCAGCATCACAAGGGACTCTTAACGTTAGGCTTAGCTTTGGGATCATTTCACTGAACTCATTTCTACAAATGACAACACCATCTGGTCCCTCTAAGGGTTCTAATGAAATCGGTGGGTACGGGCCACGGAGTAGTTAAAAAGACAGAGGCAGCACTTTCTTGACATGGTAGGAAACTTTATTGATTTGCAAATAGAGTCGCATTTTAAGGCGAAGTTGAGGTATATAGTAAAGTAAGTTAGTTTATTTTTAATGACTACAATCGATGGTAACAGATCTGCAAAAAGCTCAGTTTGCAAGTAGGAAAGTATTACATAAATTAACCCTGAAAATAATATATATACACTAAACGAAAACAGAAAAATATACTTTTAATTTATCACACAATTTATCCAGATTACGGAACAATCGTTATTGGCTATGTTGTCTTAGTTAGAATATCACCAATAATATTATGAATTAATTAAAGTTGTCGTACGAAACGTATTGATTCAGAACTCGTTTTGTAACATGCGCTTCATCTCTCCTCTTCAAATGACCATACCCAGACAAACGATTTCCTTTCAACTTTTCAGTCACTGACGCCACTTTCAAACTTCCTCTATCTACTCATTTATCCATTCTCGTTACACCACACATCTACCTCAACATTATCATCTCCGCTACAAGCAAACTTCCTTCGCGTTCGTGTTAAAATAAATGAAGATTTTGTCACCTCTCTTACACTATACTCTGTGACACAAGCGAAGTTCCTTTAAAATTACTAGTCATTTCTAAGATGACCTTTCTTAGATTGAAGAGGATTATCTCGATTTAAAAAACGAGTTGCTTGAGTTTTGAAGGTTTTTGAATTATTCACAAACTTTAAAGTAATCTGGGACTTAAGAAAAGATAATTCGGTATTATTTATTACGCTACTTTGGTTTTAGAAACATAAGTTATTAGGTAAATAAAGAGGATTAATCACATTGTCACAATTTAGTGTTTTTTAGTACCTTGGTATTTGTAGTCACGTTTTTTTGGGGCGGGAAATCATTAAATGCCTTTTCATGCTCTAAGATTTAACGGAAAGTCATTACAGACTTTTACTGACTAAAACCACACCTGTGTTATTAAAGGACCACGAGTTTCTTTTTTAAATTATTATTTATTTGCCATAAACTAAAGCTTGACTGCGATCCCACCTAATCGTAAGCTACGATGCAATAGTTGATAGTGAGGCGCATTAGTTTATTAAAAGCCTATTCACTCTAGCCTCGAAGACACCTAAATTTTAAGCGGTTGGGAAGACCGCAGTAGGCAATTTGTTCCAGTCTTTCAATGTGCGCGGAATGAAAGATGAAGAGATATCCTTCTTAGCCCTACTACGCCTGCCTACAGTTTTTGACATACTCTTGGATATATATCTTGGAATACTAGGCGTCGTTGACAACTCGTGCTTGGCCCGGACGCCACCCAAACCAGCTACCCAAAGCATATTGTTCGTAAACCCGCGCCTACCATCCTATCCAAAGATGTCTGGTCCCTTGTGCCTGCTTTACAGAAGGAGGTGACCTCTTACTGTGTCCTGCCGCTCCAGACCATGGCCTGAACCAGGACTCGGTGCGACAGGACCTCATCAGATCATCGGTCCACCTTGTCCACCGCGTTTACCCGTGCGCGATTGCCATTCTAGACCTGGTCACCTATCAGTCCCATTAAACATCCGTTCTACGAGTAATGTGGCTTTATACTATTTACAATACGCCAAATACCAATTTACAATACGTTAAAAACTCGCTGATCTATTTACGATACGCTAAAAACCAATTTATTATCGTATTGTCAGTACCACATTATATATGTTAAACATTTCAGTATTGGTACTCAGTATTGTATCTACGCCTGTTTTAACACTGCAATGTCATCATGGGTCTCATGAAAGCTCACAACAATGCTATGATAAGCCAAAAACACCCTGACTCTGTTCCTTTACAATTTCTCGAGATAAAAAAAAACAAACTTTACTTCTTTATTATATTATTCATAATCATAAAATATAGCATATGACACTCTGAAATAAAGCAGCTTTCTATCAGTGAAAAATTTTTTGCAATTGAACCAGTACTTCTAGAGATTACCTCCTACAAACAAAAAAGCAAAAAACAAACTTTACCTCTTTATTATATTAGTGTAGATATTAACAATACGCCAAACACCAATTTACAATACGATAAAAACTCGCTAATCTATTAACAATACACTAAAAACCAATTTACTGTCGTATTGTCAGTACCATGTCTGTTCACAGTCTGACAGTTCAGTATTGGTACTCAGTATTGTATTAACACTGCAATGTCATCATGGGTCTCATGCAAAGCTCACAACAATGCTATGATAAGCCAAAAACAGCCTGACTCGGTTCAAAATCCACATTAATTCTGGTCTCCGAACTCCTCCCTTTAAGAGTAGACTCCAGTTTAATCGAGATAGGTTAGACTTGCTTTCTTGTCCTTTGTTCCAATCCCTTTTGTAATATATCTTAAAATGTTTTGTTTCGAACCAATGTCATTACACTTCTTGAGGCTTTTGTTGGAATTTCGCTTTCAGGGTTCCGTATGTACTATCGTGGTAATTTCTGCTTCATCACTTTAAAAAAAAATCATTTGAATCCTGCAGCGTGACGCCCAAACAAAATTATAAAGTTAAAAAAAATAAATAAAGTTTTTGTTTCGAGTGCAAGGAAAAATTAATTTAGTAGTGTCCAGGCGGAAGTGTTTTCGATGGTATATCAAAAGAAAAAAAATGGGACCCACTGGTCTGTCTGTCTGTAGGAACTCTTTATCTTGAGAACTCGTGGGGGTATAGAGCTGCAATTAAACCCATCTACTTAGTTTTACATTTTATCGGTGAAGAAATCAAACTTCTTAGTTTACAAAAAAAAAACCAAAATTGTATGTTTCGACACTTTCAAGGAAATCAAAATTCATTGGATACTTTCTGTCGAATCAGAATTCTGAAATTTAGCTTAAACTAACTGTATAGCACAGGTGTTTTATGGTAAGTAAAAATCATCCAATGACGAATCCCGCCCTTGGGTGGAGCGGGAAACAGTGTCAGACTCTTACTGATTAAACAACCTACCCCGTCCCTTTCTTGCCTTTATCCCAGGGCCCCGGTTTCGCATCACCCCTTGGTCCCAGGTGGCAAAGCACAGGTATAGGAAAATAAGAAACGGCTGCATCTTTCTTTTACTTACGGTGTTTTAGAAGTCTCATTATTTCACAGCTTCAAGGGACAGGCAGACCTAAGTATAATTATGTTTTTTTTTATTATTATTAGGCGCTCGCATATGACCACTATCTCACCTGATGGTAAGTGATGATATGGTCGACGATGAAGCACGCTATCAGAAAACATAGACTCTGGCAGGGAATTCCAATCCTTAGGTTTTAATATCAACTACCTTTTTTTTTTTTTTTTTTTTTTTTTTTTTAAGGCGCCTGGACTTTTGGGGAAAAGACCAGGGAGTGTGGGATTCTTACCTCACTAAAACCACCCCGGTGATCACCATCAGCACATGAAAGAGGGCCCCGTGTCCTCTTAAAAGACCACCCCGGAACCATCTATGTGTGCAACGCCTGTTAGGGCACATTCCTGAGGAGACTGTGCGGGGTCTCCTCTGAGCCTCGTTGTACACGGTAGCACGTGATCACTGTGCCACCGTCTTTCCAGAAGTCACTCAGCGGACAGACAGAGTCCCCCACTCTGAAAGCCCGTGACCTCGGAGTCCCACCCTCCTTAAAGGTGGGGTTTCGGCGTTTTAGGCGTTGAGGTGGTTGACCCTCTGACGCCTCCTTCTACGAGTGGGATCGGTCCTCTCACGATCCCGTTCAGCGGCCTCCTTCTGGATCATCACGGTCTCACAGAAGGACGTCATTGCTCTCCAATTTTCCGTTTTCGTCAGCATAGCCCTCACTACTGCTGGCAGAGACAGATCCCGCCCAATCTTGGCAACCAAAACCTGCCGCTCAGAGGCCCACGCAGGACACTCTTCGAGCGTGTGCTGCGCAGAATCAAGATCACCTTCACAATGGTGGCAATTTGCCGTGGCCTCTCGCCCAATCTTTTTCAGGTACTCACCAAAACACCCGTGCCCGGTCAGTACCTGAGTCAACCTATAGGAGATACGTTCTCCTCTTTTCAGCCAGGCTTCGAAGTGCGGCAGGACGGCATATAATACTATGCAATATCAACTACCTACCTCTACGCATTCCCAAGATAAAGCGTCTTAAAAGACGGACAGACAACAAAGTGATCCAATAACGATTCAGTTTTTTTCTTAAGAGGTACGGAACCTTAAAAACTATGTATTTCGTTCCTCAAATACATATTTTCAAATAAATAGAAGTGGGAAAAGGAAATGCTGGTGTCAATTCACGGGTGAGTGATGACATTGCTTCCGATACGTTTGTACTGTATGCTTCTATGTTTGGAATGGTACTCCAATATTGGCATTTGGAGTTCTAAACACTGGGGACTTTGTACGACTGTTGGTTGAAGGTATTTTATGTTCTGATATTTGATATCGAGAAGTTTCACAGGTAAATTTTGATAGTTTCTTTTCAAGGAGTTGTCAGCATACCGTAGGGACCCTACAGTAGGGTCCAAGCCAACTGGAGCCAAGGGTTCGTGTTTGAAAGGAAGGCTCTAGCACTGATATATATGGTGGGGACGTAGTAGGGATAGGATAGGTTGTTTAGTCAGTAAGAGTCTGACACTATCTCCCATTCCGCAAAAGGGCGAAATTCGTCATTGGTTGATTTTTACCTTGATAAAGCGTTTTTTTACCTTCTTCTTCTTTCCATTCCACCTCAGAGCGAGAGAAGTTATATGATCATATTCACTCTCAGGGAAAATAAAGATAAGAACCATAAAACATGAATAAAACGCTTAAATGTAAATTGCGGTAAAAGACGTCTAAAACGTTATAATTTACCCTACGCAAACTCCCCTAAACACCAACGATTAGGAAAGAGGATTAAAAATGCAAGACCGAGTAAACATACTCTAGAATTCACCACTAAGGGTACTTGCAATTACCGAGCGTACACGAAAAAACACGAAGCGTACCGAATCAAAATATCATTCTACCGTCAGCAAAAACATTTAAACTTGGCGCTTAAACCACAGAGGCGTTATTTATTCAGTCTCGTTTTTTTGTTGACTCTACACTAACAACTAACTTTCGTTCTGCGGACTTTTATGTGGGTTGTACATCTTTTTTTATGCTTTTCAGCATGAAACAGTTCAGAGTTTTTAAACTCGATGGCCTAGGTTTTTAAAAAGAGTTGGAGGAGTATATTATTTGCTCCGTTTGCTGCTGTTAGGTTCTTGTTTATTTGCTATGCGTTTGTTTTTTATTTGCATTCAGTGTACAGAGGAACTTAAAGGAGTTTAACATACTTTATATTCAAAGGGAATTATAAATGCATGCAAATAAGTTCTTTCAAAACCCGTGCATACAGAGTTACACAGCGCTGCTTTATCGGTTTGTTTGTCAAAACTGTCTGAACATTCGGCACTATATATTTTTTTTTAATTATAATAAATATGCTTTATCATTTTTTAAACATAAATTAAACTGTAAATACTTTTATACAAAATCTAAAAATGTACATGTGCAACGCAAAAACAATTAATACAATCAAATATTTCTGCCCTGTCACCAGTCATGCTACCACTAGTTTCCTTTCCTTCATATTACTCCTAACACAATCCATATTTTCTTTGGCTTTCCTCTCCCTATCCTTCCATCCACATCTATACTCATAATATGCTGTTTTAGTAATATGTGTTTCATCCCTCCTCTTTAATTCTTTATTGTACACAACAACTTAACGTAGGTACATTTTTTTAATTGATTATAAGTTTGCGCTTGACCGCTATCTCACCTGATGGAAAGCGACGATGCGGTCGACGATGGAGTGCGCTTACCTGGAAGTAACCTATTCACTCTTGACTTAATTCATGTACAAAGGCGAGCTTAACTCAACAATGAGTTTTCTCCCAGCAAACTTCTTCTTTTTTTTTCTTTCTTTCTTTAGATGACCATACCAAAACAAACAATTCCCTTTCAACTTTTCTGTCACTGGCCATCATATTATATCCTAGCGATAAACAAGCACATTCACAAAAACTATTTGTCAAAATACTGAAAAATTAATACAAAAATCCGCTGCAGCGCTTCATTGGAATTGTCATCTATCAAAAAAATAAAATTTGCAACGCTTATATCTCAAAACTGCATTAGTGTCATCAATGTAAAAATGTATGGCATGCAGATCCCTTAAGTGAAGTAAACTCACTGTAATGTGGCAATATATTGCTGCTGGGTCCTCTGTAACTTCCTCTAGTGTACATGTATAAAAATATTAGCCACTAGCCTTCTGCCAGCGGCTTCGCCCGCTTGAAAGTAGACTTCTTCATACAAATTTAGACCCCCATTACGTCCCTTTAGGAGTAGAATTTTGAAAAACTCATTCTCAGTTTTCAGTCAAATCATAAAAGGAAGCCTTGTGCAAAATTTCACTCTTCTATAGTTTGTTTTCTAATCTTAGACTACGATTTGATAACTTAAAATGTCAAACTCCAGAAAATTGGGAACATATTTCTAGAGTGTGACATTCTGAGTTGTCAAATCGTAGTCTAGAATTAAAAAACGAACTATAGGTCCTATAGTTTAGGCTGTGCGTTGATATGTCAGTCAGTCAGTTTCTCCTTTTATATATCTAGGTTATTCATTGACTATTGAATTCAGCAATAGGTCTCTATATACTGGTTCCTGTACAGGAATTGTAACGCTTGTTAGTGAATATTGGCTTTGTCGAATCAGTATTGGACCCAACGGTCCTTTGGGGAGTGTCCATAGAATTGGTAGAATAGATGGCTTGCTGATTGCTCTGGGGTGTTTGTGTAGACGGTTTTGTTATCTTGTAATATTCTATCTTATCTTAGGTACAAAATGTGTCCTACTGATACGTCTTAAGATATATAAATAGCACTCATTGTTGTTTAAGACAAAATAAACACGTCATCTCAGCGGATATCTACACTTCTACACTAATATAATAAAGAGGTAAAGTTTGTTTTTTTATTTTTTTGTTTGTAGGAGGTAATCTCTGGAACTACTGGTCCGATTGGAAAAATTTTAGCAACAATAGAAAGCTGCTTTATTCCTGAGTGACATAGGCTATATTTTATGTACGCGGGCGAAGCCGCTGACAAAAGGTAGTTGTAAATAAAATAACACAGACTAAACTGAAGTAGAATTGCTATTTTGACAGTTGTGGGAGGCCTTCCAACGCTGCATCTTCTGGTATGCTGCTAATGCCATCAAAATGACTCGGGGATTATTTTTGTTAACTTTTTTTTAGGTTTTTTTTTTATTGTTTTTAGGCTCGCGCTTGACCGCTATCTCACGGGGTGGAAAGTGACGATGAGGTCGACGATAGAGCATGCTTACCTAGAAGTAACCTATTCACCTATAATTATATTACGAAGTAATTGAAGTTGTAGGACGAAACATATTGATGAACATTAGCTATTTAAAATCTTTCAAAGCATGCTTTTGGTTAATCAAGGGAAGTTCTCTTATCATTACATTGTATAAAACAAAGTTGCTTTCCGTTGTCCCTATGTATGCTTAGATCATTAAAAGTATGGATTTTGATGCGGTTCTTTTTAATAGATTGAGTGATTAAAGAGGAAGGTTTATGTGCATAAAATATGCAATACTAGCTTTTATCAGCGGCTTCGCCCGCGTACATAAAATATGGCCTTTGTCACTAAGGAGTAAAGCAGCTTTCTATTGTTGCTAAAATTTTTCCAATCGGACCCGTAGTTCCAGAGATTACCCCCTACAAACAAAAAAAACAAACTAACAAAAAAACAAACTTTACCTCTTTATTATATTAGTGTAGATTAGTGTAGATAAGTACCCGTGCGAAGCTGGGGCGCGTCGCTAGTATTATATAAAAAGCACTCATTGTTCTTTCACAATCATGTTATCGTAGCGGATATTGGAAAAAAAAGAACACAGACCAAACTGAAGTAGAATTGCTAAGTTGGTAACTACCTTGTGGGAGGTTTTCCAACGATTAGATACATACCGGAAGATGCACTTCCGGTATACGTCTAATGCCATCAACCTGAATCAGGGTTTATTTTTGTTAGATTTTAATTGGTTTATAGGCTCGTGCTTGATTGCTGTCACACCTGATGGCAAGCATAAAGCAAAAAAAAAAATAGATATAAATATATTTATATTATTTGCTGCTAGTTTTTTTTCTATAATAATATTGTGACGAGGAAAGATTCTCATTTTTATATAAAAACAACTTATTTTTTTTTTTCGCTATTTGATCACTGAGCGTATTTCTTAGAAGAAAATATACATATGTATATGTATATTTTCTTCTGAGAACCTAGTAATACTGGTAAGTAATATATATAATAGCTTAGTCTCTTTTTATAATATGAATGTGGGAGCACTGTAGACTCAGCATCAGGCTGATAGATTATTTACTATTTCAATCCACTTTACTTTTACTGTAGGGCACAATATTTACTAGTCAACACTATTCGATTCTTGTTCATATAAAACGACCAATTGCTATGGTTAGTTCTTCCTCTTCTGATTTTTTATAAGTGCTCATGTAGGCATGTAAAAGCTTTTTTTAGAGGCTTCGCCCGCGTGAATAAGTAGAAAATTAATGTAAAGTCTTCGTAATTCAAATTGTTTACTTACGCACACGCACGGACCATCGCAACAATGACATTTTTTAATTTGAATTGTACATTTCCTAACGTTGCAATCATAGCTATCCAAGAAATCTTGCTGATTAATAAAGTGGATCGTTCGAATCATTATTTTAATTTACTTATAAATAATTTATGACAACTGATCCGATTGCTACTATTCTGCCTGTATCAATTTGATATCATAATCATTATCCTGCCGTTATCCCATATTACTTGGGGTCGGCGCAACATGTTTTTTTCTTCCACTCTCTCCTGTTACCCGTTACACTATCACTAACTTCCTATATATATTTCCAATGAAATAAACTAAATTTGAACAATTGAAAAAAAATCTGAACACAATTTACAATCCATTTTGAAATACAATGCTTTTTCCAAACCATTTAGTCCATGGCCCTAAGCCCAAACACGTGCCACGTAAATTAAAAATACTCAAGTAGGCCAAACTTGGCTAAAACAAATAAGTTTATCCGAAACTTGAATGAGCCATGAAGGACTAGAGTTTGATAAATTATATTTGTTTTCCAAATAAGTTAAAAATAACATTTTTGATATTAACGTCGATGCGAAGTTTAAAGTCCATTTCACTAAGAGTATTTCATACTCGTATAAAAGATACAAATCATTAAAGCAAAGTCAAGTTTCTAGTATCTGTCATAAACTCAATGCGGCTTTTGGGCGACAAGCAATGGGTAGCTCGCCGCCCGTTCGTCTGGACCACACCCCGTCGTCGACGGCGTGCACTGTTCCCGCGCCTCAATATGTTAGCAACACGAAGGAACCCTGCAGAAGGGTCGAAGATAACTGGAGCCAAGGGTTTGGGTCAAAGGTGTAACGGAAGAAAGGGTTGGCTTGCTTAGCTAGTAAGAGTATGGCATCGTTTCTCGCTCGCAGGATTCGTGATTGGATCACTTTTGACCATAAAAAAACTCAAATTTAAGATGCAAGTGTTTGCAAGTGGGACATGCATACATAGCATGCATAGAGTATGGCATTATTTCTCGCTCGCAGGATTCATGATTGGATCACTTTTACCGACTAGAAAAAAAAACTCAAATTTGAGATGCGTGTGCGTTTTTGCAAGTGGGGCATGCATACAAAGCATGCCTGTTTTATCACATGTTAAAGAGTCAGAACTCAGCTTACCTTCTCCAGCGCCTGTGACGGTGTGTATGAGTAGCACCACAACACACAGGCAGCGTTGGCCCTCCACCGACATTGCTGTCGTGGGTTCCGCACCTGAAACAAACAAATTCACCTCGTAAGACTTTGATCCCCGAGTCAAGACGGGAAGCGTTTGCCCGAAACCGCCACTGAACAAACTGTGACACCACCCATCAAAATGTTCGTTCCCGCGGATGTCCTGCAGGGTTCTGTCCTCGGACTAAACTGCGTTCCTATTGGCCACCGTACGCTCATTCCATACGATCAGAGAGCAATCAATAAGCACGTGTCCCTTATCGCTGTAACGTGACCCACCGTGGCGTTTTGGCGCTCTCTAAATCGATGGGAATTTGAACATGGCATGTGCTGCCTTGCCACCCGGAAGCAGTGTGGCAGCGATTCCCGACGACATTGCTGTTCAATAGCAATATTGCCTTGCCTCTTCAAGTATGCCATGTTTTTTCTGTTCCAACAGGAGCAACCCAAGAAAAACATATTACCCTGGTTTTGCACAACGCTTTCAGGGACGGTGTCATAAATTTGTTTTTGCTCTGAAGACAACAAAGCGACATGGTCATTTCGTATGGTGGTCATTTCGCCCGAATCGTAATTTGTCTCAGCCATAGTCTTGATGCGGTGATGATTGGGGAACCGGTAGTTCATATTCGATCAGTGGATTGCCGCCGATAGAAATGTCCACATCTTGAAGTGTACTGAGACAGGTGTTCAGCACACGTCACACATCAGTTACATCGACTTCGTCTCCAGTAGCACGCCTCAAAGCTCGCAGAAAATCTTCAGACAGATGATGGCGATATTTCAATGAACATAACTTTTTTGTAATACTTAGCACCGTATTTTTTTTATTAGTCTTCCTGTACCACGCTTAAGATTTTCAAGGTTGTTTGGAACTTCAGTTTTTCAAAACGAACTATACAATACAACTTTTAGGAAGCTGATTTGATCGATTTTTATCTCTCATAGATGGCGCTGTTTTAAAACTGTCTTTTTACTACTAATATACATTGAACTATGTCCCTCTGTCCAAGTTACTTAAATGACGTAGTTTTTATAGTGTAAAGCCAGATAATAGCAAAGCTTAGTGAAAAACATCATTTAATTATGCGTTGTTAGATTAAACACTGTCACAGAATGCGTAAGAAAACAAAGTATTCACAACTTTCCCGGCCCGTCCTTTATTCATGCAAAATTTGAAGATAATCCATGCAGTATGTTTATATATATCGATGCCTCCCACGTAAGTTGTTGTAACCCACAAAATGGCCATTTTGGGTTTTTTATGTAAAAGTGTCTAATTTTATGTAATCTATCCTACAAAAAAACAAAAAGTCCAAAAAACCTATTATTTAAGGTACTTTTGAAACGTATAATGTTGTATATTTCGAAAGATTCCGGCGTAGACTGTAGTATTTATTACTTGCAATGGTTTACAACGGGGAAAAGCGCACGTGCGTCCGTTGTATGTAACACATATCACAGATTACGCTGGAATTCGCTGCCAGTTGCACCTCTCACCTAATTTTTACGTCGTTAATTTAATATTCTAGGAATTACTATTCCGTTTAATCTTATCTTTAATTAACATGATAACCATTTAAAATATGGTAATGATCCCATACAACAATTTACGTCGCTAATTTTAAAATTATTTTATGTTAAGTGATACGTAAAACATTTTACTTCGATGCTAGATATGTAAAAGTAAGTTGTAACATCACATACAATGATTTACGTCGCTATTCATTTGAAATAAGTACGTTGTATGTATTTTTCAGGGAGTGTTTTATGAATATCACTGAAGTCAGAGTCACTCAAGGCAACCATTTTCAATGAATCTGAGAAGTTTTAAATGACTAAACTAAAAGGTGATAGCATATTCATAACTTTGGACCTTGAAACTGCTCACTTACTCGTATTTCATAGCAGTGTAGTATAACCATTTAGATTACAACTGTTATAGCCATTTTGTTTAATAATAATATTATTATTCTAGCTAGCCTGTGATGTCCTACTACTGGGCAAAAGCCTCCCTCCATTCTTTCCAGTTATCTTAGTTACTCGCTTTATCGTACCAATTCTCAAGGAAGACATCCAGGTTGTGTCGAGGAAATGAGGGCCGGGAACACAAAAGGCACCGAAAGATTACATGTGAGTTTTAGTCAGTAAAAGCAACTTTTACTGATTAAAACTCACTAGGACTTTCCTTCTTGTTCGTGTTTATTGCTAGTTTCCCAAATCAGAAAACGTTGTTCGTTACTTTTACCTTAGTCACCACCTGCATGTTTCTGCACTGTTGAACTCTTTAAGCTAAGTCAGTCAGTTATTTGATTGAATAAAGTATCGTTTGAAAAAGGTAATGAAAAAAATACACATTTACAGACTAGAGATTTTTCAAAAGGATTAACAACGTCAAAGAAAACCTTTCTAGTAAAATATAAAAAACAGCCAGTAGGAAAACTGGTCTATTGAGTCTGCTGTAAGCACTATTTCAATAAATTAAACTAAAAAGGTGACAGAGAAAACGATGTATAACTATGGCAAATTTAGTTATAGGAGAGCCAAGTTTAGAATTTATGCTGATACTATTGTGAGACTAAATAAGAATAAATTGCCTGTTGCCGTTACTGAAACTTCAAACTTCAGACGTGTGTAAACAACAGTTTTCCCATTTCTATAAGTGATTAAGTTCTTAATAAGGTGTTAGTTAAATTTGATATACCAACAGCAGTATTAATCCTCGATCAAAAAGATATTTAACAGCCAGTGAAAAAGTCTGGGTCTGTCAAAACCATCGTTTGTGACCATTTCAAGTCTTTTCAACTGCTTGCAAGTTGAGTCACACTATGTTTGACTAAATTCACTAATGTTATATTAAGACAGAGGTTTAAACTTTTAGTATGTATAGTAATAACGTATAGCTTTTGCCTAAAAGGTACACAGAGAAAACAGAAAAAAATCTGAAAGATAATAATATCGTAAAAATAAAAGAGGTACCAGTTTGTTCTGAAGATTCAATATTAATTTAATGTTTTATCAGACTGTAAGGTAATGACTACTTCTTTCGACAACAATACCTTAAGATGCCAAAATGCTGATGATATGAATACATCAGTTAGGTGCAAGAAACCAGCTTTTTGGGGTCGGGAAACAATCCCTCTATTGTATATATTACGAGCAAAACTTAATATTTGCTGGCTTTTCTAGATTCAGTGTAAGTTAGAAAACATTACTTTTTACCTATCGTTTGTCTTGGATATGCTTATGAAAAGAAGAAGATTAAAGCATATTACAGAATGAGCTATAAGTATAGTCACTTGAAATAATGGAGAGAGAAAAAGATTACAAAGTGATAGTGAGACGGGTGATACGACAAAATGGAAGAATAAGCTTGTTCCACCGACTTCAAATCACATTGGACTAAGATAGGAACATGATGATTTACCTATTTTTAAATCTCATTGGTTACTAGAATTTTCTTAATCATTTTGGTTACGATACTTTTTTGAGTTTTGATTATTTAAACTATAGTAAAAATTTGATTAAAGGACGATGTAATGAATTGAAAGTTTAATTTTGAAAAAAGAAAAAGCTTCAATTTTTATTTTCAGTTTTTTTTTTAATGATTTTTATCTCAATCTTTAATGTTTTTCTAATCTTTAAAATATCGTTTCTTATTCTAAACTTATTCTAAACTCTGAACCCTAAAATGTAAAATTTTGTTAAACTTGATTGAAAATAGTCTGCTTTTTCGTATTTCGGTAACGTATCAACGAAAAAGTATTGTCTTAAACGAAATTAGGCTGAAAAAACATTGTATTTATTTTATTATATCAAGTCATGATGCACATACCACACCTTTTTTTATTTGTAATCGACGTAAATTGATGTAAGTATCAGATATGATCCAAATCGGCTCTTGAACTCCCGTGTATAATAATGTAAGTGTTAGTTACAACATTTTGTGAGGACCTCCTGTCGCGGTAAACAGTTGTAACAACAAAACTGAAGAAACCGTTAAAATTATAAAGTAATGACATGTAGTAAACGATAACATATTAAAAACAATACACTCATACCGAATTTCAAAAAGATTCCTTGAAAAATGTGGCTTGTATCGCAAAAAGTATCTTTAAAACGCTCTCCTGTAAAATTGCATTTTTGGGGTTACAACAACTTACGTGGGAGGCATCGATATATATCCAAGTAAGTTTTTGAGTTTAGCTCAAAAATACATACAGACAGACAGACAAAAATTCTAATAAAAACTATGCTTTTGACTTCGATATCGATTGTAGATCACTTCCTAAGTAATCTTTTTAAAAAATGATAATAGTTTTCACTTTCCTACGATTTTATTATATTTATATGAATAGATTATTCGTAAAACACTTTAGTTAAGTCCCAAGAGGACACAAATTTCCGCACAACTGTTGTATTTTAATTTTGTCTGTAATTACGGTAGTCGAAAGGTAAAAAATATATTGTTATGTTTTCGTTTGTACTAATTTGGGTCAGTAGATGGCGTTGTACATATATAAATAACATTGAAACGTTATTTGAGATTAGGTTGCGTTGCAAAATAAATCCGTTAGACCGTTGGAATAAGAATAACATATTTCATATAAACATGGAAAACGCCATTTAGAGATGAACTATTTTTTTTAAATTAACCCACATTTTTTAGTAAAACGAACCAACCACTACCTAAGATATTTCCCTAAAAATAAATAAGTAACATTACCATCTATGAATTTTAAGAATAACTAACTGCTTACCTTGCCAACATGCTCAAATTTAAATTAATAGTTTCCAAAAAGTGTTAACATGTAACTTGATTTGATTTTGGTGTAATCTCATAGATGGCGCTGTTTTAAAATTGTCTTTATATTTCTAATATTCATTAAACTATGTTTCTTTGCCCAAATTACGTAGTTTTGAAAAACTAATAATGGGAATCTTTATTATTTACCTAAATAAGTTTACGTACCAAGTTTCAAGTTAATTAACCCAAGGAATAAGATTCTCCCGTACAAACTTTAACATCCCCTAAATCTTGCACTGGGGGTACTACTGAAAAAATAAATATGCCATCCTTGATAACCACTTTAGGGTAATGTTTGTTCTAAGTTTTGAGTCAATCGGCCCACGGAAAAAAAAGTTACACCCTTGCATCCATTGCACTATTTAAATTCAATATTGCTTACCCCCCACAACTTAAGGCGTGATAATATGTAGCCTAAAGCCTTCCTTGGTTTACAAGGAACATTTTTGCTGAATTTCAATTCAATGTATCCAGTAGTTTTGGCGCCAACCCGTACCATAGGCACAGACAAACAGACAAACAGACAAAAATTCTAAAAAGTCACTTTTTGTCATCAGTTACGTTTTTCTAACAAAAGCCACTTAATTTTTCCAGAAAATTCTCAATGTACAGTTTTTCTTTCGTTACTGTTTTATTATATGTATAGATTATGAAGGCACAAAATTCACGTAAAATATCAAATTTTCTGAGGTTTTTACGAATTTAGTTTTACACAAATTTATATTTTAAATTCAATAAAAGTCTAGATTATATCCACAAGAAATCTGTGTATCCAAAATATCTGAAGAAAGATATGTAATAACATCACAATCACGAAAGCGCTGTTGTATGAAAATGTACCTCGGGAAGGATGCTCCTAACTGAAAGGAAATAAAAATATATCGTGTTTAGAACTCAAGGTGTGAAAATCTCTTCTAGAGAAAATAAATGCTGTGTGGGTGTTGAGTAGGTAACGAGAAACAAACAATCAATTCTAGAACACGCAACTGATTTATGTGGGTTTTAAGTATTTCTCTCACAACAAGACACGAGACAGTTTCTAAGCATTTATTAAGATTCAAAGATTCAGATTCAAAAACCTTTAGTACAAATAAACTATTTACAGAATTTTTTAAAGGTCAAAAAATTAAGGCAATTGCACATTCCAAAGCGTAGATCTCTAAGGAGAAGAATATGCAAGAAACTCCATGGATATGATTTTTTATTGTTGATAGGTTCGCGCTTGGCCGCTATCTCACCTGATGGAAAGCGACGATGGAGCACGCTTATCTAGAAGTAACCTATTCACTCTTGACTTAAAGATTCCTACCTAAAGATATACGACCTGCATATCATCTAAGCCAAGTGAAGTGACTGTATTTACGGTACGCCAAATCTAATGCGTGGTGTCTGAAAAGGAAGGCTCTGGCCCTGGTATGTATGGCGATGTAGGAACGGGGTAGCTTGTTTAGTCAGTAAGAGTCTGACACTTGTTTTCCGCTTCGCCCAAGAGCGGGACTCGTCATTGGATGATTTTTACCTACCATAAAAAAAATATAGTAATGCGTGGTACATACTATCGATGTGTAGAACACATATCAACATATTTCATATATCGCAAGCTTCTGCCAGAAATTTCACCTACGTGAAACTAAGGAATCATCCCTAAGGAAAATAGATAGCACGCTTTCCGCAGTGATTGATAGATTGCTCTGCGTGTTTGATTCATGCACGGAACGAATATTTGTAAGGCCTACAGATTGTTTTTCCGGGCCTGGGTGTATTGTTATTTGTATTTGTATTTCAGGCTGGTGTCCACAACTCCACAACTAAAGCGACTATACATACGGGTTTGAGTGTATTGTGTATGTGAGATTACATGTTTGTGAATGCGCCTACGATGCTGGAGTAATTTATTTATTTGTTTACACTTCATACACATAAGGTACAAAGGCTTTAATTTAAGGTTTCATAAACTCCTCCGTTTTTCTGCACACTGTTGTCAATATTTCTTCTTGTCTCTCTTTTAGCAAGTCTGCTGAAAGAAAATTCTTTTAGAAATAAGCACTACCTTGGTACCATTTTTCTGTAATTCTGCATCTCCTTCGTATATGTGTGTACAAGAATTTTTAAATAAATGATGCATTTTCTACCAGTTAACCTTTGCAGGCCGTCGCCTCCTTCTGCGAAGCATTAATGCTAGCGAAAGAGAAGGCCGACCGTATCAGGCAAAAGCTGCCGCCGCAACGGCTCCGATCCCTACGATACTATGATTGATACATTAGATTAGGCGTACCGTACAGTCACTTTACTCTACTTAAGTAATCCGCAAGCCATACCATATATCCTTTACATTAACAACATTAGAGCAGTTTTGGCATTCACGCAGTATGACAGCGCTGTAAGCTTTCAAAGTTTTGGTAGATGACATCATGCCAAAGAACCGCTGCAGCGGATTTTTGTATTAACTGTTCAAATTTTGAACAAAAAAACAATCAACCTCTGGGTGATGCAGCTAAAAAAAAATTAAAATGCATTTTAATTCAAAGTCTTTTCTCATAAAATGTGTTCTCAAAACGTTTTGTGTAGAATTAATTGGAATTATTCAAAGCACAAAATATCACTATCCACTTTGAAGAACCCTCATCATTGAAGAAGATCCTATAATTTTTAATACGTACTTGTTTAAAGTCTACTTAAATTGTTAATTAGTTCATATAAAGGTTGAAATTAGCATATCTTAAGCCCTCTTAGGGTCGGCTTTATGAAATACTTAGGGTCGGTTTTATGAAATACTTAGGGTCTAAACCTTTGTTACACTAAGATAGGGTCGACTTACACTGTAATGAGAGGACGCTTGAAATGAGTATTTTACACACAGAGACCCAATTACTGAAATATTTAAGACTAGGTTCAGACAGCGGTCTTACCTGCGTGAAAATAGATTGTGATGTAGTAGTTGTAAGGTATATAATAAGGTATCATTATTCCAATATAGTCAGTGTATTCTCGAACCTCATTCGTTTCATTTGTCTCCTAAACACCCGACCTTACATGGCGACCCTGCCTGTAACAGCAGCCGGTACGGGCGCGCGCGCGTGTGAACCATAAAAGGACAAAATATTAAAAACAACCAGTGCCGTTAATGTGGACTTTAAAAATGAAGAATGAAAAATACACTAAGCTACCTGAGCACAAGGCGTGTCTTACTTTTGCGTGTTCGTGCGTATTTTTAAATATTGAAAAATGGGAAACACACAAACCAAAGAGGAAGTAGTGATTGCACAGACCGCTGGAGTCGGCAGTAACACGGCTCGTACGCAGCAGCAGCAAGAAACCACAAACACAATTTTGGTTGTGATATGTACCATATTGGCTATCGGACTAGTAATAATACTATACAAGCTGTATAATCGTTGTCACAAGAAGCAAATACAGCGTCATATAGACGACGCGACATTGAAGCGATACTCCAGTATTTTACGCAGGCAGCAGGCATGCATGGGTGCTGTGCCACAGGCTAGCAAGGCAGAAGTTCTCAACATATAACTACGGCGGAGAAATAACCCATGGCATCTTCAAGGCTCGTCAATCTACGTTGTGGGAGTGCTAGTGTAGTGTTGGTGTGAAAAAAGTAGGTAGTGAAGTGAAAGTTCAAAACATCATATAAGTAGCTAAAGCAAGTGAATCCAGGTAACAATGAGGGTTATTTTAAAACTTATTTAGTGAATATTAAGAACAACCTGCCTCTTGATGATCGTATTTAAGTTTCACATCTATTTTTTTATTTAATGTTAAGAGTTATTGCTAAGTAACAATTAGTTTCTGTTGAATTATTATGTGCAGCTTACTTGAAATAATAATTACACAAAATACGTAGTTTAGAACAAGCACTAGTGACTATGTCAGGGACTAATGTGTTATGGCTGAGGATTTAGGTATAATATTAAACGAGTTAAAAGCTATAAGAACCTACTTGATTAAAATTGGTCCTACACGCCGACAAGGAAATATTTTAGAGATAAAAAGAGAAGAGGCAAACACTGTTTTAGTCAAGTACAATAAGTTTTTAGAAATCTATAACAAAAACTTGAAAAATTATACGAGTTCAGAAATTACATTAATTAAAAAGATTTGTGAGGAGTTCGATAGGTTATTTTTAGAAATAATTTCTTTGTGTAGTTTAACTAAAGAAACTACTATCCCATTACAAACCATGGCGACGGATTCATTCGATTTAAAAACAGCGCTACATCTTATGCCCGTCATGGATGACAGCATTAATAGCACTAAACAGCTAATTGAAAATATCGAATATTACGATACAATATTAAGCACACCGGCATGTAAAATCAAGTTAATTCAGTTTATATTGAAAAGCAGGTTATCGCAGCGCGCAAAGTTATTATTGTCCCCCAAATATGATACTGTCGAAGAGCTTACAAGGGATATGCGTAAATTACTACTACCACAAAAAAGTTACATTGCCATTCAGTCCAAATTACAGTTTTGTAAACAAGATAGTAAAACAATAACAGATTACGGCAAAGAGATGTCGGAACTCTTTGTAGATTTGACGATTTCGCAAGCTGACAACGATTCAGCCAAGTATGCTTTATTGAAACCCATGAATGAGAAGTTGGCAATCAAACGATTTGCAGATGGATTGCGGGATCGTCGATTAAGCACCATAATTGCCGCGCGTAACTTTTCTTCTTTAACAGAAGCAATCCAGGCAGCTCAAGATGAGGAGAAACCAGGACCCAGTGGCTCATCAGAACTTATAGGTACGTATAGACAAACTAATTACCAAGGTCGGCGAGCCCAACGAGGTCACCGAGGTCAAAGAAATTTCGGCGCAAGAGGTGGTGCACAAAATGCACACCAGCATCGGGGTCAAGGTCAACGGTCACAGGTACCACATGGTTATGGTAATTATTATCGCAGTAATTATAATAATCGTTATCGCAAAACCTATAGACCACCGCGTAGTAACCGCGGCCGGGGTGTCGGGTTTAAAAAGGATATCAATGTCATAACAGAGAATAGCCAGGTGGCAACGAGCACTTCGAATAATGAGTCATTAAATCATTTTTTTCGTGACTGATGTCATCTTCACGTGTAACATTTTAAACAAGGTGTTGTTTAAAATTAATAACTGTAACCATAACATGTTAATTGATACGGGCGCTTCTATATCGGGAATAAAGTTGGAATGTTTAGAGCGTTTACAGATTCCTTACCATAAAGAGAGAGTTAGCGTAAAAGGTATTGGTGGATATTTGTTCTCAGAAGGTTATGTGTATTTAACTCTAAATTATAACGAATATAATTTTCGACATAAATTTACAGTATTTAAAGAATTACCGTGTAGTACTGATGGCATTTTGGGTCAAGACTTTTTAACACATTATAGAGCTATTTTAAATTTTGAAGTCAATACATTACAGTTAATGACAAATGGCGGTATGTTAGTAACATTATCGTTCGAAAATGATCAGACAACACGTAAGGGCTACTATCTAACTATACCAGCGCGTAGCGAATCCACGCATTATATTAATACGACATTAAAAGAAGAGTGTGTAGTGTCAAATCAAGAACTATGTGATGGTGTTTATTTAGCGAGCAGTATAAATAAACCGATAAACGGAAAAATGCCGATTCGTATTTTAAATACCCGAGACACAGATGTTAATTTGAATTATTTTCAAGTTAGCACTAGTAAATTAAATGAATACTATATCTGCCAATTTAACAGGAATACGATTGATTCGGAAAGAGTGAAAACTTTACTTTCTTCATTAAACTTAAAAGGCTTGAATGTAGAGGAACAGAAATCAATAGAATGTATTTGTGCAAAGTTTCCAGACATTTTCCATCTACCAGGGGATAAATTATCCACCACCCCAATTTACGAACAGACAATTGATTTGAAACCACATCATGTACCAATTTATACCAAACCATACAGAGTCCCATATTCCCAAAAACCGGAAATAGAAAAACAAGTCAAAAATATGTTATATGACGGCATAATTAAGCCAGCCCGTAGTGCATCGTCTAGTCCATTATTGTTGGTCCCCAAAAAATGTGACGCGGCCGGTAATAAAAAGTGGCGCGTCGTCATTGACTATCGCAAATTAAATGAAAACATACAGGACGATAAATTTCCCTTGCCCAACATCACTGAAATACTAGATTCTTTGGCAGGAGCAATGTACTTTACTCATTTAGATTTAGCTCAAGGATTTTTCCAAATTAAATTGAAAGAAAGCTGCAGACCATGTACGGCGTTTACTACAGGTAATAACCAATATCAGATGACTCGCATGCCGATGGGGCTCAAGTCGAGTCCTAGTAGTTTTAGTAGAATGATGACCATTGCAATGTCTGGCCTTAATTATGATAAATGTCTTATTTACCAGGACGATTTGGTAGTAATGGGTAGAAATTTGAGCATTCACAATCAAAATTTGATGGATGTTTTTTCTAGATTACGAGAAGTAAATTTAAAATTGAATCCGACTAAATGTACATTTTTGCAAAAAGAGATTATTTATTTAGGTCATACGGTCTCCGGAAAAGGCATTTTACCAGACCCAGAAAAAATTAAAGTAGTAGAAAATTATCCAAGGCCACAAAATGTTGACGAATTAAAGCGTTTTATTGCCTTTGCAAACTATTATAGAAAATTTATTAGAAAATTTGCCGAGTTAGCATTTCCTTTAAACAAACTGTGTTGCAAAAACGTAAAGTATAATTGGACCAAAGACTGTGAGCATTCTTTTCAAATGCTAAAAACAGCCCTGATAAACCCACCGGTCCTTCAGTATCCAAATTTTTCAGAAAATAATGAGTTTGTATTACAAACCGATGCATCAGGTATTGCAATCGGTTCTGTGTTATGTAACGGAGATGGACGGCCAGTGGCATACGCAAGTCGAAGTTTGAATAAAGCCGAAATTAATTATCCTACTATTGAAAAAGAACTCTTAGCAATAGTATGGAGTGTTAAATATTTTCGGCCTTATTTATACGGAAGACGGTTTAAGATACAGACTGACCATCGACCTCTAGTTTATTTATTTTCAATGAGAGATCCATCTAGTAGATTATTGAAATTTAGACTGCAGTTAAAAGAATTTAACTTTACAATTGAATATTTGAAAGGACAATCAAACTCAGTGGCAGACGCACTGTCGCGAATAATAATTACGTCGGAAGATTTAAAATTAATGAACGAACAGATAGTTAGTGTAATGACTAGAGCACAATTGCGTCAATTAAGTATAAAAAATGATAAGAGCAATAATAACCAATCGGTGGATAATATGGACATAAACTCGAGGCCTGATCAACCGAGAGTTGTGGAAATAATTAAAAAACCGAAGGATATTATTGAACTTTCATTAATAAACTCTAGGCAATTAAATAACTTACAACGAAAAGGAATTATAGTGGAGAAATACAAATATTTTATATATGTGCCCAGTAAAACTATAATTTATTTACAAACAATATCTCGATCTCCGATTACGCGAGTCGAATTGGTGAGAGACTTGTTATGTTTATGTAAAAAGTTATCTATAAAAGAAATGTGCATAATAAGAAATGACTACAATAAAGATTTTATAAGTGGGCTAGTAAAAGAAATAAAAAATTATGAAAAGTGGTCCGGACCACGAATTTGTGTAGTCAGTAATGTCCAGAGAATAAATAATTTAGACAACAGACGTGTGATATTAAATGACTTTCACCTATTGCCCACAAGTGGCCACGCGGGCATTAGGCGGATGGTAAATAATATTAAAAAGTACTACTTTTGGCCAAGCTTGGAAAAAGATGTCACTAATTATGTCTCAAAATGTGAGCAATGTAAGAAACAAAAATATTCTAAACATACTAAGCAACCAATGCAGGTCACAACGACTGCAAATTCAGCACTAGAGAAAATCTTTTTAGATATTGTGGGGCCGTTAGCAACAGACATACATAACTACAAATATATTTTGACCCTACAATGTGAGTTATCGAAATTTACAGAGGCGTACCCTTTACATAATAAAGATACAGTAAGTGTAGCTCGTGCGTTTGTTGATAACTTTATTTTAAGATATGGCATACCTAGAGAAATAGCGACTGATCGTGGGTCCGAGTTTATATCAAGTACTATGAGAGAGGTATGTCAAATTCTAAAAATCAACCAAATTTCGTCTACAGCATACCATCATGAAAGTATAGGGGCGCTGGAAAACAATCACAAAGCGATGGGTGCTTATCTTAGGATTAATTGTGAGAATCAAACAAGTACGTGGAGTACTTGGTTGCCGTATTGGTGTTTTTCTTACAATAATACAGTACATACGGAGACCAAGTACACACCACATGAATTAGTGTTTGGCAAACGCTGCGTGTTACCAACAAATTTAGAAGGACATACGGTAGATCCTTTATATGCTCATGACAATTATGCTCTTGAGCTGAAATATAGACTTCAAGTAGCACAAAAAGATGCACATAGTAATTTAATTAAGAGCAAAGTTAAGAGAAAGCATAACTATGATACTAATGTAAACCCAGTGTATTATAAAAAGGGTGATTTGTTATTATTAAAAAATATATCAGAAAATAAAATGGACCCTATATATTTGGGACCATAGGTAGTTATTGATGACATGGATACTAATGTTAAAATTTTGAAAAGTGGAAAAGAATATGTAGTTCATAAGAATAGAACTAAACTATGTATATAAAAATTATTAAAGAAACCAGTGTGTATTTTCTAAGTAGGCCTATCCAGTGTCACGTATATTAATTTAGAATATTGTATTCTTATAATGTTATAATATAACTATGTAGCTTTAAGCCGTAATTAGGTTAAATTAATATTATAATGGACAATATACCCTGCGCAGGTATACCATATTAAAACTTAAAAATAATAATTGTGTAACCTTATTATTCTTTTAAATAAAGGGGAAGGTGTGATGTAGTAGTTGTAAGGTATATAATAAGGTATCATTATTCCAATATAGTCAGTGTATTCTCGAACCTCATTCGTTTCATTTGTCTCCTAAACACCCGACCTTACAAGATAATATACTCGTAGTCTACCTCACTTTGTGGTATATAATTTACTGCTGAAAGATTTTTTTATTTACTAAATGTGTCTAGAAATTTTTGAGCCCATAATTATTAAAAAAATTGAAAGGAAATCGTTTGTCTTGGTATGGTCATGTGAAGAGAAGAGATGAAACGCATGTTACAAAGAGAGTTCTGGGTTTACACGTAGATAGATGGAGAGGAAGAGGGAGGCCGAAGAAGAGATGGATGGATTGTGTGAGGCGTGATATGAAAGAAAAGGGAGTTAGTGATAGTGTGACGGGTGACAGGACAGAGTGGAAGAAAAAACATGTTGCACTGACCCCAAGTAATGAAGATGATGAATTATTAAAAACAAAAATCTAGGCAAGTGTGCAACGTAGGAATAGGGTAGGTTGTTTAGTCAATACGAGTCTGAAACTATCACCCACTCCGCCCTAGGGGAGATTCGTCATTAGATGATGTTTTAGAGGGTGGTGCAAACTGTTACCTCGACTCCAGGAATAAGGCAAGGAAGGTACGGGGTAGGTTTTTTAGTCAGTAAGAGTCTGACACTGGTCTCCTGCTCCGCCCAAGAGCGGGTTTCGTCATTGGATGATTTTCACCTGCCATAAAAAAAAAGATGATGTTTACCTACCATAAAAAAAAACCACCCTTTAGCAAGATTTGTGTCAAATTTCCTAGCTTATGACTATTTGTAAAGAGTTTACCAAAAGTCCAAGTTCACCAAAAACGGGACTTCATTTCCCAAATAGCCATTTAGCCACGACATCTTTTTAATTCATCTGTTAAAATAACAAAAAAAAAAACAACGATTAAACCCACTTCGCATCCGATATCATACTAAAAGCTCTTTCATGTTGGATAGGCATGCGTATAAATGGAGAAGTGGTAAACCGTGAAAGATTAATTATATAAAATGAAACAATCGGTGTAAAAAAGGGTTATCTTTCCGTTTCACTGTTTTGTTTGGGTAGGTTTTAATTTTTATTCAGTTAAGAACGTTTAACCAGTTATATCATCATTACATAGTATAATACAAAGTCGCTCTGTCCCTATGTATGCTTAGATCTTTAAAACTTCGCTACAGAATATTTTGATGCGGTTTTTTTTTAATAGATAAAGTGATTCAAGAGGAAGTATAATACAATACCTATATTTAATGTTACTATTGCACCCGTGCGAAGCTGGGACGGGTCGCTAGTATGTCTATATAGCCACTCTAACGTAGTTGTAATGTTATAACACATCTTTCTCTAGATATTTTACAAAACACAGATGTCTTAGGGATAGGATATGTCAGGACTTTTTTTGTATAAAAATAATTCAGAAAAGAAGATCTTCGTAAATCAAATAAAAAACGTTTATTTTATTAAAGTCACTTTTTAACCGACTTCAAAAAAAGGAGGAGGTTCTCAATTCGATTGTATTTTTTTTTTTTTTTTATGTTTGTTACCTCAGAACTCCTTTGTTTATGGATGGATTTGCAATTTTTTTTTTTGTACTTGAAAGGATATGCTTCCAGATTGGTCCCATTTTTTTCAAAATCGAGTTTTGATGATGGGATCTATGAGAAATCGAGGGAACTCCTCAAATATTATAGGCAACTATATAGTTTTCTTTATATTTTCATCGAAAACTCAAGCATTTACAGTCAAAAAGTAACATTTGATGAGGTGGAACTGGTGAAGAAGATCAGAAAATGGCTAACGAAATTTGACACTCGCATAGATATCACAATCAAGGTAGTTAAGCAACTATGAAAATGCACTATAAACCAATGATCTTAAATAATTATGTTGAAAATGTTATCATCGAACTGATCTGATGATGATGATGGAGCTGAAAAGTAGGCACTGGAACTGCGTAACTAATTAATATATCCTAGCCGTGTTTGGGCTTGTTAGAATTGTCATAAGATGCACTTTGGCTGTAAGGTACTATTGAACTGATGTGATGATGAAGCTGGAAGGTGGAAGGTCGGCACTGGAACTGCGTAACTCATTAATATATCCTAGCTGTGTTTGGGCTTGTTAGAATTGTCATAAAATGCACTTTGGCGGTAAGGTACTATTGAACTGATGTGATGATGAGGCTGGAAGGTGGAAGGTCGGCATGGGAACTTCAAAATAAAATAATGTACCCTAGCATTGTTTGAGCTTATTAGAGCTGTCATGGGCAATGCTGTCAAGGGCAATGGAAAGGGCTATGCTCGAAGTTTCCTTGCGTGTTCGAATCAGAAATGAAGAAATGCGCAGGAGAACCAGGGTCACCGACATATCCCGAAGAATTGCCAAACTTAAGTGGCAGTGGGCAGGGCACATTGCTCCTAGAACAGATGGCCGATGGGGCCGAAAGGTTCTAGAGTGGCGACCGCGCACCAAAAGACGCAGCTTTGGAAGGCCTCCCACAAGGTTGACCGACGACCTTGTGAGAATCACGGGAACGCTATGAATGCGAGTCGCACAGAATCGGTCGTTGTAGCGACGCTTGGGGGAGGTCTATGTCCAACAGTGGACGTTTTCTGGCTGAAATGATGATGATTATGAGAGCTGTCATAAGATGTACTCATGAGATGAATCATAAGTATTTCATGCATCATATCATCTCTACACGAGATCAAAACGATCTCACTGTAACAATGTACCTATAATATGTATTCCTACTTATATGACATTGGTAACTTTTCCAAAAGAAATGTAGAAACGATATTGACTTCGTTGCCATAACACTTTATAATAAAAAACACTAAACGGCTACAAATAAAAAAAACTTTTTACAAAAAAAAAAATCGCCTTCAAAAAAAGCCAAACGATAAAAGTTCCTACACTAAAAAGTGGAAAATAAAAATTTGAATTGCTGTAAAGAAACTTAATTTATAGGTAAACTTATTTGACATTAATATTTTGCAAATATTCAAAATTTATTACTTCTTTTTGGAGTCGGTGCCAGCCAAGACAAGGAATTCAACAATCCCTTGAAAGGTAGTTTTTCAAGGGATTGTTGAATTCCTTGTTCTAACTTAACAATAAAACTACTTAGTACCTATTTGCATACTCAAATATATAATACTTAATCTATACTAATATTATAAAGCTGAAGAGTTTGTTTGTTTGTTTGTTTGAACGCGCTAATCTCAGGAACTACTGGTTCGAATTGAAATATTCGTTGAATAGATCATTTATCGAGGAAGGCTTTAGGCTATATAACATCACGCTGTGACTTATAGGAGCGAAGAAACAATGGAAAATGTGGAAAAACCGGGGAAAATATTCATCTTTGAACGCTTCCGTTGCGTGCGCTGCGAAAACGGTAGAAGATACTAAAAAAATATGTACCAAAGAATTATTCCCCTTGAAATGATCTAAAAAAATGTCCGCGACAGTATATGTCTATCTTTTAAGGTTAACTCACTAGAACCGTTTTTATGGAAATCAAATTTGGCTGAAATTAATGCATTATTACCAATTATTTGTTAGAGTTGTATCAACATAGTAATATTAAACTTTATCCAAATAAATGTGTTGTTGTTTAAGAGTATGTAATTGTGAACAAAATTGTCTTTTTAATCACTTATTTTCAATGAACATCTTAGAAGATATTACAATTTTAAAATACTCCGATATAAAACTCACACGCGCCACATGATGTGCAAAATATGACGCTGCGCCTGGCCGGTGGGTGAGGAGAGGGGTTGCTTGCGGGCACCGCGGATGGGTTTTTTTTATGGTAGGTAAAAATCATCCAATGACGAATCCCGCTCTTGGGCGGAGCGGGAAACAGTGTCAGACTTTTACTGACTAAACAACCTACCCCGTTCCTCCCTTGCCTTATTCCCAAAGCCCCGGTATAACGCTTTCGCACCAACCCTCGGCTGCAGGAGGCTTCGACCCTGAAGAGCCCCACAGTTTGCTGACAACACCTTGAGGCGCGCGGGAGCAGTACAGGCCGTCGACGACTTGGTCTCGGTCTGGACTGTTACCAGACAACCGGACGGCGAGCTACCCATTGCTCACCGTCCGCAAGCCAGCGTCTACGGTGGCCGGATATCGGCGGGATCGCGGCGGCGACGGCTACGGCGAGGGTGCTCTTGCCCTTGCCTTATGCGGTTGGCCTCCTCCTTTACGAGCATTACTACTTCGCAGAAGGAGGCGACCGCTTGCCATTCTTCTTCGCTGCGGGCCATGGCCTGAACCAAGGCCCGGCGCGAGAGGCCACCGCCGCCGATCACCCCCACGAGGACACGGCGATTCTCTTCTCATGCGGGGCACACCTCCACCGTGTCCTCTGTGCTGGCCACACAGTGGCGACACCCGGGCGTCTCTTCCGCACGAATCCGGCGCAGGAATCTCCTGAACTTCCCATGTCCGGTGAGAACATGCGTAATGTCTATCCAACCACGCCTCAAAGAGGGCACTTACCGCCGAGATTATGGCGTGTCCAAGTGGAGGGTGTAGCTCTATGAAAAACTTTTAGATAATTATGTTCTTTTAAAAACTAAATTGTCTAAATTAATAACAGAAATTGACACGGGCAAAGTCGTGGGTAACAGCTATAATTTATAAAGCTGAGGTTGTTTGCAAAAATAAATATGATGCCCAAAATAACTATTCCACGCGGACGAAGTCGCGGGCACAGCTAGTTAAGACATAAATACATATTAGACTTCTCTTAAAAAAAATCATCCGATTTGCACATTTTTTTTTAAATAAAAAATATATACTTACAAAAACCTTCTGCCACATTTTAAGTACATTGAAAATGTTTAACCATTATGTACGAAAAATGGCCCCAGATATTAAAAAGCTACGTAACATTAAGTTTCAACAATAAAAATGCTGGCACCGACTCCAAAAAGAAGTAATAAATTTTGAATATTTGCAAAATATTAATGTCAAATAAGTTTACCTATAAATTAAGTTTCTTTACAGCAATTCAAATTTTTATTTTCAGCTTTTTAGTGTAGGAACTTTTATCGTTTGGCTTTTTTTGAAGGCGGTTTTTTTTTGTAAAAAGTTTTTTTTTGAATTGTCAAAATGTCGACCAGTCAAAAAAAAAGTGTAGCTAAATTGCACGTTCCAAGGCGTAAATCTCTATGGAGGAGAACGCACAAGAAACTCCATGGGTACTCTTTTAAATCATGAGTTACGTAAAATCTAGCTTACATAATATCTTGTCGCTTCTATTATGTGAGCCTACTGGGGCTCAAGGTCTCTTTCTGAAAGGAAGCCTTGGCCCAGTGCAAAAGGCAAAGAAGGAACGGGGTGGGGTGATTAGTCAGTAAGAGTCTGACATTTTTCTCCGCTCCGCTCAAGAGCGGTATTCGTCATTGGATGATTTTTGCTCACCATAAAAAAACACAACGTAAATAAGAAATATAAAAAAAAAATTAAAACATGATATTGAGCCACTAAGCGACTGGCAGCTAAGAGACACTTTCTTTCCTTTTTAAATAAAAAGCATTTAAAGTTCTAAAAACCAAGTACTTACATGACGCTTACACAGATCTAATCTATCTACAACCAATATGAATATCTACACCAGCTGTTCACAGCAATCAAGGAAATGGAGATACACTAAAGTTGGCGAATAGATTTCTATCATTCTCAGTATCGTGCATAAAATTTTATTGTATTACCTATTTTATTATTACCTTCCCATTACGATATCTTTCAAGAGTCTTTACGAATAATATCTTCAGTACGATATCGGAGCTTTTGCGAAAGGATGCACCGAATGTTTTCACACCACTATGTGCAAGCGGTGGGTCAAGTCTAATACAGTTTTGGCGATGATTGTCGGGAGATTGGATAGATAGATACGAGTAGATATACTCTTTTTATTGTAAGAACACCATAAATACCCCTTAAGGCTGAAACACATAATCGCGTAGCGTTTTTGGTTCTAGGAGAAGCCGGTTTCCTTGCGATGTTTTCCTTCGCTGTTTTGGGAGCAGTGGCGATAAAATAAATGAAAATGCCTCTGATAAATATAGATCAGGAGCTATGAAGGAACCGATTGAAAATACTCACAGGCTATGTATGTATCACTAGCTTTAGCATAACCCTCCTTTGGCTTTGCCGTAGTCGAGTAAAAAACAAAGGAACTATAAACAGTGCCAACAGTATTACATCAAACAATTCCCTATATGGTACTAACCATAACCAACGCGAAAAACACCTGTTCACTTAGAAAAGGGCCGAAAACACTAAGCGCATATCCCAGCGGGACTCTTACGCTCCGTGACGAAAAGTCACTATCTTCCTCAGTAACACGCGTTAAATTTTATTACAAGCGTGTTTTTGTCACGTCAGTAGGCGTAAGCGAAAATATGTGTGCTTTACTAAAAGGAAATGGAATAGTTTTGCTTATTTCTAGGGTTGTTAAAGTTAGCGTTTTGGCAATATTGGTTTTATTTTCATTTTTTTTTTCTGTACATTTTTTATTGGTTATAGGTGCTAACCTATTGACCGCTTGACCGCTATCTCACCCCTTATGGAAAGCAACGATGCAGTCGACGATGGAGCGCGCTTACCTTGAAGTAACCCTTAACTTAAAGATTCCCGGATTGTAGCCATTGAGAAACACAGACTCCGGCAAGAAATTCCACTACTTGGTAGTACGCACAATGCAGAACAGTGGTGCAAATGTTTCTGAAGCAATTGTAACTTAACCAATACCAGTATATTGAGGTCAAGTTGTCATCTTTTTAGCAAAAAAAAAAATGAACTTTGTTGTTATTAAGCCCAGCCTTGTTAGATTCTCAGAATTATTAATACAACATTAATTATTCCTAGAATTTGTTGGAGTTAGTTCACAGTTTGTAGGAAAAAGCTCTGGGATAGCTGAAGAAATAAAGATTTAGAAAAGAGCAGCGGTGACCTAGTTGTAACCGGCCTGATTTACGACTTATAGCTTGCGGGTTCAAACCCAGTAAGGTGCCTTAATTTCTACAGTTTTATCGTCACTATTCTCAAAACGGTAAAGGAGGACATCGAGAGGAAAATATAGGCATATCCTAGAACTAAAATTCGAAGATAAAATTAATTAAGTTCCATCCATAAATCCGCACTGGGCACCCCTAGTAATCCACCATGCACCCATGGTGGATTACGGCCAATTATCTTTCTTAGAGAGGAAGCCCTAGTCACACCAATAGGAATGTTAAAAAGCTGGTTATGCTATGTGCAACAGAATAGCTATTAGCAATAGAATGGTATCCGAAAATAGAAAAAGAAATAGAGGTAGACAAAACAAAAGATGAGAAAAAAAATTATCTACTAAACTGTTTTAATAAATTTGGTGGTGTCCAAATTGTCATCATCATCATCATCATTAGCCTTTTTAATGTTCCCACTGCAGGGACACAGGCCTCCTCTCTCTAGGAGAGGGAATGGGCCATAATCCACCACGCGGGCCCAGTGCGGATTGGTGGATGTCACATGTCTTCGAAGTTTTGGTTCTAGGACATGCCGGTTTCCTCACGATGTTTTCCTTCACCGTTTTGAGAGCAGTGGTGATGAAATAAATTACACAAAGTAATGCGCCTGGCTGGGTTTGAACCCGCGGCCTACAACTCGTAAGTCGGGGCCGTTACCACTCGGCCACCACTGCTCTCAAAATTGTCAGTGAAAAAAATATTGAAAATAATGTGTGTAGATTGGGACACTGTGATTATATTTTCGTGTCCAAACCGCCAGCAAATCCGAAAGAACATTTTACCAAGATATTATACATAGTACAATGTATCCTCATCCAGGTAATGGTTAACTTGTGTACCAGAATAAATAACTAACAAACAAAGGACTTCGAAACTCATTCTGTATTTCCTACTTTAGCTGTTATCGGAAAACGCAAACTTCGACAAGAAGTTGGTATTTGTGTTTACATAAAACGAGCATGTTTCCCAAACTTTTCCTGCATTATTATGAACGTTATTACATCACAGAAAGAAAACTACTAGCTGTTTTGCTTATTTATTTATTTAAACACTACTTTATGTAGATTTTTTTTTATTGTGGGATAAATCATGGAATGACGAATCCCGCCCTTGGTCGGAGTGTCAGACTGCTATTGACTAAACGACCCACCGTTCTTTCATGCCTTAGTTCCAGGGCCCCGGTGTTTTGCTTTCGCATCAACCCTTGGCTCCAGATTATATATAATAGTGGTACATAGGAGGACTAAATGTAACAAGGCATTCTCTACCGGTCAACCTTTTGGTTAAAAAAACAACACTATTGTAGTATTTTTTTTTTGCTTTCTATAAACTAGTGCTTGACTGCAATCACACCAGATGGTGAGCAGGGGCGCAATCGTTGATAGTGAGGCGCATTTTATTAAGAGCCTATTCACTCTAGCCTTCAAGATACCTAAATTAGGTATAATCGGACGGGAAGACTGCTCCTCCAGCCTCCAGCCCTGCAATGTAAGCGGTATTAACGATGAATCCAAAAGCTTACTTCGGGCCCTAGATGTTTCAACATCGTAAACGTGGATATTTGCCGTACATTGGGTTGTCTGATGGTGGAACGGAGATGGCGCAATCAAGTCATTCATTTCTCACACGCTCTCTCCAAAACGCATACTGTAAAAAACTGAAAGACTGACTATTCTACACCTGTGCTCAAGGTTTTGTTGTTTGGCTATTCTTAGGTCTTAGATAGAGAGATAGATATACTCTTTATTGTAGGTACACCATATATATAATTTGTTACATTAGGAGCCTAACATTACTAAGGTGGTATAATGGGCGGTCTTATTTTCTTATATTATTTTCACCAGAAAAAAAAACTAGTGCTATCAATTATTAATCTAGCGATCTTTCCTAAAAAGAGGATTTTCCCTCTAACTAAACAGCTAATAACATCAATACGAAGTTTATTTAATCACTACACGCCCCACTAATTTGAAGACAAAACTCACCTACAATGTCTAACAAAAGACGTAATTGCAAGTCCATTCAGTTGCGTAGTTAAGGGTGGGCGATGTGAGCCCTCACTCACGGCCTCGCACCAATAGGGGTCTCAAGCAAGTCTTCGCTTCTTTAACAACGATGTTTTGTTTTTGATTGGATCTCTTTTGACCGCTTTCATGGTAAGTGGCGATGTGATCAAATGCTATACAGTGGTTGTCTCTTTTTTTAATTTATGAAAAAAATACTGAGCCAGTATGAGTAGGACTCGCTCATTGTTTATGGAGTAATACAAACTAATTTATGAAAACAGTTAAATTCTCGAAACGTATCTTGAACATTTTTCCATATCGAAAAATCAATTTTTTTTATAGAACTACACAATACAGATTTATACCTATATTTGCGCTGTAAGACCTTGCGTCACACCAAATTTCAAGGTCACCGCGAAGTAACCTATAAATATGATTCAAAATAAACATTTTCGGTGACATAAAAGTCTTTATCTTTTTTAGTTAACTTAGTAGTTTGATTTTTTACGGCTTTGAGGGACTTACAGCAGACATAAATATATGGGTTTAATTTCAACTCGATACGAAGACGTTCCCGAGATAAAGGTCCTTGACAGACAGAGAGACAAACAAATAGACAGACAAACTGACAACATAGATCCTATATGGTTCCGTTTTTGTGTTTTGAGGTACGAAATCCTATAAAAGGCCTCGCTGAAGCTTTCACCCACACCAAACTATTCTACACTACGCCTCTACATCCATAGGTACATGTGTTCCTCGCCCCCCAAGTTTCACCCCCAAACACGGTATCTATAATGAAGGCGCTCGACTAACAGATTACTAATTTACGTTCCTCGTACGTAATTGACAGGTGAGGCCTATTATAAACGCTGGAAGTTGTCTGTCTAAATGTAATGTTTTAGTAACAGGGGGTGAAAGGGGTGTATGGGGGCGGATAGGGAAGGGTTGTAGTTTAGTTTTTGACGTAATTATAGGCTTAGGTGAGGTAGTCTAGTGTGTTACTTGAAGAGAGGGTTGTGGGAGTAATAACGACTAGATTATACCACAGAGTATTTTGGTAATCACGTCTCCTGTTCGCGTAAAATAATATTGAGGGTTTGTATGTAGAATAAAGCGAGGTATAAAGTTTTGGTTATGTGAGGTTTGTCTTGATAATTGTAATTATTATGTTTCAGTTATCAATATAAATATATAAGGAGAAACTGACTGACTGACATATCAACGCACAGCCGAAACTACTGGGCTTGGGAGCGTAAAATTTTGCACAAACCTTCCTTTTATGACGTAAACGAACACTAAGAATGGGTTTTTCAAAATTCAGCTCGTATAGGGATGTAATGGGGGTCTTAAATTTGTATGAAGAACCCTACTTTTACGCGGGCGAAACCGCTGGTAGAACGCTAGTTAGACACTTACCAACACAGTTAAAAAAACAAACAGATGGTCGACAGAGTCGAAAGGCGATACCGTAACAGAAGACACGGCGTTAGAAGGCCTTGTACAAAGTAGGCTGATAACCTGGTGAGGGTCACAGGAATCTGATGGATGCAAGACGCACAGGACTATTTTTTTCTGAAAGGAAGGTTTGATCCCAGTGCGAAAGGCAGAGATGGAACGGGGTGGGGTGTTTTATCAATAAGAGTCTGACAATGTTTCCCTCTCCGCCCAAGAGTGATATTCGTCATTGGATGATTTTTGTCCCCATAATATTTTTTTTTTTACATCTTGCATTTTTATAGTATAACTAGCTTTTGTCAGCGGCTTCGCCCGCTTACATAAAATATAGCCTATGTCACTCAAGAGTAAAGCAGCTTTCTATTATTGCTAAAATTCCTCCAATCGAACCAGTAGTTCCAGAGATTACCTCCTACAAACAAAAAAACAAACTTTACCTCTTTATTATATTAGTGTAGATGTAGATTATGTTGAGACGTTTAGATTGTAGAAAACTAAAAAAAAAAATATTGTAACTTGGCTAAGGGGACAGGGCTAATATCAGGACGCTTGCGATAAAATGATAAAACCATATTCGTTCAACAAAAAGTATGAAACATAATTTTATTAATTCTCAGATTCCAGAGTCATGTTCTTTATTATACGGAACTAAAGGTTGCTTTACAACTTAGAGACAATAGGAACTGGAAACTAGAACCACAAAGAACAATCCTGAACTCAATTAATTTGCCCAACCGAAACCTTTCCTCAAGATTTCTCCTCTTAAGAACAACAGCGAACTATCACCATTAATTTAAATTCATTTATTCAACGCTTTCTATCAAGCTTGAAATACAATGGAATATACGTTTTCTCGCACAGAATTCGGAATGCCGTGTCGGCAGCAAACTAAAAATGCTTTTTTTTTGTGAAAGAAAGAATGAGAAACGATTTAGGTACGCGTAATGACGCAAACTTAAAACTAGGTAACAAACATAACCAACTACATAAGGAAGATAATATTATGCGCCACATCCGCGTAAAACAGCACGAACGCTCAGCGTAAGAAAAAAATCACCCTATGATAAATCCCGCTTTTGGGTGGATCGGGAAATAGTGTCAAAATCTTGCTGACTCACCCTGAACCCACCCCGTTCTACATATGTCAGGGCCAAAGCCTTCCTTTCACACACGAACCCTTGCCAGTTGACTTCAATCCTTCTACAAAATCCCTACAGAGTTTGCTGACAACTCCTTGAGGTGCGCGGGAACAGTGCGTGCCATCGACGGCTTGGCTTGGTCCGACCGGTTACCAGACGATCGCAAGGCGAGCTACCCATTGCTCGCCGTCTGTAAAATTTATGTAAAATTTTGACAATGGTGACTCTGTCACGGGCCACGAAGGAATCACCTTACTCTGTGGCCGTACCCCACTTTTGACAACCATTGTAGATAAATCAGATCGCAAACATAAGAAACTATTTGTCTTAGACAATTAATTATTGAAGTTACTATTGTTCTTAAATGATTACGGATTGAATGAATATAATGTGTATTTTGAGATTTGTCTTAAGAGTGTTCTTCCCAAGGTACCTTAGGTTTTTATTGAAATCAAACTAAACATTTGACTAATACAGTCCTTTCATAGTGTAACACTTGTTTAACATATGAAAAAAGTAAAGAAAATAACTACAAAACCAAACACATATTATCAAGATTCTGAATGATGACATTTTTTTCCAAAAATTCTTCAAGGGTTTTTAAAAACTACATATAAAATATTCGAGTTCATAACAATATTACTGAATGCCAACAGAGCATTCAAAGGTTTTCGCATTGCCTCTTCATCAAACATTGCGTTGGACTGATGTGGAAACCAACACATTTTAACACCAGAAGCGTAGGCGTCCCTTTTTTGACCCATTCCTAAAATTTTCTTGCTTTACTTTTTTTTTGTGCGTAGAAACGCAAAATACTCCAAAATATTTGTAATCTACACTAATATAATAAAGAGGTAAAGTTTGTTTTTTTGTTTGTAGGAGGTAATCTCTGGAACTGCTGGTCCGATTGGAAAAATGTTTGCAACAATAGAAAGCTGCTTTAGTCCTGAGTGACATAGGCTATATTTTATGTATGCGGGCGAAGCCGCTGACAAAAGCTAGTACACAATAAAAATATTGTATTATCAGTTAGGTACTAATATAATTTGTACATCGGCGCAGAGTATTACTGAAGCAAAAATAAAATGGCCAAATTCGACTTTTTTTTTCCCAAAAATATTAAGATATATATATTTTTAATTTCCTTGAACTCGTTTTCTAAAATTTTCAAGTTGATGATGGAGTTACCGAATGCTAACAGAGCATTGATATTTTTCTCTTTTTTCATATTTCCTCTTCATCAAACATTGCGTTGGACTTTCACGCTTATTATGTTTAATGCTTTGCTTAGATTGTTGATAGACGCGTCAGGACAGGCCCTCTTAAAGAAGACGAGTAGCTATTTAACAAGATACACATAATACCTACATTGTTTCAATATTACCCTCCAGCCATTATCCTATGTCTATAGAATTTATACATCTTGAAATTTAGTTAATTAGCAGTGTTACTGAGAGGACTATAAAATGAATTATGAAAAAATATCATGAGATGTGTTAGTAGAACTCGCGCGTATACGGTGACTAGTAATAATTAATGACCCATACTTAACCCCTTCAGCGCCAATTGTACATACGTCTGTATGATGATCAACTTGATGACCTTGAAAAATTTTTAACTGTCGGGTTTTTCACACATTTTTAGGTAATTTATTTTACTGCAAATTTTAGTTTTAATACTTTTTTTTCTAGAAAAATTCAGTGAAAGTTTTTTTTTGTACTTATTTTTTTGTTTATTTTAAGAAAGGGGGTTAATGCCCCCCGTGGATAATAGACCCCGGTGACACACAGTGCAAGTGCGGTGTCTCTGATCAAACAATGGGCCACCTATTAGAGTGCCCAAAATGTCCCTACAAGTGCACGCTGGAAGACCTTAAGAATGCCACTGAAGCTGCTATAAATTTGGCAACATACTGGGCCCAAAAACTTTGAGGGAAGCGGAACCCATCGATTCGAGAAGAAGAAGGAGAATGCCCCCCGTCGTTCACGTGTAGTCATGATAATAAATAATTTTTACTTTGGAACATAACCTGTAATCGCAAAAAATATCGGTTGGTCAGTGCATTTATGTTCACGTACCTGTTTTTTTTTTTATGATAGGTGAAAATCATCGAATGACAATACCCGCTCTTGGGCGGAGCGGGAGACCAGTGTCAGACTCTTACTGACTAAAAAACCTACTATCCCATACCTTCCTTGCCTTATTCCTAGAGTCGAGGTAACAGTTTGCACCACCCTAGGCTCCAGGAGGCTTCGACCCTGCATTTTGCTGACAACTCCTTGAGGCGCGCGGGAACGGTGCGCGCCGTTGACGACTTGGACTCGGTCTGGACAGTTACCAGACGACCAGACGGCGAGCTGCCCATTGCTCACCGTCCGCGAGCCAGTGTCTACGGTGGCCGGATATCGGCAGGATCGCGGCGGCGACGGCTACGGCGAGGGCGCTGTTGCCTTTGCCTTATGCGGTCGGCCTCCTCCTTTACGAGCATTACTGCTTCGCAGAAGGAGGCGACCGCCTGCCATGTTCACGTACCTGTAGAGTTGACTGAGTAGAGCTTGACTGCTATCACACCTGATTGTAAGCAGTGATGCAATTGTTGATGGTGAAGCGCACTAGTCTATTAAGAGTTTTTTTTGTGTTTATTATTGTTAAGAGCAGGTTCTAATAAAAAAAAAAAATAGGTAGAGTAGAGTAGGGCAGAGTAGAATAGAGTAATCAGATGACGGGAGCAAAGCCACGAGAAAAAGCTAGTTATGAAATTAATTAAACAAGGAATGTTTACAAATACTTTTATGTAAAATAAATAGTTTTAAAGTATAAGCGCCGCAAAGTCTACTTTAACACGTTTTATCCAAAAAACAAATTTCAACGCCACGCTGTGGATGGTTAAGTAAGTGGCTCGTTTTCGCACGCAAAAATTAAGCATTTAAAAGTTTGGAAAACGAAATCTGATAGTCAAATTTATTTATCGTTGTGTCAAACTTATTATTAACTACCCACCCACCCCAGCTTCGCACGGGTACTGATATTGAATATATTATGCATGTGTTATACACATAAACCTTAGCCTAGAATCAATCTATCTATTAAAATAAAACCGCATCAAAATCCGTTGCGTAATTTTAAAGATGCATCTTTAAAATTACGCAACGGATTTTATATAGGGACAGCGGTAAGTAACTTTGTTTTATACTATGTAATAATATAAACCTTAAAAAAAACTTGGGCCTAAATCTGCTATTTTCATAATAAAGCTATTCCAACACGATCTCATTGTCATATTGCTAAAATTTCATAATCTGTTAATTCATAATGGCCGATCATTGGTCGGTCAGTGGTCTCGTAATAGAATTGTGGTACGAGCTGTGTTCTAACAAATTAAAACCAATGATTATACAAATACATTCTAATGATGTCAATGATTACACATAATATTTGTGTCATATTCTATAGACCGGGTTAGGAACACCACGCTGCGCTCCATAACTCAAATAGCAGATGTTGGAGAAAAAACAGCCAGGTTGAAGTGGGAGTGGGCTGGCCACGTCGCACGAATGCACCCGGACAGATGGGCGAAGATCATCACTCTCTGGACACCTGAGGGAGGTCGACGCCGTCCAGGTCGACCGCGGCGAAGGTGGAGTGACGATCTCATCATGTTCGCGGGGCAAACATGGCCGGAGATCGCCGTAGATAGAGAGGTCTGGAAGGAAAAAAGGGAGGCCTTTGCCCAGCAGTGGGACATACAATAGGCTATTTAAAAAAAAAATTCTATTGATAGAACTGTTTTTTTTTATGGTAGGTAAAAATCATTCAATGACGAGGCGGAGCGGAAAACAAGTGTCAGACTCTTACTGACTAAACAACCTACCCCGTTCCTACATCGCCATACATATCAGGGCCAGAGCGTTCCTTTTCCCTGATTGGCTTCGACTCTTCTGCAGGGTCCCTACGATGACAGAACTGTCAAAATTTTAGCAGATTACCGCGTACGTCCGTTTATTTGTCGTTATGCACGAGATTACCATTCTAAACATTTTTTTTTATTCAAGCATAAATTACTGTTTTCAGATTTATTCTTTCATACATGTACTACTAACTTTCTGCCAGTGGCTTCGCCCGCGTCAAAATAGGTTTTCGCACAAACTTTGGACATGCGTTTTAATCCCTTTAGGGGTGAATTTCGGAAAATCCATTCATAGTGTTGCGCCTACATCATAATGGAATCTGGCTCTGTACAAAATTTAATTATTCTAGTCCCAGTAGTTTCGACAGTTCGTTGAAATGACAGTCAGTTAGTTTCTCCTTTTATATATATATATAGATAATACCTTGCTTCATACCACATTTTAGGGATCTAGGTCACCGAAACTTACCCTATCGATTTTGACACCTTTCAGTATAGAAATATAAGTTTTTTATGATATAAATGGCCGTATCTTTTTTGGTTAACTCAGAAGTTGAATTTTTTTACAGCTTTAAGGGAACGCAAATCTAAATACATGGTTTTGATTTCAACTTGGTACTTCCATTCATTCATAAGCTCTTGAAAAACAGACAGATAGACTGATAACTAAGTGATCCTTTTCCTTTCAGAATTCTAAAGAACAGAATTTGGCAATGAAGATAATAAAATTACAAACATACTACACTGACATAATTTCAACCAACAAATTAGACTTGTATTGCCTCCAGACGCTCAATTCAATCCCTTAAGTGTATTCCAAACACGTAATGTATTTACAAGTAATGTAGGCACCTCAATATTATGTACAATATAAGCCTATTAACAAGCTTTTATCCGTAATTAAGTCTAGTGATAATGGGGAATTGGTAATTAATGATAATATTGATAGCGTTTAGGAGGTAATCGAAATTGTTAGTAATGATACTATTAATATGTTGAACAGTATTCCGCAAACGGAAACGGTGTAACATTTTCTTTCACGGTGGAAAAAAATCATCCAATGATGAATCCCGCTCTTAGGCGGAGTGGACTGTCAGACTCTTACTGAGTAAACACCCCAAACCCTTCTTTGCCCTTCGCACTGGGGCCAAGCCTTCCTCTCAGTAAGAGACCCTGGGCCTCAGTAGAGAGACCCTGGGCCCCAGTAGGGAGACCCTGGGCCCCAGTAGATAGGTTGTAAGGTTGATGCGAAAGCGGAACATCCATTACAAGGTGCAAGGTTCCTTCTCATATGATTTTCTGTCTGTCTGTCAAACAATAATATGTAAAGCGAAAATCTCCCCTCTGGACTCTTCTACCATTGGAATTTTCCGAAATATTAATAATATTACATCCATAATATTACATTTCACAAAGTAATCTCAAAAATATCTTCAAAATTATATCACGAAAATCGTGACACAGTATTGACTTCAAAAAGGTTCAGTAAAACCTTCGGAGGGTAAAATTAAACATCGAGTTTTAAGCGCTTTTTTACAAAGGAGGCGATGAACAAGCAGTATGAAGGCTTTGCAGATAATAATAATCAGTTGTTGTCTTATTAAAATATTGTGCGGTAATGTTTGAAGATACGCTTTGGGTTTTTGATTGACTACAACAAATAATTCACCTAGCTCTTTTCGATATATGTAAGATATAACCATCGATTTATATTGGGCACGCCACAATTATGGCAGTAAGTCCCTTCTTTGAAGCGTGGCTGGAAAGACTTCACGGCGTTCTCACTTTCCGCATGATGCAGATTCTCACCGGACATGGTGAGTTCGGGAGGTACCTGCATCAGATTCGTGCGGAAGAACCGCTCGGGTGTCGCCACTGTGTGGACCGCCCGGAGGAACTGTGGGGTATATGGATACATGTATAAATGTAATATGTGGGTGGATGAAAATAAACCAGTTGTCAATCGGACTCCGTAGTTTCATTCGACGCTCCCGCTAATATATTTCCTCAAATACAATTGATACGTTGTCAGCAAACTGTAGGGAGCCTGCAGAAAGGTTGAAGCCAACTGGGGCCAAGGGTTTGCGTCTGAAAAGAAGGTTTTGGCCCTGGTATATACAAGGTGTCATTGACATGTTAACGCAAACGAATACCATTGATCCAGTACATGATTCTGGACATTGTGGTGGTGGAATTTTTCGTCGGTTTTTTCTTATTTATTTATGGTATTCGTTTGCTTTAACATGTCAATGACACCCTGTATAGCAACTTAGGAATGGGGTAGATTGTTTAGTCAATAAGAGTTCAAACTCTGACACGGATTGGAAAACAGTGTCAGCACTGTTTTTCAATCCGCCCAAGGGCGGGATTCGTCATTGGAAGATTTTTACTTACCATAAAAAAACATTGATTTATATTTTACATACCTAGTAATAGACAAGCACGTTTATGAAAACTCTATGTCAAAATACTAAAAGCTACATGAGTTTGCTACAGCGCTTGATTGGCATTATGTCATCTAACTTGGAGAATTAAGAAATTTGAATTGAATTTAAAGGAATTGCACGATTTGATTCCGCCATCTCAATTTTACCATCAGACATCGGCGTACAGTAAATATCCAGCCTTACGTTGTTGTTGAGACACCTGCGGCCCGGACTAAGCGTTTTGCCTCGTCGTTTATATCGCGAGGGACTGGAACAGTTTGCCGGCTGCAGTCTTTCTGTCCGATTATAATTTAGGTGTCTTCAAGGCTAGGGTGAATAGGCTCTTAATAAACTAGTGCGCCTTACCATCAACGATTGCATCACCTTACCATCAGGTGAGATCGCAGTCAAGTACTAGTTTATTGCAATTAAAAGAATAAGTAACTACTAAAACATACTGCGGTAAATGGCTTACATAGGAAATAACATAAAAACATGATCTTCTAAGATCAAAGGTATAATAAAAGTCGTGAGCAAACGTAATCTTATACCAGAGATTCAAAAGATATTAATCAGTTCTCTAAGTAACAATTTGTAAGGAATATACTAATGGCTTGAGTTACGAATTTCGGTTTAATTAGAATATGTTACCATGGAGATATTTGGAATTTTCCATTCACCGCTCATTACTGTAAGGGTTAGAAGACAGAATAAATAACAAATATTTAAACAAATGGATAAAAGTACTGAAAATTCACTGTTTTTCTTTTAGGAAAAAATAGGCAAGTAAGAATTAAAACGGTAAAAAACAAAGGATGACAAGCTTTTTTTTCTTAAACAGAATCTCAAAATATCTTGTTTATATTTGTGTAATGAAATAAATACTAGTCATCGTCCATTCTATATACAAAAATGAATCGCAAAATTTGTTGGTAAGCGCAAAACTCGAGAAGAGCTCAACCAATTTCGCTAATTCTTTTTTTGTTGTGTTTGTTATTGTCAGGAAAAGGTTCTAAAATAGGGTAGAGTTGAATAGAGTAGAATAATCTGTTGCTGGGAGCGAAGCCGTGGGCAAAAGCTAGTAAGGAATCAAAACGTCTACAGAAAAACCAAAGTAACTGGCATAGCTTTAAGAATCGTCATTTCTAAGTGGCAGTCTAAGGAGGAGGCCGACCGCATATGGCAACAGCACACACGGCCCAGACGCCATAGGGATTCCGATTCGGATTTCCGGCCACCGCAGGCGCGGGCTTGGGAACGGCGAGCAATGGGTAGCTGCAGTGCGGTTGTCTGATAACATTCCGGATCAAGCCCAAGTCGTCGACGGCGCACTCTGTTTCATCGGGCCTCAAGGAGTTGTCAGCAAAACTGTAGGGACTCTGCAAAAGCGTCGAAGCCAACAGGTGCCAAGGGTTCTTGTCTGAAAGGAAGGCTCTAGCGCTAGTATTTAAGGCTATATAATATAGGAACGGGATAAGTTGTTTAGTCAGTAAAAGTCTTATACTGTTTCCTACTCCGCCCAAAGGCGGGATTCATTATTGGATGAGTTTTACCTACCATTAAAAACCCTAGTAAGCTTTTACGGTTTTGCTGACATCTCGTTCAAAATCAAAATGGTTTTTATTTCACATAGGCCTACATAGGTACTTATAAAACGTCAGAAGCTAGTGCTCGGTTCAATTGGTCGTTTCCTATGGAGAGGAACCGGCAGAAACTCCGTTAAGACGGGAACACTACGCACCATCAATAACTCCGATTTGGTCTGCATGGTTCTAGGTCAACTAGAAACCTTTTTATTGCTTGACATTTTGGAGGTCCACAAATCACTTTTTCCGTAAAAAACCGGCTTGGCCGGAACGTCTGTTAGTGCCAAAGTATATTCGTCACGTGTCCACGTCGAGATTGACGGGTCAGAAGAGTGGATCATAGTATAAACCAGTACAGAAGGTCAGCATGGATTTTAACTAAAAGATAACTCATGTGTCGCGGTTTCAAGGAGAACTCTGTGTTAGTGGTACATAAGCCTACCGCAGGCGCGGGCTTGTAGACGGTGAGGTCCGGTCGTCTGGTAATTGTCCAGATCGAGCCCAAGTCGTCGAAGGCGCGCTCTGTTCCCGCGCGCCTCAAGGAGTTGTCAGCAAAACAGTAGGGACTTTGCAAAAGGATCGAAGCCTAATGGTGCCAAGGGTTCGTGTCTGAAAGGAAGGCTCAATTGTAATTGAAAGATAACCTCCTGTGTCCTGGTATCAAAGAGAACCCAACGATCTGTTGTTGTTTTCTGTATTAGAAATACTTAAATGTATTTATTTCTCTAGCAACTAAAATGAACTACTTTTGCGGGGCGGTGCGCAACTGACACTTCGAGTTTACAAAAGTAAAACAATAATCCATTTTAGTCAACAAATGAAGCAACATCAATAACTTCTGCTGTGTTTATTAATTTTAAAATTGATGAATAATAATTGTGTACTACTAAAGCAAAGTATGCAGAATAAATAACGTAAGTTGCGAATGAGAGAATGTGTTCCTGACCTCTGTCAGTTGGTCAAAAATAGTGACGAAGAGAGTATACCGACAGAGGGGGAAATCGACGAACATATACTCGTATATCTATCTCACGCTTGAGCGTACGAATAATGATCTCACTATCATACTCAAGGCGAGATTTTAAATATCTCTGGGGGATATTTACCTTTAGTACCTAGCTCTAGCTCTACAAAGTATACAAGATATGGCTCTCGTTTTTGTGGCTTCACGTACATCGAAAGTGCTGTACGTGAATCGTATCTATGTGCGTGTGATTTTCTCTTGTTTTAGGGCCGAAACACAAACGCGTGCTGCGGCGCCGCGGAGGGGGGCGGTACTGCCGATTTTTAGTGGCGCAGCGACGCAACGCGGTTATGTGTGTCGGCCCTTAGGGAGTTGACCTTCTGTAGGTGTTCTATGATGGACACTGTTCGCTTCACCAACAGTTTGTAAAGGGTGTTGCTGAATTTGGCACTAACGAACGTCAGTATGACGTTTGAAATTCGAACACGATTTTTAACGACCTTTAGATGTGAAAAAACATTATATAGACGTATACGTTTGTGAGTAAAGGTCTAACACTATCTCATTGATGAATGACAAGAGATGTCATTAGATGATTTTCGCACCACATAAACAAAAGAAGGCAGAATGTAGGGAAAACCCTCACCAGAGTTCCGCTACATTCTATCTTAAGGCGTATAAAGTAAATTCGTAGAAAGTAAATAGATAAAAATGGTTAAAAATTATTGCAAATTCAAAATAATTATAAATTAATATAAATTCAAAACAATCACGAAATTATTATAAATTCAAAATAATTTTAAATTATTACATATTCAAAATTATTAAAAAATTGAGTTAATCAAATCAAATTTGCATATTGTAACTCATTTAGCAACATGTGTTTCACCCCTGCTTTTCACATGACCGTACAAAATGATCCCTTTTCAACTTTTCAGTCACTAGCACTACTTTCAAACTTCTTCTAATATTCTCATTTCTCACTTTATACATTCTTGTTATTCCACATTGTTCAAAACGCAATTTTAATCTATGTATTCTAGTTTTCTTCCATCTTGACATAGTATAAAACAAAGTCACCCTGTCCCTATGTATGCTTAGATCTATAAAACTAAACAACGGATTTCGATGCGGTTTTTATTAGACAGAGTGATTCAAGAGGCAGGTTTGTATGTATAATACATGCATAATATCAACATTGTACCCGTGCGAAGCTGGGGCGGGTCGATAGTACAGCATAAAACAAACAAATTAATTTGTCAAACATTCGTAATAATTATTATGACACTGCATATCCTACCACTAATTATAAACTTGTACAAACAAAGCTTGTAGCGGTATAGCAATTAGAAGTTATGTGCACCTATTATGTGCAACTGTTGCTCAAACATTCGAGTAGGGATGTGCTGTTGTGAATATCGATAATTTTACTTTAAGGCGACACTAATCGCCAGCGACCTTGAGCAAATGAAAGAGGAGCTAGCGTTGCTTGCTTCCGAATTATTCAAACAATAATTTGTCCTTCACTTAGTTCAAAATGAAAAAAAAAAAACTGTATATCAAATGATTGGTAATTAAGTTGTCTTGCTTTTAATTCTCATCTCAATTTTACCATCGGACAACCGAACGTAAGGTACAGTGTACCATAAAAAAAGGGTGGGTTAAACATTCTAATGTTGTTGAAATATCTACGGTCCGGACTAAGCATTTTGCGCCTCGTCGTTTATACTTTAGGTGTCTTTAACGCTAGAGTGCTCTATGACTCTTAATAAACTAGTGTGACTCACCATCAACGATAGCATTACTACTTACCATCAGATGCGATCAGAGTCTTTTTTTTTTTTTTTTATGGTAGGTGAAAATCATCCAATGACGAAACCCGCTCTTGGGCGGAGCGGGAGACCAGTGTCAGACTCTTACTGACTAAAAAACCTACCCCGTACCTTCCTTGCCTTATTCCTGGAGTCGAGGTAACAGTTTTCCACCACCCTCTAGGCTCCAGGAGGCTTCGACCCTGAAGGGCCCCTGCAGTTTGCTGACAACTCCTTGAGGCGCGCGGGAACGGTGCGCGCCGTTGACGACTTGGACTCGGTCTTACCAGACGACCGGACGGCGAGCTACCCATTGCTCACCGTCCGCGAGCCAGTGTCTACGGTGGCCGGATATCGGCAGGATCGCGGCGGCGACGGCTACGGCGAGTACGCCGTTGCCTTTGCCTTATGCGGTCGGCCTCCTCCTTTACGAGCATTACTGCTTCGCAGAAGGAGGCGACCGCCTGCCATTCCTCTTCGCTGCGGACTATGGCCTGAACCAGGGCCCGGCGCGAGAGGTCGCCGCCGCCGATCACCCCCACGAGGACACGGCGATGCTCTTCCCAAGCAGGGCACACCTCCACCGTAGATGCGATCACAGTCTAGCACTAGTCTATCGCAATTAATACAAATTTAAAAAAAAGTTCTAAAAATACAATGGTTTTTTTTATATTCGCTTTTTTGTCTGTGTTTAGACATAACTTTGAAAATAAACCACAAGTTTTATGAAAATAAAATGGAAATTTTTGTATACTTTAGTAGTCTAGTTAAATACATATTTTTTTTCAAAACATATGAACTAGCCGTTTAGAAGTGATGTTTGATTTAAAATTATCAAAAGTCGTATACTTTCCCGTTAAATTATTTTCTTTCTAAACTGTTCTAAATTCATGATCATGCTGACTTCATAGTTCACCAATGGACGAAAATGTCAGAGTCTACATTTTTTACACGAGTAATAGAGAATACAGCATAGCTGAGAACATTTTTGAGTCATTATTTCATTAATCCCCAAGAGGACATTGGTGTCCGCACATCTATCGTCTTTTACAGAACGGCCGTTGGATCCTGGTGAGTCTGAAGTTAGTCGCAAATTTTAGCGCTTGAAAACTCGTACAAAACAAAAGGTTTTAAAAAAATAAATGCCTATAACAGCAATAACAACTGCAAATTGCATGTGTTTCTTTAAAGCATTTATTTTTTTATGAGTTTTTTAGCGCTAAAATTCGCAGAGCTTAACTTTAAACATCAAAATCCAACGGCCGTACTATAATAGTTGGAGCAGTGGTGGCCGAGTGGTAACGGCCCCGACTTACGAGTCGTAGGTCGCGGGTTCAAACCCAGCCAGGCGCGCATTTTCACTTTGTGTAATTTATTTCATCACCACTGCTCTCAAAACGGTGAAGGAAAACATCGTGAGGAAACCGGCATGTCCTAGAACCAAAAATTCGAAGACATGTGACATCCACCAATCCGCACTGGGCCCGCGTGGTGGATTATGGCCCATTCCTTCTCCTAGAGAGAGGAGGCCTGTGTCCCTGCAGTGATAACATTAAAAGGCTGATGATGTACTGTAATAATTGTGTGTATTCGAAAGGTTATGAAATAGTTATTGAAAAAAAAAGAAAACGGAATAGGAAAATTCATCTAATATTTGTTTTGCTTCCGTAATCAGTTTACTAAAACTATGTATGTAAAAATATATAAATACAAAAAATATTCTACAATTAACTCTCTACGTAGCTTTCATCCGGTAATACGTCCAGAAGAATGGCAGCATAAAGAATTTTTTTAGGCATAATAATAAACTAGCCCTTTGACCACGCAAAGCGTCTTCCAGTTTTAGGTTTAGTCTTAGTTAATTATTGAGAATCTCATATGCATATATCTTTAATACATGTTCTCATAAATACAGAATATATAATTTATTTAAGATAGCTGATAAAAAAGTTTTAGGCTTTTCATCTTCGCTTTTGATCATAATAAACCTAAACCCCAATCCTAACTAGTAAAATGTTCTAATAAGATTTCTCTCTAACTTTTATAAACTAAATAAAGATATAACTATACAGTTCAAACGATTTTGTGGTCTCTGAAATATCAAACACCTATTTTCAAACAGAATATTTCAAGTACCAAAATAATAACGTTGGCAATTTGAAACGCTATCTCGCCTGTAATTAAGTCGTCATTTGAGTGACTTACAGATTGACACTTAAGACATTCTTCCTCTCAGACAAAATGTCAGTAAAATCTTACAACTCGAGAATAACGGTTTAAGTATTCATATTTAATTTAATAGGTTTTACCATTAGCTTATCTTAAGTCCTCTAGAGAACACTTAGGAATTAACTTCCAGTGCCTAAACGGCAAATAAAGATTGTGACTGAACGTAACATGTTTTAACAACTCAAGAATGTCTTTGTCTTAATTAGCTTCTTAGAAATTGAAATGACAAGGCTTTGTTAATAATATAAATGTTGAAAGACAAAAGGAGTTTGTAAAGTTACTCGACGGATTGTAGATAATTGTGTTTTGTAATGATTTAAAGGCTTATTTGCCTTTTTATCCTTTTTTAAGGCCTTTTTGGCTGCGATCTTTCCTTTCGATTATAATTTAGGTGTATTCAAGACTAGAGTGATTTAAACTAGTCACCAGTGCGTCTTACCATCAACGATTGATAGATAGATAAATAGATCACTCTTTATTATAGGTACACTTTAAACACAACTTGGTACATTAGGAACTTAAAATGACTAAGGTGTTACAATGGGCGGTATAATCGCTTTTACCGATTAGACCGCCTTTTTAAAGACAACCTTTGGATGGATTTGACAGACGAGAAACACGGGTAGTTTGTGGCGTACTATTGACATATATACAATACATAACTAATGAAATAAACAACAAATAATTGCATCCATGTTTACCATCAGATGTAGTCACAATCAATCAAGAAAAAAATCAGTTAATCATAATCATTTTTATTTCGGTTTTATACTTCTACGAGTTTCTGAGAAAAAATATCTTGAGCTAAGGACAGACGCGGACAACAAATTGATCGTTAAGGGTTCCGATTTAGTCAACTGAAGTTACACTACCCTAAAAACGTCTTCACATCTGGTGAAGTATCTGCCTACGTTTTCACTAAATCTAGACATGATATAGTACTTGCCAAATAAACAGAAAGCCTGCCTTTTATTGATTGGATCCTCTCATCCAATGTTCACGTCTTAAGGGATCCCGAGATTCGAAGATGGAGTATTTTCTTATTTCTAGTCTAAGTGATTTGGGCTAGGTCTAGATAGATTCGTGCAAAAACTTCTTTTACATAATTTATTACAAAAGTTGAGCTATGAGTTATGCTTGTAATAATAGATGACTTATTTATGAGTTATTTTTGCTGCATTGGTATTTTTAGTGGGTACAGTTTTTTTTCTACTGGATCCTTTTACTAAGACTCTACTGCCTATATATTCCTGTTACAATAATAAGTATATAAAAACAGTATAAAGTAAAAAAGTAGGGATCCCATACAGCAAACGTGATATTATCTTTGCGATATTTTTTAATGTAATTCAATAATTTATCATATTTTATCAATGTTTCAATAATTTAAAAATTAATTTAGGCATTCCATTTTATTTAATTTACTATGCATAACTATTTTATGTAATTAAATAATTTCACTATATTAATAACTGAAATATGAGATAAAAAAATCATTGAATGGAACTTTTCATGTGCAAAATTTAACCCAGTTGGCAGATCGGCCGTTTTTTCTACGTCATTATAATATAGCAATATTTAGGTAAAAAGAACTGTATTTTATAAAATTGTTATTGATATTATTAATGAAAAAAAAAAATAACACGATATATCTTGGAAAATTGTGTGGGAAGCAATTACTTTATACGTAGAAATGAAAATTAAAAAAGTAATAATATCAACGGAAAAATGTACTGAAACATTTTATCGACATTTCCATTGTTAAAGCCCACCACTACACCAGGGGCTCTCAAACTTTCAGACAAACGGAATTCGCATTCTCCGTGTAATTTGATTGCTAACGACGCCATGTTCCTATCAAAGGGAAACGTTGGGAAGCGTTTCTCAAACTTTTGTTGTTCCATTTCCAATTGTTCTGCAGGAAATGGCTTTAAAAGACGATCTCGATCGGGTTAATATGTTTTTGTCGTTTGATGTTTAAAGTTTGTGCCCTTGGAATGTCTGGTTGGCAGTTGTTTTCTTAATGTTTTGTTGACCTTGAAGTTTTGAAGGGCACGTTTTTTTAAGCACTTGGATGTGAGTCAGGAGCTAAGTAAGCGGCAAAAACACTTTTTCACTCTTTAAGATACATTTCTTAATAGATTTATGATTGGGATAGTTTTAATGTGATAAAAAAATATTACGAGGTGCATACTCTAATACAAAATATTTTTAACCTTATATAGTATAAAAGTGGCGCCAGTGACTGAAAAGTTGAAAGGTAATCGTTTGTCTTGGTATGGACATGTGAAGAGGAGAGATGAAACGCATGTCACAAAAAGAGTTCTGAGTTTATACGTGGATGGATGGAGAGGAAGAGGGAGGCCGAAGAAGAGATGGATGGATTGTGTGAAAAATGATATGAAAGAAAAGGGAGTTAGTGATAGTGTGACGGGTGACAGGACAGAGTGGAAGAAAAAAACATGTTGCACCGACCCCAAGTAAAATGGGATAAAGGTAGGATGATGATGATGATAGTATACTTGATTTTTTGCAAATGTTTATCATGTCCACGAATCATCATCAACATCATCATCATCATCATCATAAATAAAATATTGAAATTAATTTTTTCAATACACTTACTCGAAAACTTACTCTTGTCTCTACAAGTTTTATATACACAATCTACTCTTTTCGCACAGAAAAGTGCACGAGCTCGTAGATACGTATTGAATACTGTTTCACCATTTCCACATAATATAGTAGCATGCAGCATGAAGCATCAGCCTTATACTGTTTCCACTGCCAAGACTCAAGCCTTCTTCAGAAGTGTGTTGTTGTGTTTTTTTTTTAATTATATTTCAGTTTAAATACCTAGACAAAAAACCTTTATAAATCCCAAATTTCGTTGCAAAAGAAGCTTTTTGGAGTGTATATAACTCATCTTTCTTGAATGTCTCATTTGTACATTGGAAACGATTCTGAAGGATTTTTAGGTTTCTTTGGACGTAAAAGGTTTAAGTGGCGAAGAGGATTTTGTGAAGGATTAGTAGTATTGGCGACAAAGGGATTTAGCAATTATCCTTCTCGGAAAAGTAGATTGTATCACCAAAATAACCATTCAGTAAGTATTTTGTTTAGTGTATTTTTTCCCTTATAAGCTTAGGTACAAGTATTTAGATTATGGGAATTCTGCCGGATTGCCCTCTTTTGTGTTGTTGTTTTAACAAAATTGAATGATGAAAAGGAATTTTTGTTTTGATTTTCGTAAGGGTATTGTCAAAGATGCTTTCAATCACTCTCCCTTGCCAGATCATCGGTTCACCTTGTAGGAGGCCGTCCAATACTACGTCTTCTTGTATGCGGACACCATTCCAGATCCTTTCGACCCCAACGGCCATCCGTTCTAAGAGCAATGTGCCCTACCCATTGCCACTTAAGTTTGGCGATTCTTTGGGCTATGTCGGCAACCTTGGTTTTCCTGCGGATATCTACATTTCTGATACGATCAAGCAGGGAAACTCCGAGCATACTCTTTTCGCCTTTGAGTGACTTCAAACTTTCTGATGAGGCCCATTGTGAGTGACTACGACTACTAATATAATAAATATCATTGTTTATTTCTGAGCGATGTAGGTTATATTATTTTTCCGCGGGCAAAAGCTTAATATGCAAGTAAATAAAGAAAATATCGTCCTAATTCTTGGTAAAAAAAGAAGGTCAACAACCTTTTTTCCTGGCACATGCCTTATTTCCACTACTACAGTCACAAACAATTTTAATAATAGCACAACTAAGTTTTACGAGCGATTTCTGACGTCGGACTGTCTTCGAAATGACTGGATCGATATCGTGCCTTTGTCAAGCTAGATATGCCAATTACGTCATAGGGGTGTAGTGGAGTATTGTATGTGCGTATTTAGAAGCTTTGAATGGTTTGCCGTTCTTCGTAAGACCTTTAATGGGATGTTTTGTGTGTCAGCGTTCTTCTTGGAGCAGTGATGGCCGAGTGGTAACGGTCCTTGACTTACAAGTCGTAGTTTGCTAGTTCAAACCCAGCAAGGTGCATTATAATAAAATAATAAAAAAAAAATAGTAATAAAATAATATAATTTAATTTAATTACTGTATTATTTTATTGTATAATTGTAATTTATTGACTTTTATTTTGATTATTTGATTTGTTTTTATTTTGATTTTAATTTAGTGACATGTTTAATTTATTTATAATTTGATTAGGTATAATTATGATTTTATATTTATTCGGTTTCCATTTTATTTATTGTGTTAGTTTTTAAAATGTACATGGGTGTATTTGGCCTGAATAAAAAGATTTTATTATTATTATGACCTTTATTTATTTTTAAACATATTAATGACTGGATCGATATCGTGCCTTTGTCAAGCTAGATATGCCAATTACGTCATAGGGGTGTAGTGAAGTATTGTATGTGCGTATTTAGAAGCATTGAATGGTTTGCCGTTCTTTGTAAGACCTTTAATGGGTACATAAGAATGTTTTGTGTGTCAGCATTCTTCTTGTAGTAATGAGTGCAGGAGCAGTGCCCCGCCGGCCCCGGCTTACGAGTCGTAGTTCGCAGCAAGGTACATTACTTTGTGTAATTTATTTCATCACCACTGCTCTCAAAACGGCAAAGGAAAACACAACTGTCACTGTCTTGCAAGGGTAAGGTAAGGGTAAACCCTGTCGCACTGCAAATTCCCTTCTCCTTCGTACTCCATTTCACACTTCCAGCCGATACGATGGCTCCTTCTCTGTTACTGCAGTGCGTCCCTGGAACTCTCTCCCACTTTCCATACGTGACAGTCCTTCTCTGGAGATCTTCAAGAGGAGGATTAAAGAGCATTTTCTTTCACAATGACATAGTCTAAATATATATATATATATATATATATCTATATATATATATATATATATATATATATTTAATATATATAAGTATGATTATTTATTTGAGCCTGTTTATGTATTGTTTAATTCTTTTTTATTATTGTTGTATTGTTGTAAATTGTATACTGGATCTAAACCAAAATTTTTGACCTCTCTCTATTACATAGGTCAGGTTTGCTGTAAGAAAACTCAATTTTGAGTTAAACTCGCCTTTGTACATAATTATTGTAATCCTCTTTTTTATATACTGTTTGGTGTACAATAAAGAATTAAGGAAAACATCGTGAGGAAACCGCCATGTCCTAGAACCAAAAATTCGAAGACATGTGACATCCACCAATCCGCACTGGGCTCGCGTGGTGGATTATGGCTTATTGCCTCTCCTAGAGAGAAGGCCTGTGTCCCAGAAGTGGGAACATTAAAAAAAAAGCTCATGATGATGATGAATATGATGATGACATGTTACAAATAAACGAGTCAATGGACTGTTAGATAGTAGTCGGTCGTTGCGTACTAACTACCTATATAGGTCATTAAACTGGACCAGCTGACGTTTACTTATAGAAATAAATTTCGAACGTGCGTAAATTAATTCCAGTGTAATAAAAGTACTTTGTTTTTATTCTAACTTTACCAATCGATAGTGTGTTTCATGTACTGAATCGATCGTCCAAGGGATTATAATGATCAAAATTTAACAGTGTATACCTTACTGACTCGCAGAAGGAACGGCAAAGCATCTATATTCACATAGTTATAGATTCATAGCGTAAAAGTTTTAACATCCCATTTCGCGCTAGAGTGAAAAAAATCATTGAACGACGTCCTGCTTAAAAAAACCCTGTTTTTTTTATTTAACCAGTCTTTCTTCACATAACGACGCAATACTTATTCGATTACCGTCTCAGAAAAGGACCTGTCTCAATAGAAAAACCAGCTCGTATTGAGTGAAATCCGTCGAAATCCGTCTCAAAATAACCACACAGAAAAAGGTATACAGTTGAAATCTTTTAACAAATTGGAAATCTGTAGCAGGGAACAGGACATTTGTCTAGAAAGGTAAGGGATCAATTGGGGAAGAATGACTTAGGATAGATGATTGTACTCTGGTTTAGAGATCAATGTAGGTATTTTTGGTAAATGGGTATTATGTACCAGGATTTTAGAGTTCAATTGGTTTTGTGTGAGAGTATTTTTAGGCTCGTATAATTAGAAGCCAAACTTATCCGTTCGCAGAACGGATGACTTTTGGGGTCGAAAGGTTCTAGAGTGGCGAACTCGTACCGAAAGACGCAGTGTTGGAAGGCCACCTACAAGGTGGATCGGTGACCCAGCAAGGGTTATGGGTATCCGATGGATGCACAGGACCGTTCATTATTCGACCATTGGGGGAAGCCTACGTCCAGTGGACGTCTATCGGCTAAATTAGTTGATTGATTGATTGAACCTGCATGCTTATAGAAAAAAGAAATCGGCCGGTCCTCAGCAAAAAGCTGGGGCTCATGTGTGAAACAGAGCCACAGCGCTGATTTGCTGGTTTGTTTTTTTTTTTAATTGCTATACTCTAATGCTTGACTTCAATTCCACCTGATTGTAAGCAGTAATTCCTACAAATAAATGTAAAAAAAATAATAATTTGCCTAGCTGGATTTCAAACCCACCTTTACTCGTCTGCTACGAATGCTCAATATTATTAACCATAAAATAAACATAATATTAAATTAAAATATACAGCCAACTAGGGTTAGTCGGGAAAGTCGTAATTTCAGAGAAAACAGAGATTTAATAGTGTTCAAAGTTTTGAAGTAAAAACTGACATCCTACACCACTGTATTTAAAACAGTTTGCGAGTCTGATAGTTTCGCCTGATATCATTTTATTAAGTTCGTTCTTTGTTTAAGATGTGACAGGGTGAACTTGCTACTATAAAAGAAAATTTTTCTTGACACTGATATAGTTGTTCAAGGGATAGATTTTGTTTATCAAGTTGTTAAAAGATTTTTGGAGGTTAGGACAGAGAATAAAATCCCACATCATCAACAGCCTTTTTAATGTTCCCACTGTTGCTGGGACACAGGCCTCCTCTCTAAGAGAGGGAATGGGCCGTAATCCACCACGGGGGCCCAGTGGGGATGGGTAGATGTCACATGTCTTCGAATTTTTGGTTCTATTACATGCCGGTTTCCTCACGATGTTTTCCTTCACCGTTTTGAGAGCAGTGGTGATGAAAAAAATTACTCAAAGTAATGCTGCACCTGGCTGGGTTTGACCTACAACCCGTAAGTCGGGGTCTTTACCTCTCGGCCACCACTGCTCTCTAACAACACCAGATACCAGACGACAGCCCGAAATTAACTACCGGGCAATTGTTTCATGTATTTAAATTGCATGGAAAACTCTGATAGATGTCATATATCTTCGAAATTTGTTATATATACAAAACTGACTTCCGAGTAAATACCGCAAAAAAAAAACTTTCATTTCGAAAGTCGGCCTTTCCTATTTTATTTCTACTTTACGATCTTGTAAAATAGTTTTTTTTTTTCTTTTTTATGACGATGCAAAATTAAAATAAGATGATGGTTTCTCTACCACAGGTGGCGCGGGTGAAAACCGCTTCATGATTCTCTAAAACAAACTATCACTAAAGCTCTCATCAGCAAGTTAAAACCCCAATCCAGCTACGTGGAAAATTCCTTCTCTTTCCTCGAAATCTCCTTCAATCCATCTTCAAAGACTGTAAGATTTGACGACCCTGGCTTCTAGCCAAGATTGAGCGAATCGCGATAGTTAATTGTTAAATCCACTCCGAATTAATTACTGTACTTCAGCTAAAACATAAACATTGGCCTCATTTCGAGATGTTGAATTTTAAGATTAGTAAAACTAACTTTCCACAAGTTAGTTTTTAAAGTTGAAACAGTGTATCTGGCCATGGCAGGACCCGGACTTTAAGTTAATGCTGAATAATGTTGTAAAAGAAGATTTGTGCTAACGAAGTTGGACTATAGTGTTTAAGTTAAAAGGGGTTTGGCACAAATTGGTACCAAGAAGTACGAGGGGTATTTAACCTAAAAACTGGTTAAGTGTAACTGTTATGGTTTTTTTTTAGGTTAAAAGGTGTTTGGCAGAAACGAGTGCAGTCAGTGCCCTAATAAGTTACCTAACCCTTTGGCGGTAAGTCCCCTCTTTGAGACGTGGCTCGAAAGATCTCAAGACATTCTCACTTTCCGCATGATGCAGGTCCTCACTGGACATGGTAAGTTCGGGACATCGGATTCATGTGAAAGAGATGCCTGGGTGTTGTGTCATTGTCACCGTGTCATCGCCATAACACGGTAGAGCACATGGTTGAGGTGTCACCTCATGCTAGAGCAGAGCATTCCAATGTCCACGTGGCTCGGCGGCGCATTCTTTCGCGCCGGGCCATCGACAGCGCGCACTGTAGGGATTCAGCAGGGTCAAAACTTTCTGGGGCCAAGACTAGATGTGAAAGTGGAATACCGGGGCCCTGGAACTAAGGCAAGAAGGAACGGTAGGTCGTTTAGTCAGTAGAAGGCTGGCACACTGTCTCCCGCTTGCTATAAATTTTCCAACATAAAAAAAAAAACATTTAGACTCACAGCTCTTTTAGAAACATGTGTTTCATCCTTCATTTTTACATGGACACCTTAATCACTTTTATAATATTAGGTTGAAATACTCGTACCTTTGAATGATGATACTCAACAAACTAAAAATACAATAGAATACAGTTTATCATTTAAAAATAACACCACAGTTGACTTAACTCAAATATACAGAAAAACCACAAAGGCTTCAACAAAACGAAATATTGTCACCAGAGTGAAAGCAAATAAGAAAAATAAGGTTCATTAAAATACAAAGTTTATTTTCACGGAATTGAGTTCGCTTGGAAATGAGCGAACCAATGATTTTAAAAATAAACCGACGGATACTTGCCTACTACGTGTGATGTCGGCTCTCGTGCCAATTAAATAAATAATTTCGATATCACAGGTTTTTATGGTACGTAAAAATTATCCAATGACGAATCCCGCCCTTGGGCGGAGCGGGAAACAGTGTCAGATTCTTACTGACTAAACAACCTACCCCGTTAGTACGTCACCATGTATACCAGGGCTAGAGCCTTCCTTCCAGACACGAACCCTTGGCCCCACTTGGCTTCGACCTTTCTGCGGGGTCCCTAGGGTTTGCTGACAACTCCTTGAGTTGCACAGGAACAGTGCGCGCCGTCTACAACTAGGCTTGGTCTGGACGATTACTAGACGACCGCCCGACGCAAACCTGCTCCCACGGTGGGCGGAAATCGGAATCAGAATCCTCGCGGCGTCTGGGGCATGAGCGCCGTTGCCTTATGTAGTTGGCGTCCTCCTTTGTTAGCATTACTACTTCGCAGAAGGAGGCGATCGCCTGCCACTTCTCTTTCGACGTCACAGGTCATTATTTTGCAGTCCGACAAGATTACAGATAACAGGAAAAATACGTTGCATCGACCTAAAATAACATGGGAAAGCTATTTACAAAAAATAAACAGTTTCCATGAAAGACTTATTTAAAGGTGAATTGCCCCTGGCACTGAAACAAAAACTCATGGATATGTGTATTCTCCCTGTGTTGACCTACGGCGTACAAACTTGGTCTTTGACCAATATCCAAAAGTCCAAACTCAAGGTTTGCCAACGAGCAATAGAGCGCAGTATACTTGGCGTTAAATTAATGGATTGCGTTCGAAACACCACACTGCGCTCAAAAACTAAAATTATAGATGTGGCTCAAAAGGCTGCCCAACTGAAATGGGACTGGGCAGGACACGTCTGCCGCATACCCGACAAACTGTGGGCCAAAATAACACAAAGCTGGTGCCCTGAGACAGTGCGACGGGGTCGCGGCAGACCACGAAAGAGATGGCGCGATGAGCTAGACAGATTCCTCCCGAACTGGCAAGAAGAAGCGCAGGCCCGTGATGGATGGAAGAAGTGGAAGGAGGCCTTTGCCCAGGAGTGGGACAGAACAGGCTAACAAAAAAAAAAAACTGTTTCCAAAAACAATGATGTATATTATCATCTTTATTCCAAATATTCACTCGTTAAACAATTCAATATCCTAAAATAACAAAATCCGCAAAAAACTAACACCCGACTACTTAAAAACACGCTCTAAAAAGTACGAAACAAGAAAACAAGAAAGCCGTGGTCGTATACCACTTTTTTTAATTTATTATTCTTATGGCATACGACCACGGCCATCTTGGGTTCATTGATTTCTCAGCCCATGAATACAGGTAAAGTCACAAGCAAATGCTAGTAATATATCTATATTCAAAATGTACAAGTAAAGCGCTTTCAAATGATACCAAACATATATTTATCTTAACTTTATTTTTTTACTTTGTATGTTTTGTCCGCTAGAGGGCGCCACATTAGATTTTGTGAAATCCCATATAGCTTATAACCAGCGGACAATTAAGACGCTTCTAATGATATGTCATTTGTCGAAATCTGATAAGTAGTTTAGAAGTTACGAGGGAACAGATGAACATCCATACCCACATACATACATACATACAGGTCAATATCATAACCCTCCTTTTGCTTCGCCGTAGTCGGGTAATAAAAAACAAAAATATTTATCAGTTCAAACATTCATCCGTTTCTAACTGAACGCCCCCGAGACAGTTATGTCGAGAGATCTCTCATTGATAATGTCACAAATGACAGAAGGCGGTGACGTAGAAATATACGATTCGATCTTTATTATTCCTTTGATCCTACTGATATTGTTGCTCTGTGACACGTGAAAAAGGGTAGGGCTTCGATGAACTATATACTATTCTAGCCTTATGCCAGCGGCTTCGTCCGCGTGAAAGAAGGGTTCTCCATACAAACTTTAGACCCCTATTACATCCCTTTAGAAGCTGAATTTTTCAAAACCCTTTCTTAGTGTTCGCTTACGTCATAAAAGAAAGCCTTGTGCAAAATTTCACGCTCCTAGTCCCAGGAGTTTTGGCTGTGCCTTGATATGTCAGTCAGTCAGTTTCCTCTTTTATATTTATAATATAGATTACCGCTAGCTGTTTTTTTTTTTAATGGTGGATAAAATCATCTAATGACTAATCCCACCCTTGAACGGAGCGAGAAACAGTGTCAGACTCTTACTGACCAAACAACCCACCTGTTCCTGTTCCTATTCATACCGGTGTCGGACTATCCTTTCAGAAATGGAGTTTCTTGCCGGTTCTTCTCCATAGGAAACGACCAATTTGGAACCGTGCACTAGCTTTTGACGTTTTATAAGTGCCCATGTAGGCCTATATGAAATAAAAACCATTTTGATTTGATTTGATTTGAGAAACCGGATCCGGGCCCCAATAGGCTTTGGCCCTGTAGCTAGGCCTCTACATTTGCTGAAAAGTCCTTGAGGCGCGCGGGAATAGAGCGCACCGACGACGACTTGGCTTGGTCTGGACTGTTACCAGACGACCGGACGGCGAGCTACCCATTGCTCGCCGTCTGCAAACCAGCGCCTACGGCCGCTCACTGTTTCAAAACCGTTCCGACAAAACAAATATTAACATAAATAGTTGCGTGGTTATATTTGAAGCTAATAAAAAATTTAATAAGTACCATTGTTAATATTTTAATTTAAACCCAATGGCTTACAATTTTGGTTTCATGTTTTTATAAATGTTTTTCAATACTCATTATATCTCATGTCATCATCATTATGTCTCATCAAACTTTATATGTATGTTTTAAGCTTTATAATTAATTGAAGTTTATTCAATTCAATTCAATTATTTATTTGCTAGAATATGGTAGGTACATAAGGTGTTACAATAAATTTGTTTCAACTTATCCTGCCATAACATGGCGTGCAAATGTCAAAATAAGTTTTATCAATGTATTAATCTAGTTACAAATTTCAGAATCTATTGTCTTGTCATCTAAATAGTCCTTAATGGTATAGTAACATTTTCGAATTAATAGATTGAAAAGTATTTTTTTAAACATTGTCAGCGGTTTTTTTTTATGGTAGGTGAAAATCATCGAATGACGAAACCCGCTCTTAGGCGGAGCGGGAGACCAGTGTCAGACTCTTACTGACTAAAAAACCTACCCCGTACCTTCCTTGCCTTATTCCTAGAGTCGCGGTAACAGTTTCACACCACCCTAGGCTCCAGGAGGCTTCGACCCTGAAGGACCCCTACAGTTTGTTGACAGCTCCTTGAGGCGCGCGGGAACGGTGCGCGCCGTTGACGACTTGGACTCGGTCTGGACAATTACCAGACGACCGGACGGCGAGCTACCCATTGCTCACCGTCCGCGAGCCAGTATCTACGGTGGCCGGATATCGGCAGGATCGCGGCGGCGACGGCTACGGCGAGGGCGCCGTTGCCTTTAAACATTGTCAGCGGTAAGTCTTGCAAGCTATTTGGTAGATGATTGTAAATAATAATTGACATGCAGTACACATTTTTCTTAAATAATTTTAGTTTTATTGATGGCAGCTGAAGTCTATCTTTATGGCGTGATCGACTATTTGGCCTTTCATCAGATGACTTATTAATTGAAGTTTTTTTTTTAATATTTGACAATTATCACACAACGCCGTCTAGTCTCAAACTAAGCAGAGCTTGTGTTATGAGTACTAGACGACTGATAAACATACTTAAATATTCCTAAATAAATACATATTATAGTTAAATAACACTCAGACACAGAACAAATGATCGTGCTCATCACACAAACATTTGTTTGGGGTGGGAATCGAACCCACGACCTCCCGCAAATAGGGTCACTAACTACTAGACTGACAGGCCAGTCATTATTATTAATTTATAAGTTTTTCTAGAAAAAATATAAAATGTTTACGTATAGAGCTTCAAGGTTATATAATATGCGATGTGATGTGGTTCTCAATCGATAACCTAGTACATTTGTTTACCTCCTGGAGCCAAGGGTTGGCTCCTGGAGCCGAGGGTTGGCTCCTGGAGCCGAGGGTTGGCTCCTGGAGCCGAGGGTTGGTGCGTAAGCGTTATACCGGGGCTCTTGAAGGAATGGGGTAAGTTTTTTAGTTAATAAGAGTCTGACACAGTCTCCCGCTCTTGGTCTCTCAATCTCATTCGTCATTGGATGATTTTTACCTACCATAAAAAAGTACATATTTTGTTCATCATCAGCCTTTTTAATGTTTCCACTGCAGGGAAACAGGCCTCCTCTCTCTAGGAGAGGGAATGGGCCATGATCCACCACGCGGGCCCAGTGCGGATTGGTGGATGTCACATGTCTTCGAATTTTTGGTTCTAGGACATGCCGGTTTCCTCACGATGTTTTCCTTTACCGTTTTGGGAGCAGTGGTGATGAAATAAATTACACAAAGTAAAGTGGCTGGGTTTGAACCCGCGACCTACAACACGTAAGTCAGGGCCGTTACCACTCGGCCACCACTGCTCTATATAAAAAACTAGCTTTTGCCCGCGGCTTCGCCCGCGTACATAAAATATAGCCTATGTCACTCAGGAGTAAAGCAGCTTTCTATTGTTGCTAAATTTTTTCCAATCGGACCAGTATTTCCAGAGTTTACCCCCTACAAACAAAAAAACAAAAAACAAACTTTACCTCTTTATTATATTAGTGTAGATTATAATACGATAAAATAAAATTTAAAAATAAGCACACACAGATGTCCAATTGTTAGCTCGAATGCATAATTTAAAAGGACGCAGTCTGACAGTATGCAGTGTGAATATTAAATTAACAAAATGCAAAAGTATTTTTGCTATTTTCGAATGTCATTGCGTTTCGGTACTATGTTGAAATTGTCTCCACAAAGCAGGGTTCAGACTTTAAGTTAAGCAAAAATACATTTGTAGAGATGGAACGATTGAAAGAATAAAATATCAATACAAAAATATTATAAGGGAAAATACACATTGCGATTGGAAAACTTGGACTCCAAACTCACACATTTATATTAGCTGTAGTCTTTGATAGACAAGGACAGAGATAAGAGCTGACGCTGTCGTGCGAGTGAAATACTGTTCGCCGCCGAATGTGAGTAATCGTCACAGTCGATGTCATAATTATCAGCCTTTTTAATTTTCCCACTGCTGGGACACAGGCTTCCTTTTGTAGGAGAGGGAAATCAATGTCGATGCCGATGTGAAATCGTGACATTTGTTACAATTTCAGCGGTCTACGCACTAGAGGCGAGTAACAGCTTCCGCTGTTTTGATTTATTCTAAAGGAAAATTTTATAATTATATTATCCGTATCCATCTATATGTTATAGTCAATCCTCGAAGCTCCGGCGCTCCTAGGTTTGACTAGTCAAACCTCAGGTCTGACTTGAAAAAATAAACTAACCTAACCTAACCTAGGATAAACCAGTCATTCCGCGAAGAAACTGCATATCGACCTTTACCTATGACATATATACCAATCCAGCGGTGGACCGATGAAACACTTACATAAATTAGTCAAAGAAATTGTACACTTCACTCTACCCTTAATGTGACTTCCTTCTGTCACTCAAGAGTTTGCTGGAAGAAAACTCATTGTTGAGTTAAGCCCGCCTTTGCATATGAATTGCCAAATCACTGTGTACGAATATTAAGTTTTTTTCGTGTAGAATAAAAAATAAAGTAGGCAAGAGATTTCGTCCCTTGGGGGTAGGTAAAAATGACAGAATCTACGTGCAACGATTCTTAACCCTTCGCTTGCGCGGGTGGTATTATTATTACGTAATTGAGCACTTTTTCGAAAATCACAAAAAAAGTTATTAAAAAATCTTTACAGAACAGTTTGCCGGCTGCAGTCTTTCCGTCCGATTATAATTTAGGTGCCTTCAAGGCTAGAGTGAATAGGCTCTTAATAAACTAGTGTGCCTTACCATCAACGATTGCATCACTGCCTACCATCAGGTGGGATCGCAGTCAAGTGCTAGTTTATTGCAATTTAAAAAAAAAAAAAAATTAGCCGAATGAATTTCGTACTCCCGACAGCATAATTGTAATACGCACTTTGCTTACCTATATATAGATCTGAAAATTATTATTTTAGTTTATACCCTAGATGTGTGCTGTTGACTCGCATTTAACCAATTTTTTTAAATAGGACTTTCAAGGTTGTCAAAAGTCACTTGCAAGTTATTTCTTAAAAATTCTTTCATGTAATAAATAATCATATTTTACGAACACTGAAAGTTTGTAAGTGCCCAGTTTTTGAACAGCTACTCAATCCCGAAGTACAAACGCGCAATCCACTCAATTTTAACTTTTAAAGTACTGCATTTTATGTTTTAAAGTACTTTATTATAGTTTCAAAAAGTATTTTCAGCTGTTTTCAACAATATTTCTGTTCGAATGGAATTTATTATTCATTCTGTCGCATTCAATTGTTTTTTTGTTTGTTTGCAATGGTAGCAGATGTTTTCGACGTTGTTTCAGGACTTTCGCTTGATTATTTTAATGTTTGACAGTATTTTCGCCTTTTCTATACTAGTATCATAAATAAACAAAATTCAAATTTTGTATTCTAGTTATTCACACACTGTAATGCCGGCTATACATCATTTCACCGGTCGTCCAATCGGTATGACGTAACTGTGCCCAAATTCACGTAAAATCAAACTATCCCAATTCCATTGTCGTTCTATTGTCGTTCGATCGTAGTCCTATACAAAATTGGTATTCACGTGTTCCTTGAAAGGGATTCGATAGAACGACAATCGAACGACTTCTAAACGACCTGTCAAATATCTGTCAAAATCAAGGAAGTTATTTAACCTACGGAGAAACTGGATTGATTACGAAGTAGTATTACAAACTCTAATCTATTTTTTTCTAACCAGCACTAAAAACACTTTCATTGTTCTCTTAATATCTAATACACTATTAAAAAGAGATGACATACCCTTTTAATTGTATCATTGTGCCCTACTCTTGAGTTTATTTTTGAAGTTGGCGTAGTCAATCTACATAATTTATAAAATCTTTGAATGTCACATCAAATTGACGTTTAGCCGTTGACGTCCTATCCGACAACGATCGAAAGACGATTAAAATGTCAAAGTCGCTACGATATCGCTACGGTTTTGATTACGAGAATTAGGCTACTGGTTTGATCAAACAAAATTTGACCGTGTGTGGGAATAGATTGTTATGATGCTGACAAACAATAGATCTTGTTGTACATGTCTAATAAAAGAGTTCAAATAATTATAGATTTAATGAGAGGTTTTGGTGGGAGATAAGCGGTGGCATTAGACATTCCTTACTTACCACCCTAATTTGGAACCGTGCACTAACTTCTGACGTTTTACAAGTGCCCATGTTGGCCTATGCGAAATAAAAGATTTTGACTTTGATATCTATGATGACGGAAGTGCTAAGCTTTTTCAAACGGTGACGACCCTGGCCTGATCCTTATTGGATAGTAAATATTAAGCTACCCATTGCTCACCGTCTGCAAGCCCGCGTCTTGGTGGCTAGCAATTTATTGTTTCCCGACTCGCTTGGAGCCTGATAGCTAATATAATCCGTCCATCCTTTTCCATTTGTTTACGTTTTTTGCAAACTAATTTTTTACTTCTACTCGAAGCTTTAGAAACTGCTACGTGGAAAAATAAAAGTGTTGAAAATTGACTGAAAGGAAATTGACTGAATATCGGTAAAATCAAAATCAAAATTGTTTTTATTTCACATAGGACTACATGGGCACTTATAAAACGTCAGAAGCTAGTGCAAGGTTCCTAATTGGTCGTTTCCTATGAAGAAGAATCGGCAAGAAACTCCATGGTTACTCTTTTAATTCATTAATCCCCCCCCCCAAGTTTCGCGGAAAGACCGCATTAAAAAGTCCTGCATCCGGGGCAGCCTTTAGGTCCGTGACATAGCGGATAAACTGCAGGAGGGTCGCTTACGCTGGTATGGCCACGTTTTACGAAAACCAACAGACTACGTGGGTAACAGATGCTTTGCCATGCCGCCTTCGCCGGGACCCGGAAAACGAGGTAGCCCTAAGAGGCGTTGGATCGACGTCGTAAGGGACGACATGCGTGCTAATGGGCTTGAGGCAAGGGACGCAAAAGACCGAGCGAAGTGGAGGCGTCTAGGAAGGAAATCGAACCCCGGGCACCGAGGTGAAAGCCAAGGTAGCAACCGGGACGGGCGCTAGGTTGATGATGATGAAGCCCCCCCCCAAGTAAAGCTGGCGTTTGTACACCTATTGTTCTTTAATTGTGTCTGTAATTACAAGATTTAAAGGTTAAAGAAACTAAAGGTAATCAATTTTCATTAATAATTTTAATTTTTCAGGAAAATAATCTACATTCCAATAAAGAACTTAATGATTGTATTCTATGTCAAATATTAAGTTTGTACTTTATTCCATAACACTGGCTGAATGGCACAAATCGTACGAATAAAAAAAAAGTAACAAATAAAAGTCCCAACCGTCAACTGTCATTGACTTTGAGAAGTTATTGTGATAAGGGTAACGAAATCACTTTCAGATTTTCCTAATAAAATTACAATAATATTTGTGACCAAAGACACATTGACAGGGCGTTAGACTAGTTCTCCAGGCAAAGCGAAGCTATGAATTTATTTATCTTTACATTACATAACATTGACGAATCTGTACTAAGCGGGCTTGCGGGCGACAAACAATGGATATGTCTCGGTCCAACCGTCCGGTTTTCGGGCCCAAGTATCGTTCCACACATACCTCAAATAGTTGCCAGCTAACCGTAGAGGCCAAGCTGGGTCGAAGCTTACTGGCCCCATGGATTATTGTGATAACGTCACCTAGGGATCTGACGTAGGGACCCTGCAGAAGGGTCGAAGCCAATTAGGGCCATGGGTTTGTGTCTGAAAAGGAAGGCTGGCCCTAGTATGTATGGCGATGTAGGAACGGGGTAGGTTGTTTAGTCAGTAAGAGTCTGACACTTGTTTTCCGCTCCGCCCAAGAACGGGACTCATCATTGGATGATTTTTACCTACCATAAAAAAAAACTTAGGGATCTGAAAACGAAGGCAAAAAAGGAATAGGAGGGGCTGTACATAGTAGACATACCACATATACGTTCGGGAGATTCCTGCACCGGATTCGTGCGGAAGAGACGTCCGGGTGTCGCTACTGTGAGGCGAGCCCGGAGGACACGGTGGAGCACACGGTGGAGGTGTGCCCTGCTTGGGAAAAGCATCGCCGTGTCCTCGTGGGGGTGATCGGCGGCGGCGACCTCTCGCGCCGGGCCCTGGTTCAGGCCATGGTCCGCAGCGAAGAGGAATGGCAGGCGGTCGCCTCCTTCTGCGAAGCAGTAATGCTCGTAAAGGAGGAGGCCGACCGCATAAGGCAAAGGCAACAGCGCCCTCGCCGTAGCCGTCGCCGCCGCAATCCTGCCGATATCCGGCCACCGTAGACACTGGCTCGCGGACGGTGAGCAATGGGTAGCTCGCCGTCCGGTCGTCTGGTAAGACTGAGTCCAAGTCGTCAACGGCGGGTACCGTTCCCGCGCGCCTCAAGGAGTTGTCAGCAAACTGCAGGGGCCCTTCAGGGTCGAAGCCTCCTGGAGCCTAGAGGGTGGTGCAAACTGTTACCTCGACTCCAGGAATAAGGCAAGGAAGGTACGGGGTAGGTTTTTTAGTCAGTAAGAGTCTGACACTGGTCTCCTGCTCCGCCCAAGAGCGGGTTTCGTTATTGGATGATTTTCACCTACCATTAAAAAAAAAAAAAAACACTTATACGTACAAAACGTTTTAGGAACACATTCATTGTGCGTACAGCCAAAGAGTGGAATTCCTTGCCGGAGTCTGTGTTTCCTGATGGCTACAACCCGGGAATCTTTAAGTCAAGAGTAAGTAGGTTACTTCTAGTTAAGCGCGCTTCATCGTCGACCGCATCGTCCTTTCCAGGTTAGATAACGGACGCGAAGCTCAAAATCAATAAAAAAATAGCTATCGTTCTTTATTAGTGGAAAACAAACCTTACTATCATGTCAAGCGTTCATTTACAATGTTTAACATTTGAACGAGCAATTCTGCTTATTAGAGAAATACAAATGTACCGTTGGAAAATGATTCTACTTCCAATTTGTTTTCGTAAGGAAAGTATTTATTTTTCTGAATGTGTTGTTGACGTTTTGTTAGAAAAGTTATTCAACCAATTAAATACGCGCATTGACTTTGGCTATTTATTGCGGCTTTCCACAAGGTGGACCGATGACCTGGTCAGGGTTGCTGGAATTAGATGGATGCGAGACGCACGGGACCAGTCATTGTTTGAGGGAGGCGAGGTTTGGGGGAGGCCTATGTACAACAGTGGACGTCTTATGGCTGAAATGATGATGATGATGATTGATTGATTGCGATATTATCAAGGTAAATGATTTTTTTTTTCCTGAGATGTTAAATTTTGACTAATAATTATTATTAATATTATTAAATCATTTATTTCAGACATAGTCCATAATTACTTTAGAATATATATACGAAAAAAAAATCACATTCAAATTAGAAAATAAAATTAAAATCAAAATAAAATCACATTAAAAATTAGAAATTAAAATTAAAATAATGACTTCTCCCGTACTAGGTAAAAATCTAATCTTAAACCACATTTGTGTCTTTCAGGTGCTTTTTTCCGACTTACTTAGTTGGGCAGCGAGCAACCCGTTGCTCGACGTCTGCTAACCTGCGTCTAGTTAATAGTTGAGGTCGGTGTAAGCGGTCAAGACCCTTTTTTACCTACTAGTGTATTGTAACCTAAGTAGGCGTTATTATACTCTATGTTTTTTTTTATGGTAGGTGAAAATCATCCAATGACGAAACCCGCTCTTGGGCGGAGCTGGAGACCAGTGTCAGACTCTTACTGACTAAAAAACCTACCCCGTACCTTCCTTGCCTTATTCCTGGAGTCGAGGTAACAGTTTTCACCACCCTCTAGGCTCCAGGAGATTATACTCTATGTAACTTTTGTTTAGACATCGCTTCGATCAAAACGTTTTAAAGAAATCAACCCAGAATAAACCGAATGCCGGGGCTAGAACTCTGAACTAACTCTCGCTGCGCCCATGGGAGGGAGAAGTCATTGAATGATTTTCTCACCAGAAAAAAAAAAGTCAAGTCTCGTAGTCTGACACGCTTTCCCGCTCCATTCTCGTGTGAGAAAAGTCCGCTTGACTTATTTTTGTAATTTCGCACCTTACAAAAATAAGCCACGATTCCGCAGCAATTCCTAGTTTTTTTTTTTCACTCTGAAAAACCTTCGAAATAAACAAACTATCGGCAAAAACTTCGCAAAACATATTAGTGAGGCCCTGTTATTGGCTAGCAAATATCGCGGGGCCCACAAAAAGGCACGCTTGTATAAATCTAAGTCGGAACAAGCCCCTTTCTTTATTATTACTAAGAAATGGACGCTGTTATGCGAGAGGTGACAAGGCGATCGCATTTTGTTTATTTTTCTGGTCTTTGATCGTTTGTATAGCGATTTGTTTTGTCTGGGTACATTGATTTTTCTATTGTTGTTACAAATGCTGTAAGATCGCTTTTTCGATGGAGAAAATAATATGGGAAAGAAATAGATTTATTGAATAAAGTGTGTTTGAGGAAGAGATTGACAATGAACCGAATTCTTTGGAGAATGTGTATGTCGTAGCCAGATCCTAATAATAATAATATAAGATAATATGTAAGAAACATAAATAAAGGAAATAATAATAAATCTTTTTTTGTACATTCGATACACACAGTAACAATATTTAATGACGTAAACTGATACAATTGTTGTACAAACACTGATCATTGGAAATAAAATGAACATTTGACTCCCAAACATATATATATATCGCAGGAGCCAGTTCCTCCTTAGAGATGATAAAAATGTTTGTTTGGTACAGTGACGATAGCTTTTATACAGATGTGTAACAGTATAGCCGAATCATTATTAACAATCATTGCATAACAAGCTCGTAATGCGATGATTGTCAACAACGATTCGGTATAATCATATGACAGTTCTTGCAACCACTTAGATCATAGAAGTTGATCACATCATGTTAATTACGGCCAACTAAAATGGGTCTGATCGTTTAAACGTTAATATATGATGATGTAATCTTACGTAAATCAAAGGTCAAACGGACAGTACTTCTCTTCTTTTTGAATCGATGATAAACTCTTTAATCTGTTGGAGCCCAACAGGTGGCTATAGTAACAGCAGCATCGGTGACACTAATTAAATCCTCCATAGTGCAGGTGTATGGGCACTTAGGGCACTCCAGCAAGTGGCTCATGTTTTGAACAGGGGCAAATCTTCATCTATAATAGTCAAAGGTCTAAAGAAAGTAAACCATACTTTTGAGCCCCTAACGAACACCGGTTACACACCAATTTTCTTTCTAATAAGTCTCTAATTCTGATATTCGAAAAGTTAAATAAAAGGAAAAACTTACTAAATGACATATTAACACACTGATCAACATATTGGGACTAGGACTGAAATTTTGCACAAGGGGTTAATCTATGACGTAGGCGACATAAAATAGGGTTTGTCAAAATTTATCCCCTAAAAGGGGACTAAATTGGGACCTAGTTTATATGGCAAAAAAATATTTCCTGCGAGTGCTGAAGATAGAACTTATTCGGTTATACATAAAGTGTAAAATAATCATGACGTATTTAGCATATTAAAAAAAAAATGTGGTTCATAAAAATATTTTTGCCTTGTTTTATTCAACTTCGCAACCCATAGCGTAACATTATGATTATTTAACCATTGCACCAATCATGAAACTGTTATGTTGTGTATCTTAGTAAATCGATCGTTAAAACGTTGCTTATTAATAGTTTGAACTCGACTCATTATTTGCTTCAACATGAAGCAAATAATGTTGGACGTAAATATTGAAGCAAATAATGATGGAAGAAATAAAATTTTAATATAAAATTTCGATTGAAATTTAAACCTTTTGAGAGTCCTGTTTGAGAGCCAATTCAATTTGATCTGTAAACAGAGCATTGTTTATGTTCGTGTTAATATTTATGTTAAAATAATTTAATAGTTCAAAATAACTTAACAATAACTTAACTTGTTTAAATGAGCCTACATTATATTTTAAATATTTATATATTATCTGATATTTATTTATCGTGCACACCTACCACAGTGTTGCCTTTTTTAACCTAAAGGTTGACTGGTAGAAAATGCCTTGTTGAATTTATTCCATCTATGTACCACTACTGTACATGAAGATTAAATAAATAAATAGCAAGTTTCCTGATAATTTTTTGACACGCCTATTTCACCTTTCATGACACTGGAAAAGTACCGAATTCTTGGAAGCAAGCTATCGTGCAGCTTGTATCCAAGAATGTTGAGTTCCTTCTTTTTTTTACCCACAAACCCTTTAGTAAATTTTTACAATATTTAGCGAGAAAAAAGGCCATGTCCTGGAACGGACGCAGTATAATTTTCGACTCGCACTTGGTAATAATTTTATTTAATAAGACAATACAGGTCCAATGGTTAGTAAAAAACTTATCAACTAAAGGGTTTGTAACATAAAGAAACAACTTACTGCTTTGTACTACTTTTTAATATTGACAGGTTCACGCTTGACCATTTTGTAGTCGATGACGGAGTATGCTTGTTAAGAAATAACTTAGACTCTCTTCTTCGCTCATTTACATAGATGATAAAAGTTAGGTATTCTTTTAAATCGATGCCACCTTCTTGCATGACACAATCTAGGTAAAAGCCAGCTACGTCGTAATAAAACGAAATATCCTGACCGAGCAGAGATTGTCGACGCAAGAAGTAGGATATAGGCAATAGACTCGATTGTCGTAAAGGCTAACGACATAATAGCGTAGGGGCTTATGGAAAAACTGTAAGAAGTTACCTTCTAGATTGTTTTGGATGCGTAGCTATGTCACAGATATAGCTTCGCATCCATAACTGTGTTAAAGGCTTCATCATTTGCCTTTTTAATGTTCCCACTGCTGGGACATAGGCTTCCTCTCTAGGAGAGGGATTGGGCATAATCCACCACGCGGGCCTACTAACACATGTCTTCGAACTTTTGGTTCTAGGACATACTGGTTTCCTCACGATGTTTTCCTTCACCGTTTTGAGAGCAGTGGTGATGAAGTAAACTACACAAAAAAATGTGCGTGGATGGGTTTCAACCCACGATCTACAACTCGTAAGTAAGGGCCATTACCCGTTACTCTCTTAAAGGCTTAAAAACATATTGATATTTTCATCATCATCATCATCATCATCAGCCTTTCAATGTTCCCACTGCTGGGACACAGGCCTCCTCACTAGGAGAGGGAATGGGCCATAATCCACCACGCGGGCCCAGTGCGGATTGATATTTTAAGAAAAATAAATCACAACCTTTTCTTTTTATTAATAGACGCTAGCTACATAATTATTTATAGTGTCTAACTTATGCCTCGTCTACATGAAAATAGATTTCGTTTTAGAAGCCCATTTCATACCCTTTGAAAAAAGGTGACATTACAGAATGGAAAATAAAAAGTTTTACGGCGACTCGAAAACGGGAAGAAGAAGAACGGCTTATTTTTTTTTAACCGCTGCTTTAGAATACAAAGAGAAGCTAAAGAAATACTTAGTTAATGCCCAACACTCCCTCAAATTATCAAATATCATCAGTCCACCAAGAGTCCCTTGGGGTGATATTGTATAATTTCCCATCCAAAATATGGCTTAATTTTGCAATCTTTTACAATTCAGCTCTACCGACTCGTTTAATGCGGGTGTGATTTTATATATATGTGTGTGTATATAGAAAACATCTATTGTATCCTTATACAAAGGTTCAAAGCCATCTTTTTGGTATTGTTTACTTTGCTTCGTCATGTTACCTTTTTGCCTGTTCACAGCGCTGTAAAATGAAAGGTTTCCGTTTCACTCTTTATTTCTATACTAGCTTATGATGACGGTTTGGCTTGCGTAAAATTTCTTATTGCCTCTTGTTTTTAAATGTCACTACATAGTATAAAACAAAGCCACTTCCCTCTGTCTGTCCCTATGTATGCTTCAATCTTTAAAATTACGCAACGGATTTTGATGCGGTTTATTTATATGCATGCGTAATATATTTAACATCACCATTGCACCAGTACAAAGCTGGAACGGGTCGCTGACAGTCTATGTTTTATTCTGTTTCTTAAGATGAGTTAAGACCTGTCATACTGTGCGGATCAGTATGTTGGGTTTTAAAAAAGATGAATGAAAAAAGATTGCACGTAGCGGAGATGAGAATTTAAAATAGATGGATGTGTGGTGTGACAAAACAAATGATAAAGTGAGAAATAATTACATTGGAGGAAGTTCGAAATTGGCGCCAGTGACAAAAAAAGTTGAAGGGCATTTCTTTGTTTTGATATGGTCATGTAAAAAGGAGGGTTATATTTCTCTTTTTAAGGAGGACAAAGAAAAGATAGATTGGATTGCATGAAGAGTGATGAGAAAGAAAAAGAACTTAGTAATATCAAACTTAGTAATAACAGGAAACAGAATAGAAGAACAGGTAACGTCAACTCCAAATAACATGGGAAAAGGGCTGGAAGATAATGATGATGTTAAGCTGAATTACTTTAAATTTTCAGCGAAATGCATTTAAGTATTTGAACGTTAAGAATTAACACACAGTTTATAATTTTTGGGTTGAAAACCATCCAATAACTCTCAGGCTATCAAAAAGTTAAAAAAAAAACTTATTTCATACAAAAAGATCTGTGGGTGGAAGTTACTCATTGAATGCTAATATTATGAATACAAGATAATATGTGAATCGAGCTACTATCACAAACTTCACTGGAATGTACTCGTATTATTGAATAAATAATATGATCTGTTTACCTTACCACAAGATATTGTCATCACAAACACAAACGTATAATGCGATAGACTTTACTTAGTAGTAGGAATAATACGAAAACATAAATATTGGTTTTGGTAAACCTAAATAACACGATGACTAAAGAAGACAAAACACAGAGAAGTTTAGAAGGCTATAATTTCGCGACAGTTTTGCTATAGTTCGTTTTTTAATCCTAGATTACGATTTGACAACTTAAAATGTCAAACTCCAGAAAATTGGGAACATATTTCTAGAGTGTGACATTCCGAGTTGTCAAATCGTAATCAATAATTAAAAAATACAGTTTGCTGACAACTCCTTCAGGCGCGAGAGAACAGTGGGTGCCGTCGACAACTTGGGCTCGGTCTCGTGGAAATTCTGGAATTCCTGCCATCCCGCATGCGTGATAAAATTCGCACGATATTAAAAACATCCTCATTTTTTTTAAACAAACTTTTATAAACCCTTCCAAAAACAGTCCTGCCTCTCTCCCCCAGAACTCCATCCCCAGCAACTAATAAAGCAAACTTTGGTGGATCTTCACGTGCGATCCCTCCTGATGGTAAGCAGTGATGCAATTGTTGATGGTAAGGCACACTAGTTTATTAAGAGACTATTCAGTCTAGCCTTAAAGACACAAAAATTATAACGATATTAAAAACACCATAATTTTTTTTTTAAAGGACCTTTAAAAAAAATCCAAAAAAGTCCTGCTTCCCTTCCTCACAACACCATCCCCAGCAACTAATAAAGCGAAGTTTGGCGCATCTTCACGTCCTGCCCAGTAATCGATCGCGCACACCCTTGCTATATATTTTGTGGTAATTTACGGATTAGTGACGCACTCCTTTTAAATGTTTCTGTTGAGAACAGCTCTTTTAGGGTTTCGTTCCTTACCAGGAAAAAACGGAACCTCACTTTGTTGTCTGTCGGTCTATCTGTCAAGACTCTTTATCTTGGGAACGTGTAGAGGTATCGAGTTGAAATTAAAACCATGTAATCAAATTCCATATAGTGATAATAGAAAAAAGTTTTTGGGACATAAACGGCGTTACATCTTTTGTCTTTTAATTTAGTAGTAAGATTTTTTCACAGCTTTGGGGAACCGCGGATTTGAGTGTACGGTTTAATATCTACGCATTTCAGAGATAAAGGGTCTTGACAGACTGATAAACAGACAACAAAGTGAGCATATAAAGGTTTCGTATGTACTTTTTGAGAGCAGTGATAGCCGAGTGGAATCGGCCCCGACTTACGAGTTCTAACCCAGCAAGGCGCATTACTTTGTGTAATTTATTTCATCACCACAGCTTTCAAAACGGTGAAGAATAATATCGTGAGAAAACCGACATATCCTAGAACCAAAAATTTGAAGACGTGTGAAATCCACTAATCCGCATGTGGATTATGGACCATTTCCTCTCCTAAAGAAGAGGCCTAGGTCCCAGTAGGTCATTAAAAAGCCTGATTATAAGTACGAAAGCTGAATAAAGGCATAAACTTGACGAAATAGCAACGCATCGACTTTAATTAAACCAGTGCATAATTGCTGATGATCCGTTTGCTTCGTTTCTCAATTTGACTCAAGCGGATCTAACCGGTATCTATCCAAATCCTTTAAGCAGCTATTACGGTGGCTTGCTAGGATTCCTTATTGGCAGCTAGCTGAACCTTTATCTACACTAATATAATAAAGAGGTAAAGTTTGTTTTGTTTTATTTTTTTGTTTTTTTGTTTGTAGGAGGTTATCTCTGGAACTACTGATCCGATTGAAAAAAAAAAATAGCAACAATAGAAAGCTGCTTTACTCCTGAGTGACATAGGCTATATTTTATGTACGCGGGCGAAGTCGCTGGCAAAAGCTAGTAGTATATAAAACTATTTGCACTTATATTATAACCAGAAAAAGATTTGCATTTTTGTTTGTAAGGAATAAATTCAAAAACTGTAAGATTGATTCGAAAAGTCCTTTCATCGGTATAGTAATAGTTTATCAGTGCGTGACATCGACATTTATAAGTATTTTTTACTTTAGCCTTTTGTCCACCCTAATTACAGACACAATTAAAAAATAACAATAATAATAATTTTAATTAAGTTGGCAGAATCACCACAACACTGATTGGTTGGATTTATATTTCTTTTTCACGATTAAATTACTTATTTATATGTATGTATTTAAGTATGTATCTATTATTGTATTATTTGTTTCTTTCTTTGTTTTTTTTAATTATCTTTAAGTTGCACCTACCGTGTTTGTTTCTGCACCACCCTAAGGTCGACTGGTAGAAAATGCCTGTGGCATTAAGTCCGCCTTTGTACTTATAATGTGCATAAAGTTTTTATAAATAAATAAATAAATTAAAGAACAATAGGTTTTTTTATTTTTTTATTTATCATTTATACAAATATTACAGGGGATTACTTATGTTAAATAGCAACCAAAAAACCACTAAGGTTTAAACTTGTGCTATCATGAATCATCTCAAATCGAAACAAAAGTTACAGTTTTATATGTGTACGTTATTGTCGAAATCTATACATATAATAAAATCGTAGAGAAGTCAAAACTGTACATTGAATATTTTTTTAAAAGAATACTTGGGGCGTGATCTACAATCGATACCGAAGCCAAAAATATAGTTTTTAGAATTTTTGTCTGTTTGTCTGTTTATCTGTTTGTCTGTATGTATGTCCGAACCTAACTCAAACAGTACTGCATGGATTTACTTCAAATTTTGCATGAATATAACTAAGAGGCCGGGTCGTGCAATGGGCTACATATTATCACGCTACCACCTAGGGGGGAGGAGCAGTGAATCTTTATTTTTCTTACGCATTCTGTGACAGCGTGTAAGCTAATGACTCATAATTAAATGTTGTTTTTGAGTAAGCCATGCTATTATCTAGCTTTACACAATAAAAACTATGCCATTTAAGTAACTTAGGCAGAGAAACATAGTTAAAAGAATGTAAAAGACAAGTTTGAAGCAGCGCCATCTATGAGAATACATAAAAACAAATCAAGTTACTTTTTAACACTTTTTACAAATGCATAATTTAAATTTCATCACGTTGGGAGGTAAGTAGTTAGTTATTCTTATAATTCATAGATGGCAAATTACATTTACTTCATAAAAGTTGTATGGTACATTTCGTTTTGACAAATTCAAGTTCCAACAAAACCCTCAAAATCTTGAGCAGAATTGAGAAAGAATTTAAAAAAAATGCAATGTTAAATAAGTTTAAAGAATGTAAAAGACAATTATGAAGCAGCGCCATCTATGAGAATACATAAAAATCAAATCAACCTACATGTAAACACTTTTTAGAAATTCATAATTTAAATTCCACCACGTTGGGAGGTAAGTAGTTAGTTATTCTTATAGTTCATAGATGGCATATGACATTTTTTTCATATAAGTTGTATGGTACATTTCGTTTTGACAAATTTAAGTTCCAACCAAACCTTCAAAATCTTGAGCAGAGTAAAGTTGAGGAAGACAAATTAAAAAAAAAATCGATGTTAAATATTACAAAAAAGTTCATTGATGATGATAATTTCTTCGTCAATTTCATGCTGTTAGTGCAAAATAAACATGGATTGTTAACACTTTTGTTCGGTGTTTGTCTGTGTGATTATTTCTTGGAAATTAATATATTTTCATGTCTTTTTGTTTCATATGTATATGCCTTAATTACAAACTTAAATCTGATGTAAAACTAGCTGGATTTATTTTTACTCGCTCACAGCCATTTATTTTATGCTAAAACAATGTCAAAAAGGCATAATAATTTTTGACCTTATAAAAATGTTTGCTTTTTCCTAACTAGATGGTGTAGGCGTCGAATTAGATCTCGCTATGGTTTCGTTCACAAAAGTTGATGTTATGGGTAACGATGTCGCCGCCGCAACCTATGGAAACGGGGGTTACCTGCGTTGTCTGTTAGTTATTGCGTGCTTGGTCGAATTTAAAGTGGTTACGTGGAAATATATACATTTTGTTCAATGAAGTAATATTTATGTGTAAATAATATTTATCTATCTACACTAATTTTATAAAGAGGAAAAATTTGTTTGTTTGGTTGTAATGAATAGGCTCAAAAACTACTGAACCGTTTTAAAAATTCTTTCACTATTCGAATGCTACATTATCTACAAGTAACATTGGCTAAATTTTATTTTGGAAAAAAATAAGCGCGGAGCACTCTCCGTAAAAAAATTGGGTTTTTCGAACACGAGGTGTATGGTAGGTGAAAATCATCGAATGACGAAACCCGCTCTTGAGCGGAGCGGGAGACCAGTGTCAGACTCTTACTGACTAAAAAACCTACCCCGTACCTTCCTTGCCTTATTCCCCAGAGCCGCGGTAACAGTTTCACACAAACCGGCAGCTCCAGAAGGCTTCGACCCTGAAGGACCCCTACAGTTTGCTGACAACTTCTTGAGGCGCGCGCGCCGTTGACGACTTGGACTCGGTCTGGACAGTTACCAGACGACTGGACGGCGAGCTACTCATTGCTCACCGTACGTGAGCCTCGAACACAAGGTGTAAAAAATCAACCAGAAAAGTTGCTCATTTTGCGTACACCACCTAAACTATAAAAGATAGAACCATACAATGTTTTAATTAATTGTAGATCTTATAAATATCTACAAAAAAGTACGCGACACACTATACTTATCTATGTCGAGTGAGGCGCAACAAACTTTTTTTTTTAGATTTCGTTCTTAAAATACACCGATGCAAAAGTTCTTCTCAGAGCTAAACAACAGTTCTTCTCAAAGCTAATCAACAGTTCTTTTCAGGGCTAACCAATATTACTTTTCAAGGGTAACCAACAGTTCTTTTCAGGGCTAACCAACAGTTCTTTTCAGGGCTAAACAACAGTTCTTTTCAGAGCTAGAATATTACACGCCATTGACATTTTTTTAAACGTTTGAAAATGCCTGTTCATGAAGACTTTCTAAACATAGGTCTCAAGCACGGGCAGCAAAAATACGTCGTATGGGAGAGTCTTCACCTGAACGTTCACAACGACTTGCTGAACAAAGTCAGAGAAACTCTCAGGTACGCGTACGAGAATCGAGTGTCGAACGTTCGCAACGCCTTGCACGACAAAATCTGAGAACCTCTGAGTTACATGCACGAGAGTCGAGGCTGGAGCGTTTCCAACGTCTTCATTACCAAAATGTAAGGACCTCTCAGCGCGCGTAAGAGTCGTGCGTGTCGAGCGTTTGCAGCGACTTAGAGCTCAGGCAGAGAGACAGCAGTTATCCACAAATAGAGTCCGCAATCGAATTTGAGCCGTTCATGGCCTCTACCAAAGTCCACCGCGAGAGAGGTGGACAGGTTTTCTTTTTCTTCTTTTTTTTTTCAAATTCTTCCAGAGTCTCTCGATAGAGTGTTATCCAGCTTAGAGAGAATTCATTCGCTGTGTATACGGGGACATCAGTCGTTTACCGCATCAGCAGAATCCTTTGGTGTGTGGGCGGGCCATTTTGACGTCCAAAAATGATCAGGCTGCAGCAATTAACGAATGCATTCTATCGGAGATTGAGGGGTAAGCTGAAAGACGGAGTTCCGATTATATATCTCCTCCAAAGTTGTATAACAAGACCCGTCTTAAAGTCATCTCGCTGCACAGACACACCATTGAGGCAAAAATTCTTACGGGTTGTGGCGTCGGCGAGGCAGTATTTGTACCTCATAACTTCCCGTTCCAGTTCAGCGTACAGTTCCCCGTGAATGTTTGCTTCGCGATGACCATCAATAAGTCGCAGGGGCAGACACTGAGTCACAGCGGGTTTCAACTTCAGGACGAGTTGCTTCTTACGCGGGCAACGGTACGTCGCTTACTCCCGCGTCACAAGTCCTGACTCTCTTTACTCTTGGCAGCATAACTACCATCGTAGTGTGGTAGCGGAGTGGTAAAGACTCTGACTTACAAGTTGTAGGTCCGGGGTTCAAACCCAGCCAGGCGCATTACTTTGTCCAATTTATTTCATAACCACTGCTCTTAAAACGGTGAAGGAAACATCATGGGGAAACTGTGACTGTGAATGTCTTAGAACCAAAATTCGAAGACATGTGTCATCCACCGATCCGCACTGGGCCCGCCGGATTATGACCCATTCCCTCTCCTAGAAAGGAGGTCTGTGTCCCAGCAGCGGGAACTTTATAAGGCTGATTGATGCAATGCTATTTTAAATGTTGTTTACTTATAAAGCTGTGTGTGTGTGTGGCGACACTGCCATCTTAGGTATTTTTGGTGCTATAGAGCCTTCACGCAGACAACGTCGCGGGCAGCAGCTAGTTAATTTATACAATCTTTGTTTAAATCAGTAAGAGAAAACATTCTTAAATAATACTTAAGTAATATTTCTTAAGTTTACATTTAATATTTTTGGGTGTAATATTACTTTTTATTTCTGAGGGTATGCTATTAATAAGTCTCGGTACAATATACCCGCTAGTTCGCTCGCCATACGTATTGTTGGCTCGCTGTGTACGAAGCTTATTCTCAGAAACGGCCCGAGTGCATACAGGATGTTCGATTTTGTTTATTAAATTTTCATTAAAAAATTGTTCTTTTAATAACAGAAAATGTATTTGAGTATAAACTGGAGAGTGAAGACCTGCGGCTTCTAACTCTTACTTAATATATTATTTATTTATAAAAAAAAATATGCACATAATAAGAACAAAAGCAGACTTAACGCGAGGTAGAAAACGCATATGCGTTTTCTACCAGTCGACCTTGGGGTGGTGCAGAAACATAACATGGTAAGTGGTGCAACTTAAAGAAAAAGAGACAAAAAAAAAATAAAAAAGAGAAAGAAAGAAAAAATGGAAGTTTTTTTTTGTTGGTTTAAACGTGGTAATCACAAAAAGGTTTTGGTCGGATTGAAAAATCTTTTTGGTATTGGATACAATGGTAGGTGCAAATTAAAGAAAAATAACTAAACAAAAAACAAGAAAAAGAGAAAAAAAAATTTTTTTTTGTTGGCTTAAACATGCTAATCTCATGAAGTTCTGGTCGGATTGAAAAAGACTTTTTGGTGTGTGATACAAAGATAAAAAATAAAAAAATATAGGCTACATAAAATTACAACAAAAACGCGGGTAAAACCACGAGGACCAGCAAGTATAGTAACAAAATGAAATGTGTTTTTATCCACAATTTTTTGACCCAATTGTCCCAAAAAATACATTCGCTATCGTAAAAATATCCCCAATTCTGCCACCCTCTGTAGTTTTCCCTAACTACTTACAAAAATACCGTCTCTCTAATACATAATGCAGAACCTCAAGCTTATCACACAGGGGTTCGACAGCACCGTACCAACTCGCTTTCACATACAAATCGATCTCATACATAATTGTGTGGGTTTACATCGCTTACTGGTGTTTTGAGAAATTGGTGTAAATTGCCGTGTTAAAGTTGGTGGAAAATCTGGCTACGTTTCTATTTCAATTATAATAAATCTTTATTTACTGATATAACCTAGTGCTTAACTGCGATCCACATTATGATAAGCAGTAATCCAGTTGATGATACCTTCTGGGTCCAGGGGTTGATGCGAAAGCGGAAGACCGGGGCCCTGGAACTAAAGTACAAAAAGGAAAGGTGGGTCGTTTAATCCGCTCCAAATTTGCTCCGCCTAAAGGCAGGACTCGTCATTCGATGATTTTACTTACCATTAAAAAGAAATCGTCGATGGTAAGGCACCACTATACGAGCTTATTCAATCTAGCCTTGAAGGTACCTAAATTATAATTAGACGGGAAGACCGCAGCAAGAAAACTGTTCCAGTACTCCGATGTACGTGGTATAAACGACGAGGCGACACGCTTAGTATACACCGTTAAGTTTTCCTTCACCGTTTTGAAAGCAGTGGCGATAAAGTAAATAACACAAAGTAATGCTCCTGGCTAGGCCTTTACCACTTGGCCACCACTATTCATCCCCGCTTCATAATCATTTCAAAAGAAAAATAATCTCATTACCCTAGTTCTCAGTTTCTAGGCAACCAACGTCGACCAAAATTCTTCACAAGGGCTTCGGGAAATAATTCAAAAGATATTCATTATTACATCCCTTTGACCTTTCCAGATAAATGGTAACATAGAAGATATTAGACTAAACCAATTAAATGAAATGAAATATCTATTCAAAGGTTTATTTAAGTCTTCACTTAGCTTGAGGCTGTTCTATTTTTAGGGTACTCTGAGAGCAAAAACGAAACGTTTATATCATTACTTTGTAGTCTGTCGTTTCGTTAACGCCGAACGCTTAGGATTGTAATATAAATTACTCTTTCAATTCCGTATCCTGACCACGTGATTGAGTGTTGAGAAGACTTCAGAACAAAGGAATTGAGGATGTGGCAAAATCAAAGCGTTTGATATTAACGAAACGAACATAACTTAGCTAGAGGGGTGTTCGTCGATGAAGACATTTCTTAGGAACGCGTGGAGCTAATAACATGTTTTTTTTATTGCTATAAACTAGTGCTTGACTGCGATCCTACCTGATGTTAAGCAGTGATGCAAACGGTGATGGTGAGGTGCAATAGTTTTTTAAGATCCTGTTCAGTCTAGCCTTGAACATACCTAAATATCAAATGATTAAGACAATCCATGGGAGCAGTGGCAAAATGGAACTTCACCATTATTTGCTAACCAAAAAAAAAACATCTTTTTCTAGGTGGAAAAGCATGTCTATCCCCGCTCTAGAATGAAGCGGGAAGGCGTATCAGGCTTCTACTGACTAAAACCGCTCGTATACATGTTTCTTTAGGAGGTTAACCCAGTAGGTTTTGACGATATATCTTTGAGGCGTGCATGGAACTCTAAACGTCGTCATTGACTTAGGCTCTGCCCGGAGGATTACCAGTTGTACGGTGAGCTATCCGTTGCTCGTCGTCCGCAAGTCCATACCCACTATTAGGTACTAGAAATCGAGGTCGAGATCCCGGTGACTAGATCGTAAAAATAGCCTTTTCTTTCTGCTCTAGCATTACAACTTCGCAGAAAACCAATAAGTTCTACATTTTCATTTTAACATCATAACGATATTATATTTGAGTTGAAAAAAAGTTACACAGATAAAATATTCAAATTGATGAATGGCGTAACCGAAAGCCATGTCTAAATTCGTCATCTCACGTGCACGAAGCAATTTCGTTCGTGTAGACACGGTGCTACGTGCGTAGGCGTAGCGCTACGTGCGTAGCGCTTTGCTACGAAAAAGTTGTAGCTGCGTAGCCGTCATGCAATTAATGAAGTCGGAAATATGGTTTGAGAAAAATGATTGTTAGAAATTAAAGACACACAAAATAAATTGTATGTTTATTGAAATTAACGGATAACTAGTTTGTGCCCGAGGATTCACTCGCGTGCACCGTGAAGAGATATCGAAAGCCACCTTTTCCCTTTCCTGTTTTTTTTTTTTGGTGGGAAAAAATCATCGAATGACGAATCCCGCTCTTAAATGGAGTGGGAAAAAGTGTCAGATTTCTACTGACAAAACAACCCACCGTTCCTTCTTGTCTTAGCTCCAGGGCCCCGGTGTTCTGCTGTCGCATCAACCCTAAGCCCTGTTAAGTGTAAAGTATCGAAATAGCTTTCCTATCTAGCATTCTGTACTCCAAAAGAAAAGAAAAGTTTGTATTTTTTTGTATCAGTTGTCTAGTACCCATAACACAAGCCCTGCTTAGCTTGGGACGAGACAACGTTGTGTGATAGTTATATAAAAATAAAAACGGAATCAAAATACCTTGAAAGGCAATAGAACTTCAAACCACATTTTCCGACCGCGTCCATAAAAAGCGTAATGTTTTTATCCTCATTCGATTCGAACAAGTCGTAAAGATAATCAGATAAAAATCTGTTTTTCTTACTTTGCTACCAGCAATAAAATTCTAGGTAGAAGCTTCTACGTAATAAAGAATTGTAATTTATTAACTACCTATTTGTTTTTGTGTGTTTACGTCTTGTTTTGAGAGAGGTGTGAATCATTTGTTTTTTTTTTTTTAGTGTAGTAACATTATAGTTTTCAATCAACCTTTGTGTCAGTGGGTTATATTTTTTTACATATTAATATTAAGTACATGATTATAATTTTTTTTTGGTATTTGAGAAAAACATAAAATGGCATCTCCCACCTTGGGTGAAGCAGAATTAGTGCTAGACTTTTTTTTACTAAAAACCCGCTCTATTACATCTTTGATTTCCAAGCCTCCGGGCACACTTTCACATTGTATTGAATTTTGGGCTGGTATCCGCAACTCGACGAAAGTCTAAGACTTCAAGTCCGCCTTTGTACAGTATTATATGCATAAAGTTTTTATAGATAAATAAATAAAGTGCCTATTTTTCGTACGGACATATTTTCACATTACCCTTGGCTCCAGTACGCTCCAACCCTGCTGGGCCTTTAGGGTTCTTTTTTCTTGCTTGAGGCTTGCTGACATTTGCTTGAGATATGCGTGGAAAACTACGTGCTATTGACAACTTATGTTTGTTCCAGACGTCTACCAGAGGAGCTAACTTCGAGCTACCCAATAATAGGGAAACTGCACGCAAGCCCACCCTGGTCACTAGTCGTCGACGGCGCGCTCCGTTCCCGCGCGCCTCAAGGAGTTGTTAGCAAACCGTAGGGGCCCTACAGGGTCGAAGCCTCCCGGAGCTGAGGGTTGGTACGAAAGCGTTACACTGGGGCTCTGGGAATAAGGCAAGGAAGGCACGGGGTAGGATCTTTAGTCAGTAAGAGTCTGACACTGTTTCCCGCTTCGCCCAAGAGTGGGATTCGTCAATCGATGATTTTTACCTACCATAAAAAAACCCTGGTCACTAAGTTTATACTATTAATAAAAGGAGTAACAGAAAAGTAGGTCCCAGATAGGATTTCCTTTCTGTTTAATATTAATAACGTAAAAACCCCGGGACCACGCTACCCACATTTTCATTTTATATTACACGATCACGCTTTATTCCCATTGTTTTTGTTATAACGATGGGGCATAAATGGCACCCCGCGGGCTCGGGGTACACTCTACATAGTTTCATTATAGCAGAGTACATTATTTTGTATAATATTATCATTTTGAAAAGGGGAAGTGTGAGTAATTTTTAATTTTATTTTAAGAAATATGTACCTACATGTGTGTTGGACATAAACTGTTCTTCAACATCCTAAACCCGAAAAATTCGAAGACATGTGACATCCTCTAATCCGCACTGGGCCCGCTTAGTGAGGAGGCCTGAGTCCCAAATGTGGAAACATTAAAAAGCTGATGGTTTTTTAACGTGTCAGCGTTAGGCCTATTGTCTTGATTATGGCGGCCAATCGCTTTTTTAAGGAATGGCTGAATAGGTGCTATGGCGTCCTCACTTTCCATAGCCTCACTGGAAACAAGGTTTGGGAGGTTTCTGAATCAGATTTAAAATAAAAAAAAGACGCCCCGGTGTCTCTGTTGTATGAACTGGTGGGAAGAGGGTGAAGCATACTTCGAAGGTGTGCGTCACTTAGACGGAGCACCGCTGGGTCCTTGAAGGCAATCAGTGGTAGAGAGCTTTCGCGTCGGACTCTGGTTCAGGTCATGATCTGAGGATACGATGTAGTTGCACAAGAGAAGGGCAAAAAGGAACAATTTATGTTCCCTTTCGTCTTAAAGTGGGCCTTCCTCGCTTGCCTACATGGTTTAAAAGTATGTTGCTTCATTTAACGCAAGCCATAGTGATGTTTGATGCTACAGTAATGCGAAAAAAGAGAGATATTACCTGAAAACTCTATTGTCGTCATTCGAGTAAATTGTAGAATTACTGAATGTAATTCTACGATTTACTCAAATATTTCACAAAACTTGTTCGAGCAAATACGTGTTTTTATTAAAGTCTAAAGAATTTTCTAAAAAAAACTTACATTATTTTGAATCTGGATTAAATGCGCAAGGCTTCAGTCTGTAGAAAAATTTTTAATATAGGAGTTAATGTATTCGTCGAAAGTCAAAATTAGGTAATGTAAATTAGCAGATTTTCAGAAGACTTTACTGGATTACTCTTACATAAATTTATGTTTTGATTTTATAGAAGCCTAGATAATATTCACAAGATTTTGTGTATCCAAAATATCTGAAGAAAGATGTGGTATAACATCATAATCATGTAAGAGCGGTTGTACGAAAATGTACGTTCGGTTGGTCGTTAAGACACTGGTATGTTGATATGCCAAATATTTCAAGGGAAAATAAAACCATTGATTCCAAAAGCCTCACAAACTTCTTCACATCAAGTGCTTCCAAAATCAAATCCAATTACAAACTAAGTTGGACAACGCACCTGATGTCTTTCTAACCCCTGTCAATCACAAACTGCAATGTTCTACGATCACGTCCGGACGGCGGACGTGCCCAGCTGTCATTGCATTACACCCGTCACTCAGTCCCTCCCACAAAGATTAGAGGACAATAGGAGGTATGACCCTCATTCATATTTTAGTAGATGAATTCTCTAAGAAGTGATGTTTATGATGCTGAAGCTCTGCTGTGAATCCGTAGTAACCTTTTTGGTTAAATATGTGATGGGTTGAATGTAAAAAAATGCACAAGGTCGCTTATAACATGAAGAAATTAATAAATCAAATCGAAATACCATTCACTAAGTAATCGCAAAATCTGACAAAATAACTTGAAATAAATGCTTTGAATCTTATCGATTTGAATCGATATCAGAGCAGCTGATATTCGCTATGCATTTAAGCGGCATTTACTTTTTTCTTTTAATTTTTTCGGAATTTTTTTCTCCACTTAGTATCCTTGTTTTCTAAATAACATTTTCTTTTTTATGCGTCTACTATATTATCTCTTCACCACCCTAGGTTGACTGGTAGAGAATGCCTAAGGCATTAAGTCCGCCTTTGTACCTTGTGTTGTAAGAAGAATAAAAATAATAAAAAAAAAATCTTTACAAGTTCTAACCAAACCTAACATACCAAGCCAGCCACACATACAGATCAGATTAAAGATCTTGAAAGCAAGTTACCCTGAAAATCCAAAATCAACCCATTCGCTCCAAGATCGAGTCCTCATGTAAATGAGCGTCTAAATCCTGTCGCACGACAATTCCGTTCGTATGCAAATCCAACATCCTGGTCTTACCACGTTCCGCCATTACTGACAAGTTATGACTTACGTGCTTCACATAGATGCTGTGTGTATAATCATTGGTTTACCATATGTTGTAATGTATTAGGAGCAGTGGTGGCCGAGTGGTAACGGCCCCGACTTACGAGTCAGTCGCGGGTTCAAACCCAGCCAGGGGCATTACTTTGTGTAATTTATTTCATCACCACTGCTCTCAATACGGTGAAGGAAAGCATCGTGAGGAAACCGGCATGTCCTACAACCAAAAATTCGAAGACATGTGACATCTACCAATCCGCACTGGCCCAGCGTGGTGGATTATGGCCCATTCCCTCTCCTTGAGAGAGGAGGCCTGTGTCCCTGCAGTGGGAACGTTAAAAGGCTGGTGATGATGTTGTAATGTGAAAACTGATGACTTAACCCTTTGACCAGTATAGCACAGCATCAGTCTTATAATGTTCCCACTGCTGTGATCCAGGCCTACTTTTTAGGGTAGACAATGGCCCGTAATCCATCACGCGGTCCGAGTATGAGTTGGTGGATGTCACATGTCTTCGAATTTTTGGTTCTTGGACATGCCGGTTTCCTCACGATGTTTTCCTTCATCATTTTGAGAGCAGTCGTGATGAAATAAATTACACAAAGTACTGCGCCCGTCTGGGTTTAAACCAATCGTAAACATTACAACTCGGCCACCACTGCTCATTCATTTCATTTTTACTGACAAATAAAACTTGACTGATGTAGGTTTTAAAAATCGGGATTATATAACAGTTCATCCTAACTGTAACTCTTTTTAAGAGTTTCACCTATTGTGTATCTATTTACGGTACTCGAAAGATTAAATAATCTAATCAAACACCCAATAGGTATTTAAATAAAATGATATTGAAAAGCACGCTGAATTTATGAGTTGGCATAGAGGGCACATCGATGGTCGAACCAGAATCGGCGATCAAAAAATATAAAGAAAGCTAAAGTTAATATAAATTGCTTGAATAATTTTGACAAACAATTTCTTCTGCCTCTTTGATCACTGCTCTGCTCGCGCGAGTCGTAAGGTGATGTTATATTTTGTTAGAATTGTATTAATTGATTGATATTGATTGTAGTCTACCATATAAATAAATTACTAAATAAAATCCTCTCCTTTGTCCCTTGCATGAAGGGATATAGGATTGGATTTTAATGAGTAAAGTCTGATCTTAGAGTGACTGTGAGACAGTAAGATGATTTCCAATTTAATAAATTCAAATAAGTGAGCATGTTTTAAGTATTGCTGTACAATAAAGAATTTAATCTAATTCAGGGAGATTGAGTCAAAAGGAAGAGATTACTTAAATTAGGGGGTCTCTACACGTTTCGCCATACCTAACAAGTTATGACCTACGTGACTCGCACAGGTGCCGTTTCCCCATGTTCATTGGTTTAACTTTAAAAGATGTTTTATTATTTGAATTTAGAATTACTTCGGTTTTAGAACTGGGAGAATTCGGGTTCTTAGTTTGTTGCGCGCTTCAAGGAGTTAAATGATAAATGATCTTTATTTTGTAAGTGGGTTTAAAAAACACTTTTACACGTCATTTTTTTTATGCTAGATGAGTCCGGTGTTTCCTAGCTGACTACCCTGAGAAGAAACACCGAAACAAACTCAGGGGTCAAAGTCTATTTTAAAGTCCATACAGAAAATATGTGTTGGTCAGCAAACCGTAGAGGTTTAGCAGGGTCGAAGCTTACTGGGGCCATGGGTAATTGTGAAACTGGTCACCTAGGCCCTGAATCGAAGGCAAAGAAGGCACGGGGTGGGTTTTTTAGCCAGTAAAAGTGTACCAGTATCTTCCGTTCCACCCAAAGTTGGGATGATTATTTCATTGGATAATTTTTACCCATAAAAAAGCCTTCGTTTTTTTTGTTTTGTAGAACCTAAGTACCAAATAAAAGTTTTTTCTGTTTTTTTGAAAAAAATCATGCAATGTCGAACCTCGCCCTTGGGCGGTCCGGGAAACAGTGTCAGACTCTTACTGACTAAACAACCTACCCCATTCCTAAGTTGTAATATAAACCAGGGCCAGAGCCTTCCTTTCAGACGCAAACCCTTGGCCCCAGTTGGCTTCGACCTCTCAGCAGGGAAAAAAAGCCTTGATTGTAATGCTATTGAGTCAATCTTCATTAGTTTCAATGTCGTAAAAAATATTCCTTCCTCCTAAACAGAGACAAGAGGATACAAAAGCCGTCGACTCTTATAGCGCTTTTCTCGGAATCTTTTCCTTCGGCTGTTGTCTCCAGCTTAGTGAGTAACTGGAACATTTGGCGACATTAAGAGGATAGTGAGGAAACAGGGACACCAGGAAAATAATATATTTTAGTTATGAGTTTTGATGGTTGTTTTGGTATTATTAGAAAATCACTGTTTATATATGTCCACAACTATCACACAACATCGTCTAGTCCCAAGCTAAGCAGAGCTTGTGTTATGGGTACTAGACAACTGATAAACATACTTATATATTTCTAAATACATACATATTATAGAAAAATTACACTCAGACTCAGAACAAATGATCGTGCTCATCACACAGACATTTGTCCTGGGTGGGAATCGAATCCACGACTTTCGGCATAGCAGTCAGGTTCACTAACTACTAGACTGACAAGCCAGTCAATGTGCTTTCTTTATGTTTTTTTCCTTAAAAGAAACTGTTGCCTTATTCTAAGATCTTTTTTGTTTAGTAGAAACTTTTGATGAGGGCTTTTCCATCTTGAAAGAAGAATATCACAAGGTCCTAAACTAAATATGTCTACAATATATTATCATCATCATCAGCCTTTTTTTATGTTCCTACTGCAGGGACTCATGCCTCCTCTCTTGATGAGGGAATGGGCCTTGATTCACCAAGTGAGCCTAGTACGGGTTGGTGTATAACCAAATATATAAAAGTTAATATATTATTTGATACTCATACGGTTTTAATTATAATATAATCGATTGAAAGACAAACTCTTCAAGGCAAATATGCAAATACCGTAGGTATATGAAAACAAAAACTACGATTCTATAGTAGATTATTAACTTATAATCTATGTGTAAAAACAGCAAACACTTATGGTATAATATTGAATATTATTTTAAAGAAAACAAGGCAAGGAAAACAACAATTAATCTGCTTAAAGTGAAAATTAATTGATTTCTTATTTAATTGGTTAGCAAGCATTTTCCTGTACTTTCTAATTTAATCTATAATCACTTTGTTTTTCTTTGTAAAACATGGCTACAATATTTTTCACGATTAATTAAAAAAATAAAATAATATAAAATTTAATTCCACAGGAACAATACAACGGTAATGGACTCAAAATTTAATATTGGGCTCTTTAAGTCAGGAATGAATAGGTTACTTCTAGGCATGTTCCATCGTCAACCACATCATCGCTTACCATCAGGTGAGACAGTGGTATAATGCGAGCCTACCCAAAATAAAAAAGTACATCGGAAAAGAAGTACTTGATTTGTCCAACAAAAATATTTTTATGTACTTAACCCACATAAATTTTTGTGTATTCATTTTATTAAAAACCGGTCAAGCGTGAGTCAGACTCACGCACTGGATTCCCTTTATTCTTACCTACCCACAAGTTTATATGTAGTTAAATTGCCGAATCAAGGCACAATTTAAATTGCAAGTTGAGTGAAAAAATATATTAAATGATAAATAATAAATGATCTTTATTTTGTATGTAAGTAGGTTTAAAAAACACTTTTACATGTCATTTTTTTATGCTAGATGAATCCGGTGTTTCCTAGCTGTTGTTGACAGATGTTTTGCGTTCCTACACCATTCATCATCATCATCATCAATTCAGCCGAAAGACGTCCACTGCTGGACATAGACCTCCCCCAAACGTCTCCACAACGACCAGTCCTACACCATTCATCAGAACCAAACAAACCCGTTTTACTCATTTAAAGGGAGCTCTTTGCTTCTTTCTAAATCACATTAACCGAGGACAAGATTCACTCAATAATTGAATCGATCGCAACTTCCCCATTCTCCTTTTTCTCGATGTTTTCCTGCACTACAGATAAGGAAATAAAAGTAATTCATTAACGAAGACTTCGTTCTAATACTGTTACATTTAATATATAGAATTTATCCTAGGATAATCAGTCAGAGTTTCTTGGTTGGTGTAACCTGCGGTCTCTAAGTCAAGAGTCAATAAGCTACTTCTAGACAGGTGTGCTCCATCGTTGTGGTCATCATCGCTTACCATTAGGTGAGATAGTGGTCAAACGGGAGCCTGCATCTGCCGAGTGGTTTGTAAGATGTGTGGTGTGGTATTTTGGTGTGTGATGTGGTTTGCAGTCAGGCATAATTTTTTATCAAATTGGCGACGATCATACGATGATACATTCTCATCGCAAAATTTATTAAAGGCTCACAAAGCACAGTCACGGTGAAGGAAAACATCGTGAGGAAACAGCATGTCTTAGAACCAAAAATTCGAAGACATGTGACATCTACTAATCTGCACTGGGCCTGCGGGGTAAATTATGGCCCATTTCCTCTCCTAGAGAGGAGGCCTGTGTCCCAGCAGTGGAAACATTAATAAGGTTGATGATGATGATGACTGGGCCCGCGTGGTGGATTATAGCCCATTCCCTCTCCTAGAGTATGTGTATGTGTCCCAGCAGCGGGAACATTAAAAAAGCTGGAACTGAAAGTGCCGGCAACGGTCGGTATATATATATCCGGTCGTCTGGTAATAGTAATAGTACGAGCTACCCCTTGCTCACCGTCCGCAATATAGCTCATCGTCCGCAATCCATTCTGTCACTCGTTACGCTATTTCTAACACATCCCTTTTCATTCAATTATCACTTCTCACACAATCCGATAACATTGATGAAAAAAATGTCATGTATTTGTAGATGACCCAAGCGAGAGTTGTTTGTGGACAAGGTAACTACTTATCCTCAGGTGGCTTATACACGGGTTCGTGTTTTAATCATCTGCTATCGTCAAGGGAGTGTTACCAATCGACATTCGGAACTTTCCATATGAAGGCCGTTGGAAAATATTTTATAAATAAATTGACAATCGTTGAAAACCTTTTTTTTATGGTAAGTAAAAATCATCCAATGACGAATCCTGCCCCTGGGTGAAGCGAGAAACAGTATCAGACTCTTACTGACTAAACGACCTACCCCGTTCCTTCCTTGTCTTAGTCCCAGAGCGAAAGCTTTACACCAGCTCCGGTGTCAACCCACAACAACCTTCGGCCCCAGGAGGCTTCGATCCTGTAGGGCTGTTTGCTGACGACTCCTTGACGCGCGCGGGAACAGTGCGCGCCATCGACGACTGGGCTTGATCCGGATGGTTACCAGACGACCTGTCTGCGAGTTAACCATTGCCATCCGCAAGCCCGCGCCTACGGTGGCTAGAAATCGGGATCGGAAGTGCGGTGGGCGGTAGCGTCTGGGGCTCGAGCGCCGTTGCCTTATGCGGTCGGCTTCCTGTTTTGCTAGCATTACTGCTTCGCAGAAGGACAAAAGTTATAAACAGGGTAACTGATGGTATTTAAACACGTAATTATAGTCATATACACAACTTTTTCCTATGGGACCTTACTTTGGATCTATCACCTTTCGTAATGTTTCATTGTATACTAACTTTGGTTAATGTTTATCCTATCCACATTATGGGAGCACAATAAAGTTCACTAAATAAATAAATAATAAATAAATGAATTCAAGAAAAAAAAAAAGCTGATTTGTACATTTGTATACACCTAACAGATTGATTATGACCGACGACCGCAGTGACCAAAGATGCTAGTGAACTCACAGAAAATAGCTAGAGCCAAAAAAAAATACTAAAGCATTTAATTTAACCCTTCAACGACAAACTGTGACAAATAAAGTAAAAAAGCAACACTTTCTTAGGCGAAGTTTCTCAAAGAGCGCTGCTACTGCACTAATTAGTATTGACAAAGGAATCCTTTCTGTGCCGAACATAAGAACTCTGTTTTTTTCTTTAGTAATTAGAGTAAAAGGACCTTGATGTAGTAATGGCTGGAAAAGGGATCAAAGCAATTTTTTTTTGTCTAACTAATATTAAAACTGTGAAAAATAATAGCCCAATTTTTGTTTGAGGCCGACTACTATGCCGAAGGTGAAGGACAAATGTCTGTCTGATGAGCACGACCATTTGTTCTTTGTCTGCGTGTAATTTATCTATAACTAGCTTTTGTCCGCGGCTTCGCCCGCGTACATAAAATATGGCCCATGTCACTCAGGAATAAAGCAGCTTTCTATTGTTGCTAAAATTTTTCCAATCGGACCAGTAGTTCCAGAGATTACCTCCTACAAACAAAAAAATATATATAATAGTTGTGGAATATATTATCTTAGCCCTTACCTCTTCCTGATAATAATGGACGCTCTGACATCGGACATTCAGGAAGAGGCTCCCTGGCGTATGCTGTTTGCCGATGATATTGTGCTGGTTGCGGAGAGTGCCTCAGAGGTCCAGAGCAGATTGGAGGTGTGGTGGCAAAGACTGGAGAGTGTTGGCCTAAAATTGAGCAGAACTAAAACAGATTACTTGTTCTGTGATTTCGGCGGTCTCTCTAGTCTTGTACCCATAGCTCTCGTCGGAACGCCCATACCAATCTGTTCCGACTTTAAGTACCTTGGGTCGCTTATCCAAGGGAATTGTGAGATAGACCGAGACGTGGCACATCGGATCAACTCAGGATGGACGAAATGGCGACAGGTCACTATTACAACTTGCGACCGACGGATGCCCTTCAAGTTGAAGGGTAAAATCTACAAGTCCGTGATAAGGCCTGTCCTACTGTATGGGTCAGAATGTTGAAAAGTTGAAAGGGAACCGTTTGTCTTGGTATGGCCATGTAAAAAGGCGGGATGAAATGCATGTTACAAAAAAAGCCATGAGTATAAATGTGGATGGATGGAGAGGGAGAGGGAGACCAAAGAAAATATGGATGGATTGTGTGAGAAGTGATATGAAAGAAAGAGGAATTAGTGATAGCGTGACGGGTGACAGGACAAAGTGGAAGAAAAAGACATATTACGCCGACCCCAAATATTTATTTATTTTATTTGCGTAAAACATGGTATAAAAAGATCTTACAATATAAAAATAGAGCAGACATGTTTTGCCAAGATTAAACATAGCATGCAAATATCTTTATGTAATAATAAAATAAATAAAACGGATAATAAAATAAAACAGGACAAGGGCAGGGAGATGATGATGATATTTCTATTTTAAATCCGTCTTTGCCGGTCCGTTGAATATGTCGTAGCCAGCTCATAGAAACGGGTCACATAATAAATTCACGAAATAAATTTTGTGTAATTTATTTCATCACCACTGCTCTCAGAGCAGTACGCCTGGCTGGGTTGGAACCCTCGACCCACAACTTGTAAATAAGTCGAGACAGTAACTATTGCTCAACTAATTACAATCAACGCTTTGTATGATACTATTTCACGCTTAAATAGTTGAATGGTTTTGTATGAACTTCCGCATTCGAATAGATCACTTCCTGAACTCACACTTAGGTTATATAGGTGATAGTAAATAAATATTTGTGTGTGTGTGGTTTATTACTTCTTCATGCTTTAATGACTGAACGGCTTTCAATTAAACTTGATACTTGATATTCTAGAATAACAAAAAAATAATAATTCTATTCTATTCAATTTTTTTTATTTGGTGAGAAAATCATATAATGTCATCTGCCGCTCAACACAATGGCGTATATGTGTATAGTGTCAAACTTTTACTGACTAAAGCCTAATCTTACTCTTTCTTTCCCTTTCATACCACGACCGGGATTTCCATTTATTCACTTCCACACGAATCTGATGCAACAATTTCCCGAACTGACCGTGCTCAGTGAGAACTTGCGTCATGTGAACAGAATAGCATATAAAATAGAAAAATAGACATACTCTTTAGTATAAGTACACCATTAATACAATTACAGTAAAAGCTTAAAATTAAGAATGTCTCACAATGGGCTGTCTTATCGCTAAAAGCTATTTTTAGAAACAATTATTGGGATACTAACAAACAAGATAAGACACTACACAGGAAGTGTAATGATAGCACTTATTTTTAAATTATCGCTGTCATTATTCCGCAGTTTTTTGTTCAAATAATATCAGCAGACAGTTACATTTTATTCCAAAACAAGTGAATAATGACAAAAGGAAACTTAGCTGACTTAAAGGGTAATAGAAACACAGAAGGCTAAATTATCTTTTAGATACACGTTAGATATGAAAATAGTATAATTATTTTGATAGAAGGTAAGACTTTTCATTGCAACCGAGGCGAAATTTGGGAGTTAAGGAATCGAGTTCTGCAGTGACTAATTGCCACATGTATCATACACATTTACTTTAAATAAACTAGACTGGTACAATAAATTATGACAGGAGTGAGTTTTCGTACTTTCCGCACTAGTGCAAAAAAAATATGCCTAAAACTGGTAGAATTAAACTCAATTTATTTAATACTCGAAAACACTCATATCTTATGAGTTTTTGAGTATTCAAAAATATATTATGTATACCCACTCCAGTTACCAACTAAACTACTCCTTTAGTGTGGGTATATAATAATATCTTATAATAATAACTCTTTTAATAAAACCTTACATTACTTCGGCACAAAGGATTATGAACTATAAAAGAAAAAAGATACACTATGCCGATATCATGATTAAAGAGTATATCGTAAAAAGTTATCTTTCATGTAAGTCATGTAATCAGACAGAAAAGCAAGCATAATCTTTTCTTTATATCTTTTTAGTTGGTAACTTGAGTTACCCAATCTTGCTTCCATTAAATGTTTTATGTTTTCTACAACAGTATTAACATAATTTTCCTTTCTTAAACACGAAGATACGAATTTCTTTAAGGACTTTAATCTCCAGTTTAACTCACTAGGTTTAGTTATGGATGTAGATATGTAGATATGTATATACACAAACTTTAACGCTCACAATCGAATTTACAATCACATTACATCACGTAATATCACATCACATCACTTAAAATCACACTATATTAAAAATTAGAAAGTTGTGTGTAAAATATGTTTATTACTTTTTCATACTCAAACGACTGTATATGATTCAAGAAGATAGCTGAGAGTAGCAACACATGAGCTAGACACCCTAAGCATCGTGATCTACAGGGCGAGTCCTAATCACCATAGACGTAGGTTTATATCCTACCCTTATCCCATTTTATTTGGGGTCGGTGCAACATGTTTTTTTCTTCCACTCTGTCCTGTCACCCGTCACACTATCAGTAACTCCCTTTTCTTTCATATCACTCCTCACACAATCCATCCATCTCTTTTTTGGTCTCCCCCTTCCTCTCCATCCATCTACGTGTAAACTCAAAACCCTTTTTGTGACATGCGTTTCATCTCTCCTCTTCACATGATCATACCAAGACAAACGATTTCCTTTCAACTTTTCAGTCACTGGCGCCACTTTCAGACTTCCTCTAATATACTCATTTCTCACTTTATCCATTCTCGTCACACCACACATCCATCTCAACATTCTCATCTCCGCTACATGCAGTCTTTTTTCATCCGTCTTTTTCACAGCCCAACATTCTGATCCATACAGTAGGACAGGTCTTATCACGGACTTGTAAATTTTACCCTTCAACTTGAGGGGCATCCGTGGGTCGCAAGTTGTTCCCGTGATCTGTCGCCATTTCATCCATCCTGCGTTGATCCGATGCGTTACGTCTCGGTCTATCATAGACGCAGGTTTATAATCGGTGAGAAATAGGAGAAATAATGTGATTTCCGTCCCTCAGTTAAAAATAGGTATCATTTTATATTGCAAGCTTTATTTCATTATTTTTACAATAAACAGGGTACATTTAGCGTTTTATAAGAAACTGTCATACTAGTATGAGTGAAAACGACTATCCTTGAAAAAAAAAAAACAATCACATCTCATCCCAAACTTACTACTATCAAATTACATGTATTGCATGGGATGTAATCAAATTACATCCCATCCAAACCAGACCAGTTTTCGTCTTAATATTTTCGCTTTTCCAACCATCTTTATTATCTTTTAGCTAAAAGACAACCACTGCTAGACCAAAGCCAGCCCCAAGACCTGCCACAATGAACAGTCTTGTGCGTCCATCGGATTTTCGCAACTTTCACCAGGTCATCGGACCACCTAAGAGGCCTTACAACGCTGAACCTTTCGGTGTGCAGTCGTCTCAGAATATTTTAACTTCATCGACAAAATGTTCTGCAAGCAATGTGCCTGGCCCATTGCCACTAAAATTTGACGATTCTTCGAGCTATGTCGGTAACCTTGGTTATGCTATGGATCCTTGCCCTCCATTATTAAGATATTATAAGGGTACCATCGTAAAGACTGTAATAAAACGGAGCGATGGACGTCGATTAAGTATTGTAGTCCATTTTTGTAGCCTTTCAGTGTAAGAGAATTACCTAAGTGATAAAAAGTAAGTGTATGTCTTCATCCGGATGTTTTAATGGTGGACGTGTGGGGATAAGTGTTTTTGTTTGTTATATGGAATTAAAACATTTCATCTTCATCAGAATTAAAACATTCGCTGATATTGATTAAGCACGTAACTTGAAAGGGAACCGTCTGTCTTGGTATGGCCATGTAAAAAGGCGGGATAAAATGCATGTTACAAAAAAAGCCATGAGTATACATGTGGATGGATGGAGAGGGAGAGGGAGACCAAAGAAAATATGGATGGATTGGGTGAGAAGGGATATGAAAGAAAGAGGAGTTAGTGATAGCGAGACGGGTGACAGGACAGAGTGGAAGAAAAAGACATATTGCGCCGACCCCAAATAAAACGGGACAAGGGCAGGAAGATGATGATGATTAAGCACGTAACTTCTGGAAACAATTAATTTATGGATACGGTAAACTAGGCATACATACCCTAAATAATAATTTTATTTCAGGTTAACAGTACCCTTATCACAAATACCTTATAGACTAACATAAATAACTATATTAAATTGTTACAACACACAAAAGAAGTTGTTGTTACTGTTTGTTGTTGGTTATGTTGTTTGTGTGTTGTTGTTTGTTGTGTGTTGTTGAAATGTAGGGCACCTTACCATTTAGGGCATTTACACCTAGTTTAATATCGAATCAACAACTTAATCTGAAGAACATCATAAAATGATGCTGTAAATACTTCAAAATCTTGTAATTCTATCATAGGATTAATTCCTATGAAAACGCAAATCAAACGATCCTAAACAAGCAATATTTGATTGCAAATATTTTCACACATACTTGTAGGCGTTTTCGCCTCGTACCGTAAACACAGCGTGCCCTTTAACTGAAGAAAAAGGGCGCAAATGGAATCCGAGATGGCGTCGAAAATATTTTGTTTGTAAACCTTTTTAGTGGAAACATCGGGTAACACCTGTTCTCACGTTTACCTATGAATTCATTTAACATCCCTTTCGTGGAAAATGTAGAAGGTCGGCTTCATACAACGGGGGAAAATGCACACACACATTCTCTGAAAGTGTTTTTAAGTTGAAGTGCAGAAAATAATTCGTTTGGGGAGTGTGTGTTGGAATAGAACACCTCCGCCAATTTTGTACCATTATCGGACCACTAGACGTACGGCGATGCGCCAACGGTACATGGTGGACATCTCACACATTCGTACAACGCTTTTTGGGAATACACATTCATTATGTGTTTAACTAAGCAGTGGAAACCCTTGCTGGAGTCTATGTCTCTTGATAACTACAAACTAGGTGTCTTTAAGTGAAGAGTAAATACGTTACGGACGCGGGGCGATCTCTGACCACTGTAAGTACGGGCTAGCAAATGATGAGCAATGGGTACAGTACACCGTCCAACCGTCCGGTAAAGACTGATCCTGAGTCGACGACAAAACTGTAGGAACTCAGCAGAGTCGATGACCGCTAAGTCCACGAGGAGTTTCTAAAAGAGAAACCGCAATCCTGGAAAACTTAGACTACATCAAAACAGCGGAAGATAGTTGACTTTTCTCTTTTACAGGCCGTGACGATCACACATATCCTGTGGCTAACACTATTTCCGTCGCATGACAGCGCCGGCGCTTGTCTCAGTTCTTGTCTATCATTGACTACAGGTATTTTATGTGAGTTTTGAGTAATGTAGCGCATTACGTTTCTTCCCTCATAATATATAAATGTCATTAACATTCTGATAAGCTTCAATCTAGACTGGAAGAAGTCATTGGAGCTGATTTCTCAGCTCTAGGAAAAGAGTTGACCGTTTATAGGCCTATTTTGGACTCACCGCGTGAGGTAGACCTTCTGTTTCTATTCTATGCTCTGGTTTCTAAGTCATTGTACGCGTCGATAATTTTGTTTAGCTACTTTTGCTGCTTCTTTGAAAGTGTAAACGTGTTAAGTTGTTTCCCTCTTTGAAAGAACTTTGTTGTAGATTCTCTAGACTTGGCGATAGAAGTTTAGTAATACCTATTTATAGTATCAAGGATAGAAGTCTTAAATTTAGATTAGGATGTTTTCTTTTGAGATAACATCTTTTTACATAAGATTCTTCTTTATGTGTGTTTGTCACCTAACATCTTTTACGCGGCTTATCCAATTTGAAAGTATATTTGAGAGGATCCTCGATGTTTCATCCACACACGATCGGACCTGTATTTAACATTAGAAGCTGTCTCGGTATAAAGTATCGCCAGACGTTTGCAAGAATGCCAAGTTTTTTAACAGCTACTCAAGTTTTGGTTTCAATAAACCATTCAAAGTTGAGGTTCGAGGAAATTTCAACCACAAGAACTAAGAGCGATCGGTACACTTCAGGAGTACATTCCCGAAGGAAGCTCCTTATCGCTTCGGTAACAGATATGTAATTAGTGATTTAGCAGAGATTAATCACACCATATTAACTACGCCTTAAAAGGCGTGACCAACTTTTACATGTATCGTTGAGTTGTCCTTGGTTTTTCAAGGCCACGGTAATTCGTAAAAAATATCTACTGGCTCTAGCAGGCATTGACCTTGTTAAGCAAGCATACATATAACTTAAAACCGAAAATCTAACCATTACCAATAACAAACCCTGTCCTTTCTAAACAATACCCCTAACACAGTAATTAAAGCGTCAAATCAGGCATGGTAATTAAATTTCTCCACATAAACGGACCCGTATTCATCCGTTTAGCCGTCATTGAAACATAACAAAAGGCCAATCAATTAACGAACGCGTTCAGCAATATAATACACAGTGAAGTGAAATGTTACCTTACAAAATATAACGAGGTATACAGCCTTTATATACACTCACACCTTTTTTCCTTGTTTAGTGGTGAAGGTGTGCCCCGCGTAGGCGGAATAAGTGTTATTCCGAATCTTACTAATAATATTATAAATGCGAAAGTTACGATTTTTGGATGTTTGTTACTCAATCACGCCAAAACGGCTGGACGGATCTGAATGAAATTTGGCACAGGCATAGGATACACTCCGAAATAGGACATAGGCTACTTTTTATATCGGAAACCCCAACCCCAACCCCTATACCACGTGGGCGAAGCCGCGGGCAAAAGCTAGTCCAAAATAAAATAGGTTCAACTTATTTGCCACTGCAGCAATGTAGCTCGCCGTCCGGTCTGGTAATCGTCCGGACCAATCCGACTCGTTAACGGCGTACACTGTTCCTGCGCGCCTCACGGAGTTATTAGCAAACCAGAGGGACCCAGTAGAAGGTTTAAGTCAACTGAGGCCAAGAGTTCGTGTCTGAAAGAGGGCTCTGGCCCTGGTATATACACCGTTAAATCTTGATCGTTTTAATCCCTTGGAGGATCGATTCAGTACATGAAACACTATCGATTGGTAAAGTTAGAATTAAAATACAAAGTACTTTTTTTTAAAACTCGAATTAATTTACGCATGTTCTAAATTGATTTCTTTAAGTAAACGTCAGCTGGGCGAGTTCAATAACCTGTAAGTAGTTAGTACGCAACGACCGACAACTACCTACAAGGGATTAAAACGACTAAAATTTAACGGTGTATAGTGACGTAAGAACGGGGTGTCTACCAGTAAACAGTGTCTGACTCTTACTGACTAAATAGTCTTGTTTTGTAGTGAAATGTTACCTTCCAAAATATAACGAGGTATACAGACTGTATACACTCACACCTTTTTTCCTCGTTTACGGTAGAAGTGTAACCTGCGTAGGCGGAATAACACATGAATCCAATATAATCATGTTTTAAATTCCAAATTCAAATTCATTTGGTAAGTTGATGACAAGTGTGTTTTTAGGGTTGCGTAGTCAACAAGGAACCCTTATAGTTTCGCCAAGTCTGTCTTAGCACTAGAAAGTTGAAATTTGATACCAATATTTATATGAATCACGTCGACAAAGTGCAAAAACAAAAAGTGGTAAAAAATGTCTTATTTGGGTACCTCCCCTACACGTAAAGTGGAGAGAGATTTTTTTCATTTCTAACATAACGTGTGATAGGTATATTGTTGGAGAGGTATTTAAAAATAATTAAGAGTCCCTTAAAATTATTTTTTCATAGTGTGAATATTTTTTTATATATAGGTTCCTAAACAACGCTATTACAAATTTTTCCTTCGTTGATTAAAAAGTAATACATTAGTATTTCATGCAAACAATAAAATTGATTGCCTGGTTAGTCTTCTTATGACTCTCCTACATTATTTATTCTACGAATCTCAAAACATTCTTTTACTAAACTTAGTCGTATAACTGTTAAAGGAATTGAATTACACGCTTGCAAAACAGGGTTCAATATATCGCAATCCAGATAAACGTCCTCCTGTATTTTTTACGTGTAAAACCTTTTTATTCAGCAATCGCTATTTTTCGCTATCGCTATTTTTCCCTATCGCTTTTTTTCGCTATCGCTCTGTACCGCTATCGTTGAGTTTCGTTTATACTATTTTCTGCACAGAATTGACTGGAAAGTAAAGCTTTTGAAATAAATCGGGCACGCTGAGATCAATATCGTGTTGATTCGGGCTCAGTTAGGATGGAGTAGGCACTTTGACGCTTGAGTAATAAATATGCAGGATTTTTTTTATGTGATAAACTAAATATTAATTCGTTATGGTAAACTAATATATAGCATCAATTTTAGGATAACTGGTAATTATTATTATTATTATTTTAAACTTTATTGCACACCAAAATGAGGACAGGATATACAATTATAAAAACTAAGTGTACAATGGGCGGTCTTATCGCACAGGGCAATTTCTGACAGACAACCTTAGGATGGACTAAAATGAAAGGAGATAGATTTGGGGCGGTCAGTGTCCTAATAATTAATTAATTATTAATTAGTGACCTATACTTGATTGTAGTCATGATAACAAACTTTTAATATGAGACCAAACCTGATATCGCGACCCGCACAATTACATAGTCACCGGGGCATGGTCGACCATTTTTTTTTTTAATTTTGAAAAAATATAACATATAAAAAAAATTGGAATCGATTTAGTAATTGATTCTGAATAAACTATACTCAATATTTTTTATTTTTTGGATTAATTAACAGTTTTAGTCTTTGGACTTCACAAAAGCTGACTAACTTAGGGTTCCAAGCTAGTTGGGAAAGGCCTAGATGATGATATTCAATCATCAGTTAGGCATCATTCACACCTAACGTATTTTCCGCCACCGAATGTGAGCTTGCTCACTGTAAGTCCCAGTGTGAACCTTGCTAGTGCATAAAGTTCAAAAAAATAAATATGAAAAAGTGATAAACTGCATAACGCCCGCTCAAAGTCAGTGGCGTAGAATAAGTTTGGTGTGAAAAATGCCTTAGACATTATGAAAAAGTCTGAAGCACCTACTCCTTGCTTCCAGGTCGTCGACGGCGCGCAATGTTCCCGGGCGCCTCAAGGAGTTGTCAGCAACTGTAGGGACCAAGCAGGGTCGAAGAATTCTGGGGCCAAGAGTTGATGCGAAAGCGGAACACTGAGGCAGGAAGGAACGGTGGGTCGTTTAGTCAGTAAAAGTCTGACTGTCTCCTGCTTCGCCTAAGGGCGGGATTCATCATTCGATGATTTGTCCCACCAAAAAAAAAAACCTACTCCTTGCTTAAACCAACAGAAACACCACCAGTAAAATTCTGTTATTCATTCCAGAAACTGTGAAGATCTTTCCTTGATTAAATAATACAGTGGAGTGGTGAAAACGCTCTCAAGTCTGAATATTGTTCACGATGCAGTTTGTCACGCTATTCATTACGAGAATTGCTAAGGGAAGAAGAATTTTGCTGTCCCCGCATTTTCAGAATGATCTGAATATTTAATAGTGTGATGAGGTGTACATTGTTGCGGGTTGTGAAGTTTATATTCACGTTTTTTGTGTGTAAGAAAGACTTTGTTTTACAATGGTAAATTTACTCTTAAAATTTCAATAAAAAAAAATGACAATTTTTAACGTGAAAATAACATTTTTTAGCTAAATTTTTAAGAAAGCAGAGCGTCAGTTTGTTATGGCCAAATAACATTGATTAAATTTATCTATTTCTTTCATATTTATAATTTTATTTCTATAGTCTTTTAATTTCATGTCCGTAACTGGGTTCGTGTGCGTAATGTGTTCTATGCATCGGAAACATGGACACTGCGTGAATCCGAGAGGAAGAAAGTTGACGCGTTGGAGATGTGGTGCTGGAGACGGATGCTAGGAGTATCATGGACAGAGTTTCGTACGAACGATTCCATATTGAAAGAACTCTGCATCAGACGGCGTCTATCGTCCACAGTGCAATCGCGCATTTTGACCTTCTTCGGCCATGTATCGCGGCGTGGTAATGACTCCATAGAGCGTCTCGTAGTGCAGGGCAAGGTTGAGGGCACCAGGCCACGTGGTAGATCACCAATGAGATGGACAGACTAGATCAAGGCCGCAACTAAGTGCTCGGTCTACGAATGCACCCGGAAAGCTGCAGTCCGCAATGAATGGCGCCGCATGACCAAGATAATAACTCATCGTGATCCAGAGTGATGACCACGACCACTCTGACAAGAGTGTACCGACTGAGAAGAAGAAGAAGAACTGGGTTCGTGGCATCACAGCGGGCCCTAACAGAGTACCAGCGCTGCGATATTTAGTATTTTATATAACTCAGCATAAGCAGAAATGCTGAGTTAAGCTCCTTATTGGCCTCGTACAGATTTCGTATTTTTTATTGTATTGTTTTTAGTTTATGTATAGTGTGTGAGGCACAAATAAATGATTTCCTTTCTTTTCCTTTCTTTCTTTTTTTTTGAACTAAATGTTTAAGAAAGCAAAGCATAACAGAGCGTCAGCCTTATAATTTGCCCACTGCTGGGACTCAGGCCTCCTCTCCAAGAGAGGCGATGGCCCGTATTTCACAACGCGGGCCCAGTGTGTGTTGGTGAATGTTATATATCTTCATCTTCGATTCCCACTCAGGACAAATGTTTGTGTGATGAGCTCAATCATTTGTTCTGTGTCTGGGTGTAATTTATCTATATTATGTTTGTATTTAGATATATAAGTATATTTGTCAGTTGTCTAGTACCCATAACACAAACTCTGCTTAGTTTGGGATTAGACAGCGTTGTGTGTCAGTTGTCGCATATCTACACTAATATAATAAAGAGGTAAAGTTTGTTTTTTTGTTTGTAGGAGGTAATCTCTGGAACTACTGGTCCGATTGGCAAAATTTTAGCAACAATAGAAAGCTGCTTCACTCCTGAGTGACAAAGGCTATATTTTATGTACGCGGGCGAAGCCGCTGACAAAAGCTAGTATTATATACAGGGTGTTTGGTGCATCGTTTGCCAAATTGATTTGGCCGGCAGAATAGATCATTTGCTATATCTTCAGCCCCAATAAATCATTCCTTGCCACACTGGTGTTTTTTAAACATGTTTTTAACTTTTATTCTGAAAAACACCGGATTTCAGCATTTAAGCTTACATAAATGGGGTGCCATGACAGAAAACCTCCTCGAGCGCCCGCAGGCTGGAGTTCCCTTGCGGACACGTCCGGAGTGAAGACCAGTCTGCGGGACGGTGCACCCCGGGAGGCCGCCATCGACCCACCCTTGGGCAATCCCTGCCTAGGGGTGCTCGATGGCGGCTTGCGAATATTCTGTTGGGAGTATCGCCTCAACGCGTGTCCCTCTGATTTAGCAGAGGGCACAGCGACGAGGTAAGAGCGGGCTCGGTGTGCACTCACCCTGCCATCGGGCAGGCAGGAGGAAGAGTTCCTCCTCCTTCTGCCACCGCTAGACTCGTAGCCCCAAAGATTGTCCAAGGTCATGTTTCTGACTTTCGATGGGGGTCGAGGGCCTTGGCTTAACCGCCCGGGCCGCGAGGAAGACAACCTCTATAAAAAATCACCCCAAACCTCCAAGCGGCGGCGCACCGTGAGGGAGGTTGTAAGCTTGACTAATGGGTAGCTTAATTAGTCCCTAGTGCGAACCATGTATTTGAGCCAGTACACAAAGTTTTTACTCGTGGGAACAAAAATGCGCAAATCAAAATTTTTCACCACTGTATCGGAGAGTGACGAGCGGTCGGAGTCCGACGCTGCGTCCAGAAGGAGCTCAGGCTCGGAGTTGGAGGAGGAGGAGTTGGTGGGCAACTCCGGAAGGGACTCGCGTTCCTTCCGGAAGCGCACCAAATCGGAGGACGGGCAATCGTCCTCCGATAATGAGAAGGGTTCGGCCCCAAAGATCCCCACCGGCAGTCGCGGTGGGGTCCAAAGCCGAGGTAGAGGCAGGGGGCTCACTGCGCAGGAGTCCGCTCAGCGAGCTGAAAAGCTGGCTGCGGAAGGGCGCCACCCTGGTGCGGCCAGCGCTGGAGAGCGCCCGCCGCGTCAGGCCGGTGGCGCGCCAGACGCTGGGGCGGACTCCGCCGAAGAGGCCCGCAGGTCCTTCGGCGAGCTGATGGTCGCGGCGCTGCGCGACATGGGCCGCAAGAGGCTCGCAAAGCCGTCTTCCAAGGAGAAGACGGTTTTGAAGCACGCCACCTCTTTGTCCGAGGCCTTCGATAAGGCCTTGGACAAGAGTGTGGCGAAGCTGCGGGCCGAGCTCCGGGCCGAGCTTCGGGCCGGGCCCGCGGGCCCTGGAGCCGTTCGGCGGGAGGCCGTCGGAGGGGGTCCCGGGCAGGGGCAGGGGCAAAGTCAGCCCCAGCCCCAGCCTGAGGCAGGGAACCAGCTGCTGACGCTGGTACAGTCGGAACTGGCTGCCTTCCGGCAGCAGCTGCAGCAGCAGCAGCAGCAGTTCCAGCTGCAAATCCAGCGGCAGCTGTCCCTGCTGGAGGGCATAGTCTTGCGCCCTCCACTGGCGACCTCCGGCCAGCGCCAAGCGGCAACTTATGCCGCTGCCGCTGCGGCCACGACTGCTGCGCCCAAGGCGGGCCCGTTGGGGCAAGCCGGGCGCAGGGCCTCAGCGCCGGAGCCTACGAGGCCAGCCCCGGTGGCTGGGCAGCATCGGGCGCGAGCCGCTCCTCCCACGAGGGGTGGTGTGGCGCCTGCTGCTGCTAGAACAGCGAGCGCTCCCATCGCGGTGGCGGCGACTCAGCCGCGCCTGCCGCCTCCCCCGCCTCAAGAGCCATTGTCTGGCGCCGAGTGGACGGTCGTCGGCGCCAAGAAAAGTGCGGGTAAGGCGCGCAGGGCGGCCAAGAAGCGCGCTAAGCGCCAAGAGCGCAGGAAGCGGGCCATGGCGGCGAGACTTCGCGCCCCGAAATCCGAGGCTGTAGTGATCACACTACAGCCTGAAGCGGGAAAGAAGGTCGCGAACTACGACGCCGTCATGGCGAAGGCAAGGCGGGCGGTGGAGCCCCACCTTGACGAGCTCGGAGTGCCTGGGGGCTTCTGCATAAGGCAGACCCTAACGGGGGCCCGAATTCTTGAGGTCCCCGGCTCGGCCAGTGTCGCTGACATCCTGGCCGACAAAATTAGGGTGGCCCTCAGTGCGGAGGAGGCCCGAGTGTCCAGGCCCACCAAGTGCATCGACATGCGCATCATGGGCCTGGACGACTCAGTCAAGGTGGACGAGGTGGTGGCCGCCATCGTCAGGGTGGGCGGTTGCACGCCCGATCAGGTTCGGGCGGGCACCATCCGCGCTGACAGCACGGGTATGCGAGCCGTCACGGTAAGCTGCCCCGTGCCGGCGGCTAAGGCCATCACTGGCGAGGGCCGACGGCTTTTGGTGGGCTGGGTCTCCGCCCAGGTAAAACTGTTGGAGCCCAGACCTCTGCGGTGCTACCGCTGCCACGTGGGGCACCACGTGGGGGCCTTCTGTGCCGCGGAGGTGGATCGCAGTGACCACTGCTACCAATGCGGTAAGCCCGGTCACAGGTCTGCAGAGTGCCGGAATGCGCCGCACTGTTACGCATGTGCGGCGGCAGGCAAGCAGGCCGACCACCGGGCTGGGAGCAGGTCCTGCGACCCCCCGGCCAAAGTGAAGGCCAAATTAAGTCGCCCCCCGACCACCACCGCCGCCGCCGCAGCCGCTTCTTCAGCCGCCGGCGCGGTTTCTGTCGCCGCCGCTACCGCTGTGGCGGCGCCCTCTCAGAGGGCTAGGGAGGAGACAATGGACTGCCAATAACGGCCCCATTACGTCTCCTCCAGGCGAATATCAACCACTGCGTCCCAGCTCAGGATCTGTTGCTCCAGAGCATGGCGCAGTGGTCGATAAACGTCGCCGTGGTCTCCGAGCCGCACTTTGTCTTGCCCAGAGCTGACTGGGTTCAGGACCTGAGCGGCTCGGTGACCCTTATCTCGTCGGCCGCCGCTGGTACCCCGACCCTCGAGGCCGTCACGAGGGGTCGGGGTTGCGTGGCAGCACGGTTCGGGGACATTGCAGTGGTAGGCGTCTACCTGTCCCCGAGCAGAACTCTCGCCGATCTTCACGACTCCCTCAGGGAGCTGAAGACCGTCGTCGCTGGGTATGGTACCCTCCCCGTGGTCGTTTGCGGGGACTTCAACGCCAGGAACGTGGCTTGGGGTTCCCGGCTCACGAACCAGCGGGGTCGGTTGGTGGAGGACTGGGCTCTGGAAACAGGCCTGGTCGTCCTAAACCGGGGTTCTGTCCCCACGTGTGTGCGGGTGCAGGGTGAGTCCGTGGTGGACATTTCGTTCGCCAGCCCCGCTCTGACACCGCGTGTAGTTGACTGGCGCGTCATGGAGGGGGTGGAGACATACTCGGACCACCGGTATATCCGGTTTGACGTCTCCGCCCAGACCTCGACCGCGCCGGTCCGACAGACCCCATGTGGTCCGCGTTGGGCGCTGAGGCAGCTGGAAAAGGAGCTCTTCCTGGAAGCCGCGGCGGTGCAGGCCTGGGTGCAAGCACCGGTCAGGCCTGCCGACATCGACGTCGAGGCGGAGTGGTTCCGGGAGGCCCTGTCGCAAATTTGCGACGCGGCAATGCCCCGTCTCCGCCCAGGACGCGCCCGACGCCAGGTGTACTGGTGGTCGCCGGAGCTTGCGACGCTGCGCGCCGCATGCAATGCCGCGCGACACCGGTATACCAGACACCGCAGGCGCCGCTTCCGCCCGCCGGATGCGGAGGCCGTAGAGGCGGAGCTGTATGAGGGATACAGGGTGGCAAAGCGCACCCTCCGATCGGAGATAAAGCGGGCCAAAGAGGAGGCCTGCAAAGCGTGGCTGGGGACGCTCAACGCTGATCCGTGGGGACGCCCATACAAGTTGGTGCGAGAGAAACTCCGCCCATGGGCTCCCCCGTTGACGCAGAGTCTCCGGCCACAGATCGTGGAGGGTGTGGTGAGCGCTCTGTTCCCTGCGCGGGGGGACCACTCCCCCCCGCCCATGGCTCCGCCACCAGCGGTGTCTGACGCGGACCACGTCAGCGACGACGGTACCAATGCTCCGGAAGTGACCGAGGTAGAGATGAGAGTGGCGGTACGCAGGATGGGTGCGAAGAATACCGCCCCAGGACCCGACGGCTTGCCAGGAAAGGCTTGGGTCCTGGCCATGGAGGCTCTCGGGTCTCGATTGGGGGGGCTCTTTAGCGCATGCTTGGAGAGGGGCCAGTTCCCACTTCCCTGGAAGACGGGAAAACTGGTCCTCGTCGCGAAGCCGGGGCGCCCTGCGGACTCTCCGTCCGCGTATCGGCCCATTGTGCTGCTTGACGAGGTGGGCAAGCTCTTTGAAAGAGTCATTGCAGACCGCCTCGTCAGGCACCTAACACTGAAGGGGCCCGATCTCGCGGACGACCAGTTCGGGTTTCGCAGGAGGCGCTCCACGGTGGACGCCATCATGCGCGTGCGAGCCCTCACGACGGGGGATGCGGTGTCCCGGGGCAGGTGTGTCTTGGCGGTGTCATTGGACATCGCCAACGCCTTTAATTCCCTGCCCTGGAGTTGCATTAGGACGGCACTCCGGTATCACCGGGTGCCCGACTACCTCTGTCGTACAATCGAGGCCTACCTGTCCGACAGGTACATAGTCTACCCCGGTCACCAAGGAGATTGGAAACGGCGAGAGATGTCGTGCGGTGTCCCGCAGGGATCGGTACTAGCACCGCCCTTGTGGAACATCGGGTACGACTACGTGCTGCGCGCCGACCTCCCCGTAGGGGTCAGCGTGGTCTGCTACGCAGACGACACGCTGGTCCTAGCGCAGGGAAGGTCGTACCAGGCGGCGGTCGAACTAGCGACACGTGGGGTTGCGACAGTCGTTGAGAGGATCCAGCAGTTGGGACTCAAGGTGGCACTGCACAAGTCCGAGGCCATGTGCTTTCACGGCCCTCGGAACGCGCCACCAACGGGTTCCCAACTAACGGTAGAAGGAGTTCACATCGGCGTCGGGTCGACGATGAAGTACCTAGGACTTGTCCTCGACAGCCGGTGGAATTTCGAGGAGCACTTCCGACGTCTGGCCCCCAAACTCAATCGGACGGGGGCTGCTCTCAAGCGGCTCCTGCCGAACCTTGGGGGTCCAGACGCCTTCTGCCGGAGGCTCTACGCCGGCATCGTCCGGTCCATGGCCCTTTATGGGGCACCAGTGTGGGCGCCGACGCTGCGTAAACGCCCGGCGGCCCAGCTGAACGCCTGCCAGAGGGTCATGGCCATCCGGATGGTGCGGGGATACCGCACGGTGTCCCGAGAGGCGGCGAGCCTCCTTGCTGGCCTACCACCATGGGATCTGGAGGCAACAGTCCTTGCACGCATGCACGACCAGCGCGTGGAGGTGCAACGCCGGGGCGAAGATCCGCTGCCCGAACATGTCGAGGCGTGGCGGAAGGAGCTCCGGCGAGATCTCATGGTGAAGTGGAAACAGCGACTGTCGCAACCCAGCGCTGGGCACACCGTAATCTCAGCGGTAGTGCCCCTCTTTGAGGCGTGGCTGGATAGACCTCACGGCGTCCTCACCTTCCGCATGACGCAGGTTCTCACCGGACATGGGAAGTTCGGGAGATTCCTGCACCGGATTCGTGCGGAGAAGACGTCCGGGTGTCGCCACTGTGAGGCGAGCCCGGAGGACACGGTGGAGCACACGGTAGAGGTGTGCCCTGCTTGGGAAGAGCATCGCCGTGTCCTCGTGGGGGTGATCGGCGGCGGCGACCTCTCGCGCCGGGCCCTGGTTCAGGCCATGGTCCACAGCGAAGAGGAATGGCAGGCGGTCGCCTCCTTCTGCGAAGCAGTAATGCTCGTAAAGGAGGAGGCCGACCGCATAAGGCAAAGGCAACGGCGTACTCGCCGTAGCCGTCGCCGCCGCGATCCTGCCGATATCCGGCCACCGTAGACACTGGCTCGCGGACGGTGAGCAATGGGTAGCTCGCCGTCCGGTCGTCTGTAAGACCGAGTCCTAGTCGTCAACGGCGCGCACCGTTCCCGCGCGCCTCAAGGAGTTGTCAGCAAACTGCAGGGGCCTTCAGGGTCGAAGCCTCCCGGAGTCTAGAGGGAAGTGGGAAACTGTTACCTCGACTCCAGGAATAGGGCAAGGAAGGTACGGGGTAGGTTTTTTAGTCAGTAAGAGTCTGACACTAGTCTCCCGCTCCACCCAAGAGCGGGTTTCGTCATTGGATGATTTTCACCTACCATAAAAAAAAAAAAAAAAAAAAAAAAAAAAAAAAAAAAAAAAAAAGCTTACATAAATTAAAAAGTTATCAGTCTATCCAACAAAATTTATTTTTATATTTAAGTGTACTGTCGTATGGTTCTATGGAATTCAAAATTACTTGCTAGTAACTTGTAGTTTTTCTATAAAAAACCAAAGTTATTTATTTTTTTACTTTAACTTCTTAGTGCATTTACATAATATCAAATATCAGCCTTTTGTGATTTGACTGCACATTTAGCCAATTAGTGAAGTCAATGAAAGGTTTTTTTAGCATATTGCACACCATTGGAAAGGGCATAAGGGTCAGGACCAAATTTTTGACGGATATAGACACACTGTGGTGTCCGACTCCTAAGTGACAAAATATTGCGTACAATGCACGGCTTCAAATAATTTTGAATATTTGCTAATAATATCTTAATATGTTTCAAACAGTCTTATTCATCAAATAACTAAACTAGAAGCTTAATTCCTTCAAAATAAAATATATTACCAAGCTCGGTGTCTCTTACGCCATGTAAAATACGCATGTCCTTGCTTGACTACCTAAGAATATTTTGCCGCTGCTTTTTTTTTAACATAAGCTAGCATTTATGGTTTAATATTACTAGTCTTATAAACACCAGTAATCGTTTTTGTAAATAATGCTATAATAACCATTGTTTTTTTTAATTTTTACAAGTAATTTTAAATACATCCCAAAATTGTTTCCGTTGTAATACTCCTGTTGTGCGACACCATAATTTCGAAATCAATAAAAGTGTGTGGAAGTTTATTGATAATTTAGTACGGCAACATTGGCTTGAAGCAGGAAACAAAATTTCGCATACAAACCGCCATGTTTTTTTACTATCATTTGAGATTTTGTCTGTGTCGTCAGCGCGTGTCGGTAAGGTTTCCTGACTTTAGGTGTGTAAAATTACAATGTTTTTACGATTTTCTAGAAATTGATATATATTTATAAATCTCCTTTAGCCTTATTGTTAAAAGGGATGCAGAATTTTTCGATTACTGGTTAAATTAGTGAATTATTGCATCTTTTAAGTTAGGTCGTGAATTATTTTCATTCCGTTGTGCGATTTGTGACACGAAATTGTGCAACGTGTTACCAAGGGAAATTTATAAAGCTGTGTTTACAATCAATCTAATCTCATTGGCCTACCTCAAGTATTATGATTCTTGAATATTTCGATTATTTTTTAATTATTTATGAAATAGTTTTAATTTTCTATGACAAAGGTTCTTAGCCTTTGTCGTAGAAAATTAGTTAATTATTTTAGCTAGAAGCTGCCGTTATGGTGCTTTTCCACTACAGATGTGCTATGGCACATTGCTATGGATGCGTTTGATATCCACCAATCATATTCTATGTCTTCTCCCGCTCTGGGTGGAGCGGGAAGGCGTGTCAGACTTTTACTAACCAAAACCACTCCTGTCTTTCAGTTGCCCTTGCGTTCTAAGACTACTGGTTTCCTTTTCAAAAATTCCCCGCGGTTTTAGCTAGCAGGCATCGGCCCTACCTGGTCCCAACAGTTTGCTGATATTTATTTGAGCGCGTGGGTCGCTACGCAATGTTGATAACTGGGCTCGGTCCGGTTAATTACCGGATGGCCGAACAGCGGGCTACCCATAGCTTGACGTCCGCAAGCCCTCGTCTACCGTGACTGCTAATCAGGGTCGGTTTTGGTTTTGTTATTTAATTTACTTGGATTGTACTACTTATTAAATATTTCTCGAAATATAATGTTTTTTTTTATTTATTCCACTTACCTAACTAAAGTCTTATGACTATTTCGACGGGTCCTAAGAACAAAAACTTATGTAAATATAAGTCGATTTTTAGTTTTTTGATCAAATGTATTAAGCATCATAGTAGCTATATGGTAGTGTAATTATTTTTTAAATAGTGTTTTTACTTTATGAGATAACGAATCGAACATTACCTTATCTGAGAAATTGTTCAACGAACAAAATCGCATGTACATGTAAGAACCTGTTCGCCGCGCCGCGGCGCCACGCGCATCGCGATGTAGCGTCAGACACGAGTTTGTACTCCTCAGTGACGGTCGATTTTGGCGGTTTAAACAAGTTTGTAATTGTGAGTCAAATTAATGACAAAAGGTGTAAATACAGTGTCTCAGTGTATTTTTTACGATGTCTGCATTGTCAAGAAAGAAAAGAATTTTGAATTTAGCGCTACAAATGGATGAAAATAATTGTTCTGAACCTACTACAAACAGAAATAACAATAAAGAAAGTAATAATCTTGGTAAGTTATTGTTTTACTTTCTCAAGTCACACGTATTTTAAACGTGGACGGGTGATTTTGTATACAATACTACATATTAAAAAAAAATACGAAAATTATTATAATTATCGTCGTGTGTGATTAAAGTATGTTGTTCTACGTTAATAATATAAAAAGTTTTTTTATGTATAATTTGTTGTAATAATTTAATTCTTTAGAAAAACTACACAATAACATTTCATTTTGTTATATTTATTTTTACGAAATTATTTTCACATAAGATTTTGTTCAGCCAAAGTTCTTCTAAAATTTTCAAACGTATGTGAAGATACGATGTTGTTCTACGTAAACTTAACATAAAAATGTAGTCTTATGTGATAAAGAGATTTTATTCTTTGTAAAAACTTTTAGATGAGACTTTTTTCTAAACAAACATACACCATTTTATACTCATTTTAATTAAAATTATTTATTTTTACTAGTGATAGGCTAGTACTCAAGTAAGGTATTAAAAATCAGTAGCTATATTGTTTTTTATTTGACTTACTTTATTTGATTACAGAATCTGCAACTGAACGTGACAGCAATACTAGCTCCCCTTTACCGTCCGATGCCCAAAACATTATCGTCGAAATGGCAGAAGTATATCATGCCGTATTTGATGAGACTAACCATACAGATTTACCAGAACTACAACTTGAAGCTACCGAAAATAATATTCATACCCCACGTCCGCAAGTTGTTTCACCCTCTAACACCAATACAATGGTATCTGAAAAGCAGCATGAAATTACTGTAAATACCATTTCTAATACCTGTCATCAAGTGGAAACACCACCACCTGTACTTTTTTCACAAGATCCGTATCCAGAAGAAATACTTACTCCATTGAATATAGAGGTAACCTCCAGTTTTAATAATTCACCAGCATTATATATAGAAGAATTTGAAGAACCAGCTGTTGCCACTCCTTCCACTTCACATATCACACTAGCTACACCAATGCCCTCTCCAATAAATGCACACAGGAAGTGTGATGATGATTTTTGTCCCGACCATAGTTCTTGGATAGATTCTATTCAATCTGTAAGTACTAGTGTTTCAACTTTGACATCAACACAACAAAAAAAGAAAAGATCCAGAAAACGATTGGTTAATAAGGAAAATTGGTCTGACGTAAAACGAAAATATTTAAAGAATCTCGGTAAAAGCTATGTGTCAAAAAGAGGCAAATTTGTTGAGGATAAAGTTATGGGAAAACCTTGCAGTTGTCGGTATAAATGTGCTGAAAAAATTTCTGAAGAGCAAAGACTGGAATGTTTCAATAGGTTTTGGAAACTTGGGAGTTCAGAAAAACAATGGGGATTTGTTGCAAAATATGTAAAAAAAGCTCCTAAATATAGATGTTTAAACCGCAGCACTCCTAACAACCGTCAGTTTACACTAAAGTATTTCTTGCCAATTAAATCTTTAAACGCCGATGCAACTACCATAAACGTCTGCAAGACCATGTTCTTGAAAACACTAGCTGTTAGTGAAAGTATAATAAAAACCACATTTAAAAAATATGATGGTGTGGCAGATTTTGAGGAAGACCTCCGAGGCAAACACAACCATCACAAATCCATCATTAATAATGACATGATAAAGAGTGTGTGTGATCATGTAAATTCATTTGTTCCCGTTGAGTCTCACTTTATTCGAAAGGACTCGACCAAATTGTATCTTGATGGTAGTCTCAGCATAAGCCGAATGTTTAAACTGTATAACGAATGGTTCGATCAAAACATATACGCATCAAAAGCAACGACTGTACGCCAGTATAGGGAAATAGTGAACAAAAATTTTAATCTTTGTTTTCATATACCGAAAAAGGACCAGTGTGAAATTTGTCATGCTTTTACAAATAATGGGACACCTACAAATGAAGAAATACAAAAACATAAAGTACATATGGACGCAAAGAAAACTGCACGTACCTTGAAACAAAAAGACAAACATGATGCTATAGAGTCTCAAGGGTCCATTGTAACAGCAGTTTTTGATTTCCAGAAAGTACTGACTTGTCCGCACGGCCAAATAAGTATATTTTATTACAAAAGAAAATTATCTGCTTTTAACTTTACAGTTTTTAACATGGGACAAAAGAAAGCAGTGTGCTATATGTGGGATGAAACAGTAGCTAAACGAGGAGCTAATGAAGTGGGAAGCTGTTTATTGGATTTTATAAAAGATAATTGTACAGAAGGCACAAAAGAATTTCGTTTCTGGTCCGATAATTGTGCGGGCCAAAATCGGAATAGATTTGTTTTTTCTGTATATTTATTTGCAGCAAAAAAATACAAGGTGTCTATTACACATCGTTTTTTAGAGAAGGGACATACCCAAAACGAGGGAGATAGTGTCCACGCCGTCATAGAGCGTTCGTCTTATTCCAAAACGATATACACACCCGATGAATGGCGCCTGCTTGTACGATGGGCAAAAACAGAAGGAGAACCATATTTAGTTAAAAATATGGTTCAGGAAAATTTCTTTAACTTTAAGACTCATGTAAATGATAAACTATGGAACAAAAATTTAAGAAAACAAAAAATATTGTGGACTAAAGTTAAAGAAGTTTTTGTTGACAAATCGGAACCAAATAAATTGTACTTTAAGTATGATTTAAATGAAGAATCTTATGAATGCTTGGTAATACGAAACGATACAAGAAACTCATCTGTATTGCCTGTCTTAGAGCGTGCTTATTCTTCACCACTTAAGTTAACAAAAGATAAATATAATGATTTAGAGAGCATGTGCAGAACAGGTGTTATAAATGCCACTAATGCAATATTTATTAGATCTTTACCCCACAAATCTAACAATGCAAATGACGACTTAAGTGATGAAAGTGATGAATAATACTTTTATTTTATATTTTATTTTATATGAGAGACAGAGTCTGGTTTAATTTAACCACTTGACTGCAAAAATAATAAGACTGATTAAAACTATGTAGATTTAAATAATAATACCGTTGTTGATTACTTATATTAGTCGAAGTGAAATAAAGATACCTGATTTTGTGATTAAACTGATTACTTAGCATTTAACTAAATACAATAATAGATAAAAAATTTGCTATTAAATATAATAATTATGTTGTAATAATTTAATAATGTTATGCGGCTTTATGTTTAACCGTAAAGGAATACTTAGTTTGCTACACGTACAAGAGTCTTTGACCTTTTGTCAAGTATTTTTAAACTGTTTTTTGGAGATGGTTTTTGAAGGCTGTTAGTTTCTTTTTTTTTAGTTATTTACAGGCATAAATAACATACTCACTTGTTTAGTTTTACATATTAAGGTAAATTTTGTTAGATTTCTACTGAATGTTATTAATTTTTGATACATTTAACTAGATTTTGTCAAAAAATGATTATGAGTACTATTTTGAATTGTTTAGAATTTTGTTAATTTTCTTTTGTTTTTGAGTTTAAACATTTTTTAAATATACTTATTCTGAAATAAAAAATCCAAGCAACACTGTGATTCAATTTGAGTAATAAATACCTACTGTGATCATATCAAATAGTTTTCTTTCTTACTACCTACTTTTAGAGACAACAAAGGTTTGTACATTTGCAACATAAGACATAATTCTGTAGGCAAATACCGATGTACACCATCTCTCGTACACATACAAGTTTTTGTTTTGATAAAGATTTCATAAAACAATGTCGCATGTGTGGTTAAGTCTTAGTTTATTCCAAAAAACAAACTCACATCATTACATAAGAATAAAATTTTAAATAAAATACATATTTAAAATAAAACATGAGCAAGCAAAAACAAGTAAATTAAAAAACCTTTCACCATAATTTTCTACTAATTTTATTTTTTTTGCAACTTATCGATACTCGTAACTTTATTTCTTCGCACTGCAACTAGACAATATTGAAGATAAGACTTTTTTCTTGGGACCCGTCGATTTACACACACCCTAATAATTCTATTGTGCTACATTAGTTCTAGTGTGACTCATTCCGTTGTGATTTTCGTTGTGCGATTACGTCAAAAATTTGGTCCTGACCCATAAACTAGAGAACTTTTTAAAAGAATTCAAAGATCTCCAACGCTTTTAGTTTTTTTTTAATATAAATTTAAAGTTGAGTTTTAAAATTATTTTGTCATATCCCATACACTTTGTAGGTTTTTTATAGAAAAACTACACGTTACTAGCAAGTAATTTTGAATTCCATAGAACCATACAACAGTACACTTAAATATAAAAATAAATTTTGTTGGATAGACTAATAACTTTTTTATTTATGTAAGCTTAAATGCTGAAATCCGGTATTTTTCAGAATAAAAGTTAAAAACATGTGTAAAAAAAACCGGTGTGGCAAGGAATGATTTATTGGGGCTGAAGATATAGCAAATGATCTATTCTATCGGCCAAATCAATTTGGCAAACGATGCACCAAACACCCTGTATATTACGAGTATCTTTAGGGCGGAATTCATGACTAAATGATTTTACCCACCATAAAAAAACACTACACCATCACTCCAGTCAATAGCGAAATACCAACATAAATGGATAGTACAGTTTCAATCACTAACTTCAAAGCAAAGTTTTACTCTTACAGTTAAGATACAAATATTGTAGGAGCTTCATGTTTATTCAATAGTTGGTTGAACTAACAGACAGTATTAGTTTTGGTACGTTTGGTGTCAGCATTGGCTTTGTAATGCAAGTTTCATATCGTAACTGTTTTGATTTTAAAAGGGTTTTGAAAGGTACATACTCAAGTGGTAGAGCAAACGTTTTTTTTTATGGTAGGTAAAAATCATCCAATGAAGAATCCCGCTCTTGGGCGCATCGGGAAACAGTGTCAGACTTTTACTGACTAAACAACCTACCCCGTTTTTCCCTTGCCTTATTCCCAGAGCCGAGGTAATACTTTCGCACCAACCTTCGGACCTTCGGAGGAGTGGTAGAGCAGACGTAGTGACTTGAAGCGGTTTTCACTCGCGACCGCTACATTCTGACAAAGTGACATGACATTTGTCACTTGACATGTACATTCATTCGGTCTCGAGTAATGGGTAGCTCGCCGTCCGGTCGTCTGGTAACTGTCCAGACCGAGCCCAAGTTGTCAACGGCGCGCACTGTTCCCGCGCGCCTCAAGGTGTTGTCAGCAAACCGTAGGGCCCTACAGGGTCGAAGCCTCCTGGGCCAAGGGTTGATGCAAAAGCGTAACAACAGGGCCTGGGAATAAGGCAAGAAAGGAATGGGGTAGGTTTTTAGTCAGTAAGAGTCTGACACTGTCTGACTTTACCGCCAAATATCAATCCTTAAAATAAATAAGTAAAAATAAGAAATCGTAACCTGAGGCCAACATGATTCGATATTATTTGAAACTTAACGAAATGGAAAATACAACAGAACTATTGATAAGATTGCCTGTAAGCTAGATGGATCTCATAAATTAGATTCTCGGAAAATAAGACGTTTCGACAGTTACTTGGCATTCCTTTTATTTGATTTGTCGAATGAAATAAAACATTCTTCATCACATTCTCCAATAATCGTTTTTCCTGTCAAGGTAACTCGATTTCCTTTTATTAATCAACCTCAATCAATTAAAATAAAAGAAAAAGTCTCTCTATTGATTTTTCTTCGTTGGCAATTCTTTCCCTGTTATGCAAATAGGTGCGCTCGGGTTTCTTATAATTTCAAATGATAATTGCGTTTGAAGTCTGATGAAACATATAATTTGAAAATGGAAGCTCTGGGCTTCTTTTTTTATTTTCTTTTTTTAAGTTTTATTTTCTTAGCGGCTTGGTAACTGGCTATATTGGTTTTTTTTTTTTTGTGGAATATAGAAGTTTTTGTCTCATAATCGAAACAAAAAATATGCGTTTTGTGTTGCGTAAAGATTGTGCGTGTGCCTAAAAGTAGTTTTTTTACAAAACTACAACTATCAGCCAGCAGGCAGGGTCGAAGCCTTCTGGGGCCAAGGGAGTACTTCTGAGAGGAAGGCGCGGCCCTGGTATGAAAGGCGCGGGGTGGGTTTTTTAATCAGTAATGCACGGGCCACATTAACGAGCCAATAATTATTGCGATAATGGACGTTAACCGTAGGTGTAGCCATGACTTAACGCAATAATTAAAACCATTTTTATCGCCAATGACCCATCATTGGCGATAAAAATGGTGAATTCCCACATTCACGTTGGCTTATGGCAGTAAATATCGCGCTAGTGGGCATTGACGATAGCCATTCGTGTGACCACAGCATGACAGTCTGACAATGTCTTCCACTCCGCTCAAGAGCGGAAACTATTATTGGATGATTTTTACCCATCGGAAAGGCACATAATATAATATCACACCTCTCTCACAAAAAAATAAATCACGAAAGACTCAGACTACCTACCGAGAACCAATTACGGAAAAAAAAAAATATTTTGCACAAGGAAGGGGTGATAAACAAATTATCAAATAATTAATGTTAAAAGTACATATGTCTTTAAAAACATGTTTTTATCTTATGTGTATATAACTAGACATGTGAACTTGCCTACTTAAATTCTTTAGAACCTAATATGTATATTTATCGTTATTTTTTTTATTTGACACTACTTAGCCGCGTACTTAGTATTTATTTGTAATCTCATTTTCAAGTAATAACTTAATTATTCCATTTATTTAAATTTCAATCATATTGAATATATTTTTAAATATTTCCTTAAAAAAATAATTTAAAAAAAAACATTTAAAAATATAAAAAATAGTAGCCCACCGGCATCGAGACAGGGTCCAAGCTACCGGTGGTCAGGGCTCCTGAGAGAGGAACCTCCGGACAATACGCGCCGTGTCCAGGAGTACTGCCTTCTGAATCAGGCCCTTGATCCAACTGCCTAACGAGAGCCTCCTCAGATGTTGGTCGAGGCTCTTGGCTATTAAGCCATTAGCCGTCACAACTATCGGCACAATGACTGCTGTGTCCACTTCCCACATGTCGACAACCTCGCGAGCCAAGTCAAGATACTTAGTTTGTTTATCCTTCTCGGCTTTCACGAGGTTCTCATCATGAGGGACCGCTATATCAACAATCATTGTGCGACGCTCCAGTCGATCTATCACCACTATGTCAGGCTTATTGGCAACAATAGTCCTGTCAGTGATGATAGATCGATCCCAATATAACGTGATGCTGCCATTTTCGAGAACTGGGTCGGGCACATACCTATAATACGGTACTTCTGATTCCACGAGGTTGTATTTAAGAGCAAGTTGCTGGTGGATGATCCTGGCTACAAGGTTGTGTCTATGCAAATAGTCTCCGTTAGCCAAACGAGAACATCCAGAAATAATGTGTCGGATTGATTCACCGGGTCGGTGGCATGCCCGACAGATGTCAACCGTACCGTCCTTCACAATGTATTTCCGGTAGTTATTCGTCATCATAACTTCGTCCATTATTGCAAAGACAAAACCTTCGGTTTCCCCGAAAAGGTCACCAAAGCGCAGCCAGGATACGGACGCTAAGAAGTCTACATCGGGCCCATGTAAGGCCCGGTAAAAGCGCCCGTGTAGCTCCTTGCTCTGCCATACTTCCTTGCGTTCATTAGCATCCAATACTACAGGTTTGCGCCAGTTCCCGTTAGCCAAGGAGAGCGGGGTGAGGCCCTTGTCCACTGCTACCATATCTCGGTGCATCCCCACGTCGGCTTCAAGGAAGTATTCCCTGAGACTGCATACCTCACGGTTGTGCAAGGTCTTAGCATTTAAAAAGCCACGACCCCCGCACTTCCGTGGGATATACAATCTCATAACCGATGACCGTGGATGATGCATCCGATTTGCGGTAAGCAGTGTACGGACCCTCCTATCCAAGGCGTCCAGTTCGGTCTGAGTCCATTTAAGTATGCCGAAAGAGTACATCAACACCGGCATGACCCACCCGTTGAAAGCGCGCACCTTGTTCCCGCCTGATAAAAGACTATTCAGTACTTTATTCAGGCGGTTGAAGAAGCGCTCCTTCAACGACTGTTTCACGTCATCAGCATTGATGCCTAACGCTTCCGACATACCCAAATACTTATAGGTTTCGGTTGGAGAGAGGGATCTCAGGTTTATGGAATCCGTGAGTTGAGTTCCCACGGATCCCATAATCTCTCCTCGCTTCACATGCATGACTGCACATTTGTCCACACCAAATTCCATCCTGATGGCACTACTGAAGGTTTCAGTTACCTTCAGTAGCTCCATCAGCTGCAAGTCGTTGGGGGCAAAGAGTTTCAGATCATCCATGTAAAGGAGGTGAGATATGACTTGACCACCTCTTTTCAACCGGTAGCCTAACCCGGAGCCCTCCAGAAGTGTGCTGAGAGGGTTCAAGGCTAGACAAAACCACAGTGGACTCAGACTGTCGCCTTGGAATATGCCACGCTCAATCCTTATCGATGCGCTGTTCTCCGAAATTTGTCGACATCCTGGATAGTGAAGGACCGTCCTCCATTGCCCCATACATGACATCAGGAAGGTGCGCAGAGTTGCATCAATCTTATACAGCTCCAGCACCCTCATGAGCCATGTATGTGGCACCGAGTCATAGGCCTTCTTATAGTCTATCCAACATGTCGACAAATCTCTACGAGAACGCCGGACCTGTTGGCTGATGGCAACATCAATGAGGAGCAGCTCCTTAGTACCGCGGGACCCGTTCCTACACCCATTCTGAGAGGCAGACATGATAAAATTTGTCTCAATGTGATTATTAATTTTAGCACTCAGTATGGATGTAAGAACTTTATAGACCGTCGGTAAACACGTGATCGGTCTATAATTTTTAGGTTCCGCAGTACTACCTGACTTATGGAGCAGGTGGGTTATTCCTGTCGTAAAAAACTCAGGCAGCGACCCTGACTCTAGGGCAGACTGGAATTGAGATGCCAAACGAGCGTGCGATCTTTTAAACCATTTAAGCCAAAAATTGTGCAGCCCGTCCGGCCCCGGGGATTTCCAGTTAGGCAACGGACGAACTGCACGAGCTACATCTTGGGGGCTGATGGTAATCGCCCCCATTTCCGGTATAAGATTGCACGCCCGCTCGACCTCCCGAGTCCAGTCACCCTCGGTGTGACTGACAGGCACCGACCAGATGTTGCGCCAAAATGAACACATCGCATCATCATCTGGTAAGCGTGTATCAGTCACACTTTGGTCCGGTCGCTCCCAAGTCCTATAAACCCACCTCTCGTTGCTTTGGAATGTGCGATTCTGAGTGTAGCGCTCGACTCGCCGTTTGTACCGTCGAATACGGCTCGCCCATGCATAGATCTTCTGCTTCAGGAAGTCGATACGCTCTGTGACGCGGGGTAAATAATCTTGGGAACTAATTTCAGTCCCTGAAAACGCCCGCCTCACAAAGCGCATCACCCTAGGGCGAGTATTGCCCTCCCTGAAGCAGATAAGCTTACCGATGAGTGCTCTAGCCTCAGCAATACGACGCTCGATCCTGCACTGCCAGACTGGTACAGCTGGTCGCGTAGCTCGGTCATTATTAGTAAATTTGACGTGAGCTACACGACATGCCGCTACAGCCCCACAGTACAAGATCGAGTGAGTATCGGCAAGGTCTTTGCTGCTATCAAAACAGTTAGATAGCTGCGAGTCTAGAGCACACACCAGCGCCCTATTTTTCTTATGCATAGGCAAACGCGGTAGTCGAGGTCTAAGTCCAGGTGGTGTCGAGCGGTACTCTCGGAATGCATCCTCCAAAGCGCTCCTCAAACGTGCATTACATTGGGTACTCACGGATATAGCCCCGTCATCATCGTCCTCACCAATGTTGTCGGGTCGCGGTGAAACAACACTGCGCTGCAGCTGCACCGCGGCCGGTGGCGAAGCAGATGAGACACAGCTACTCCGTGATTCTAGGCGCAGTCTATCAAGTACGGCGTCATCCAACATATGATTACGCTGAATGACCCGCACCTGATCCGAAAGTCGTTGGGCTGAAACGTTGACAGCTGGCTCAAGCACCTGAAACAGAGAGAGCATCCGACCACGGTACGCAGTCAGGTTAGTTCCCCCCTCTGTAGCCCCAAAGTATGAGCGCATGACATTCTCATTAATGGATTGTGTCCATCTCATGCGCTGCACACTTCCACCGGCAGCGGGGACCCTATCAGAGGCCGGAGGGCCTCGAGGTCCCAGGCTGGCCGGAGGTCGGCCTCTTCCTCGCCGACGCGCAGGTGGTGGTGTCGTCGGCGGCGAAAAGTATTCGTCGCTCGAGCTCGACGCAACTGCAGCGACCGGAATCTCTGGACTCACGGTTGGTGCTGGTCCCGGCGGCTGCGAGGCGGAGCTGAGCGACGAATCCGATGGTGTTGGATGTGCGTTTCGGTTACGTGCCCGGCTTCTTGTCAACATTTTATACAAACTTCATTGCCTTTTTCATTCTTCATTCATTGATAAATATTTGTTCGAAGGTTCGATGGTTCGATGGTGATGTAATATTATTTTATTTATTTTCTTCGAACTGTTTTGCGGTGATTATTCATTTTAATTATGGTATTAATGAATAAAATATTTGGAAAAAATTCGACAATAAAAATTTGCTGTCAGTCAGTTCGACAGCCGGACCACAGATTATTATTATTATTCACTTAATTATTATTATTATCTTTATTTGTTTTGTTATTTTAATCTTTACGTGTTACCGAACTGTTGTGTTTGTGCTTTATGCTGTACTAAATAAATTACTTCTCTTTTTTCTTTAAGTGTGTGTCCTTATGGGTCTCCCCCTTATTCGGTTTTGATGATTTGAAATCGATCCTGCCGATATCCGGCCACCGGCTCGCGGACGGTGAGCAATGGGTAGCTCGCCGTCCGATCGTCTGGTAAGACCGAGTCCAAGTCGTCAACGGCGCGCACCGTTCCCGCGCGCCTCAAGGAGTTGTCAGCAAACTGCAGGGGCCCTTCAGGGTCGAAGCCTCCTGGAGCCTAGAGGGTGGTGGAAAACTGTTACCTCGACTCCAGGAATAAGGCAAGGAAGGTACGGGGTAGGTTTTTTAGTCAGTAAGAGTCTGACACTGGTCTCCCGCTCCGCCCAAGAGCGGGTTTCGTCATTGGATGATTTTCAACTACCATAAAAAAAAAAAAACCATCGCGTCTAAACTAACCGTTTAGACGTGATGTTAGATTAGTTAGACAAAGTTAAACCATTTCCCTTTATCTTTTTAATAACAATTTTAGTCTATTGACTCTACAGAGTCTATCAGCAAATTACTTGAATAATTTCCAGGCAATTACTTTCAAAGGGTTTCTCTGGAAGCAATTGTAACTTAACCAAATACTTAATATCTTTGAGAACTAAACCAATACCACTATATTGAGGTCAAGTTTTCATCTCTTTAGGAAATAGAAGCAAAAAGAAATTAACTTTGTTGTTATTAAGCCCAGCCTTGTTAGATTCTCAGAAATATATTTTAATATTATTACAACATTAATTTTTACTAGAATTTGTTTGAGTTAATTCACAGTTTGTAGGAAAAAGCTCTGGGACAACTGGAGAAATAAAAATAAAGATTTAACATTTCGAATACCGTAATTAGAGACATAATAGAAAGACAATAGGTGTTTTTTTTTATGGTAGGTAAAAATCATCAAATGACGAGTCCCGCTCTTGGGCGCAGCGGAAAACAAGTGTCAGACTCTTACTGACTAAACAACCTACCCCGTTCCTACATCGCCATACATACCAGGGCCAGAGCCTTCCTTTTCAGACACAAACCCGTGGCCCTGATTGGCTTCGACCCTTCTGCACCACCACCGTAGGGACCCTACGGTTGCTGACAACTCCTTGAGGCGCGCGGGAACAGTGCGCGCCGTCGACGACTGGGCTTGGTCCGGACGATTACCAGACGACCGGACGGCGAGCTACCCAATGCTCACCGTCCGCAAGCCCGCGCCTACGGTGGCCGGAAGTCAGGATCGGAATCCCGGTGGCATCTGGGGCGCAAACGCCGTTGCCTTATGCGGTCCGCCTCCTCCTTTGCTAGCATTACTGCTTCGCAGAAGGAGGCGACTGCCTGCCACTCCTCCTCACTCCGAACCATGGCTTCTACCAAGGCCCGGCGCGAGAGATCGCCGCCACCGATCGCTCCCACGAGGATACAGCGATGCTCTGCCCAAGCGGGGAAGACAATAGGTGTACGCTCGGGGCTCAAGAGTTTAAAAAGTAAGCAGTGGTGGCCGAGTGGTAATGATCCCGATTTACGATTTGTAGGTCATAAGTTTAAACCTAACCAGGCGCATTACTTTGTGTAATTTACTTCATCACCACTGCTCTCAAAACGGTGAAGGAGAACATCGTGATGTCCTGCAACTAAAAATTCAAAGACACAGCGCTGGGCCCGTGTGGTGGATTACTGCCTATTTCCTCTCCCACTGAGGAAGCTTGACTCCCAACAGTGGGAATAAGGCTGATGCTATGCTAACTGAAGGAATATGAAGGGGTCTTAGTCAGCAAAAGTCTGACACTCACTGTCCCTCCACCCAGAGCGGAAATAGTTATTTGATGATATTATTTATTAATTTATATACACACAACCACTTTATAAAAAGAGAAGAAACATACAAAAACCATCGTCCATCGCTATATCAGAGTTCCCCATTATACTAACTGTAAAAAGCAAGTGTGAGTCAGACTCACAAAAAAATTTGATCCTCGATTCGGGAATTTAACTTTTTACATAGGTACCTAAGTTTGTACGGAACCGTTCCCCAGTTTTTGGCATAATTTTTTTTTAATGTCAATATCATTCCTTTTTTAAATAGTTTTTGTATTACACATACTCTGAAAGTAAGTGTAAAGTTGCCAGCTGAAAGATTTGAAAGTAGCAACTTTCCTCCCTAGGGAGTTTTACTTTCAACTGACAGCTGTCCAAAATATAAAAAAAAAACTAGTTCAGACTAGATTTTAACAATATTGACATGCAAAATGTCAATATTGTCGAAACATAACGCACTGTACACTTGTAACCTTTACACTCTTTTTGACAATCTCTGTTTTACTAACAAAATAAATGACTATTAAGATTACATTGCCCTTGTATTAAAACAGGTCAATGGCCTATAAGCTTCTTTATCATAATATTCGTATTTGAACTGATCGAAGACCGAAGTAATCTAGATGTAAATATCGCTGAACTTAGTTCGAACATGTTTAAGATAGGCTTAGACGAGTCTAAGTTGTTTTACAACCGATGAATACTAAATTCTTTGGCTAAATAATATCGAATGCTTTAGACTTTGGAAGTAGGCTTAAGGTTACTTTTCTTGGCGTGTTTACTGAGCGAATAAATTATCTATGTTGTATAGTATTTTTTTTTAGAATTAAAACCTTTTTGCTCGTCTGCAGGAGAAAGAGTTTTGCGTTTTTTGTGTTGTACATGGCTAACTGAAGGAATATGGACGGGTCTTAGCAAAAGTCTGACACTCATTGCCGCTCCAACCAGGGGCTAAACGGCGATGTGTGATAAGCGGAGCTTGTTTTATGAGTAGTAGACAATTGATAAATATATGCGTGCCAATGGGCTTACGGCAAAGGACGCGAAAGACCGAGCGAAGTGGAGGCGTCTTAGTAAGAAAGCGGACCCCGGGCACCGAGGTGAAAGCCAAGGTTGGCAACCGGGACTAATACCGCTAGGATGATGAAGACAATTGATAAACATACAAGTTATAGCTTGTATATTTATCAATTGTCTACTACTCATATATTTTTAAATACATACATATCATTCATTGCACAGTATAAAACAAAGTCGCTGTCTGTTCCTATTTATGCTTAGATATTTAAAAGTACGCAACGGATTTTGATGCGGTTTTTTTTTAATAGATAGAGTGATTCAAGAGAAAGGTTAATGTGTATAATACATGCATAATATATTCAATATCAGTACCCGTGCAAAGCTAAACCCGGGTCGCTAGTTATAGATAAATTACATTCAGCCTCAGAACTTTAATGTTCGTGCTCATCACGCAAACATTGGTTCTGGATGGGAACCCACGACCTTCAGCTAAACAGACAAGGCCACTAACTACTAGACCAACAAGCTAGACATAACCAAGTTATTAATAAACTATAAACTTCATGAGATATAGACGAAGTTTAATTTATTTACTGTCGTTCTCTCGCCTGTCGGCGGTACCCTGTGTATTGTTAATACACCAACTAACAATCCAATTATAATAAACCTGTCTAGCCAAAGGACTGTAGTAGAACTCTTTGGATTGCATTAATCAAATAATTCTTCAAACTACGGACTGCAGCAGACCACAATTAATCTGAACATTACTTCAGACAGCACGTGAATAGTTTGAGAATGTGGGTAGGACACCGAGTATATAATATGCACAGAAGTCTTACTTTTACCAGAACTTCTGCCGTGCAGATACTAAAACGCAGTAAAAGTATTGTAAAATACGCTTTTTTTTTACTGCGTTTTAGTGTCAGCACGGCAGACTTGTGCTCGATTTGCACGATTTAATTCCGCGACTCTTGGTAAATTAGATAGTGTTAAAAGAATTATGTATTTTGGTGTACAGGTAAACCCATCTCGTCTACCAGAGGCAGTGGGTGGTCTATTAGACGTGGATTGTACCGAGGACATCATCAAGAACCTCATTTTAGTGGTGCGAGGACAGTTCTCCACCGACGAAATGGTTGAGGTCGAGAAGAGGAATAGGTAAGATATTCCCAAAGCAACATATTCAATCTTGACTTAAAAACCTCCAGAAAATTCAGACTGAAGCAAGTGTGATCGCAGTCAAGCACTAGTTTACCACAATAAAAAAAAAGTGTGCTTCATCGCTTACCTCATCTGTTGCTTATCAGCAAGCGAGTTTAAAAACGAGTTTTATTTTTTATTAGATAGATGCTTGACAGGCATAATAGACGTTGGCAAAAAGACTGCCGGGCTTAAATGGGATTGGGCAGATCACGCTACGAAAAACGCTAGGTAGGTAAGCGTCGCCACACAGTGGGCACCAGAGGGTAGAAAGCGTTGTCGAGACAGGCCTAAAAAGACGTGACGGGGTGATTTAGACACGTAACGAGACGAATGGTTTGAGACGGCGCAGGAGAAAAAGGTTTGGAAGGACGTAGGGGAGGCCTTTGCCCAGCAGTGGGACAGATAGGGCTTAAAAAAATATTTGACCAACTATCTTATTTGATGGTAAGCGATAATGTAGTCCCATTTCCTCTTGACTTAGAGACTCGTAACATTAATTAAGTTTTTTTTTTAACTACGCCCGTAGCGTTATGCAAAGCTGGCATTCTGTATCTATCTACTCTGTGATCAAAGAACATGTCCAAACTAGTCTGAGAATGGCTCAGACATAGCTAATAGTTTTACGCAAATATACGTCCATTGAATGCTAATACCTTTTCTCAATAATGATTCTGTGAAGATGTTTACTTAGTATAGTTTTAGAGAGTAATAATTGGGTGTCATTAATAAGGGGCTTAGTTTGAGAGTGGTTGAGTATAATGTGAATTGGATTTTGTTCTTTAAACTTTTAATTTTATTTTTATCTTATACTGGGCTCTTATTTATTCTAGCGGGATTGCGTTGGATGTGTGACGTACAGGACCGTTCGTTATGGTACCGTAGGGGCGGGCTTGTGGACGGCAGCAATGGGTTGCTCGCTGTCCGGTCGTCTGGTAGCAGTCCGGACCAAGCCCAACGGAGCGCTCTAAGCCTGCTGGGGCCTAGGGTCTCTTTATGAAAGGAAGGCTTGGCCCCAGTGCGAAGGTCAAACAAGGAACGAGGTGGGGTGTTTGGTCAGTAAGAACCAGTGTAATTTTGTGCATGATTTTGACATGACAGTAAGTCGATAATTAATTAAAATTAAGCCAATATGTTTTACATACCCCGTGACATTTAAATGGTTGTTTTCCCGCGGCAGAATGACTTGCCATAAGGAGTACTTTTGAAGCATACAGTAAAAATAAAAAAATAAGTTTTTTTTTATAAATAATTATTAAAAATATTCATCAACTCAAAAAAGCGAAAACAATAGTAACATTAGACGTAATTTGTCGGTACTACTAGAGTCGCATGCGCAGCACGCTGTCAAAGCAAACCGATTCATTAAATATTTAAACCAAAATAAGCTCTCACACGTGATACGTCATAATTAGCTTGCACTCTGCAGGTCCATTTTTTGTTTTTAATATTTTATTTTTTTATCAAACGTTTGTATTACCAAGACACAACCATTTCGCTAAGGGAAAACAACCATTAAAATTTCACGGTGTTTATGCACGCTGAAATTAAAGGCAGAATAAAAGATCGTTTTTATCTGTGTTATCAACTTATTTACGCAAATAAATGATTATTATAAGAGTCTGACACTGTTTCCCGCTTCACTCAAAGGCGGGATTCGTCATTTATTTAAAGTTTTTTTTTACGCAGTCGGGATTTTATTTTTTTTTCTTGTAGAATTTTTACCCTGTAAGTAAATAACGATATGGGTAAAACCACACACTGTATACAAAATAATGTCGGTGAAAGCAACTCCCAAACATAATTATATCCCGTAATATTTGAGACGAGTGAAGCTAATCTTAACGTTGAATGCCATATCCACACCCATGGGACTGCTACGGAGCTCCGACTGCTACGGAGCTCCAGAATACATTGCAGATAATCTTTAATGGGAAAAATATGTATAGCATTAGTTGTGATGGAAAATGCATTGGATTTTAGACGGAGTTTTAATGGATTAACGTATAAATAAATACTGTCGCACCTGCTTTTGTTTTTACTCTCTCTGTTTAGTTTACTTCACTAAAGGTAAACAATTTTGATATCTTTTTGTTTAAAATATCATAAAAAAGATGTATAGTTTATTTACAATTTGCTAATTACCATAGTTAATTACCTAACACTGGTTAAAGTTATTTTGCACTTTTTAATTTTTTTTTAGTTTCAAAATTCCGTCTCACTCAGTTGCCTGGTTTTTTACATTAAGTCGTATTTTGTTTTTAACTATTTCATGCTATCCTTATACCTTCAGAATAAAAAAAAATCGGTTGAACGCTCAGTAAAAAGGTTTTTTTTTATGGTAGGTAAAAATCATCGAATGACGAATCCCTTGGGCGGAACAGAAAACAGTGTCAGTCTCTTACTGGCTAAACAACCTACCCGTTCCTTCCTCACATTAGTTCCAGAGCCCTGGTGTAACGCTTTCGCATCAACCCTTGGCCCCAGGAGGCTTCGACCCTATGACCTTCAGTCAGTAAAAACGTGAGTTTAATTGTCTAATCTTATTTCAAATAGAGTACATCTGAACTCAATATTAGAACTGAAAGTTTGGGACTTGGTCTTCTAACTGATAGGATTCTTAATAGATAAAACGTGCTTCAACAAGTTAAGAGCCTTATATAGCCGAATTGAAAGAAATGCTTGACTTTGAGATTCGTTGGACAAGGAGATACGTCTGGAGAGTAATTTTTAGGGTTCTGTATCTATCCTCGGTAAAATCACACTGACGAAACCAGGGGCATCTTAAAATGGTGGTCATAGATCACAAAAAAAAATATTTGAACGAACAATTTATGCATTTAGTATTTTTTTTTTTTAGTAAATAAATCGTTTTTACAAGTTAAATAGGCGAAATTATTAAATAAGCACGTAAGAATTGAACGACCATAATAACCTAATGTGGATTTTCTTCATATAGGAAATTTGTTTGCGAAAGACGAAAGAGGTTGAACAAAGAAATAATAGGCTACATTACAGCATTAGTGCGTAATTGTAATCAAAATGTCAGTTTGGTTACAGATGCAGATTATACAGGGTGTCATTGACATGTTAACGCAAACGAATACCATAATTCCAGAACATGATTCTAGACTCCCCAGCGGTGGAATATTTTGTCGGTTTTTTCTTACATTTTTTTTTTCGTTTTTTAAATTAATGTATGAAATGAAACTGTATGAAAACGTCATTTTAACATTTTTTGCGAAAAATATTAAAATGAAAACGTCATTTTAACATTTTTTGCGAAAAATAATAAAAAAACAAAACTTTTTTTTTATTTGAAAAAAGACCGACGTCAATTCCACCACTAGGGTGTCCAGAATCATGTACTGGATCTATGGTATTCGTTTGCGTTAACATGTCAATGACACCTTGTATACCTAAATGTAGTGCAATAAGAGCCACTTTCTGTACAAGTGTATGGAAATTTTTTAATCTCCTACCTCTCTCTACTCCTTAGGTTTGAGGCAATTTATTTCAAATAAACCATTTAAAGGCACTTTTGAAAGGTTAAGATGTCGGTTTATCAGAAAGAAAATAGTTATAATTGACAAGTGGCATGTTGGCTACTGACTGCTATGCCGGAGGTCGTAAGTTTGATTCCCACCCAGGGCAATAATATTCAAGGAGTTGTCAGCACACCGTAGGGGCCCTACAGGGTCGAAGCCTCCCGGAGCTGAGGGTTGATGCGAAAGCGTTACACCGGGGCTCTGGGAATAAGGCAAGGAAGGCACGGGGTAGGTTAGGCACTGTTTCCCGCTCCGCCCAAGAGTGGGATTCGTCATTCGATGATTTTTACCTACCATAAAAAAAGGACAATAATATGTATTTAGAAATATATAATTATATTTATCAGATATTATTTACTCATAACACAAGCTCTGATTAGTTTGGGACTAGACGACGTTGTGTGATAGTTGTGGAATATATTATACTAGCTTTTGTCCGCGGCTTCGCCCGCGTACATAAAATATAGCCTCAAATATAGTACTCACTCAGGAGTAAAGCAGCTTTCTATTGTTGCTAAAATTTTTCCAATCGGACCAGTAGTTCCAGAGATTACCCCCTACAAACAAAAAAACAAAAAAACAAACTTTACCTCTTTATTATATTAGTGTAGATTACATATTTAATTGTACATACCTACTTACGTAGATAAGTTTGTACAAAAGCCTTGATACGCGAATAATGCCTGTACATGTGGATAGATCGAAACCCTTCCTATCGAAAATCTAATAAAAATATAGATGGATTGTGTGAGAAGTGACATGATAGAAAAGGGTCTGATATCGTGACAATTGACAGGACAAAATGGAAGAAAAAATAGTGTTGCGGCGACCCCAAGTAAAATTTGACAAGGTCAGGAAGACGATAGTAATCGTTGATAGAAAGTCACCTTTTTTTAAGTGGAGAAATGTCTACGTCTACCGCCCTTTTTTATTGTATGTAAAAATCACCGAATGGCAAATGCCGCCCATGAGCGGAGCGGGTAACATAGTCAGACTCTTACTGAGTAAACAACCTACCGTAGGCTTCAACCCTGTTGCCCATTACGTTTGAAGCCTATGGGGATCAACGGTTGTTCCGTGCGGGTATCGGACTCGTGACCTTCAGCGCAGCAGTCAATCAATCAAGCACTGCGCCAGCTGAGCAAGTCCGTTCCTTTATGCGTGCAATCACTTTCTTCGCTTAAAGAAAGAGGAAATCCCCTGCTATTCCTCCTTTCTCTGGACCATTGCCTAAACCAGGCGTGAGAAGTCGTTGCAAGCAGGGCATACTTCCACCGTAATGCTCCACCATGTCCTCCATTTAGTCCACAACACAATGTCACCTAATTGTCGCCAAGCTAATCAGGAAATATTTTATACAATGTCTACAATAGCTAGGATCATTGTACTTCGAGATACAATACAATTTCCGTAAGCTATTATAACAGCAGCTCCGTCGAAACATAATTTGCATTTGCTTCGGATCCGGCACATACAATTTACATATCTGTCTAATATACCTGTGCGTATTACCATTTGAGAGTTAGTTAACATGTCTTTGAAAATATCTTACGGATAAATGAGATTGTACTCTGCCAAGGGAGAATTTGACATTATTGTTCTTCCTGTCCTTGTCCCGTTTTATTTGGGGTCGGCGCAATATGTTTTTTTCTTCCATTCTACCCTGTCACCGGTCACGTTATCACTAACTCCTCTGTCTTTCATATCACTTCTCACACAATCCATCCATATTTTCTTTGGTCTCCCTCTCCCTCTCCATCCATCCACATTTATACTCATGGCTTTTTTTGTAACATGCGTTTCATCCCTCCTTTTTACATGGCCATACCAAGACAAACGGTTCCCTTTCAACTTTTCAGTCACTGGCGCCACTTTCAAACTTCCTCTAATATACTCATTTCTCACTTTATCCATTCTCGTCACATCACACATCCATCTCAACATCCTCATCTCTGCTACATGCAATCTCGAGAATTTGACATTATTATTATCCTTTAATTCTACGCAGAACGGAAGAATTTATTTTATGATGCACTTCAAATATAAAGAAATAAGGTAAACAACACTTCTAACATGATTTTTCTATGAAACTTAAGCTATAGATAGACGGACCGCAGTTCAAATGCAATCCAACTGCAAATTGCAGTTCGGATGCAGTTTGAATGCAGTTGACACGACTGCAATGGAACTGCAAACTGAACGTGCAGTCAATTTGCGGTTGAAATGCGGTCCGTCTGTCTAGAGCCTTACACACTGTGTTATAGTTCGTTTTTTAATCCTAGACTACGATTTGACAACTTAAAATGTCAAACTCCAGAAAATTGGGAACGTATTTCTAGAGTGTGACATTCTGAGTTGTCAAATCGTAGTCTAGAATTAAAAAACGAACTGTACCGATATCGTTGCACAAAAGAATACCAAAGATCCAGTACATGAATCTGGAATTCCCATTTAAATTCCCAGTGGTGGAATTTTTCGTCAGCCTTTTTTCAGTAAAAAAAAACTGTTCCGTTTTTAAGTTTTAACTGTTTAAAATGCAGAGCAGTGGTAACCGAAAGACAAAGGGCCGACTAAAGAGTTGTAGGTCGCAGATTCAATCCCAATCAGGCGTAAAACTTTATGTAATTTATTTCATCACCACTGCTCTCAAAACGGTGATCGAAAACATTGTGAGGAAACTAGCTTTTCCTAGAACCAAAAATTCGAAGACATGTGACATCCACCAACCCATACTGGACCCGCGTGGTTGATTACGGCTTATTTCCTGTCCCAAAGAGAAGGCTTGATTCCCAGCAGTAGGAAAGTTAGAAGGCTGATATTACATTCTGCTAAGCTATGTTAAGTATAAAATCGTTATTTTAATCAATTTCGATGACATTTGCAGTGAAAATAATTAAGTAATTTCTGTTTAATTAAAAAAAATAGTTAATAAAGAAGTCAACGAGGTTGATATAATCGTTATTCCAATTAACTTCGATGACATTTTCAATTTATAAAGTAATTAATTTATTAATTTCATCAAAAATATTGCAATGCGATTGCTGCTCAACTGAGGAGACTAAGGCACATCAGACTTATTATTGCATAGTTATAAGAAAAGAAAGATGGCCACTAAAGTACCAACGCAACTTTTCAGGAGAATCAATGGAAATTTTGGTATCGTAAAAAATATGATAATTCAGAATTTTGACAAATTAAATCGCTTATTACTACAACATTGAAATAGCTTTTAAAGAAAATAATGAACGTTGAATATTGACAAAAACATACTAGGTATAGCATAGCATATTATTAGCCTTACAATAATATGCTATGCTATATTACTATTTTCTCATTACTATGACTCAGGCCTCCTCTCTGGGAAAGGGTATGAGCCATAATCTACCACGCGGGCCTAGTTCTAGTTGGTGGATGTCATATGCCCGACAAACAGTGGGTCAAAGTGGGGACAGGTTAGTGCTATAAAAGACAGCCCAAAATCAACTATCAGGCAGTAGCCCACCAGATATAAAACTTGTCTGGTCGGAGGATCCAGTCCTCCATTTTCAAAAGGGGTATGTAGGACTTTACTCTTTATTCCGCATACTGTACAGTAGGGTTACTTTTGTCCTGGGGTTAAACTCTGGAACAAGCTTATCAACCAATAGGAACATGAAAAACTGTGTTTATTGTGTTACTATTACTATTGGCTAGCTTGTGCTAAAGTTGTACCCTAGGGTAAAAGTTACCCCAATTACTCTATAATGATTCATTAATCTTAAACTGTTTAACACGAGTATACAAAAACACATTTACATCACTTAAATCTTAAATAAAAAAAAGCGAAAATGTCGAAAGTGCGTTTCCTTATTCCTACACATACCTAATACGTTTCAATTACGCCTACATCAATCATTTTCTTCGCTGAGCCTATTTTCACCTTTATATATCCGTGAAAAATTAAGTTGGTACCGTTGCCAACGGAAGTGGGTTAACACTGTTACTGTGTACTCGGGGGAAAATGACGTATTGAGCTTAAGATGGAGACCGCCACTTAAGTATAAGTGACAAAGACAACACTCCACAATTAAAGAAAGAAAGAGAAAGAAAGAATACATGTTTATTTGCCACTCCATGAAACATGAACAATAAAATCGCGCTTTGTTCCCGCGCGCCTCAAGGAGTTGTCAGCAAAGACGTAGGGAGTCTGCAAAAGGGTCGAAGCCTACTGAGGCCCAGGGTCTCTTTCTGATAGGAAGGCTTGGCCCCAATGCGGAGAGAAGAGAAGAAACGGGTTGGGGTGTTTAGTCAGTAATAATGTGTTGTGTGTGACTGTGTCCCGCTCCGCCCAAGAGCGGGTTTCGTCATTAGATGATTTTGCTCACCATAAAAAGAAAAAAAAAAACAATAAAATAAATAATTACAAATTAAAAAGAAATAAAATTGACGCTGGTTTTCACACAATGGACGTAGGGACTGTGCAAAAAGGTTGAAGCCAACTAGGGCCCAGGGCCTCTTTATGGAAGGAAAGCTTGGCCCTAGTGCGAAAAGCAAAAAACACGCAGTGGCAAAAATCATCATCATCATCATCAATTCAGCCGAAAGACGTCCACTGCTGGACATAGGTCTCCCCCAAACGTCGCTACAACGACCTGGTCAAGGTTGCTGGAATTCGATGGATGCGAGACGCACGGGAAAAATCATCTGATGACCAATCCCTTGGGTGAAGCGGAAAATTGTGTCAGAATTTTACTGACTAAACAACACGCCCTTCTTCGCCATCTTCCTTTCAGAAACTGGTCCAAGGCCCATGGGTCTTACCGACTAAAACCATCGAGTCTCTTTCACGAGAAATTTTTTTAAGGAACTTGAACTTCCGTGTAAAATACGGGACCCATTTTCAACTAGATCCAGTTACACTAGCAATAGGAACAATGACACTTGTATCATAATTTCGGTATCATCATATCATAATTTTGGAACCCAAAAAAAATTGTATTCGTCAACCATTTCACCAATTTTCGCTGTCAACTGTACCTCGAAAACGGATCCCTGGTTCAGAGAACGAAACAACGCCCAAGGGAACCACAAAGTATGGCAAATTGCAACATTTAAGCCAGACAACAAACACTTACGTTTTGATGAACAAGTCTCTTTGATGTCGAAAAGATGACAAGAGAGGACACCGCAGAAAAGTTTTGTTTGACAAATAAGACCCTAAAAAATATGTACAAAAAAGAACTGGCTGTCCCAAATTCCTGTATGTTAAATTACAGTTCTTTTTTTAAAACGTTTGTCTTTTTGTTGAAATAAATGAATGTATGCCTTTTTCATAACTCGTATTCACTTTTGTGCTTTGCCAAAAATTCAGTCAGATATTCTTTTTTTTTAGAATAATTTTTTGAACATGAACTGGCGATTCTAAAAACGTGTAGAGCAATGTTTTTAAACCTGCAATTACAGTGTTTCTTTTTTAGTTTAAAATAAATGTTTTTTTTTTGTATTTTAATGAAAGATATTTGTATTTTAAAAATATTCTATAGGTAGAGTTACTATATTTTTAGCCTAATAGTTTTTATAAAAGAAATATATAACTAACATTTTAACATTGTCAGCCTTGTAATGTTCCCAGTGTTGGGACTTAGGTCTCTTCTCGACGAAAGATTGCGGATCGCGGGCCTTCTAAATAGGCAATCTACAAATTTTTGATTCTAGGACATGCTGTGCAGGTTTCTTCACAATGTTTTCCTTCATAGTTTTTGGAGCAGTGCAGAGATGATGAAATAGTTATGCAAAGTAAAACGCTTGGCTAGGTTTGAAACCCGCGACCTACGTTTGTTTGTCAGGGACAGTTACCGCTAGGTCTCCATGGCTCTATAACAGTAAAAAAATCATGAATTCATCTTTAAAATCAAAAATTTCTTTTCTACAAATGTTTCTATGCCAATTTGGCATATCTTTTCGCTTTTTGGAGTACCACGTTTCCAGTTCACGCTTATATGAAACTCAACGACCTCAAATAAACACATTTAAGGAAAAAGGAATTGGAACGTTTTCAGCTGTTCTTAAAAGGAATTCTGAGAACATACTTCATTTATTCACAGAACATACAAAAGGAAAATAATTACTAATTATTTATTTAATGCTCAAAGCCACCAAAGTGTATAAAAATCAAATAAACCTTGGATAGAGGATATGCATTGCCATACAGTGTGACAACGCAGCCAGTTATGGGCAGATATACGTCAGTGACCTTAAGCAAAAACAAGTTTTTAATGAAAATATTTTTTCACAACCAGCTTTCATAAATCGTTTGTCTTGGTATGGTCATGTGAAGAGGAGAGATGAAACGCATGTCACAAAAAGAGTTCTGAGTTTACACGTAGATGGATGGAGAGGAAGAGGGAGGCCGAAGAAGAGATGGATGGATTGTGTGAGGAGTGATATGAAAGAAAAAGGAGTTACTGATAGTGTGACGGGTGACAGCACAGAGTGGAAGAAAAAAACATGTTGCACCGACCCCAAGTAAAATGGGATAAGGGTAGGATGATGCTGACCAAGATTTTATAGCTCAGTAGCTCCGAAAACTACAAACACGTTAGGGGTATCTAATTGTATTACGGAATTCCTATGGCCACCTTCCAACTCCCCTATCAGTGCCTGTCTACCATATAGGATCAAAGTACTCGTCAATACAAATCCAATGAGCCCAAATTCGATAAGGTTGAGTTGTTTTATTGCTGAGCTCCTATGGCTACCTTCCAGCTCCATCATCAGATCAGCTCCATGTCATCATAATACTGCATTGTCATGCAAATTACACCTGCATGCAAAATTGCCGCTCAATCGGGTGAAGAAATCTGCTTCAAAATTGAGTTGCAAGATTTGAGCCGAACATACATAGTTACATTACAAGCTAATAAAAAGCTTGTAAAAAAGAGCTAGCCTCTTGAACTCCCTAGCGAACGCCAGCGTTTCTTTTATTGCTATAAACCAGTGCTTGACTGCGATCTCACTTGATAACAAGCAGTGATGCAATCGTTGATGATGAGGTGCACTAGTTTATTAAAAGCACTAGTTTATTGAAGACACCTAAATTACAACCGGACGGAAACATTGCAGCCGGCAAACTGTTCCAGTCCCTCGATGTACGTGGTATAAACGACAAGGTAAAACGCTTAGTCCGGATCGTAGATGTCTCAATAACGTAAGGGTGGTTATTTGCCGTACGCCAGGATGTCCGACGGCAAAATCGATTTCGCGCCATTCGGTTGAACAACAAGCGTTCGTATAGATTATAAAATATTGAGCGTTTTTTTTATAGGATATTTTGGTATTTATACAAGAACGTAAATAAAAGGTTTGTCAGAGAAAAAATAAATAGTTATTTTATTTACTCAAAATGTTTTCACACTCATGAACCGGAATGAAATAAATAAAAAAAAACAGATTAATTTTTATTTTTAAATTGCGTTCAGGAGCAATGATGGCCGAGTGGTAAAGGCCCCAACTTACGAATGGTAGGTTGCGAGTTCGAACCCAGTCAGGCGCATTTCTTTGTGTAATATACTTCAATACCACTGCTCTCAAAACTAAAAAGAAAAACATAGTGCAAAAACCAGTATGTCCTAATACCAAAAAATTTAAGACGTGTAATGATACCCACCAACTCGCACTTTGCCCGCGCGGTGGATTACGGCCTATCCTCTTTCATTGAGAGGAAGCCTGTATCCCAACAGTGGGAACATTAAAAGGCTTATTATGCTATTATGTTATGTCTTTAACCACAGATATAGATATACCTAGATAACGCAAGAGCAACTACTTCACGTGCCTAGCTTACGTACAAAAATCGTAAGTGGTCACTTTCGCGGTCAGTCTGCATCGGTGTACAGCGCTAGTCGGACATCAATCAAAAATGGTTGGAGCTAGGGGGATGCCGTACGCGGCGGCATTTTTACAGGTAACAATTAGTGCTTGAGGTCATCATCATTATCATCAGCCTTTTGATGTTCCGACTGCAGGGACACAGGCCTCCTCTCTAAGGGAGGGGAATGGGCTGTAATCCACCACACGGGCCCAGTGCGAGTTGGTACATGTCACATGTCTTCGAATTTTTGATTCTAGGACATGCCGGTTTCCTCACGATGTTTTCCTTCACCGTTTTGAGAGCAGTGGTGATGAAATAAATTACACAACGTAATGCGCAAGGCTGGGTTTGAACCCGCGACCTACAACACGTAAGTCAGGGCCGTTACCACTCGGCCACCACTGCTCATCAGTTAAAAATACAAAAATGGTTAGAGTGAGGGGGATGCTATAGGCGGCGGCATCTTTGAATCGATTTGATTTTCTCGTCACAAATAGTGTTTGTGACGCTATAATAGGTAGTCAAAAAATGGCACGCTTGGTTTCCATACATATCGTGATGCTTGCGTTATCTAGGTATATCTATATCTGTGTCTTTAACCTTATCAATACCGTAAATAGAGAAATAATAGAAAGACAATAGGTGTATGAACGCAAGCGTTCCCTTTTTTTTTGGTAGGTAACAATCATCCAATGAAGAATCCCGCCCTTGAGCGGAGCGGGAAACAGTGTCAGACTCTTACTGACTAAACAACCTACCCCGTTCCTACATCGCCATCTATACCAGGTCTAGAGCCTTCCTTTCCGACACGAACCCTTGGCCCCAGTTGGCTTCGACACTTCTGCAGGGTCCCCACGGTTTGCAACGCTTGGTCTGGGCGATTACCAGACGACCCGGACGGTGAGCTGCCCATTGCTCACCGTCCGCAAGCCTGCGCCTACGGTGGCCGGAAATCGGGATCGGAATCCCGGCAGCGTCTGGGGCGTGAGCGCCGTTGCCTTATGCGGTCGGCCAGGGCTCAAAAGTTTAAATCAAAATTGCTAATGACGTTTTAAATTATATAATTTGAAATTATGTTTCTTTGCAAAGTCGTTATTACTTTTGAAGTTGGTTTAGATATGAATTAATCGATTGATTTCAATGTTATACTTTGTTTATGATGAAGACTGAGCCAATCAAACTCGAGAAACGTAGTTATATAATTAATATGTATTGAATTCTGCCTGCGGCTTCGCCTGAATTAAATTAGAAAATAAATAGCTCTTGTTACTAAGTGAACATCAAATGGAGGTTCGATTTTTCAGAATTCTTAGTCATAATTGGTAGGCTGACCTTTCAAAAGTTTTTAAAGGTAACGTGGAAATAGTCCTTCAGAATCAAGTAGTATTTTTACCTACTTATCAAACTTTTTATTTGGACCAGCTTCTACCAGAAGTTTTGTCCGAGTGAATGTAAAAAATTATAAAATATATAGCCTGTGCACTCATTCGGTAATTCCATCACTAAATTTAATATATTAAAAACTAGCTTTTGCCCGCGGCTTCGCCCGCGTACATAAAATATAGCCTATGTCACTCAGGAGTAAAGCAGCTTTCTATTGTTGCTAAAATTATTCCAATCGGACCAGTAGTTCCAGAGATTACCTTCTACAAACAAAAAAACAAAAAAACAAACTTTACCTCTTTATTATATTAGTGTAGATATATAATATATTAAAATGGAAACTTTGCACATTTAACTGGCATTCTAAATAATGTCAGTTCTTATCAAAAATGTTAAAAAAAGGATTAAAGAAAAACATATATTTTGGAAAGACAATATTTGAAAGTATATAAATCCCGGAAATACTGAATGCCAATAGAGTTTTCAGGCTTTATCTCTCTTTTTGCGTTGCCTTTTCATCAAACATCGCATTGGATTGCGTAAGATGAAACAAGAAGCTTTTAAACCTTGCTTGTTGTTTTTTTTTCTCTAGTTACTATTTATTCAAACCTTACTTATAAACAACTACACTAAAACGTAAAACTTTCAAACAGTAAATAAAATTTCAAAATTACTTTTTCCTAGAAGTCTAATAATAATAAACAGGTTATTAGCTAAATTATAATTCATTTGAATTTTTTTACATTGAAGATGAAAATTATGATTCAGCTCATAATTTTTGACGAACGATCACCCTTTACCGATTTTTGTATATTAAATTTGTATCCAAAGGTTGTCTGTAAAAGTCGCTTTTAGCGATAAGACCGCCTAATGTAACACCCACATATAAATGTCAAAGATATTTGTGGTTACACCTTATTGATTTTCAAGCTTCTTATGTAATATCTTTTTGTTTATTCTTTATTGAGATATATCCTTTATTGTACACCATAATATAAATATCATAAAATATTTGATAGGTTTGAAAATAACTCTTATTTATAAACAACAATTATTTTTCGCAAAGTACTTAACGTAAATCATTTCTAAGATTTTATGTTACTAATTTTACCTAATTCACAATAAGTATTATAAATACTTCTTTTATTTACTAATTAAATACCCACATGCAATTTTATTAGAATTATATTTATTTAATTACTACTATTAATAATATGTAAATAAGAATGATAGTATTTTTTATTGCAGAGAGATATTAAATAGGTATTTTAAAATATAAACTAAACTATAAATGCTTTTGTGCTAAATCTAAATATACTCATATAATAAAAAAAACACCCGAAAATGTATTCAGAAGGCTGGCAACATTGCCACGTTAAATGGCAATGCTAATTTTTTGCTCTGATCACGAAAAGTGTCTATAAATTGAATAGAATTAAATAATTCTATTTAATTTATAGACACTTGAATAAAAATTTATTCAAGTATCATAACTCAAATTAGAATATTAGACGATGGTTTGAAAATAGTTCGTAAGGAATTTTTTACAATACTATCTCTTTCATCTTTAAAATAATAAAAAAAAAAAACGGAAAATAATGCCACCGCTGCCTGGCAGATCACAGATACAATGGACTAACCACGTAAAATCGGCTGTTGGCGGCTCATTGAACGAATGCGCCCGGATGACTACAAGCAGGCAAAAGTGGCGAGAAGTCGTGCGGCGTATTCTGATGGTTTCCTGAGAGCTACCTGCATGATAACCACGACCACTCTGCCAAGAGTAATCGAGAAGAAGAAGAAGAAATATTATCAAGTTAGCTGATAGGTATCTATATTTATTATTTCTTCTCTCTCGAACAGCTTAACGGATTTTAATGCAATTTGACAGACGAGCAGACCATACTTGACTGCCTATTGGTTTAATGGTTAGTGACCCTGGCTGCTATGTCGGAGGTCGTGAGTTCGATTCAAACTCAGAACAAATTTTGGGTGTCTGTATCTGGGTAAATGTATCTATAATATGTATAGAAATAATATAAGCAAGACTGTGCTTAGCTTGAGACTAGACGGCGTGTTGTGATAGTTATGGAATATTATGTGAATCCATACATCCGTCCATACATACAAACATAAATATTTACTATATTATCTTAGTGGGATTATGTCACATCCTTAAATAGCAAAAAGGTAAGACTTTCTCCCGGATTGGTCTTTAGGACTATTTTCTACTTTCACACCCGTAAAAGCACTTGTACTAACTAGTATAATCTAATTCTAATGCATCTAGCATTTCACTAAATGGATGAGATTTGAGTCGCACGTTTCAAATCCAATTATTATAAACACGTTCGTAGGTTCCAAATTGCATTCGCTCTCTGTGCATCGTTGCATGATATTATCTTGCATTACGATATTAACAGCAACGCAATAGTCATGGATTTACTAATATGAAGCGAGTATTAGCAAACGACAAAACGGTTCGTCAAATGACGAATCAGCGATGTCGGAATTCGCCACTTCATATTACAGATAGGCGAGGTTTGTCATTCACTGGAAGAAAATTCCTTAGAGGTTAAACGTGGCGAAGGTAGTGTGACGTTCTGATCATAGTCGCAGGGGAAATTGGACTGAGATTGCACAGAAAGAGAGGTTTGGAAGCAGAAAAAGGAAGCTTTCGCCCAGCGCTGGGCAAATGCACGCTAAGACAAGCTAAGACGCTAAGACACGCTATAAAGCAGGGTCGAAGCCTTCTGGGGCCAAGGATTGATGCGAAAGCGGAACATCGGGGCCTCGGAACTAAGGCAGGAAGGTACTGTGGGTCGTTTAGTCAGTAAAAGTCTGACACTGTCTTCCGCTCCGCCAAGGGCGGGATTCGTTATTCGATAATTTTTCCCACCGAAAAAAAAGACACGCTAAAAAAAAAATTAAACGATTGTCACACTAATCAATATATATAAAAATTGATGCCACTTTTCGTTGTATTTTCGGACTAAGCGTTTTGCCTCGTCGTTTATACCGCGAACATCGAGGGACTGGAACAGTTTGCCGGCTGCAGTCTTTCCGTCCGATTATAATTTAGGTGTATTCAAGGCTAGAGTGAATAGGCTCTTAATAAACTAGTGCGCCTTACCATCAACGATTGCATCACTGCTTACCATCAGGTGGGATCGCAGTCAAGCACTAGTTTATTGCAATTAAAAAAAAAAATTATAACTCAAGAACGGGCTCACCTATCCAAACCATTTTTTAGGCTTTGCTCGAAAAATCCTAAAGGACTCTAATTTCGGAATTAGGTGTTTCTGTTTTTATTCCTCCGTTAATCCCTCAGCTAAACTCAATGGTATACAAGTACTATGATAAAGACGGTTGCAACCTCGAAAGGCTCATTGTCATCGGTAAAATAGATGGAAAAAGGCCTCGAGGACGCTGCCCAATTTGTTGGTTCAACCAGATCCGCACCGTTCTTGACTCGAGCTTATATGGAGCCCTTCACTCCACCAGAGATAGGAGAAACATCATAAGAACGAAAATGATGATGCAAGATTGTCACGACCCTCAGCATTGAGAAATACGACTCAAGGAGGAGGAGGATTGTAGTAATGTACCGGAATAAATGGGGTGAATAGTAACACTGGGGGTGAATAGAAACAAAATTTTTACTAGTATTATTACTCCATCATATTTTTAGTTTTAATAAAATGTTTTGGTTTTCAATGTTGAATCTATACATATAATAAAATAGTAACGAAAGAAAAACTGTACATTGAGAATTTTCTGGAAAAATTAAGTGGCTTTTGTTAGAAAAACGTAACTGATGACAAAAAGTGACTTTTTAGATTTCGTGTCTGTTTGTCTGTTTGTCTGTGCCTATGGTACGGGTTGGCGCCAAAACTACTGGATAGATTGAATTGAAATTCAGCAAAAATGTTCCTTGTAAGCCAAGGAAGGCTTTAGGCTACATATTATAACGCCGTAAGTTATGGGAGGTAAGCAATATTGAATTTAAATGGTGCAATGGATGCAAGGGTGTAACTTTTTTTTCCGTAAGCCGATCGACTCAAAACTTAGCACAAACATTACCCTAAAATAGTTATCAAGGATGGCATATTTATTTTTTCAGTAGTACCCCCAGTGCAAGATTTAGGGGATGTTAAAGTTTGTATGGGAGAATCTTATTCCTTGGGTTAATTAACTTGAAACTTGGCACGTAAACTTATTTAGGTAAATAATAAAGATTCCCATTATTAGTTTTTCAAAACTACGTAATTTGGGCAAAGAAACATAGTTTAATGAATATTAGTAGTATAAAGACAATTTTAAAACAGCGCCATCTATGAGATTACACCGAAATCAAATCAAGTTACATGTTAACACTTTTTGGAAACTATTAATTTAAATTAAAGCATGTTGGCAAGGTTAGCAGTTAGTTATTCTTAAAATTCATAGATGGTGGTTCATTTTTTTCATAAAAGTTGTATCGTATAATTGGTTCGTTTTACTAAAAAATTCCAACGGTCTAACGGATTTATTTTGCAACGCAACCTAATCTTAAATAACGTTTCAATGTTATTATTTACGTACAACGACATCTACTGACCCAAATTAGTACAAACGAAAACATTACATAATATAATTTTTACCTTTCACTACCGTAATTACAGACACAATTAAAATACAACAGTTGTGCGGAAATTCGTGTCCTCTTAGGACTTAACCAAAGAGTTTTACGAATAATCTATACATACAATATTATAATAAAATCATAGGAAAATCAAAATTGTTCATTAAATATTGTTTTAAAAGATTACTTGGGAAGTGATCTAAACAATCGATATCGAAGCCAAAAGCATAGTTTTTATTAAATATTGATGTTTTTCAGTAAGCTATGCTGAGGGACATAATTCAATGATTATTAGTAGTGAAAAGACAATTTTAAAATAGCGCCATCTATGAGAGATAAAAATCAAATCAAATTACGTGTTAACAATTTTTTTAAATTAATAATTTAAATTTGATCATGTTGGCAAGGTTAGTAGTTAGTTATTCTTAAAATTCGTAGATGGTTATATGTATTTGCTTCATAAAAGTTGTATTGTAAAATTCAAGTTCCAAACAACCCTGGAGGAAGACTATTAAAAAAAATGCGGTGCTAAGCATTACAAAAAAGTTATGTTCATTGAAATATCGCCATCATCTGTCTGAAGATTTTCTGCGAGCTTTAAGGCGTGCTACTGGAGACGAAGTCCATGTAACTGATGAACTTGTGCTGAACACCTGTCTCAGTTCACTTAAAGATGTGGACATTTCTATCGGCGGCAATCCAATGATCGAATATGGATTACCAGCTCCCCAATCATCACCGCATCAAGACTATGGCTGAGACAAATTACGATTCGGGCGAAATGACCACCATACGAAATGAATGACCATGTCGCTTTGTTCTCTTCAGAGCAAAAACAAATTTATGACACCGTCCCTGAAAGCATTGTGCAAAACCAGGGTAAAATGTTTTTCTTGTGTTGCTCCTGTTAAAAACATGGCATACTTGAAGAGGCAAGGCAATATTGCTATTGCTGTTGCGTCGTCGGGAATCGCTGCCACACTGCTTCCGGGTGGCAAGACAGCACATGCCATGTTCAAATTCCCATCGATTTAGAGAGCGCCAAAACGCCTGTTTGTGGTGTGTCACGTAACAGCGATAAGAGACACGTGCTTAAGGATTGCTCTCTGATCGTATGGAATGAGCGTACTATGGCCAATAGGAAGGCAGTTGAGGCCGAGGACAGAACCCTGCAGGACATCCGCGGGAACGAACATTTGATGGGTGGTGTCACAGTTTGTTCAGTGGCGGTTTCAGGCAAACGCTTCCCGTATTGACTCGGGGATCAAAGTCTTACGAGGTGAATGCTACGTTGAAACAATCTTCATTGTAGTCACGAATTTGTGCGCTGCGCTTGACCATTAATATGAGAGCTCGGCTCGGCAGCAATGCACGTGCTCAAGAATTCTCTGATGACCTTCTAACTCTTGGCGAAGGCACTTTATCTTTTTTATGGAGGGGAAAATAAATGAATGACGAATCCCGTCTTTGGGTGGAGCGGGAGACAGTGTTAGAATTCTACTGACTAAACAACCCACCGTTCCTTTTTGCCTGAGTTCCAGGGCCCTGGTGTTCCGCTTAAACATCTACCATTGGCCCCAGAAGGCTTCGACACTGCTGGGCTCCTACAGTTGCTGACGACTGCTTGAGGCGCAGGGAACAGCGCGCTGCGCGCCGTCGACGACTTGGGTTCAAGTCAAAGCCCACCACGAGAAAGGTGGACAAGAGGTGCTTCCAGAGTCTTTCGATAGAATGTTATCCAGCTTAGAAGAATTCATTCGCTGTGTGCACGGGCACATCAGTCTTTTATCAAACCAGCAAAATTCTTGGGTGTGTGAGCGGGCCATTTTGACGTCCAAAAATGATCAGCAGCAATTAACGAATGCATTCTCTTGGAAATTGAGGGGAATGTAGTGGTCTATACCTCGATAAACACTGTCGTCGCGCAAGATTACGCCACACATTATCCCGTAGAATTTTTGAACTCCCAGCCAGCAAGTGGACTTCCAGCGCATACCATCAAGCTGTAAGTCGAAGTCCCGATTATGCATCTTCGGAACCTATATTCTAAGAAAAGTAAAGAGACCCGACAAAAATTCTTACGGGTTGTGGCATCGGCGAGGCAGTATTTGTACCTCATAATTTCCCATTCCAGTTCAAGCGCGTACAGTTCCCCGTGAGTGTTTGCTTTGCAATGACCATCAATAAGTCGCAGGGACAGACACTGAGTGCAGCGGGTGTCAACTTCAGGGCGAGGTGCTTCTTACGCGGGCAACTGTACGTCGCACGCAGGCGCATTACTTTGTGTAATTTATTTTATAACCACTGCTCTTAAAACGGTGAAGGAAAACATCATGAGGAAACTGTGTGACTGTGAACCAAAAATTCGAAGACATGTGTCATCCACCAATCAATGCATTGCTATTTTAAAAGTTGTTTAATTATAATGCTATAGCGACAAAGCCACCTTAGGTATTTTTGGTGCTGTAGAGCCTTCACGCAGACAACGTAGCGGGCAACAGCTAGTTTATATTAATTTAAAAAAAAATATATATTTAATTTTATATTTATAAAATATTTAAATGCAATTTTTAAATAACGTGAAAAAACGACAAAATGTTGTTTCTATTCACCCCCGATTTGTTTTTATTCACCCCGTTTTACGGTACCTATACAATATCATTACAAGTATGCCCAATAAACTGATTTCTTCAGGATCCAGACTGATGACTAATGAACCATCTTGAAGGACAATTTGAAACAAAAAAAGAATTCACTAAATTTATCATCTTTTCTTTAGTCTCCCTCTCTTTCTCCAACCATCCACATATATACCCACACAACTTTTTTTTTTCAGTAGCCCTTACTGTCCCACTGCTGGGCAAAGGCCTCCCCCAAGTCCTTCCAAGTCTTCTTTTTCTGTGCCACCTCGGACCAGACCTCTCGGTACGCGTCTAGGTCATCCCGCCACCTTTTTCTAGGTCGGGCTCGATGACGTAGGCAAAAAGGCTGCCAGACCTACACAACTTATAGTAAAATAATAATCTATTATTATTAGTATTTTTAAATGTTTTTTTTTTATGTGTTTTTTTCTAAGAAAATGTTTAAAAATGTAAAATTATATATGTATGGAAAGTTAATAAAGAGGAAATAATAATCTACTTATTTCAGACTTGAATTCCATATGAGTGTTAATAATACTCATATGGAATTCAAGTCTGAAATAAGTACTATGTTCTTAAGGTCTATGTTAATAGTATTCTTAAAATCTATGCTAGTATGTACGTACGTATGTATATACGTAATGTACACACTTTTTTTTTATGGTGGGCAAAAATCATCCAATGACGAATCCCGCTCTTGGGCGGAGCAGGACACAGTGTCGGACTCTTATTGACTAAACACCTCAACCCGTTCTTTCTTTGCCATTCGCACTGGGGCCAAGCCTTCCTTTCAGATATCTATCTGGGCCCTGGGCTCCAGTAAGCTTCAACCCTTTTACAGAGTCCCTACGGTTTTATAGTCCACACCTTTATAATTCATCATCATCAACCTAGCGCCCGTCCCGGTTGCTACCTTGGCTTTCACCTCGGTGCCCGGGGTCCACTTTCCTTCCTAGACGCCTCCACTTCGCTCGGTCTTTTGCGTCCCATGCCTCAAGCCCATTAGCACGCATGTCATCCCTTACGACGTCGATCCAACGCCTCTTAGGCCTACAATTTATAATTGACCGTTACTATTCCCAACCAATGTGCTTGTATTACCGTATAACTTTACTAATAGGCTGAATTTACCACGTCGATTATAAATCGATAATAAATATTTCTCTCCAGCATAAATTTCCAATATTATAAATATCAGTCACAATGTTCAAAGTTGTCAAGCAATCATATTGTTTTCAGTCTCTCAAATCAATCACGAAGCTCTCTGAAATTCAAGATCTCTTATATCTACCAATAATTTTATTCTCCCCCTGAAGATCAAAAGCCTCTTATGCGTAAAAAGAACAATCGTCAATCATTGTACTGCGTGTTTGAAATGTCTCATCATTTATTCGAAAACATTTAGATGAATATTTAGAAAGAAAAAACATGTATACTCGTATAAGTCTGGCATTGAACAAACAACAATCTAATAAAAATAAATTATTAAGTAATCTGTAAATAATGGTAAATAAAAATACAAATAAAAAAAGAACTGTGCGTGGCTAAAAAGCCATCTGCGTCATTAAAAAAAAAATACGCAGCGACTTATTTTAACATCCTTTAGTAATGTTAATCCTTAAATATTTTTTTCTCCGGTTAGCAAAAACCACTTATTGTGTCTAGTAAACAGTTAAAAATATCCTATGCTGAAATTACACTTCTATTTTATCGTATATTCATTCTTACTCAATACATAAATTACACTTATTATTATGTAGTAATTCGACTGTATTTAAAAGATAATTAGTATTCACACTTCATTACTAATAATCAATTTATACATAGATGTCATGAGTAGTAATAGGTATGTATAGATATATTTTTAATGTCATAATTACATACTTTCAAAATCAATCCTTTAATCAGAACGATTTATTTTTAGCCTGAAATTACGCAACGGCCACGCGGTTTGACAACCTATATAATCTACTAAAATTTCCTTATATCGGCTTGAAATAAATTAAAGTTGAGTACTGCTATAATAACAAATAAATTTGTGAAGTAAAATTACTAAAAGTAATATTATTAACCAACCTGTTACTAGTTAATGAACTAGACAGAAAATACTTCGAATAGTTTCCAAACTTTACGCGGCTCCTGATTATGTAACTTTTGAACTTAAATTTTAATAATGAAATTCCTCAAATACACACAAAATTTTGTAATTAAGTGACCGATAAACACCGGTATTTTATAACGAAATAAGGTATTAAAAAACTTACCTAATACCACTTTAAACACATCACTAAAACACACAATATTTTTTCTCAATATTTCTCAACACACACTTAACAAATTCACATTATTTAAACAAATTACTTTCGTTCGAATGTCACTTCACTGCATTTTTTAATACTACGCGCGAAATGGGGAGGAAAATAGCGCAAATGCGTGCAACCTCACACGGTTCGCGAATGGATCTACCCCCCACCGAGCAAGCCTTCGCGATAACCACGCATGCGCTATCTTTCAGTTCACTCTGAAACTCGGTTTTTTACATACATTTCTGTTGATAAAATCATAAAATGATAAATTATAAAGAAATATAGTGAAAAAATGTACGAGTATATCTATTTAGTAATAGAAAATTTTGTGGTTATTATTTTTTATTTGGGATAGGTACTGGTAGTCGTTTCATGGAAACTCTCTCAATATATTTTTTGCGTTGAGATAGATACTTGGAAATAGGTTTGAAATTAAATTTCGGGAGTTCAAATGAGTTTTATAGTTTTTGAAAGACTTTCAAAATAATATTTTAATATGAGCAGCTACTTTGTGTAATTTATTTTATCATCACTGCTCTCAAAACGGAAAACATCGTGAGGAAACCGGCATGTCCTAGAATCAAAAACTTCAAAGACATGTGACATCCACCAACCCGTACAGGGCCTGTGTAGTGGACTACGGCCTATACCCTCTCCTGGAGAGGAGGCCAGAGTCCCAACAGGGAAAACATTAAAAGGCTGTTGCTAGCATAGTTTAATTAGAATGGGATTTTCCAGTTCAAAAGATAAATAACCTTGAATCTCTTCTTCAATTTCTTCGTCTCGGTCAGCGCTTAATAGTTCAATGAAATATTACTTTTGAAGCTCTAAAAGTGCTCAGTGGTCTATTATACAATCTGAACTAGAGTTTAATAAGATTTTATGTGACATCTAATTTTGTAGATATTTGAAGGCTAATGTGATTTTAGAATTAATTTAGATTGGCTAATCAGATGTTTTTTAAATTTGGCTGAAAATAAGTTACTGCTATGGGTGTGGTTGTTGTTGTTGTTGTTATAAGTCTGTCGTTGTTGTTGTTGTTGTTGTTGTTGTAGGTTTTTTTTGCATGTTGATATTGGCTGATGGAGCACAGAAAAAAAATCAAAATTAAATGTGCGTGCGTGCACCATTACTGCCCACTTCATTGCTTATCTTTAGGCGAGATAGTTAAACGTGAATATATAAAAAAAGAAAAACATTAAAAAAACTGGACAAATGCGAGTCGGACTAGCATACTCAGGGTCTTTTAAGGGTGACAATTTTTTTAAGGACGTTGCCCACACTAGGAATTACTCCTGTGTCGTGGGTGCTTTCACAAACATGTAAAGTCACATACATAAGATACGTGTATCTGTAGGCCATACAAATATTTGTCCCGTATGGGAATCGAACCCGCCACCCTTAGCGCAGCAGTCAATCGCTCAACCACTACGCCAACCGAGCCGTCTTCCACAACTTCACATAAATAGCTCACGATACCTCCTCCCGTTCCCGAGATTTTGAGTCTTGAGTTGACAATCATTCAGATAGTTTGGGTCTTTTGAGATACGGAACGCTAAATATAGATTGCAGTTTTAAATAATAATAATAATAATAATAATAATAAGTTTATTTGGACAAAATGATATGTAGCCTAATACAAAATATCTGCTTAAAAACTAAACACACGTTAATAAAATAATATAATAATTAGGCAGCTTATCTATATGAAGTCCTAACTTCCAAACTAGGTAAAACCTGTATCTCAGAAGTTAGTGCTCTTCCATAGGATGTTAAATACAAAAGCTGAACAATGAACATTGACGTATTAGAACGTTGCCGACATTAATAAAATTATTACATAAGACCAAAAAGGGTGTTTAATATTAAATATTTTGACACTACATATTTTCTTCTTATTTTTAAGTTTATTCTTTGATTTTATGTAGGTAATTTAAGAACATGAATAAAATAAGGAAATTAAAAATTGAGTAGGCATTGAATTTGACAAGTGAATGATGTGAGTATAAGTGTGTGAGAGAGTGTAAGGGTGTGGTTGAGTGTGAAAATGTATGTGTAGTTGTATGTCTGGTCGTGTTATTGGTATATGTGAGATTACGTGGTGCGATCCGGCGATTAGTTTCTATTTTTGAATATTAAGGACTTCTTCAGTACTGGCATAGTCAAGACCTAGGAGCCATTCAGTAACTACTTTTTTGCATTTTTGCTTAGTCATCGGATATATATTTAGCTTTTGGTTGATTTTGTTGTACATATGACCACCTATGAAATTGAAAAATTTTTGAGCATATCGCGTGTGGCATGCCTTATATACGCAAATTGCATGCTTTCTGCGTTTGTGTAGAAAAAATGTAGGATTATACTTGAGGAGACCATGCATTTTTAAAATAGTGTGGAGTATAAATAGCTGTCTCACTGTTAATACTTCATAGGTTTGATAGAGCTGGGTAGTGGGATGCAAGAATGGGAGAAAAGCACTAACTTTTAGCAGCGCTCTTTGAGCACGCTCCAGTTTTAATAATGTGGATTTGCAGGAACCACCCCAGCATGTTATGCAATAGACTAAAAGCGATTGGCATAATGCGGAATAAATTCTTTTTAATAATTCACGATTTGCTATATGTCTGAGGTTTTTAAAAATAAACATTAGCTTACGAATCCTCGATGAAACCAGGTCTATGTGTGGAGCAAAACTAAGTCTACTGTCAATTAGGACGCCCAAGTACTTGATGACGGCAGTTTGCTCTAGCGAAGGACAGTTGCAAGATGTAGCGCAAGAGCAATTATTGGAGTGTGCAATAATGGTATGCGAATTGGTGAAAGTTTGTGGGACATTTTGGAGAGAAAACTTTATAAATTTTGTTTTGTCCACATTTAGTGTAAGTAGGTTACATCTTAACCACTGATTGACAGCATCGAAGCCACGCTGAGCATGTTGAAACGTTTTGTTCCATGAGCTGTCCTTAAAAATCAGAGCCGTGTCATCAGCGAACACAACGATTTTTCCATTTTGAAGTTTTAAGTCACAAAGGTCATTAATATAAATGAGGAACAAGGTAGGTCCAAGGACGCTTCCTTGAGGAACACCGTAAGTGATGGGTAGATCGCTACTAATCAAATCGCCTATCTTGACACACTGGAATCTATTTCTAAGGTAGTCAGAGAAAAGATTTAGCTGTAAACCCCTAATTCCAAGACACTCAAGCTTACTCAGTAATCTGGGGACAGAAACCGTGTCAAATGCCTTGGCTAAATCAAGAAATATAGCCAAAACTTTATTTTGATCATCAATATTATTAACAACATAGTCAGTAACTTCATGAACTGCATCACTAGTAGATTTATTACATCTGAAACCGTATTGTGAATCAGATAGTAACTTGTATTTCTCAAGGTAGTCAAGGAGACGTTTATTTATAAGTTTCTCCAAAATCTTTGACAATGTAGGTAGTATGGAAATAGGCCTATAATTATTGACACAGTCCCTGTCACCAGACTTATGAATAGGTTGGATTTGTGATATTTTAAAAGCGTGAGGGAAAGATCCAGTTGAAAACGCTAGGTTACAAATAAAAGTTATCGGGGAAACCAATATATGTCTGTAACGTGAAAGTACAGCTGCTGTTATGTTGTCACGACCAGCAGCACAATTAATTTTTAGGTTACGTATCAGGCTGTTAATCTCGCTTTCATCTGTTGGAAGTATCACGAAAGAATGAGGACATTGAGGCACAGGAAGTAACGAAGAGGCTGACGAAGGATTATGATGTAAATGTTTTTCTGCCAATGATTTTCCGACATTTGCAAAAAAAGCATTTATTGTGTCGACAGAATGCTGAGGGTCACTAGATGATACCAATTCAGAAGCGATTTCTTTTGATTGGGTAGTGTTAGTGGCCGTTTTGATAACTTGCCACAGCTTTTTCGAATTATTACCGGCATTATCGATTTCCTTCCTCTCATATTCTCTCTTTAATTTACCCAACAAACTATTACAAAAATTTCTGTATCTAGAATAAGTTAACTTGAGAGTCTCGTTCTCAGGAGATTTTTTTGATTTAAGATGCATATTGTCTCTGTTTTTCACGCACTTTAAAAGACCAGGGGTTATCCATGGCTTTAAAATAATCTTTCTCCTTGCCAGAGTTATAGTTTTTGTGCACGACTTAACAGCAGCATTAACGGAGTCAGTAAAACTTGCTACAGCATCATTTACATCAGCCAATGAATAAAGAGGCTCAAAGTTGATACCAGTGAAGACGTCATCAAGAGCAGCGTAGTCCGTCCGCTTAAAAGTCTTTGCATGACGCTTAACAGGAACGGACATATCCATAGCAAGAATGACACTGAAGTGATCCGTCAGGGAAGTTTCAGCTACCAAGCACAGTGATGGGAGATTTGTTTTGATTATAAAATGGTCTAAACAAGATTTTGTATGTGTTGGAAATGAGTGAGCTGGAAGCATACCATGCGAAGCCATAAGATTTAGATAGTTGTGTTTACGTGTGTCTGAAGTGTTATCTAAAATGTCGATATTTATATCACCAGTTAGGATAAAGTTTTTATATTTTGGCGCATAATTGTTCAAAACACTATGTAAACTCTCCAAAAAACTATCAACATTTCTAACACTAGGTGACCTGTAAATAGCTAAAATCGCAGTATGTTTCTCGATTGTTATTAGTAAACTATTACAGTCCATAATAGATTGCTCCTTTACAGAAACATTGATGCCATCCCTTATAAAGACAACTATCCCTTCATTCTGAGTTTTGTTATTAGCAGTAGCATGATATTTATATCCATCTAATGTAGGAGGATTGTGGACATTAAGTAACCAGCACTCCGTTAGCACTATTATATCCCAATCAACACGGGAGCTAGCCAATATAGTAGTCATACCTGCCATATTACGGTTAATGCTTCTAATATTTTGAGTAATGATTTTCAAGGATTTTTCAGCGGACTTAATTAAGTTTGCGCATTCGTCAATGGCACAAGTAGTTGTTTTAGCTACGGATATTTTATCCACATCAGAAGATATGTTATTTATTTTGTTTAGGTTATCGAATTAAAATTAATATAAAAAAGTCAATTCTAATGGTGTTAAAATGCAAAATTAATTTATATGAATTAAGAATTAGACCGGATATTGAGTTCGCCAAGAGATTAATGTATGTGTAAAAATGTGTGAGAATTAATAACGCAATTGTCAATACAATACCAACAAGATACAAAACAATTTTATAGCTATTAAATAAGTTAAAAATTAAAATATAAAGTAACATTATCAAGATATTAGTTGAGTTTATAAATGTGCTGATGCTTGGGGGAAATAGTCAGGCTTGACTAAGTTTAATAATATCTTCCTCGTTATCTATACGAATGGCAGGTAGATCATCTCTCTTCTTCAAGTATATTTTTCCATAAGAATGCCAGCAACCCGAGAACGAATGCTTTTTAGCATGTTGACGAGCAAGATAATATAGCTTCTTTGCAAATGGAGTAAGGGACTCGGAAATATAGATTGGTTTAGGCGGGCCGTCAATCATTAAGTGAGAGCTATTAAGTTTATTCTCTTTGTTACTTTTGTTAAATAACTTGGCCTTCTGAATCACATTTTCTTTTAAATTTGTTGATGTCAATTCAACTATTATGGGAGAAATATTTTTTACATTAGGTTTAGTTTTCAATCTGTATATATCTCTTATATCAGAACGCTGTATTGGCTGTTTGATAACTTCACAGACTTTAGTTATAACTTGTGTGATGTTTTCTTTGGTTTCCGTTGAAGATTGTGGCACATTACGCAGCTCAAATGTGGTGGATTTTGCTTTCCTTTCAAGAAAATCGATTCTCTGCTCCAGCAATCCAACCTGAACTTTATAAAAAGAATTTTCTTTCTGAATTTTAACGAGACTTTCCAGTACTTCATCATATTTTTGGGACATGAAGGTAACCGATTTCTTCATGTCAGCTGTCTCTTCCTTTAACTGGGTCATTGCGGCAGTCAAGGCATCAAATTTCGATGATTGAATCTTAGAGAACTCATCGAATAATTCTCTTAGTTCAACCAGGTGCAGGTCACCTTGTTTCCGCTTTAGTTTCCGCGAGGTAATAAAATTACTAGCTGAATCGCTGTCAGAGAGGATTCGATCGGATGCAGTGTCAGAATCACGGGGAATATGCAGAACATCATCCGCACTTGCTTTTGTCCCTTTAGGTGGCGTACGTGACACTGACATGATATCACAACGCTTTCTGGCGGTTTCCAAAATGTAAACACAATCGCGTAGCCGATGCGCAGGATCGTAGGGTCGAAGCAGTCAGTCGCCGTAGCACTCGCGACGACGTCAGCTCGTAGCACTGCTCACACACCAACACCGTTTCTGGGGAACACAGTCACTGCACACGACCGGACGTCGTCGCGAATCTGACGTTCTCGTAGCTGTAGTGAGATGTCGTAGATGATGAAAGCGCTCAGGTCCTGGCTCGGTGAGGTGCAAGGGTTTCAGCAATCACAGGAAACTTTTGGGTCCCCGAAATGGGTACTGCTAACAATCGCTATCAATTAGTCGATTATTCGTCTGTTCCTTGAACGCGACTATTTCTTAGCCTTTCAAATAGTGTGTCAACACTGAACGCAGCCTTCTTGATACGTCAACAACAGTGACGAGTGACAGTGACGTATTGTATGTTGTGTGAGTGCTAATTAATGCGTATACGCAATTCCAAAAACAGCTGTGAATCAGCTGTTTATCGTTGTGTGAGTGCGTTTTGAAAAATTTGGACGGTTTTTTTATTGTTGGATAGTTCAGATTATTATGAAATAACTCACGAAAATTGCTGCAGGGACTGAAGATTTTGTGTGTTTCACAGTTTTGAGGTTATGTTTCTGGATTTCACCGATAACTTATCCACTATTTCTCGTAAAATACTCAAAATGTAATTAAAAGTTCAGGAGACACGAAAAGTTGTTTACTAGGCCAGTGTTACCAGCATGAATCCCAAATAGATCTATAGTGTATTTTTTATTTAGTTATATTCCACAACTTTACTGTCACACAATGTTGGCTAGTCCCAAGCTAAGCAGAGCTTGTGTTATAAGTACTAGACTACAGATAAACATACTTATAATTATATTTCTAAATACATACATATTATAGATAAATTACACCTATACAGAACAAATGATTGAGCTCATCACACAAACATTTATCCTGGGTGGGAATCAACTGACGGCCTCCAGCAATGCAGTCAGGGTCACTAACTACTAGACTGACAGGCCAGTCAAAATATACTAATTAAAATTGATTTTTTTTTTAAATTGCTATAAACTAGTGCTTGACTGCGATCTCACCTGATGGTAAGCAGTGGTGCAAATCGTTGATGGTAAGGCGCACTAGTTTATTAAGAGCCTATTCACTCTACCCTTGAAGACACCTAAATTATAATCGGACGGAAAGACGCATTTTTATTAGTATCAACAATTTATACTGCATTTTATTTTAATAAAAGTTGCACATTCTGCTGTCGTTTAAAGAAAACACATGACCCTCTTTGGCGGGCTGCTGTTCAGTAAAGAAGGAACTCCACATGATATATTCAGCAATTTGTCACTCGGACCATGTCGGGGTATGCACCAAGCTTAAATTATGAACATAAGTCCGCTTTCACATGTTCTAAAGCTATTTTTTGTGGTATATTGTGAAATTTATTTCGATATACTCCGTAGAAGCGAAAATTAAATTGTTCAGGATCAGAATTATTTATTTGTCGGCAATGCAATGTAGGCATATTTTTTTAAAATTGGGTATTTCAGCTACATTATGCCTAAAGACATACACAATAAATATTTTTGAAAGGTATAATGCAATTAATATAATCGGCTGTATATGGTGGGTTAAAATCATCCAATGACGAATCCCACTTCACTACCCCTTATGCGGAGCGAGAAACAGTGTCAGACTCTTACTGACTAAACACCCTACCCCGTTGCTTCTTTGCCCTTCGCACTGGGGCCAAGCCTTCCTCTCAGTAAGATACCCTGGGCCCCAGTAAGCTTCGACCCTTTTGCAGAGTCCCTACGGTTTTGCTGACAATTCCTTGAGGCACGCGGGAACAGAACGTCGACGACTTGGCTGACCGGACGGTGAGCTACGTATTGTTCGCCTTCTGCAAGCCCTCGCCTACGGTGGCCGAAAATTGTGAACGGAAGTCCGGTGGCGCCGTTGCCTTATGCGGTCGGCCTCCTTCTTAGCTGTCATTACTGCTTCGCAGAAAGAGGCAACCGCCTGCCACCCCTCCTCGCTCCAACCATTATGGAGGTTGACGTTGAATACGCAGTAACCAAATTTCACGTCCCAATGGGGGGCCAAGCGCAACCACAGCAAACGGTTCGTCTTATTTTCCGCGTACCATTCTGCGTTGCGGGTTCAATTCCTGTTACGAACAAATGGTGTTCTGGGGCCCTAGACAAGTGGCAATCGCTCCGTGTCGAATCCATTTCTAAGTTCGATTTCGCCTTAACGATGTCGACCACAAAATGATAGACAAAGTGACATCGACTAACATATCGATAAGTCGAAGTGTTGGTTCGATAAAATAACAATTTCTTGGCTATGATTATCGAATTAAAACGTCCAATTTGACGTATAAACAACTAATAACAATTAGCGAATCGAAAACGTTTGACCACGTGACTTTTCGAAGGCATATGTCAGTTCCATACATTTCGGAGTTTCGAATTTCGTATCGTAAGCCCCCTGGGTAGGTATTGGGTCTGTTGTGTTTACAAGTTTTTAAACACTCACGATATAGTAGTCATCCTAGTAGGGGGTCAAAGTCTTTTGCGCATTGTTTGGTTCCTCACGCATAAGCCTAAGCAAAATTAAATATAATAATACCTATGTATGTTTTTTTACTTTTTATTATAGTACTGTAAAAATATTAATTTTATTAAATTAACATTATATTAAATAGGTACAGTAAATAAGTTAAACGATAAAGAGGTTATTTAACATTATTTTCTTTTTTTATTGATTGGCTCATTAACGAAATAAAAAAAAAACTTTTCTTAAATTTTCCACACCTAAAATCTCATCTTAAACCAGTCTACTCAAAATTCCAACTAAAGATTCGTACTCACTAAATATAGGAAATAATTAAACCCTAGTCCACACCATCGTATCGTATCGCTGTCCGCTCTAAGCCGGGTATTCATCACTGTAGTCGGGACTTATATTTTATGATCGCGTGAAATGCCTTGTCATTTTCACGGTGACGCGACAGGCGAGTACAAAAGTGAATGTGTTCTAGTTTTTTTTTGTTTCTCTTACGTCCGCTGTCCGTTTTTTTTTTAGAGTGTAATTTGAAATGTGATGCTATGTGTTTTTGTTATTTTTTTTTTATTTGTTTTTAGAAGCTTTAGTCGTGATTTGATTATGACACTTTCATTATACACTTGAGTGTTACACTAGATAATAAACTAAGGTTCTTATTTTTGTCAGCAAATCAGCATTGCCATCCAGCGTGGCAATGCTGCCAGCGTTCTGGGCACTTTTCCCATTAATATCGATGTGAATGAATTTTTTTATTACGCCTATATGTACACATCATGAACTCTTTATAAAAAAGTATGCTGATTATCGTTCAACATTTTTTTTTAATAAAAAAATTGTGTTCACTTCCAAAAAAATAATAACAAAATCACATTCAAAGTAATTTAAAAATTGCATTGAAATAAATTAAGTTGAGTATTGCATTGAAATAAATTAAATTGAAACACGAAATATCAATGTATTAAATTAATTGTGTTTAATTTAAATCAAATATAATAATTTAAATCGGAAAGTATAATTGGACGAAAATACCACAGCAGGAAATTTGTTCCAGTCCTGAAGGACTGCATGCAGTATAAATGCTTACTTTAGGGCAAAGAGGTTTCAACAACATAAAAGTGGATACTAAACCGCTCGGGTTAGCTCTGGTAAAAAAGTGATGGCGGAATCAAGTTATGCAATTCTCTTGCACACCCTCCAAAATGCATCCTGTAAAATACCGATAGAATAGTATTGAATACATAAAATTGCATTGAATATATTGCGAGTATCACAAAAAAAAATGAATGAATTTGTATAGGTATATCGAATAATGCGGTCGATAGAAAAAAAAAGGAGATTTTGGAAGAGGACTATGATGCGTAGCTTGGTGGTTGGTCAATGGCGTACAAAGGCGATCAATCTTTGTGAGATAGATTACAGCTCCAATGTATTAAGGCAATGTCTGAACAGTCTGACCGTACGCCTGCGTTTCAGGCTTTGTAGATTGGATTTAACTAATTTAAATCACCTATTAGCCACTTTGCACGCCTTCCCATTACGTTCAAAGCTGATTATTCATTAAATCGAAAAAAAAAAACTTTAACTCATAATGAATGGCCTTTGTAGAAGAGATACTACAATTTTTCCAATAACACATGCGAACTACACTATCAAACGCTGGAGAGTGTTTAGCATGAATTAACAGTAAAATAAATATATATTTTAATAAATTTATTTATTGTACTAATAATAACCTAAATAAACTACAAAGGCACTAATATTTACAAATGATTTATAATAATTGATGAACACATAATAAACATACTTTGAACCATAAAAATGATATATCTTACTTTTTAAATTATAATTATAAAATAATAAAAATATTTCTTCGTAGACGTGACTGAAAATTTAGTGATAATTCTATGACCACAGATTATGATTGATTATGACCAGATAAGACAGAGACTATAAGAATGAAATAAAAAGTACTAATAAAAAAAAAATAATTAAAAAAAAACAACTTTAATTAATTAATTTCAATGAATGTACATATTTTGAATATAAACCGAGTAAAAACCAAAGGAAGAAGACATTTAACCGAAAAAAAAACAAAACGAAAAACAATCTTCGGAAACACTTCTGTAGCCGATTGTACGTCTCCTTGACGCGTCTGTGACGGCCTCGTAACGAGATTTACGCTTTAAAAGGATAATAACTAAAGTGAAAGCGTTGTATAATAGGTTTTATACCGATAATTGTTTTAAATTATACGTAGTGTAAAATTATAACGGTAAGGCGATTAAAACACGGCACCGCGCATCGCTTCAACGGCGCGCACCGTTCCCGCGCGCCTCAAGGAGTTGTCAGCAAACTGCAGGGGCCCTACAGGGTCGAAGCCTCCTGGAGCCTAGGGTGGTGCAAACTGTTACCTCGACTCTAGGAATAAGGCAAGGAAGGTACAGGGTAGGTTTTTTAGTCAGTAAGAGTCTGACACTGGTCTCCCGCTTTGCCCAAGAGCGGGTGTCGTCATACGATGATTTTCACCTACCATAAAAAAATAAAAAAAACCGCGCATCGCTGCGGTTGGCGGTGAAGCGGATCTCAAGTTGTATTGGTCTCTAATCAATCCTTTACCACCACACGTATACCGCCTGACCGCGCGATCGAGCGGACGAAAACTGCTACACAGACACCACACTCCGCGGCGGACCGCGGTACCGTGTGGTAATCGCCTTAATAGATAGTAATGGATTAATTTGATTTTAAATGCGCTTAACCAAAATTGTACCGCATAAAGGCATTGTTCAAATTTGTCGTTTGGCTGCCAAAATATTGCGTAAATTGTAAAATGTGCTTTTTAAGGTTCCCTAACTCATAAATGATAGAAATAGAACGGTTATAGGATTACTTTATTGTATGTTTGTATGTCGGAAGACCATTTTTTCGAGACTGCGTAAAGTTATCGAGTTGAAATTAATACTATATATTTAAATTTCTAGTTCTTGTAAGCTGTAAAAAAAATAAACTTCTTAGGTAAAGGAGAAAAAATGTGGATGTTTATGTTTATATCGCAAAAAAACGTACACACTCTCAAAGGGATCTAAATTCATAGGGAAGTTATTGTTAACTTAGAATCCTGAAATTTGACATGAAGCAAAATCAGAAGAAGAGAAGAAGTTTTTTTATTGTTATTTTTGTTCTGTTTTATTTGTGTTGTTTGAATTATTATGGAAATAGACATATTTAGCCTGAATAAAAAGAGTTAAGTAGGTACTATTATTAATTCCTTTATTTGCTCTCTCTACATATTATGGCATATATATTTAAATGCTTCTTAAAACACATTATTTAAAAAAAAAAACATTAAAAAATGTGTTTTAATTTCACCTTTTTTCTTTTACAAAGCACCGACACCAGCAGGGTTCAAGGTAGCGGTTGGTAGGGCTCTAGATACAGGAACCCCCTCGCAATACGAGCCGTGTCGGGGAGTACTGCCTTCTGTGTAAGAACCTCGATCCAACCGCGCAACGACCACTTGGACAGATGGTTGTCGAAGCTTTTGGTTATAAGGCCACTGGCGGTCACAATTGTTATTGTGAAACCATTTCAAATCTACACGTCTGCAAGAACGTTTGCTACCGAAACTTGAGTAAGTTTTTCTTTTTTTTTATAGTTGGAAAAATCATATAAATACCTAATGACAAATCCTGCCCTTGGATTTTTCCTACCATAAAAAAAATGGTTGCCTGTAAAGTCGGTTTTACGGGCGAAGATTTTACGTGACAACGTCTTTTTCTCGGTAGAATATTTATTGATATGAATATAATTAAATTGCACAATAGGAACAAGGAATTGAATGAAAATAAGAATTGCACAAATTTTAACTATAGAAATATATTTTGTTTACTAAAACATTGCATGCAGTCGGGCCTCTCTCTCGTTCGGTGACTCATCGTAACGTTACCGAGCGTTACACTTTTTCATAAGTGACTCCCAGCCGCAACCTAATTCCAATTCCTAAACCATTCCTTTTTAGCCTTTATACCTGGGTCGGACCATCCTTTCAGAAATCGGACCGGGGCTCCAGTAGGTTTCGGCTCTGCAGTTGGGCGTCTTCATTTGCAGACAACTCTTTGAGGCGCGCGTTAACAAAGCGCGCCGTTGACGACTTGGGCTTGGTCCGGACTGTTAGTAGACGACTGGTCGGTGAGCTACGCATTGCTCGCCGTTCGCAAGCCCAAGCCTATGGTGGCTGGAAATCGGGATCGGAATCCCGGCGGCGTCTAGGGCGTGTGCACCTTTGCTTTATTTGATCAGCAACTTATGTTGGTTTAGATTTATTCATTATAGTTTTCGTAATAGGAAACATATTTAAAAATTATTATGAAGTTAATGGTAGAACTTGTATCAATCTTGCTGGAACTGGGTTAGGTTTGGACAATATTGTTTGTACGAATGTTTTTTCTTAGAAAAATAAGTTTTAGTAGTGAATCATCATCTTCCTGCCCTTGTCCCATTTTATTTGGGGTCGGCGCAATATGTCTTTTTCTTCCATTCTGTCCTGTCACCCGTCTCGCTATCACTAACTCCTCTTTCTTTCATATCCCTTCTCACACAATCCATCCATATTTTCTTTGGTCTCCCTCTCCCTCTCCATCCATCCACATGTATACTCATGGCTTTTTTTGTAACATGCGTTTCATCCCGCCTTTTTACATGGCCGTACCAAGACAGACGGTTCCCTTTCAACTTTTCAGTCACTGGCGCCACTTTCAAACTTCCTCTAATATACTCATTTCTCACTTTATCCATTCTCGTCACACCACACATCCATCTCAACATTCTCATCTCTGCTACATGCAATCTCTTTTCATCCGTCTTTTTCATAGCCCAACATTCTGACCCATAAAGTAGGACAGGCCTTATTACGGACTTGTAGATTTTACCCTTCAACTTGAGGGGCATCCGTGGGTCGCAAGTTGTTCCAGTGACCTGTCGCCATTTCATCCATCCTGAGTTGATCCGATGTGCCACGTCTCGGTCTACCTCACCATTCCCTTGGATAATCGACCCAAGGTACCTAAAGTCGGAACAGATTGGTATGGGCGTTCCAGCGAGAGTTATGGGCACAGGACTAGAGAGACCGCCAAAATCGCAGAACAGGTACTCGGTTTTAGTTTAATTTTAGGCCAACACTCTCCAGTCTTTGCCACCACACCTCCAATCTGCTCTGGACCTCTGGGGCACTCTCGGCAACCAGCACAATATCATCGGCAAACAGCATACACCAGGGAGCCTCTTTCTGAATGTCCGACGTCAGAGCGTCCATTATTATCAGGAAGAGGTAAGGGCTAAGAGCCGACCCTTGGTGTAAACCGACAGCCACATTGAAGTTGTTAGTGGTGCCCGCTGCAGACCGGACTTGTGTACTGCAGCGACTATACATCGCTCGGATCAACTGCACATACTTCCCAGGCACACCTTTCTCCTTAAGGGCTCACCACAGAACCTCACGAGGTACCCGGTCGTATGCCTTTTCGAGGTCAACGAATACCATGTGCAAGTTTTTATGTGCACCTCTGTATTTTTCGCACAACTGCCGTATAGCAAATATGGCATCCGTTGTACCACGACCGGGCATAAAACCGAATTGGTTTTGTGAAATTTCACTCTCTTCTCTCAGCTGCCGTTCAATAACTTTCTCCCATACTTTCATGGTATGCGACATTAGCTTTATTCCTCTATAATTGTTGCACTCAAGCACATCACCTTTGTTTTTAAAGATGGGCACCAAGGAACTGTTGCACCATTCATCAGGTATGGCTTCTTCCTGCAACAGCTTATTGAAGAATAAAGCTAACCACACCCATCCATCCACTCTCAATAACTTCCACACCTCAACTGGTATTCCATCCGGGCCAATGGCTTTACCATTTTTCATTCCATTCACTGCTTCCCTGACTTCCTCCATACTAACCATTCTCACTAACCCCACATTCACTGGTTTATTCTCTAAAACCCCACTCCAATTATTTTCTTCATTCATAAGTCTTTCAAAATATTCCTTCCACCTTTCTTTGATTTTTTCATCATCAGATAGAACCATTCCCCTTTCATCTCTTACACATCTTACCTGGCAAACATCCCTCGCCTTTCTTTCTCTCATTCTAGAGAGCCGGTACAGCTCTTTCTGGCCTGCAGGACTGTCTAATGTATCATACAGTTTGTCCTGGGCTTTTGCTTTTGCTATTGCCACGGCTCTCTTGGCTTTTTTCTTTAAAGCATCATACTCACTCTTTCTTTCAGCTTTCAAACTAACATTATCTGTTTGTACACACTGCCATTCCTTGAATTTTTTCTTCTTTTCTTTCAATACATTCTGAACTTCTGTCGACCACCACCATGTATCTCTGTCTATTGTGCCCTTTCCTCTCGTCTCTCCCAAAATATCTTTCGCTGCTTGCATTATACACCCAGCCATCTCATTCCAGCTTTAATTTATACTTCGATCATTCATGTCTCCCATCTCTATCATTCTGTCCACCACTCGCTCTCTGAACTTCTTCGCGCAGTCATTCCTCTCTAACCTGTGCCATTTTATTCTAGGGGGCGGGCGCTCTTTGTTTTTCCTACAATGAATTTGAACCACTGATGTCATAACAAGGAGTCTGTGTTGCGACACTAGGTCTTCTCCTGGCAGCACTTTGCAATCCATTACATACTTTAAGTTGTTGCGCCGAACTAGAAAGTAATCTATTTGTGTCTTATGATTACCACTTTTATACGTGGCCAGGTGTTCATCTTTTTTCTGAAACCACGTATTGGCTACTGCTAGGTCAAATGCAGTAGCGGATTGCAACAGTGACTCTCCTTCATTGTTTGGATTTCCGAAACCCCATCCGCCATGTATGTGTGTCATCAGCCTTTGGTGAAGACGGAACGTTATTCTTTTTCGTCTCGGTTTTTAAATGAAAAAAGTGGTAAAAGTGGACATTGTAGTAAGAATATACCATTAACTTAAAGCCAGTGGAGTTACTTATAAAACTGTGTAATTTTATAGTGATCGGTTGAGCCGATGCTGAGTTATAGTGAAATTAAACTGTGGAAAAAAACTAAAAAATTTAAAAAGTGTTAATAACGAACTGTAACCCTGACCTACGACAACCCGCGCAGCGCTCGATACCTCCCGCGCTTACCGCCCACGTCCCCGTTGTCGCCTGCGCATTCATCACTTAGCGCGTAGCGATAGCTAATTTCGACGTTATAAGGAAAGCTTCGTTGGCGGAGGTGCGTAAGCAGCATCTATAGTGCATACCGTGGTCACTGGTTCGATCCTGTACAAGCCGGAACTTTTTGTAAATTGCTTGGTTTGTAAATCAAAGTTTATAACATAAATAAGGATGTCTGGTAATTGCGGCGCTTGTGGTTCGTTCATAATTGATTGTTTTATGGAATGTGCCAATCATAAATGCATGAAAAAATATGATATAGCCTGTCTCGAAATACACAAAGATGTGTTTAAAACATACACCCAGACGTATAAAAAGAAGTGGTTATGTCCAGAATGTATTTGTGCTAAGCCAAAAGGAGATAATAGTGAAACCCCGGTCCGCATCAACGTCCCTAATTTTAATGCCACCACTCCTATAAACAATGTAAACAGTCAGCGCGGAAGTCAGACCCGGTATTCACCCATGACTATGGATTCCGATTCCCTTTTACTCGAAGAATTGAGGGATTTTAAAGCTGACATGATAACTCGCATGGACAACCAGGCAAAAGCGATATCGCAGTTACTGAATCAATTTTCTCGAACAACAACTGAGCTGGGCTATATTATTGAAAGGATAGGAGTGCTCGAAGAAAAAGTAGAAGCTAAGCTAAACCAAAGTCATGAAAAAGCTGATATTCCTCAAAATCTTCCTTCTACACCGTCTTTTGCCGAAGTTGTAGGTCAACAGAATAAGTTCAACGTTTCCAAAAAAATGCTTCATACCGACATTAAATCGCAAAAGGTAAACAAAAGTGGGGCCACGAAATCTACCGAAATTGTGCCAGAAAAAACGTTGTGTAGTACTGGCTCAATTGCGACTAGTGAAACATCTAATGAGGAAGTGGAGAAGATTGAACATAGAGGGATGACTGTTGAAAATAAAAAAAATTACAGGCAACTTAAAGAGGTCAAAGTGGGAACAAACACGGAGTTGAAAGCGATTCAAGTTACTGATCGGAAAAAGTATCTGCATGTTTGGCGGCTGCATCCGGAGACTGCTCTTGAAACCATAACAGATCACGTGAAAAAGGTATGTGGATCTGATGTTTCAATTAAAATAGATAAACTCAAACCCAAAATTGAAAGGGATTATTCGTCGTTTGTTATTGGAGTGCCTGAAAAGTATTTCGATAAATTGAACCAAAGTGAAATTTGGCCTATGAATGCAGAATTCAGTGAGTGGATTTGGTTTCGGAACTCAAAAAGAACAAAACCAAACATATTATAACCATAACATCGACATATTCTATCAAAATGTACGAGGTCTACGAACTAAACTGGATGATTTTCGAAGCAATATAGAATCATGTCAATTTGATTTATGCGCAATAACTGAAACTGGTTGCAATGATTCTATTGAAGATCCTGAAATAATCCCCCCGGGATATCAAATACTTCGTTGCGATCGAGCGGATGGTCGGAAGCAGGGAGGAGCGTTTTTAGTGGCCACACACCGATACGAGCTGCGACAGGTACAAGTCGAGGACGCGTCGATAGATACCTGCGTTTTCGAAATGGTTAGTGCGACGGTTTATAAAAAAAACAGGTTTTTGTTTCTATGTTGTGTTGTGTACATACCACCAGGGAGTTCCGAGAATGACTACTTGACTTTATTTAGGTTAATTGAAAAGTTATGTGATAGATATAAAGAAATAATTGTTATCGGTGATTTTAATTTGTATTCGTGTCCTGTGAATGTTAAAAATTATTATGAATGTTTTGTGTCCTATTGCGAATTTACTCAGAGTAACTTGGTACCAAACTATCTAGGTCGGCATTTGGATTTGGTTCTGAGCACAGATTCTGTCAGGGTTTCCGTGGTGGCGGCCGACGATGCGCTCGTGGCCATCGATGCGCATCACCCGCCACTCGCGATCAGCGTGCATTGCGCGCGCGCGCGCCCCGCGCTCGCCTCACCCGCGCCCGCGTCTTCACCCAACGGTAGTCCCGCAGCGCGTAGTGCGCGACCGCAGTGGAACTTTTATAAAGCCGACTATGAGTTGTTGTACTCAATGCTGACTTCCACTGATTGGAGTATAATTTATGACATGCATGATTTGGAGGAGTTGTTAGACATTTTTTATAATAAACTGACGGATATTTTAGATAGATGTGTACCACGGAAAAAACTTAAACATGGAGAGTCTCGATACGTGTATCCCGAATGGTACACCGCGGACATCATAAAAGATATAAGGAAAAAAGCTAAATTTCATAAAAAGTTCAAAATAACAAAGCTTAGTAGCGACTACTTAGAATTCTCTAAATGCAGAGCTAGTATTAAAAAATCAATAGAAACGGCACACAGGCAACACAATCTTAGAATACAAGATCAATTTTCAAAAGATCCAAAATCATTCTGGCAGTACATTAGGTCTAAACGAAGTAGGGTAAACAGGCAGGCTATCGTGAAGCATGATCAGCCTCTTTCCGATGAGGAGTCAGCTCGGGAATTCGCTTCCTTTTTCGAATCGGTGTACAACAAAGAGCGGCCGCGGCTGGATCCCCAAGTGGCGGACGCGGGGGCGGGAGCGAGCAGTGCACGAGTGCATATCGAGGCCCTCAATCTTCAAGACGTGAGGCAGGCACTCAACAAACTTAAGCCAAAACGCTCATCTGGCCCCGATGGCATTCCAGCTTTTCTGTTCCGAGACTGTGGTAGGGTGTTGGCTGAGCCTTTACGACATATTTTTAACACATGTTTAAAACAGGCAACATTTCCACCTAGGTGGAAAATTACTAGAGTGATTCCGGTTCCTAAGGGAAAGGCGGGTCCAGATGTCAGTGGCTACAGGCCAGTGGCAGTGTTAGCGACGCCGGCAAAAGTGTTCGAGTCTGCTATCCAGTGCTGCCTGCAGGCTCAAGTAGGCGCACAGCTAGCGGACGCACAACACGGATTCCGGCCGGCGCGCAGCACTGCCACTAATCTGCTTGATTTCACGACGCGGGTGGCGTCGGCCGTCGATGCTGGTGTCCAGGTGGACGCAGCATACTTTGATTTTAAAAAGGCGTTCGACACTGTGGACAATGACGTACTGCTAATGAAGCTAGCAAAAGTAGGTTGCACGCTGCAACTTTTAAATTTTTTTGCTAGTTACTTAAAAGACCGACAGCAGTACGTTGACTACAACGGGGTCGAGTCAGAGCCATACTATACCAGGTCAGGAGTGAGTCAGGGCAGCAATTTGGGTCCTCTTGAATTTATTTTAATGGTAAATGACTTACCAGAGGAGGTCAAACATAGTCTATGTTTATTGTTTGCAGACGACCTTAAATTGATGCGTGAGATCAAACACGAGTCGGACTGTGATCGTTTGCAGGAAGACATAGACCGAGTGGTTGAGTGGAGCCAAAAGAACAAACTCTATTTCAACACAGCTAAATGTTCAATAATGACATTCACGCGAGCAAAGACTACAATAGCCTATGAGTACAAAGTGGAGGAAGAACCCATCCCGCGAGTGTCTCAAGTACGAGATCTGGGAGTACTATTTACACCAGATCTTACATTCCGGGATCATATAATTAAAATTTGTAAGAAAGCGTACAGAAACCTTGGTTTTGTGCTGAGACAGTCGCGGGAATTCACTAATATCACTACGCTCAAGGTACTTTATGACGCCTTAGTACGGAGTCACTTGGAACACAGTGCGGTTGTATGGGCTCCTCATGAAGTGAAGTACAGTGTCATGCTGGAGCGAGTACAAAATAAATTCACTAGACACTTGTATTTCAAACTCTATGGGGTTTACCCATTTTACCCACTGATGTATCCTACACTGTTTGTGCTGGGTATGGTGGGGTACAACGAGCTCAGAGTGCGCCGGGAATTCACACTCGCGGCATATGCAGTGAAGCTCCTGCGTGGAATAGCGCACAACCCGGGTGTGCTGCGCCATCTGAAGCTGTGCGTGCCTGACCGGTACGTGTGGAGGCGACGGCGGCCGCCATTGCTGGCCGTGCCTACTACCAGAACCAACCTGCTGTCAAAAGCACCTCTCACACGCACAGTGCGTGTATTAAATGAAGTGCATGAGAGGGTAGACCTATTTTCGTGTCACTTGAGTGAATTCGCAAGAGTTTTATTAAATTTAGTTTCTTATAATTAAATAGTACGAGCAATATTCTGCAATAATTAGTTGGCATTTTTAATTTGATTTTTAATTTGTTTTTAGTATTATTATTATTTATTATTGACATTTTTAATTTGATTCTTTTTTTTTTACATTATTAATTTGTTTTTTATTTTTTTGACATTTTTAACTTGATTTTTTATTTTGACATTTTTAATTAGATTTTTTATTATTTGATTTTTTATTTTATGGCTTTTTGAATTTTGAATAATTGTTTTGACATTTTTTAATTTGAGATTTATTTTATTTTTATTAATGTATAATTTCTCGTTTTTGTTTTATTAGGTACTTTTTTTTTTGGAGTTTTGATTTTAATAGTATTTTTGTAATTTATATATATATTTTTTTTTTTTTTTTTTTTGTAAACCACTGTCGCATTAGGTTAAGCCTGTAAGGATAGGGTGTATGTTTTTAAATAAATAAATAAATAAATAAATAAATAAATAAATAAATAAATGTACTCTTTCGTACATACCTCTCATTCTTCCCACATGTCCATTAAAATCACCTCCCACTATTAACTCTTCATGTACAGGGATGTTCATTAAGGCCGTATCAAAATCCTCCCAAAACTTCTCTTTCACCGTTTCATTACATCCTACTTGTGAAGCATACACACTAACTACATTCAACATAACATTCTCTAACATAACTTTCACAACTCTAATTCTATCATTCATCCTACATATGTACTTCCATCACGCTTTCTTTCAATTTGCTATCTAACACTACTCCTACACCATTTCTTTTGCCATCACTTCCACAGTAGTAGAACTTGTATCCTTCACCAATTTCTCTCGCTTTTGTTCCTCTCCATTTAGTCTCTTGTAAGCACGCTACGTTTATTCGTCTTCTTTTTAATACATCCGCTAACTCTCTGGCCCTTCCAGTCATAGTCCCTACATTCCAACTTGCATACCTCAATCTCATTTCCCGGGCTAACTTCTTACGTTGCACCCGCCCGGGATGGTGCAACAACCCTGGTCCATTTCCCACAGGACCCGGGTGCTGCCCCTGCGCGTCGCCTGCGGGGTACGCCCTAACACTATCACGCATTCCATACATACTTGTCATATTGCTAGGTGGTTTGGCTACTATTTTACAGCCGGCCGCCTGCCTGACGCTAACCCTCCTTGGGAATGCTATTGTTGGTAGTTTAACCGACCCCACGCGGTGACCTAAAGTGCTTATCAGTACGCACGGCCTTAAAAATGTCCCTTAGTCGCCTCTTACGACACCCACGGGAAGAAATGGGATGGTGGTATTCTTTACGTCCGGCACCATACGGAAGTTTTAGTAGTGAATAAGGATCGTTATTTATTTGTTTATCCATATTTTATCACATGTTTGTGTGATGATCATTTGTTCCGTGTCTAGGTAAAATTGATCTTTAATAAGTATGTATTTAGAAAGTACTCATAGCATAAGACCTGTTTAGTTTGGGATTAGCCCAGCTTCGTACGGGTACAATGCTGATATTAAATTTGTGGTTGATATGTATACAGGACAGAGTGGAAGAAAAAAACATGTTGCACCGACCCCAAGTAAAATGGGATAAGGGTAGGATGATGATGATGATGTATACATATCAACCTTCCTCTTGAATCACCGTATTAAAAAAAAAACCACATCAAAATCCGTTGCTTAGTTTTAAAGATCTAAGCATACATAGGTACAGACAACGGGAAGTGACTTTGTTTTATACTATGTAGTGATTATACTGTTTAATGTTCCATAAGTATAATCTCGATATTTAAAAGCGCTGTGCTTTTAAATATCACAGTATAAATATGCTAAGCTAGCGCTTTTTTCGCATCGCACATTATTTTCTTCTTTTGGATATACTCGTATATAGTTTTAATAACTTTTTGCTCGAGGTAGAAATGAAAATCACCTCTTCATTGCTTATTTCTCCATTTTCTTTTTTGTCTCTTGTGTGTATTTTTCCACAGTCTAGTACAATTATAACACACAGTACTTTGTATCATAAGCAAATGAAATTTCATTATTTTTCTGTTTTATAACGTTTTCTCTCACTAGGAATTAATCCGATACCGTGGGCGAAACCATAAAGTATATATACCCAATTATAAAGGTTCCTTACAAACTACTTATGAAAACAGTTCAATTCCCGATTTGAATTATGAAGGTTTTTTCAAAGTTTCTGATGTAACTACAAATTTATAGTACGTTCTTTAATTCTAGACTACGATTTGACAACTCAGAATGTCACACTCTAGAAATATGTTCCCAATTTTCTGGAGTTTGACTTTTTAAGTTGTCAAATCGTAGTCTAGGATTAAAAAATGAACTAAAGAATTTTTAGATTTTTATCTGATGCTTGTGCTGAGAGAGACCTAGCTAACTGCCAAATTTCAGAATGATAGGTCAACGAGAAGTTACTGCAATTTTTTTTGCGATATAAACGAAGTTTGATATTTTCGTAGCTTCAAGGGAGAAACTTGAGTATATGATTTTAATTTCAACTTGATACCTCCACGCGTTCCCGAGAAAAAGAGTCATATTAGACAGTAAGGCGGACAGACAGATAGATGGAGGTACAGAAACCTAAAAGGACCTTTTTCCCAACCAACTTGTTTCTTGGTAACTGTCCAGACCGAGTCCAAGTCGTCAACGGCGCGCACCGTTCCCGCACACCTCAAGGAGTTGTCAGCAAACTGTAGGGGCCCTTCAGGGTCGAAGCCTTCTGGAGCTGCCGGTTTGTGCGAAACTGTTACTGCGGCTCTGGAAATAAGGCAAGGTACGGGGTAGGTTTTTTAGTCAGTAAGAGTCTGACACTGGTCTCCCGCTCCGCCCAAGAGCGGGTTTGTCATTTGATGATTTTCACCTACCATAAAAAAAAACCAACTTGTTTCTTGGACTCTGCAAAAGAGTCGAAGCCTACTGGGGCCCAGGGTCTCTTTCTGAAAGGAAGGCTTGGTCCTAGTGCGAAGGGCAAAGAAGTAACAGGGTGGGGTATTTAGTCAGTAAGAGTCTGACACTGTTTCCCGCTCCGTCATTGGATGATTTTTGCACACTATAAAAAAACCAACTTGTTACTCGGTCATGCTTGCTTACATATATCATACCACAAATGCCGGATAAATGTGATTTTAAGATAAAATAATGTAACTTTCCAAAAACGGACAAAATATCTTAGTAGGTCATCAGCTACTAATTAACCCATTTAATTACTGAACTTGTGAAACCAGAAGCATTAATATTTATCTCAAATCTAGCTCTCAAGTTTTCCAGGAATTTCTCAAAGCTATGCGATAATAATTTTATTTCGTTATCGTATTCCAAAGTGCAGTTTCCAGTGACTTTAAAATAATATAGTTCAACGTAATATGGCCTGAAAAATTGGGCAGGATTCCAAACTAGGTTAATTAAAAATTTTATAATGTGTGTGTGTAAAATTTTAAAACTGAGAAATTCGTAACAAAGGTGAATAAAAAAAAAAACATACACTTTGGATTAGTACCTACTTAACGTTTTCATCTTCTTTATTATTTTCTGTCATTTGTCAAAATTTCACAAATTCCATTTTTCTTTATTTATTCTTCACATTGTTTGCTATGTCTCGTGTCACATGGAGTCAGCGTAACACATTTTTTTCATTTTGTTTTGTTTGAATGCGAGTATCCATACTCGCCTTCCATCGAGTTGACCGATGGTAGAAAAGAGTTTGAGGAATGAAATGAAACTCATGCAATATTTACTTAGTCCATAGTTTTGACTATTGTTATTACTTTCACCATAACTTTGCCTTGCTGCTATGAGGCACTTCGAACACACGGCGGTATCTACTATCAGTTGAGGTGTGTTATCATTACTAATATTCTCAAAGCGTCAAGGAGACAAGCAGCTGCTCCATAAAAAACCATGAAGGCTAAGAAGGAATGGGTTTTTTATGGTAGGTAAAAATCATCCAATGACTAATCCCTTTCTTGGGCGGAACGGGAAACAGTGTCAGACTCTTACTGACTAAACTACCTACCCCGTTCCTCCCTTGCCTTCTTCCCATTGTGACGCTTTCGGCTCCAGGAGGAAGAAGGAATGAGGTGGGTTTTTAGACAGTAAAAGTTTGGCACCCCCCATCTCCCGCTCCGTCCAAGAACAGGAGTTATCATTGGATCATTTTTGCCCACCTAAAAAGTAAAGCTCACATTAAGCTCAAACGCAAACCCACCAATAATACAAAAAAAGAACAATCCTAACTTTAATCCAGCAAAACATTTCAAATAATTCTATCTCGTTCCAACATACCCCCGTCCCTTTCTAACCCATTTCCTAATGAGCCCCATTCATATCGCGAACGAAATGTATCGTCAGCACTAGCCGATGAAATTCGGTCAAGCGTGACACAAATATTTGATCTGGAACTAAGTTACGGTTTCAATGAGTTGGTGTTTTAAGTTAAATGTTCTGTACTTAATTTATCCATTTAGGTTATTTCAAATATTTTTTTTTTTTTGTAAAATATCTCATGTTTTTGGATGATAATTATGATAATAATATGGTAACTGGTAATTAGTGACCGATACTTAAACCGAGTTCACCGAGTCGCCGCCGCTGATGTCCGGCCACCGTAGACGCGGGCTTGCGGACGGCAAGCAATTGGTAGCTCGCTGTCCGCCCATCCGGTAACCGTCCGGACCGAGCTCAAGACGTCGACGGCGCGCACAGTTCTTGCGCGCCTCAGGGAGTAGTCTAACCAACTCTAGGGGCTCAGCAGGGTTGAAGCCTTCTTGGGCCAAGAGTTGATGCGAAAACGGAACACCGGGGCCGTGAAACTAAGGCAAGAAGGAACGATGGGTTGTTTAGTCAATAGAAGTCTGACACTGTTTCCTGCTCTGCCCAAGGGATACACCCAATCAAATTGTCATTCAACTAACACAACTGTTAAATTAACAACCGCGATTGTTGAAACGATGCTTAGAAAAAATTTAGTAGTCTATGATGATACATTTGACATGTCATTCCTGTAGAAGATTTGACTACACTGTCAACTAACAAGATGATCAAATCAAAGTCGCTGATCATGCTTTATGCACGTCAATTGACACTTGACAACAGATTTGATACCTTGTTAGTTGATTTTTAAGTTGATTGGGCTCTCAAAAACCAAGTGATAAACTCGCAATTGTTTTAACGATAACAAATCACTTCTAGAGACCAAATTTGAAATCCTTAAAAAGAAACTCGCTCCTCAAAAATAGGACTAATATAGATTTCAAGTTTATTTTTAGAATCTAATCTAAAACAGATCATTTTTTAGGGTTCCGTCCTCAAAAAGAACAAGTTTTCAATGAAAATATTTTTTTTCATAACAAGCTTTTATAGCGGTGGTCTATACTTATATAAATAAAACTCGTCAAGACGATTCACAGGAGCCCAAACTCGACATGGTTGTACCGTTTAATTATAGAGTTCCTATGGCTACCTCGCGATTCCATCATCAGATCAGCTCCATGTCATCATAATATTGCATTGTCATCCGAACTAAACGTGTATACCAAATTTCAGCTCAATCGGAAACCGGGAAATGGATCAAATTTAAGTTGCAAGATTTGATTACAGAACGACAGACAACGGGACAGGTGAAAGTAAATAAAAGCTTGTAAAAATCGGAACCCTTATAGGATCACCTTGTTGTCCGTTTTCCAAGTCTGTCAAGACTATTTATCTTGGGACGTTGTGAAGGTATAGAGATGAAATGAAAATCTTTTTAAAAGATCATCATCATCATCATCAGCCTTTTTAATGTTCCCACTGCAAGGACACAGGCCTCCTCTCTAAGAGAGGGGAATGGGCCGTTATCCACCACGCGGGCCCAGTGCGGGTTGGTGGATGTCACATGTCTTCGAATTTTTGATTCTAGGACATGCCGGTTTCCTAACGATGTTTTCCTTCACCGTTTTGAGAGCAGTGGTGATGAAATAAATTACACAAAGTAATGCGTCTGGCTGGGTTTGAACCCGCGACCTACAACACGTAAGTCAGGGCCGTTACCACTCGGCCACCACTGCTCTCATTATTAGTTTTAAAAGATACGACTGTTTATATAGTAAAAACCATATATTGTTTCAATACCTTCAGAGAAATCAAAATTCATAGGGTACTTTTCGTTGACCTAGAATCTTGAAATTTGGCATGAAGCAAGGTCTTTTAGATTAAGCATAGGAAAAAATCTGAAAACTGCAAATTTGTAGTATGTCACAAAAAAAATTGCGATTCGGAAAATCTTTGTTAGGCAATTCGAGAATTGAAATGTATTAAACTTTTCATAATGTGAGTTTGTACGGTACCTCAGTGCGTGAGTGCGACTCGCACTTACCTGATTTTTATACTTGCCTTTATTGATTCACCAGATCAAGAGCCGACCTAATTTTTTTTTAAATATTCAGACATAGATACTGCAAAGTTTAAGTGGGTGGGTATAATCAGAGTAAGCTTAGGGCTTAGCACTTACCTTTTATTTCTTCTAAAAAATCCGTTATCCAAGGAGTATTTGTTGGCTATAGTAAGTGTGTTGTGGATTTCACTGTATATAAAATACAAGTATTTAACCGCATTTGGCTAGTCTGGAATCACACTAAAAATTTGTTGAAAAAGGCTAGTTGGTAACATTATTTTTGTAATTGATATAAACTAGTGCTTGACTATGAAGATATTTCTGCTTGACCACCAAAGTTCAGTTTTGCTTGCACTCGAAACGAAAATTTTAAAGGTTCGGTTTAGCAAAACGCCGTAATATTCAAGCTATTTTTTTTTACAAGCTTTTTATTAGCTTGCAATGTAACTATATGTATGTTCGGCTCAAATTTTGCAACTCAATTTTGAAGCAGATTTATTCACCCGATTCAGCTGCAATTTTGCATGCTGGTGTAAATCGGATGACAATGCAATATTATGATAACATGGAGCTGATCTGAAGATGGAGCTGGAAGGTAGCCATAAGAGCTAAGCAATAAAACAACTCAACCTTATCGTGTTTGGGCTCATTGGATTTGTATTGACGAGTACTTTGATTCTATGGGGTAATCAGGGTCTGATGGTGGTATTGGAAGGTGGCTAGGAACTCCGTAATACAATTAGATAACCCTAACGTGTTTGTAGTTTTCGGAAAGGTCTTAATGAGAATTAATAACAAAGGTATTATATACCGAGCTATAAAAGCTTGTTATGAAAGATATTTTCATTGAAAACTTGTTTAAAACGAGGCAGGTAGAAATGACCAGGATGGTACTTAACTATAGAGCTCTAACGACACAAGATTATTTCCGAAAAAATAAATTCTAATTCTGAATTGTATCTTAATACGGAGAAGGCATCCAATGACGTCACGAAGAGCATTAATTGATACCGTAAAGACGTCCCCGTAGTCGTTCATTAGTAGATAATTTCTTCTGTTACGTCGTCCGAAGCGTTAAGTGTCCACTAATAGGTGTAGGGTGACTGTGAATAGTGCGGATATTAGGACTTTTCCTGATCCGCAATTTTTTTTTGATACTGGTAGGTAAATAACCACGAAGATTTTTGTGTATAATTTGTTTTTGTGCAAAATCGGTTAGTAGTCTTGCTAAATAAATAATTGTAAAGTTATAATAAACTAGCTTTTGTCAGCGGCTTCGCCCGCGTACATAAAATATAGCCTATGTCACTCAGGAGTAACGCAGCTTTCTATTGTTGCTAAAATTTTTCCAATCGGACCAGTAGTTCCAGAGATTACCCCCTACAAACAAAAAAACAAACTTTACCTCTTTATTATATTAGTGTAGATAGTTCTTTATTTCAGGCTACTAGGACACTAAAAAAATAATCAAAAAAAAAAAAAATAAACTATTATAAATTATATAACTTCAACTGTTAAGTCAATTTATTATTAAAACTACGTCGAAAAAGTATTATTAACAAAAAATATTGAACTTTAAAATTAAATTAATTATTTTTTGTTGAATAATAAAAAAACACAAATTAAACAAAAACTAATTTGTCAAAACATGATGTTATTTTGACAGTTTATCATTATAGAAGCATCAATTACTTATTTTACCTACAAACATTGTATATAACAACAATTCAAATAACAAAAACAGAAAGAAAAGAGTTTAAAAAGGCCTTTACAAAAAGGCAAAATAAATTCAGAAACGCACTATTAATCAAATTTTTTTATAATTATAAAATTAACATTGCAAAAACAGGAGTTTTCAGGTTATTGAAATTGAATATTTAATAAAATGTTTAGGTTAGGTTTGCTTAAAGTAATGAACCCATACGACCAGAACCGTCTAGTACTTTACTTTTAAATTTAAACATTAAATGAATAATGTATGAATGTTTCAATATTATCCGAAATATTGGTCAAGAGAAGCATTTAGCAAATAAGTGTTTGTAAAGCAAGTTTTTTTTTTTTAAATAGAACTTTTATGGGATTAATATACTTTATATTTTATTCTATACTAGCTGTGCCCGCGACTTCGTCCGCGTGGAATAGTTATTTTGGGCATCATATTTATTTTTGCAAACAACCTCCTCAGCTTTATAAATTATAGCTGTTACCCACGACTTTGCCCGTATCAATTTCTGTTATTATTTTAGACAATTTAGTTTTTAAAAGAACATAATTATCTAAAAGTACTTCATAGAGCTACACCCGAACTTGGGCACGCCATAATTTCGGCGGTAAAGAGGGGACCTTTGAGGCGTGATGTCTATCACGGCATCCTCACCTTCCGCATGACGTAGGTTCTCACCGGACATGGGAAGTTCAGGAGATTCCTGCGCGCCGGATTCGTGCGGAAGAGACGCCCGAGTGTCGCCACTGTATGGTCAGCCTGGAGGATACGGTGGAGCACACGGTGGAGGTGAGCCCCGCTTGAGAAGAGCATCGCCGTGTCCTCGTGGGGGTGATCAGCGGCGGCGACCTCTTGCGCTGGGCCTTGGTTCAGGCCATAGTTCGCAGCGAAGAAGAATGGCAAGCGATCGCCTCCTTCTGCAAGGCAGTAATGCTCGTAAAGGAGGAGGCCGACCGCATAAGGCAAAGGCAACAGCGCCCTCGCCGTAGCCGTCACCACCGCGATCCCGCCGATATCCGGTCTCCGTAGACGCTGGCTTGTGGACGGTGAGCAATGGGTAGCTCGCCGTCCGGTTGTCTGGTAACAGTCCAGACCGAGACCAAGTCGTCGACGGCGTGCACTGCACCCGCGCGCCTCAAGGTGTTGTCAGCAAACTGTGGGGCCCTTCAGGGGCGAAGCCTCCTGCAACTGAGGGTTGGTGCGAAAGCGTTATACCGGGGCTCTGGGAATAAGGCAAGGGACGAACGGGGTAGTTTGTTTAGTCAGTAAGAGTCTGACACTGTTTCCCGCTCCGCCCAAGAGCGGGATTCGTCATTGGATGATTTTTACCTACCATAAAAAAAACCCATCAGCGCCGCCCGCAAGCAACCCCTCTCCTCGCCCGCCAGCTAGGCGCAGCGTCAAGTTTTGCACATCATGCATTGCGTGTGAATTTTATATCGGAGTTATTTTAAAATTGTAATATCTTCTAAGGTGTTCATTGAAATTAAATGATGTCAAAGACAATTTGGTTTACAACTACTTACTCTTAATCAACAACACATTTATTTGGATAAAGCTTATATTATTATGTTGACACAACTCTAACAAATAATCGGTAAAAATTTACTAAATTTGATTCGCATAAAAACGGTTCTAGTAAGTTAACCTTAAAAGATAGACATATACTGTCGCGGACATTTTTTTAGATCATTTTAAGAGGAATAATTCTTTCCTACATATTTTTTTGGTATCTTAAACCGTTTTGGCAGCGCACGCAACGAAAGCCCTCAAAGATGAATAATTTTCCCCGTTTTTTCCACATTTTCCGTTGTTTCTTCGCTTCTATTAGTCGCAGCGTGATGTTATATAGCCTAAAGCCTTTCTCAATAAATGATCTATTCAACACAAAAAGAATTTTTCAATTCGAACCAGTAGTTCCTGAGATTAGCGCGTTCAAACAAACAAACAAACAAACAAACTCTTCAGCTTTATAATATTAGTATAGATTGTTTGCGAAATAAATTTACTTTGGTATTTTAAATGTTAAAATTTTGTTATTACTGAACTATATTTTCACCATCATCATCAACCTTTTTTAATGTTTCCACTGCTGGGATACAGGCCTCTCTAGGACAGGGAATGGGACGTAATCCACCACGCGAGCCCAGTGCGGATAGGTGAATGCCACATATCTTCGAATTTTTGGTTCTAGGACATTCCGGTTTCCTTACGATGTTTTGCTTCACCGTTTTGAGAGCAGTGGTGATGAAATAAACTACACAAAGTAATGCGCCTGGCAGGGTTTGAATCAGCACTGCTCTCAATATTTTCACGATATTTTCACCATGTACTTGTAAAACTATATACACAAATCTTGTTTTTTTTTTTTAATTTTATGCTTTTCTATCATCGGGAAACTAGACGAAGGGCGAGTATAAACCTCTACGGTTCGGACTAAGCGTTTCGCTTCGTTTTTTCTTCGGTGTACATAGAAGGACTGGAATCATTTGCCTACTGCGTTCTCCCCATCCGATTATAATCTGGGTGTCTTCAAGGCTAGAGGGAATAGGCTCTTAAGAAACTAGTGTTGGATACTGGTGTAAGTGCTGGTGCTGGATGCGGACAGCACAGGACCTATCGTTGTGGAGATCCTTGGGGGAGGCCTGTGCCCAGCAGTGGGCGTCGCTCGGCTGACATGATGATGATGAAACTAGTGTGCCTCACCGTCATCGATTGCATCACAGCTTACTATTAGGTAGGATCGCACACAAGCTATAGTTCATGTCAAATAAAAAAATAAATAAATAAATAACTTTATAGCTATAGAAAGAGGCAGTTTTATTGTTTGAAGCGTTAAAAGGTATACACTATTTATTTTCAATATGTGTGTAAGTGCAACGTTACACTAAAATCATTCCATTAAGAGCAGCCAACCTGAGGTACATTTTCATACAACCACTCTTACATGATTATGGTGTTATAACACATATTTTTCCAGATATTTTGGATACACAGATATTTTGTGGATATTATCTAGGCTTCTATAGAAATCAAAACATAAATTTATGTAAGAGTCATGAAGTAAAGACCTCTGTAATTCTGCCATTTTACGTGAACTTTGACTCTTCATAATGTAGTCCTACATTAAAAATATAAAAATGTACTTCTATAGAAGCCTAGCCAATTTAATCGAGATTCTAAATAATTATAGGATTTTTTTTTCAAAAATCCTTAAGGGTGTGATAAAAACCCATATATCCTGAAACAAGTTTTGTGGAACATTCCAGTAAATCGTAGAATTACCGAATGCCAGCAGAGTTTCCAGGTGTTAGCTCTCTTTTTTTGCATTACTTTTGCATCAAATATCACTTTGGATTACGTTAAATGAAACAACAAGCTTTTAAACCATGCGCGGCGTTGATGATAGGCGAGTGGGGAAGGCCTACCTTAAGTTTTAATTTTGGAAACCTTTCAGAAACGTTTTTCGAGTATTTCATTTTTTAAATTGAATAAAGTTTACGACAATTGAGAAAAAACGGCGTATCGTTTTTTGTTCAACGCTTTAACGGAAATTGACAATGTATTGTTCTTAATTCGAGTTGAAGTTTTTTGTTCAAAGTCAGTGATATTTATACGGTTGATGAAGTAATGATAAATAGGAACATTGACGTAAAAAATATTGAGGGAACAAAAGGTTTTTGGGTAACACGTTTCCTCTTTGGTAAGCTTTCATTGCTTCTTGAATACGCTCTTACGCTGTTTCTACCATAAATCTTTGGAATATGCTTTCACTTGACATCAAAAAATCTGAAAGTAAATTTTCCTTCAAGCGTAAAATTCGGAACTACTACTTAAAGTCCTTTCAACCTTAGTTTAAGTCTTTGTCATAATAAATGTCATATTTTAAGTTCTGTTCGTTATAATTATTTGATATTTATCACAGTATTTATTAGTTTATAATATCAGCATATATACGTATTTTTCCGTTTATTCAATAAAATACATATATATTACATTTATAAATATTAAAAAAACGTAATACGTATTATATTATTATAAATCACTTAGGTAATTTATATTACAATCTACCTAAAATATCTGTTATTTATTTATTGTCAAACCTACCACAGTGTTGTATTTTTTTTTTAAAGTTTGACTGGTAGAGAAGGCCTTGTAGCATTAAATCCGCCTATGTATACCATTACTGTACATGAAGTTTAAATAAATAAATATCCGTAAAGACTATAAAAGTTCTATGAACGATAGCTCCAACCAAAGACAACGCAAAACAAGGAAGAGTTGCAGTATGTCAAAATGGTCGACCATCCACAGACTGACCTTAACAAACGTCGATTACTTAACCTTGAAAATACCCTTATTGCTATTATTATTGTAGCCACGGATTTCTCCATATACGATGTAATGTCCCAAATATCCAAAGACAACGCATTTCCAAAATACGGAAGAGTCGCAAAAGTCGGAGTGGTCATCCATCTACAGACTGACCTTAACAAACGTCGATTGCTTAACCTTGACATACGTTATGGCTATTATTATTCTAGCCACGAATTCCTCCACATACGACGTTGTGTCCCAAATATCCGACAAATTGGAGACACAGTAGCACGCCAGTTACTGCTCATTAACCACAAGACTGTCCTTAAAGTATCGTGTTACAATACACGTTCGGTGAATACGAGATAGAGCAGGAAAGGTCCACTTTTTGCTGTTCTGTCTTGTAAAAATAAATCGTAATTGGGTCATTCTATAGTGACACATTAAAAAAATATTAGGTTCCGAAAGCGGTTTCCAATGTGTCGTTATAGAAAAAGGTTAGGTTCTGACAGCGGTTTCAAACGTGTGGATATAGAAAATTGTATGAAGGAAACATATTCTCAATATATAAATAATATCCAATTATTTTTATGGTAGGTAAAAATCTGTCAATGACAAGTCACGCTTTTGGACGGAGCGGGTAACTCCTTGTTGAAAACTCCTTGAGGCGCCCGGGCACAGTGAGAGCCGTCGACGATTTGAGTCGGACGATAGGACAGCGAACTACCCATATCTCGTCGTCCGCAAGCCCCGAAAAATTGAGTTCCCTGTTAAGACAACTGCTAGGGCCAAGGCTGCTGAGGGGATTTACTTCCGAAAAGAATACCCGTAATCACTAAGAGAAAAAAAGAAGTAGGTATCAATTCAGTTATAGTATAGCGGCCTTTTAATGTTTCCACCGCTGGGACTTAGGCGGAGACCTGAGTCTTTAAGAGAGGAAATGGGCCGTAATCCACCACGCGGGCCCAGTGCAGGGTGATGAAAGTCATATGTTTTTGAATTTTTAGTTCTCCTTGCGATGTTTTCCTTCACTGTTTTGAGAGCAATGGAGATGAAATAAATTACACAAAGTATGCGCTAACAATCCACTTATAATCCCAGTAATTGGTAGGCTAATATTAATCGAAAGTAATATCGCCTCATTAACTAGGTACCGATGCGTTGACATCGGTAATATTGCGTTTACAAAAGGAAAGCGTCGGTTATGATCTCATTATCAACCTCATTCAATGATCCAGCTCGTTTGATTATTGTCATTTGTTGAAACAGGTGATTGGGGTTTTAATAGGCTTTTATAAAATGATTTTTGGTTGTTTGTAGGATGTGTGTGTGTGATGTAGATACTCACTGGGTAGTAGTTTAGAATCTCCAGGTGTATTTTCCACACACAACACAACAACACAGTTATAATAGAAGGCGCAGATAAGCCAAGCACGAACGGTCTCATAGCAGTGATCACAAAATCTATTACACACAGCAGTAAGTTTCCGCGGATAGATTACGCGAACAACTTTTATTCGGCGCGAGCGCACGTCTGTTTAGCAGGCAGCGCAGATCGTGACTGGTGAGAAACGAATATAAAAACCGGCGGTAGATGGAAATTATCGTCGGCGCGTCATCGACAGTGCGCGTTTCCAATGCGTTACGTCAATTTTCCGTATTGTGTTTAGTGTTATATATGTGTAGTGTTGTTAACTTGGAAATATATATATATGTATGTGTATATATATGCATATAAATAGATGTTGGTGATTTGTATATTTATTAATTAGTCTAGTGTGTAAACTGAATAAATATGTGAGTCACCCACAGATTTTTAGTTGTTTTTAGGGTTTTTGATCTCAAAAGGATAAAATATGGAATCCTTATAGGATCACTATGTTATCTGTTATGGGATCATTTATTAATGTTACTTGAGATAATCCGCTAGCAGGAGCTACTGTTATTCGTAGTGTACCGAAGAAAGCATTTTCAAAGTTAAAACATATTAGGTACCATAATTCAACACAAACGCTATAATGAAGTGTATGAATCTACGTTTTCGATCTAGATCGTTCCTTTGAATTAAAAACCAAGACTTGGCCAAGAAGTTCTGAATGAAAATGTCGTATAAATTTCATAATTGAGAAAGAAATTTCGGCTAATTTGGAGACGAAAATGTAATTGGATGGTTATCAGTTTTTATTTGTTTCTTGGCCAGTGATTTAAAAGAATTGAAAAAAAAAAAAGATATGAATTAAGAGCAGTGGTATCCGAGTGTTAACACCCTGACTTACGAGTTTACAGGTCGCGGTACAAATTAGGCTTAGGCGCACTTTGTGTATTTATTTCAGAGCAGTGGTTACACTGCTCTCAAAACGGGGAAGGAAAATATTGTGAGGAAACTGGCATGTCCTAGAAATAAAATTCGAAAACTGGTGACATTCATCAATTTGCTTTGGGTCCGCGCCGTGGATTACGGCCCATTTTCTTTCCTAAAGAGGAAGCCTGTGTCCCAGCAGTGGGAACATTATAAAGCTGTTTCTATGCTACACTATAAGTGGATTGACACTTGTATTTCTACACTAATATAATAAAGAGGTAAACTTTGTTTTTTGACGTGACAACGTCTTATAAATTGGTTTGCCGGATGACACTTCAAGAAACTGCGTTACGCTCCGCTCATGTTATGCACTCACAATGAGAGTGAGTGAGAGGCACGCGTCCCTTCCACTCGGGCATGGTTAGCCCGCCTAAGAGCGAGAGAGACAGACATAAAAAGTAAAAGGCACACTATTATTTCTTCCTTCTTCCTACTATACGAATGAATATTCACATTAAAATTATTTTACCACTCAAAGTCGTTGTCACGTAAAACTTTCGCCCGTATACCGACTTTACAAGCAACCAATTTTTTGTTTGTAGTAGATAATCTCTGGAACTACTTGGTCCGATTGGAAAAATTCTAGCAGCAATAGCAAGCTGCTTTACTCCTGAGTGACATGGGCTATATTTTATGTACGCGTGCGAAGCCGCTGACAAAAGCTAGTTTTATATAAACTGAATAAGAATCTAGCAATGCCAGTTTGGCATGTCCTAGGACCTAGGACATTCGGAGACATGTGAGATTCACCAACCCGCACTGGGTCCGCGTGGTGGTTTAAGGCTCATTCCTCTAGGAGAGGGAATGATCACAGTAAGAAAAAAAAATCATTTAAAATTTTGTAATTGCTATAAATTATTGCTTGACTGCGATCTCACCTGCGGTTAGCAATGATGCTATCGTTGATGGTGAGGCGCACTAGTTTATTAAGACCTTATTCACTCTAGCCTTGAAGACACCTAAATTATAATCGAACGGAAACTACTACACTCATTTGCATACCTATTTATAAAAATCGTTAAAGAATATTGATTTTCAGTCACTATTTATCCATACTAATATAATAAAGAGATAAAGTTTGTTTTTTTTTTATTTTTTTGTTTGTAGGAGGTAATCTCTGGAACTACTGGTCCGATTGGAAAAATTTTAGCAACAATAGAAAGCTGCTTTACTCCTGAGTGACATAGGCTATATATATTTTATGTACGCGGGCGCAGCCACGGACAAAAGCTAGTATTCAATAACTTAAAATCTCTCAGCTAATCCTAAACAATATAATAACAACACAAATTTCGCTTCAAACCCAACAAAACACTTCTGAAGGAAAACAAATTCAGCTAAAATTAACACAAATCATTAAACCATATCTTCAGAGGAAATAGAGTTAATTTCAACAGCTCTCGCTAACACAAAACAATATTTTCCCCAAATATTATCTCGGAAAGGATAGCGAACTGCTTTCTATAAATTCCTGTAATGCCCACTTTATCATAAAAGCAATTACACAATTTTCAAAATTCTCTAGAAACTTGGCCAATCATTTATCTCTTATACGATTGCTTTTTTGGTGTAATTAATATATCACTTGATACTTATCTGGGATATATACTGATTTATGAATCGTTGGTATTAAGAACCAAAATGGAGTTTCTTGCCGATTCTTGAAGGAAACGACCAATTTGGAACCGTGCACTAGCTTCTGACGTTTTAGAAGTGCCTATGTAGGCCTATGTGAAATAACAACTTTTTGATTTTGTAAAAAGAAATCAAGACGGTTGACTAAGTTTAAATTGATTCACTTGACTATCGTCAAGGTCGCGCATGGTTTAAAAGCTTGTTGCTTTAACGCAATCCAAAGTGATGTTCGATGCAAAAGTAACGCGAAAAAAGAGAGACAACACCTAAAAACTCTGTTGATATTTACTCTGTCGTATTGTACTCGTGTGGTAGAGGTTGAATATAAAAAATATATATATATAAGCAAGAAAATTACTTACCTACAGCAGTAGCAGAGTATCAATAACAACAATGTTATTGTTTTGGTTTCCAACGTTTTACCTCAGAATTTCCACCTTATGACTTTGAACTGCTTGTTTATTTGTCAGTACTACGGTTCCTGTTCCGGGAATTCTGAACTACTGTTCCCAGAGTTTTGGTCACTGTTTCACAGAAAATTGTTTTACAATTCCATTGGTGTTTGAGTCAGTAACTTAGTTATAATCATCAGCATTTTAGCTGAAATTTGTCCACTTTAGGACAAAAGCGATGGAGAATTTTCGGTCTCCTTTGACCCGACGTACATTTTCATACAACCGCTCTTAGGTGATTATGATGTTATTACACACCGTTCTTCAGATATTTTGGATACGCAGAAATCTTGTGGATATTATCTAGTTTTCTACTGAAATCAGAACATAAATTTGTGAAAGAATATTCCAGTAAACATCTCTGAAAATCTGCTATTTTACGTGAAGTTGATTCACCATAATGTCACTCCTATATTAAAAATATTGAAAGTACCCCTATAGAAGCCTAGCCTATTTAATCAAAATTAAAAAAAAAATTAAACGTCCTTAAGGGTTTCATAAAAACAAGTATTTCCTGGAACAAGTTTTGTAAAACATTCGAATAAATCGTAGAATTACCAATTATATGCAAGACCATCTAAATGTGTTAACATATCCATATCAGCTTTCTTATTAATATGCTCCTGGAGTTCTTTTTCTTACATCAGACCAGCTTACCTCTCTATTTCATACCTGCTCAATACAGACGAATCAACCACAAAACCATCTCAACATGAAAGACGGTATGGATATTTTAACGTAGGTATTTAGAAGACCTTGCATAATTTATTAAGTTATAAAAAAATGCACTAACGTTCATCGAAGTTTAGGTAGTATCGCAGTGAAAATCTTTCGCGGTAACGTGCATCGAAGCCAAGTAGTATCGCAGTGAAGATCTATCGCGGTAACGTGCATCGAAGTGTAGTAGCTTCGCAGAGACGGTCTTTCGCCATCGCGATGTTGTAGCATTGTATTAGCGTTCATCGATATTTTGTGCGTCGACATTCCGTATTTTAGTCCTACCACACTACGTTGTATAGTCCCAAGCTAAGCAGAGCTTGTGTTATGAGTACTAGAAAACTGATAAACATACTTTTATATTCTATAGATAAAATACACCCAGATACAGAACAAATGATCGTGTTCATCAAACAAACATTTGTCCTGGGTGTAAATAGAACTTGCGAACTCCAGTATAGCAATCATGGTCACTATCTAACCACTGGACCAACATGCCAGTCAACAATTATCTTCGGAGAAAAATATGTAGTATAGGTACTCGTTATTTTTTAATGCTATAAACTGCGTTATTTCAATCCATTTTTAGGATTCCCTACCTAAGACGGAAAAGACGATTTTGATTTGGTCATCTTACTAATTGACAGCGTAATTAATCAATTTAAATCAATTTAAATTTTTCACTCACTGGCATATTTAGAAAAATCTTTATAGAATATTGAGTTTCAATCACTAATTGTTTACAATAACTTAGAATCTCTCAGCTAATCCTAAATAATATAATAACAACACAAACTTCGCTTCAAACACAACAAAACACTTCTGAAGGAAAACAAATTCAGCTGATCGTTAGTAATGATATCATCGTTGATGGTAAAGCGCACAAGTTTATTAAACTCTTGAGCGCCAAGCAAACGCTGGTGTGAACCACACCTATTATATTTTTATTATGTCTCTAATTAAGATATTCAAAAGGTTCGAAAGTTTAAGGGATATACACCCTTAAGGTTAGCCTTTCTTACTCGCCTAACGTCAACGTCGCGCATAGTTTAAAAGCTTGTTGCTTCATTTAACGCAATCAAAAGTGATGCTAAAAAAAGAAATAATACCTGAAAACTCTTTTAACTTTCGGCAATTTTACAATTTATTCGAATGTTTCGTAAAATTTGGTCCAAGAAATAACGTGTTTTTATTAAACCCTTAAGGATTTTCGAAAGAAACTGACATCATTTAGAATCTCGATTAAATGCACAAGGCTTCTATATAATAGTATTCTAATATATATAATGGAATACTTTTTTGTATATTTAATATAGAAGTACATTATTTAGACTCAAAGTTAACGTAAAATAGCACATTTTCAGAGGTCTTTAGTGGATTACTCTTACACAAATTGATGTATTGAATTCTATAAAAGCCTAGATAATATCCAAAAGATATCTGTGTAACCAAAATATCTGAAGACAAATGTGTATTAACATCATAATCACGTAAGAGCGGTTGTATGAAACTGTACCTTGGGTTGGCCGCTCTTAATAATCTAGTACGTTACTCAAGTCAAGAAGTCAGCTAAATTATAATCAGACGAGAAGACCGCAGCCTGCAGGCAAACTACGCGAGGGATATGTAACACTGTAACATTATTATACAAAGGAGAAAGTTTGCAAGTGTATGTGTGATTACATTTGTAGCTTCTTCACTCTTGAAGAACGTATCAGGTTTGTATGAAAATTAGTACAGGGGTTTTTTTAAGTGAGTAAAAATTTTTCAATGAAATCTCCGCGCCTTCATTATCATCATCAGCCTTTTTAGTGTTCTCACTATTGGAACACAGGCCTCTCTAAGAAAGGAATGGGCAATAAAATAATCAACGCGGGCCCAGTGCGGATTGGCGCACCACTCGGTCAACATGCTCCGCGTAAAAAATAAAAATAAACTGATTAATCATGAAATCTCAAAAACTATAACACCTACTCACTTAACATTTGGCAAGTAGGTTTTTTATAAGGTGTAAACTTCTGCTAAACATGGATTTTACGAAACACCATCCCGTAGGGGATAAGAAAGGCACATAGTATAAAACAAAGTCGCTTCTCGCTGTCTTTTCCCATCTATGTATTAGAACTTTAAAACTACGCCACTAATTTATTATGCGGTTTTTTAATTATTAATAGATAGAGCGATTCAAGAGGAAGGTTTATTATGTATAATACATGCATAATACATTTAATATCAGCACTGCATCCGTGCGAAGCTGGGGCGTGTCGCTAGTATCTTACTAATATTATAAATGCAAAAATTACGATATTTGGATGTTTGTTACTCAATCATGCCAAAACGGCTGGACGGATCTGGATGAAATTTGGCACAGGCATTCGATACACTCCGGAATAGGACATAGGCTACTTTTTATCCCGGAAACCCCAATATCACGAGGGCGAAGCCGCGGGAAAAAGCTAGTACTATATAAAACCCAGCTTCTAATACCTCAATATCTGCAAATGACAGATGTCAGTATATCCGCCGATCCATATACAGTAATGCAACGATGTGTATTCTAGCGGAGTGTTTGGTAAAGGAAGGACGCGTAAATATAGCTTCGATAGAGCTATATACTTTGAGTATACCATATATTATTATTTTTTAAAAGCTTACTTATTTTTTATTGGGGTTTCGTAGCTCAAAAGGAAAATTTATTATACACTTTCTTGTACACCAAGACTAAAACAAATACGACTAAAAAACATACAACCGGCGGCCTTATCGCACTCGGCGATTTCTTCCAGGCAACCCTGTATAGACAGAAATGGCCAGGACACAAAATGGGGTTGCACTTAGTGCAAATACAAAAGTAAAAAAAAACAATATATGAACTAAATAATAAAAAATAGAGAATGGGAAAACCCTTACCTTACAAGATCACTTTATTGGTCCGTCTGTCTATCTGTCAAGACCCCTTTATCTCAGTAGAACAGTTTTACAATCACAATTATACTCAAGTCTGAGATTCTAATGTATGAAATAATCAAACTTTTGAATTACTGAATGAAACAGATATGGCGATTTTTTTGGCCTATCCGCTCCCACTCCTGGGCAAAGGCCTCTCCTATCGCGGGTCTGCGCTTCCTCTTGCCAGTTCGGAAGGAATCTGTCTGCTAGACAGAGTCATCACCATCATCGCGCCATCTCCTTCGTGGTCTACCGCGACCCTGTCGCACTATCTCAAGGCACCAACTTTGTGTTACTTTGGCCTACAGTAAGTTTATGGCTATTTATATCGCAAAAAATACGTATGTTTCGAAACTCTCAAGGGAATCGAAATGAGTTAGAATCCTGAAATTTAGCAAGAAGCAAAGTTTTATAGCACAAGTATAGGAAATAATCTGAAAACTATAAAGTAATTACGTCATGTTGGTCTTTTGAAGAAAGAACCATACAGATTTAAGTAGAACTGTCCAGTCAGTGCAAGCATTTGTCAGTATCCGTAAAGCTCAACTCAGGGCTGCTAAGGAGCTCAACGACTTGACGAACAATACCTAGGAAAGGACATTTGGGTGGGCCGCAGAAAATACTCAATTTGCCAGACGTACAATTAAATTACTGAAAAAAAAAGAGAGAGAAATCAACTGAATCTAGGTACCTATATCATAAATATAAATATATTTCGTGGGCTTGCGACTTTGCCAGATGACCGGACAGCGAGCTATCCATTGCTCGCCGTCCGGTCGTCTGGTAATAGTCCGGGCCAAGCCCGTGGAGGGCGCGCTCTGTTTCCGCGCACCTCAAGGAGTTGTCAGCAAAACCGTAGGGACTCTGCAGAAGGGTCGAAGCCTACTGAGGCCCAGGGTTTCTTTCTGAAAGAAAGGCTTGACCCCAGTGTGAAAGGCATAGAAGAGGTGTTTTGCCAGTAAGAGTCTGTCACTGTTTCCCGCTTCGCCTAAGAGCGGGATTCGTCATTGGATGATTTTTGGCCACAACGAAAAAAAAATTTAGATATATCTTTCTCGTATTTACAATCCATGTTATATATCACGATACTTCTTAAGCCTTTTTCTTTCTTTTGAGTCTGAGTATAAGGAACATTATGAAGCTGTTTATGTTATTATTTATTACTTATGCATAGTATTCAAAAATCCAGTCTCCCAATCTACTCAATATCGGCTATACATGCCAGAATCTCCGCCGATCCATATAAAGTAATGCAGCGATGTGTATTCTTACGGACTATTTGGTATGAGAAGCACGCGTCAATATCTGGAGTATGCCAAATGCAGGCCCGGACGGGAAATGTGTTTCCAGTAGTACACGTATTAAATTTTCTTATTTCTTTTAAAAGCTTGGTCATTGTGTTGGGTTGTTTGAAAGGGTATCGAAATTGGATAGTCTGTATTTTTAATAGTGACATCATTATATTGTTCATCGTCCGCATAATTTATTTTATCATCAGCCTTTTTAATGTTCTCACTGCTGGGACACAGGCCTCCTTTCTAAGAGAGGGAATGGGCCATAATCTACCACGTGGGCTCAGTGCGGATTGGTAGACGTCACAATGTCTTCGAATTTTTGGTTCTAGGACATGCTGGTTTCCTCACGATGTTTTCCTTCAATGTTTTGAGAGCAGTGGTGATGAAATAAACTACACAAAGTAAGCCTGGCTTGGTTTGAACCTGCGACCTACATCTCGTCAAGTCAGGGGCGTCACCACTCGGCCACCACGGCTCTCATAATTAAACATTATTTATTTATTTTTCCTTTAATGTACACCATGAACTAAAAAACATAGGACAAACTTTATAACATAATTGTCATTTCCATCACCATCTCTTTTTTCTGAAATTTTTTGGTCTGGTGTATCCAATACCCAGATAACTAGACCGGCAATTTGTTTAGGTTAGGAAAGGATTTTTATGAAAGAAAAAAGTGAAGTCACAGGAAAAGTGAAAAGCACAGGATAGTACTAAAGCAGAAAAAATATAATTTGTAAAATTTATGTACTGTTATTATCAGCTCAAAAAAAAGCAAGCTAAAAAAAATGTATATCCCTTTCTTTTATAGTACAACCCTCGGCTGCATAATGCACTTGCCTATGACTCGTGCGCATTCCGCAATTGCTGTAAAAACTCTCTGCACCTATATCAAAATGTACGCATATTCGATACTCCTAATAAAAAGCAAGTCCTGCAGTCCAAAAAAGCTACAAAAATCCAGCTACCCTGTCCCAACGAACAATCAAAATCGAATGACAAACGACACATTGGTAACTGGTGCAATCCAGTTTGAACTAGCTCACGGTATATTTATCATAGCACACAGCGTTACGGAGCGAAACGAGAAAATATGGACTTCAGGCACATATTCAAATGTTTGAAAATGTCTTTACTAAAGATTTTGTTTTGTTAATGTATTTGAAATATCTTTGTTTGGTGAAATAATGTAGTTTTAAGTCAAATGCAACTACCACCAGTACTACTATTCGCATTTGACTTAAAACTACATAATTTACCGATTGGATTGTGCTCAGTGGACGCAATTGGTGACAAAGACATCTCTCGCCGGCCCTGGTCTGGAGCGAGGAAGAGTAGCAGGCCTGCTTCTGCGAAGTAGAAATGCTAGTGAAGGAGGCGACTGAACGCGCGAGGAAACAGCCCTCACGTCCTAACCACCGGAATCCCCAGCCCGATTTTTTTACTTTCGCAGACAGCGAAACGGAAGGAAAAAGGGGAGGCCTTTGCTCAGCTGTTGTATTCAAAGTAGGCTATAAAAAAAAAACAGCGCAGCTCGATCGTTGAATGATCGTTTTACTCTCGTGAAAGTTCGATGCGGTACTTACATGAAACATTATCGATTTGAATTTCGTTCATAAACGAAATTAATATCTTTAAAAAAACATCAACGAGTCCAATGACGTGTAGGTTGCTGTCAGCCATTGCGTACTAATTACCTATAGGTCATTGGACTCGCTCAGCTGACATTTTTAAACTATCTGAATTTAGCAGTCAACATTAAAAACTCTTTATAATCAATACAATCAGTCTTCAAAATCAATCAATCTTTGACCCCTGAGTTTGTTTCGGTGTTTCTTCTCAGGGTAGTCAGCTAGGAAACACCGGATTCATCTAGTTTAAACTGCCAAAAAAAAAATTACGTGTAAAAGTGTTTTGAGAAACCTATTTGCAAAAATAAATATCATTTATTAGTTTATTGGTTCCTGTGGTACTACCAAAAAAGATATAGGGTTATGAATTTACATAAAACCTTATTCAAATCATGTTTGACATACACAAGCCTTGTATTGAGAAAAACAATTCCAAGAAATGAACCGAATATACGTTAAGGTATTTTCAGCTCAATATTACATAATTTATTTCATGTCAAGTCTGTTAAGGTTATGTTTTAAATGAGTGTACTAGATGATCTTGATATGTATTATTATTATGTATGTGCGATTAATTCTTGTGTGACAAAACTGTACTCATTTTTTTAGGTGGGAAAAAATCCAATGATATCTCCCACACTTGGGCTTAAGACGGCGTGTCAGACTATTACTGACTAAAACTTAATTCAGTTCCTGCCTTCGCTCCAGGGTTCCAAGGTTCACTTTCGCACAACTCATGGCCCCTGTAGGCTTTGACCTTCCTGGGCTCTCTCATCTTCTTGAGACGCACCTGGAGCACCACGCACCGTAGACGACTTAAGCTCGGTCTGGCCGGTCACCGGATGGTTGGACGGCAAGTTACCTATTGCTGCACTATCCGCAAGCCCATGCCTTTCTTCCGGAAATCGAGATCGCGATCCCTGCGGTTGGGGCATGTGGACTATTCCCTCGCACATGAGGCCTCCTCCTTTGCTAGTATTACTGCTTTTCAGGAGAAGGCGTCTGCTGCCACTTTTCCTTGTTCCAGGACAGAATCGCAGCATTGAAGCTTGACATCACGATATAGATATAGTATGATAAACGACAATTTGCGACAGTAGTCCAACACGAGTGTGGAACCTAATACAGAAACACGCTTGTACGATACGACTACCTACTTAAAGCAGAGTTAATAGAAATCGTACAAGCGTGTTTCTGTATTAGGTTCCATAGTCGTCCCACACTACGGTAATGCGACATACAATTATATATAACTTTTATGTTAAATCAGATATTTTATGAGCGCGCAATCGTGAAGAATCGAAAAGGTCCAAGTTAGGAATATACTTTTAAGATAATTTGTGATCAGAATAAAGTTTGTTTACATTCACACGTAATTTATAAAAATATATGTTTAATTTTTGTTATTGGACTTGTTACCTATGCTTTTGCTATCCTCGTGCGTCTCAATATTTTGAATTGTAGTACAAAGACTGAAAAGTGCATGTGTTGCTGCCGGTGTTGCGTGGATCACATTTTTCTGTTTTTTTGCGAGTTTCGACCCTTCTGCACCCTAACCCTGCAGAAGGGTCGAAGCCAACTGGGGTCATGGGTTCGCATCTGAAAAGTAGGCTCTGGCCCTGGTATATATGGCAACGTAGGAATGGGGTTGGTTGTTTAGTCAGTAAGAGTCTGACACTGTTTCCCGCTCCGCCCAAGGACGGGATTCGTCATTGGATGATTTTTACCAACCATATAAAACCGTTACCCCGCCCTACTTTTTTCAATGATTATACGTAAAGTTTTCCTCAACTGAAACAAAATTAACATGAATACAGAAAGAAATAAGAACATTCGCTCGAAAAATTTCTAACCGCAAAAATTCTAGCAGCATATATGCAATTGGATTGGAGGACTTTTTGCTGTTCATAAACCCAAAATCTCATTAACAAATTTCCAAAAAACCTTGACCAGAAATACGTGGAAAGATATGAAAAGCCGTGTAATTATGTGGGCATACCACCTGGCAGCGAAAACCAGACGTGACTTCGATAGCAAAAATGTAAATTTCTGTAAAAATTGGTATGTCAGAGAAAGATTCAGAAGTACAGTTCAGGTGGAGAGTATGAATGAACTATTTTATTTAGATGCAAAGCGAACCGCATCAAAAGACTGAATATCAACCAAAGAACAAAAGGACAATATTCAGTTTCCTTGCGTGACCAAAACACCAGAAATCAAGATGTCCAATGAAGAACAGTTATAGACATAGCCCAGAATCACCGTTTCAGTACTCGTTGAACAGATAGTCGATGTTGCCAAAAAGTTTTGGAGTGGATACCGGTTACAAGAAGAGGAAGTATTGATAAGCCTCCCAAAAGCTTCACTGATGACCTGGTATAGATTATGGGTACCCGATTGATGCAATATACTATTGCACACAGGGTTTTTTAATGGTAGGTAAAAATCATCCAATGACGAATTCCGCTCTTAGGAGGAGCGGGAAACAGTGTCAGACTCTTACTGACTAAACAACCTACCACGTTCCTCCCTTGCCTTATTCCCAGAGCCTCGGTATAACGCTGGACAACGACTGGTCGTATCTGTAAAGAAAATCCTATCTGTAAGCCCCCAAGAGTAAACCTCTTGGGGGCTTATATCTAGCAGTGAACTTTTTTTTGTTGAAATAAGGATGACAAAACCTTCCCTTAACCGATTTTGATTGTGTTTTATGTGCCAAACTATGTCGCACATGTTTTGTACAAAGTAAACCTTTTGTTTTAAACACTCGGTTATCAAAAAGGTGCGTAAAATTTTAATGAGCCCCGTCCTTCAGATATGAAATGGAGAGAGGATGTAAAAATTTACGTCAACCATTAGCAGTATCTAGCGCGATTGGAGGATCGGTATTGTTTCATGTTTTCCATCGAATAATATTACTTTATGGATGAAATAAAACGCCATGTTTTCATTTCTCTTCCGGTTCATTTTTGTTTCTTCTTCATCACATTGAACACACGAATCGAGATTTTTTTTTAATATTTTTTTCTCTATCACGTCGAGCTACCGAATCGAGATTTCGTTTTTTTTTATTGTTGACACGTTTGACTATAATCTCACTTGATACCACGATGATAATTATGGTCTACAATATTATAGAGCGTATTTATCTAAAAATAACCTATTCACTCTTGGCTTAAAGACTCCTAAGGTTGTGCTGCCAGAAGGAACAGTCTGGCAGAAATTCCACACTATAGCTGTACTTACAATAAATTTGTTAAAAAAAAATATCGTAATAAACTAACAGAACTCTTCTGTTACTGTACGAATGGGATATAGAATTTTTAACAGTTATTTTTATTTCTATGGTAATAAAAGGTCAAAAATGGTTCAAATGGTGATTGAAATATCATTAAACTTAAATATTTTAACTTGTAAATTAATGTTAAGATTGCGTCATTTCTCGCAAATAAAAAACTTTCTTCTTTTTCTTTCTTTAATTTATCCACATCATGACGTGATTCATTTTTGTGATTTGGTCACGTCATAAATTATTCATCGATGTAGTTAAAATCAGCGTCTAGTAAGTATTAGTTGTCTGACCATTCATAGTGACCTAGACCCATTTTGGTGCAGTGGTGAGGCACATAACTAAATGGTTTTGTTTTTTTATTTCGTTTTATCTTATTGTTGTGTTTGTGCTTTATTCTCTTCCGAATAAATTCCTTTTTGTCTTTATTTTCTTCCTTCCTTTTTTAATTCTATGACCTGGCTAAATGATAGTGTCGATAATTCGTAAAAAACTTGATTTTCTCTAACAAAAATTTTACAAAAACATTATGTTCTCAATCTCCAGCCAGACAATGTCACATCAACAGCTACTATCACACCGATAAAAGAAAGCAATCTATTAATCATTTGCGAAAAAAACAAGTCGATTGTAAAAGAAATACTTATCCAAGAGATAAGGTGGGTTATTTTTCACGTCATCACGTTGTTGGGTCGTCGGATAACCGTCCGGGTGGAAAATGACATGATATCGGGACATTCTGGGACATTGTGGGACATAGCGGGGACATAGCGGGGACATTGAGGGACATCGAAGTGGTGTTTGGTACATCGTAAGACGTAGACGAGAAAATGATTGGTAGATTTAGATAGGGAACCCATTTCACGAGTATTTATTGTATTATTTTTGCGATGAAATATTGACGCTGATTGTTTTTGAATTGAGTTTAGGAATGTGATTTGGTGGCTTAATTTGGAAGGGTGGTTATTTCGTTTAGTATTTTTTCTGTGCTAAATGACAAAAAACTGTTACGTTGGTATTATAGTGTTCGTAAACCATGATTGTCGGATAAAGTAGGTATAATATTATTTTTAAAAATCACATACAAAACCAAATTAATCAATTACAAATCCATCAATCAATCAATTTTTTAATAAAATTGTCATAATTAATTACATAGTATAAAACAAAGTCACTGTCTGTCCCCATGTATGCATAGATCTTTAAAACTACGCAACGGATTTTGATGCGTTTTTTTTAATAGATAGAGTGATTTAAGATAAAGGTTTATGTGTATAATAACTGCATAATATTTAATATCAGCATTGCATCCATACGAAGCTGGGGCGGGTCGCTAGTGTAATATAAACTACTGCTTGACCGTCCGATCCCATCTGATGGTAAACAGTGATGCCATCGTTGATGGTGATGCGCACTAGTTTATAAAGAGCCTATTTACTCTAGCCATTAAGACACCCAATTTATAATCGGACGGGGAAGCCGCAGCTGGCATCAACTCAGATCTGTTTTCTGTGGTACCTTTAATGTTGATTAAGGTAAACAACCACACTTATTGTATTTTTGTAAGTGTAAAAATGATGTGTAACATACGTGGATTTTTTACTGCAACCCTTGACTCCATGACACCATCGCCTTTAGTTCAGGCGAATTCCGCCTTAGTCGCAATGAAAAACGTTTCCCCCTTGTGACAAAATGTCATATTTTTTCATTACTCTGTGATTTTATTTAATTAAATGTAGGTACTATTTTTATAATAATTCCTTTCTATGATTTTCCTTAATTAACTTCAACATAATCCCGAGGCTCAATAATTGGGGTCTAATTTGGGCTTTCAATAAACAAAAGTTGAAAGTTCAATAACCTCAGGTGAACCAAAATATGCTTATAATAATATTCTCTATGAAGTTCAATTAAAAGTTCTAATTAATTCGATGTTGAGTACTTTTGGTTTTAAGATCTTCCGCGCAAAACTTAGTCAAATAAACTCTGAAATATATTTATATATCTTGTTTGTTTCAAGGAATATGTTATTAGGAATTTATAAATGTTTGTTTTAGTTATAATGGATCTTCAAAGAGTAAGAATATTACAGACAATTAAATGCAACTTGAAGTCCCCTCTCGGGACTCGGGAGTACCCTTGAGCCCCGAGTGAATGCCGGCGTTCGTACACTTATTGTTTTGTATTGTGTCTCTTATTAGGGTATTCAAAAGGTTAATAATTTGATATTTACTAGTTTATAATAATATAATGTTTACGTATTTTAATATTAAAAGCACTTTAATTTAACGATTATTTAACCTATTTAAAATATCTGTTACTTATTATTTTATTTAGCGCTGAAGCTTGACAGGCAGAGAAAGCCTTCTTACATAAGTAAATACTACTACTGTACATGAAGTTTAAATAAATAATTAAATAAAGATGCAAGATAAAATATAAGAGACCACAGACATAATATACACAAACACACAATATATATATACATACAATTACACAAAAACTTTTTCTAAAATAAAAAAAAAAATATTTTATAAATATATTTTGTTTTTCCCATTACTTTTGTCGGTTTTTTAAATTGATATCAAAATAAATAATAAAAAATCTATTACTCACAGTTGATGGTTTCAATCTTTAAAAAAATGGGTTAAAAAGTCAATAATGGCAGGTAGAAAACAATCCCCACTAAAGTTAACCTGTCTGTTTAATACCTTCGGCTAATCTTTGACCAATATACATTAAGGTTGTGCGTACAACCTGCAGTGCGCTGCCTATACCTCCTAAGGCGATTTTACGGGTATGTCCAGTTCCCCGCAGAAAGGTATCTATCTACCTACGCATTGGACTCCTAAAAGGATTTCGTATGTTTGCTTCAGTAAATATAGGTAAGTATTTAATGTTATATGGTCTTTTAGCTAGTAATAGTTGAAATTAATTAATTGTTTTTGTAATCTACCCACAATCTTCTCAAACCACAGATTGAAGTATCGTTAATGAAGATATTCGCGAGAGAACCAAGGTTGCCGACATAGCGAAAAAAATCGTCAAACTTAAGTGGCAGTGGGCAGGATACATTGCCGCCGTCCGGAAGTTTCTGGAGTGGCGACCGCGTATTGGAAGACGCAGCGTTGTAAGGCCTCCCAAAATAATAATTATTTTCCTTTTTTTATTAATCAAAATTCTGTATTTAAAGTACGCCACGTGATATAAAATATATTTATGAGACCGCAATAAACTTTTATGATGTACAGATGGGTTTTGTATTTGGTCTAGGAAATTGACTAATTTCCCAAACCAAATACAAAACCCATCTCGTCAGACGATCCTCCCTTTTCAATGGCAGTTTGCGTAATTTTACTTTTTTTTTTTCAAGTTATCAAGCGCTGAAATTCGCAGAGCCTTTCACTTCAGACTCGCCAAAATCTGGCGGCCGTACTGTACTTACTATCCAATCCTTAACAAACTTTTAAATATTTGACCCACCACCTGAACCTATTTTGCAAAGCAAGCAAAAAGATACCGCCTACACCATCGATATAGTGATACTGGTTTCATCTGTCTCACGATATTCACAGAACTCCAAACAAAATACCCGGTGAACCGCTCTGCGTAGTGAATCCTATAGATACTATAGGTAGTGGTCCGACCGCCGACGATGAACGAGAAACGAGTAGAACTAGAAACTATAAAAGAGTTGGCGATCAACGGAAAGCGAGTGTGTAGTTTCGATAGTTTTGTCGCCGGACTATAAGCGAGTATGCAAGTGCGACGAGCAATTACTCGCGCCACTCGCCCGCGGTCGCTGTCGCAGTCCTCTGCAAACCTGTGCGTACGTTATACATGTAAAGAAATGATCAAGCGAGCGAACATCGCTGAACGAGTATCGCTGAGCGAGTTTATTTTTGAAAGCTCAAGTAAAGTGAGTCATCGCCGACAGTGTGAACAGTCAGAGAGCAACTTTTAATATATGCATCTCACATATACATTTATTGTGTGTTTCTTGAGAGAGAAAATCGCCGATAGTTAGTTGTTTTCTCGCCGGCAATCAGACCACTGCCTTAGGTAGGTACATAAATTGTGATTTTCCTTTGTTTTCCTCATCGGAAAGGTCAAAACCTAAAGCCCAGACACAAGCGCTGTTCCGAAAAGGATTTGTGGTGTCTGTTACAAAGTAACCTCGTAGAAATAATTAACTTGATATCAAAATTAAAAGGTTTTTAATCGAGTTCTGTTTTAGGCTCGAATTATTAATTGGTTTTAGAGAAGTATTTGTTTTATTTGATTATGTGGAGTGGATTGCTATTTTTAGACTATAGGGTCTAATAATGGGGGCAGGATAGCCTGGAGGCCCTTCATCAGAACTTATTTTCTAATTATGTGGGTAGGTGGGCGCGGTAATTTGAATAAAAATAGCTTCAGATCTCAATCCACGTATTTCGTCAGTTCTCACATAATTAGGTAATTAGCGATGAGTACTACACGTAATAAAAATTAACTAATACTTAAAAAAAACGCGGTGCGGGCTTGCGGACGGCGAGCAATGGTTAGCTCGCTGTCCGCCTATCCGGTAATCGTACAGACCGAGCCCAAGTAGTTGACGGTACGCACTGTTCACGCGCGCCTCAAAGAGTTGTCAGCAACCGTAGGGGTCCAGCAGGGTCGAAGCTTTCAGAATTGATACGAAGGCGGAACACGGTCACTGGAAATAAGGCAAGATGGAACTGTGGGTCTTTTGGTCAGTAGAAGTTTGATACTGTCCTCTACTCCGCTCAAGGGCGTGTTTCGTCATTCATGATTTTTCCCACTCTAAAAAAGTGTTTAATTTGGGAGGGGGGGTGTTTTATTAGTGTTTGGTGTGTGTTTAGTGTGTGTGTGTTTTAGTGTTTGTGTTTGTGTGTGTGATTTTGTGTGTGTTGTTGTGTGTGTTGTGTTTGTGTTTATTATGACTTCTTGTGATAATTAACCTTTCAAAAACGAAATCCTGCTTATATTTTTTTAAATATTCTAGCGTTTCAAGGTCACGGTAACAAACCAAGTTAGGCAACTTCTTAAACTAAAGTACAGTTAGACAAGTTCTCGAATTCGAATAAGGAACTGTCTCCAAAAAGGTAAGTAAATCCACACGTCATTCAAATCGGATAACAATGACAGAAACAAAATACAATCGCTTTGAGAACTCTTTTCGAAGAAAGTCAAAACAGTATTTATGCTCTACTGGTATACCAGCTTATAGACATAATATTCTTACCAATAACGTCACAAAAAATATTTGACATTCGATTGTATAATATGTATGTATTTAGAAATATATAAGTAGTTTATCAGTTATCTAGGACCCATAATACAAGCTCTGCTTAGCTTGGGACTAGACGCGTTGTGTCACAGTTGTGGAATATATATTTATAGATCTCTACGGTTCGGACTAAGCGTTTCGATTCATCTTTCATTCCGTATACATCGAAGGACTGGATCAAATTGCCTGCTGCGGTCTTTTTATCCGATTATAATTTGGTTGTCTGCAAATCTAGAGTGAATAGGCTAATGCGCCTGACCATCAACGATTGTATCTCTGCTTAACATTAAGTGGGATCCTAGAAACATTAGTTCACAGCAATAAAAAAATAGGTTTTTAAGGAAGCCTCAGTGCGTGAGTCCGACACTTGTAAGGTTTTTTTTTATCAAGGTGGGAAATCACCTGGAGATTTTCTGGTCTAGGTGAAAAGGAGATCAGACGTTTAAATAATAAAACTATACCTGCAGCCTCGGCGGCGGCGACCTCTCGCGCCGGTCCCTGGTTCAGGCCATGGTCCGCAGCGAAGAGGAATGGCAGGCGGTCGCCTCCTTCTGCGAAGCAGTAATGCTCGTAAAGGAGGCGGCCGACCGCATAAGGCAAAGGCAACAGCGCCCTCGCCGTAGCCGTCGCCGCCGCGATCCTGCCGATATCCGGCCACCGTAGACACTGGCTCGCGGACGGTGAGCAATGGGTAGCTCGCCGTCCGGTCGTCTGGTAAGACCGAGTCAAAGTCGTCAACGGCGCGCACCGTTCCCGCGCGCCTCAAGGAGTTGTCAGCAAACTGCAGGGGCCCTTCAGGGTCGAAGCCTTCTGGAGCCTAGAGGGTGTTGAAAACTGTTACCTCGACTCCAGGAATAAGGCAAGGAAGGTACGGGGTAGGTTTTTTAGTCTGTAAGAGTCTGACACTGGTCTCCCGCTCCGCCCAAGAGCGGGTTTTGTCATTGGATGATTTTCACCTACCATAAAAAAAAAAAAATACCTGCAGCCTTTTCCGTTCTAAACCCACGGGTATCCCAATTATAGGTACTGTTCCTTATGGCCTTAGCAGGCATCGGGTCTACTGGCCCCCAATTTGCTGACGTCTCATTAACCCCTTGAGCACCGACTGTACATACGTCTGTACAACTTAAATGACCTTAAAAATTTCTTAATTGTGTAGTTTTTCCACACATTTTTACGAAATTTATTTGGCCGTATTTTTTTTTTATATTTTGTTTTTTCCTGGAAAAAATCAGTGACTTTAATTATTGAAGATCATATGTATATCCTTTAATTGCGTTACTGTTTGTTTTTACAAAAAAATAAGGTTTTTATACTCTTTTTTTTCGGCAATTTATTTGTTTATTTTAAGACACTATCAACAACTCCGGCTTGGGTCTTCTCGTAAGCTTCACTTAACTTCAAGCTGTCCCTGCAAAACCCCAAATAGGTGGCTTATTAAACGGAACCAGACCTCAAAGACTTTACCATAAATCTGTTACCATCATACCTTTGACATTTGGATTTCAGCTTAGTACCAATTCATTGAATTCTACAGAAAATATCACCGAGTTGAATCTTTGAATCGATATGGCTAATCGTACAAATTCTAGAAGCTTATTTGGTTTTCAAAAGTGTTGCTAGACGGGACACAGGCAGCAATGTGACTGTTGCCCGGGAATGCGAAGGGTAACTGAAAGAGTCGAAGAGTAGTGGGTTTTAGTCCGTAAAAGTTCGTGGCGAGGAGAACGTCACCTCACCCTGTCTTCGCGGGCTTATGGATGGTAACTGTCCAGACTAAATCCAGTCGTCGACGGCGCTCACTGTTCCCGCGCGCCTCAAGGAGTTGTCAGCAAACCGTAGGGATCCTGCAGAAGGGTTGAAGCCAACTGGGGCCAAGGGTTGATGCGAAAGCGTATTACTGGGGCTCTGGGATCAATGCTAGGAAGGAACAGAGTAGGTTGATTAGTCAGTAAGAGTCTGACATTGTTTCCCGCTCCGCCCAAGGGTGGGATTCGTCATTGGATGATTTTTACCTACCCTAAAAAAATTGTGCGTTAGAGCTTAATACCCGCTATGATTTCGTCGTTTTAATCATGTTGTGCAGATACGTACCCATAATAAAATCCCAATTCAATCCTATCTAACTAAAGTCGAAATTAATGAGTCGGCTTCGGGGCCGCTCGCAGTCGGTACGGTCTGATGAGGAGTCCTCTGAATGGTGTGATTTGACTGCGGGCGTTCCTCAGGGTGGCGTCCTCTCTCCTCTTCTCTTCTCTATTTTTATAAATGCTATCACTAAGGTCCTAACTTCTAACTATCATCTCTATGCAGACGATTTGCAGTTATACCGTCACTTTAAAGTAGATAAACTCGTTGAGACTGTGGCTGCCATCAATGATGACCTTGAAAAAATCAAAAAGTGGGCTAAATGCTTTGGACTCCTACTTAATCCTACTAAAAGTCAAGCGCTCATTATTGGTGGCAGATACATGCTCAACCTATTGGATGGTCAGGCGCTTCCACCAGTCATGTATGATTCTGTACCCATATTGTATTCTAAAAGCGCTAAAAACCTGGGCGTCCATATGGATACTAATCTCTCTTGGGAGGTTCATATTGCTGATGTGAGTAAGAGAGTCTTTTACTCTTTTCAGTCTCTTAAACGTCTCCAAAAATTCCTTCCATTTCACACTAAGGTCACTCTTGCTCAATCTCTTCTTCTACCGCTCATAGATTATGCGGATGTCTGTTTTTTAGATGCTAAGGAGGTGCTTCTGAATAAACTCGAACGACTGCAGAATTTGTGCATCCGCTTTATTTTTGGCCTTCGCAAATACGATCATGTGTCGGAATTTCGGGCCAGATTAAGGTGGCTGCCAATTCGGCGTCGGCGAGATACCCACATTCTATCCCTTCTCTATTCTATCCTCCACAATCCCAATGCTCCTCAATACCTTCGTGAACGCTTTGAGTATTTCATTCCGAGGGGTAAACCCTGTCGTACAACCAACTCTCTTCTCCTTCGTACTCCGCGTCACACTTCCAGCCGCTACGATGGTTCCTTTTCTGTTACTGCAGTGCGTCTTTGGAACTCTCTCCCACATTCCCTTCGTGACAGCCCATCTCTGGAGGTCTTCAAGAGGAAAGTTAAAGAGCACTTCCTTTCACAATTGACATAATATATTGTATTTACTAGTATGTACGTATATTTTTATATATTTGACTTATTTATGTAGGTTTATATAGTAATATGTATATAGTTTATTGTGCACTTGATTCTACCCTAGATCGTTTTCTCTCTGTTATTCAAAGGTTTGCTGGCAGAAAACTCATTGTTGAGTTAAGCTCGCCTTTGTACATGAATTTACTAAATACTGTGTACTATTACATGTTTTGTGTACAATAAAGAATAAGAATAAGAATAAGAAAAGACTGTATAAGTTTGCGTTACAGCTAAGGGCGTCTGCAAAACCTAATACAGATTACGTGTTCTTTAGAAAAAAAAAAAAACAAGTAAATGCACAGGCATTTACTTTAAAATTACTAAATTACTGTTTGTTATCTTTTTTTTTGTTAATTGCTATAAATTAGTGCTTGACTGCGATCCCACCTGATGGTAAGCAGTGATGCAATCGTTGATGGTAAGGCGCACTAGTTTATTAAGAGCCTATTCACTCTAGCCTTGAAGACACCTAAATTATAATCGGACGGAAAGACTGCAGTCGGCAAACTCAAATCTTTGTTGTTTTTGTACAACATAAATGGCATATCACACAGATCTATAGTTCGTTTTTTAATCCTGGATTACAATTTGACAACTTAAAATGTCAAACTCCAGAAAATTGGGAACATATTTCTAGAGTGTGACATTCTGGGTTGTCAAATCGTAGTCTAGAATTAGAAAACGAACTATACCATTATTTTTAAACCTTGCACATAATTATTATGATTTATACTTATGTTTTTACCATAAAAATCTATTCTATTCCACCTGATTGCAGAATGAAAATGGCTCGTTTAGAAGCTCCTAACTAACATTTACCTGAGTTTCTACCGCTGCAAGGATTGGTTGCCCTAATTGGCGGTTCGTTTAGTTTGTAAGCACAAGTTTGAACAGTTAGTAAGTGCAAAATTTTGCTAGGATTAGGAATGATGCATTTGCGAAGTTTGATCTGTTCGGATTTGATTTTGTGGTGTAATCAAAATTTAATTTATTTAAGGGTACCACTAGACAAGTTACGATTGTTTTGCTAACTCAGAAGTTGACCATACTCCCAATTCCTTAGTTCTGATATCATCTCAATGATCACTCAGGTGGTTAGAACAGAGGAATTGAATGCGTGGCTTATTCCAAGCGAGTTGTATTTGATGCCAACACCACCCTACCACCACACCTCTATGCTGTGTATACCACACCGTCAACGTGCCACTGTTACACCGCCACTGTTCCGCCAATAGCCACTAACAGTGTGGTTGCTCAGGCCCCCTAGCCACGTTGCAATCGTTTCGTTTAGAATTGGCTTTTGTAGATACCCAAGCCCCTATCTCCATTGTTGAGATGACGTCCGAACAAGGGAATTGGAGGCGTGGCCAACTACAAACGCTAACTCTAAACGGTACGATTGTATCTTGGCTAGGGGGGCTGGGGACTTAGACAAAGTCACATTCTCACTAACGATAACGAAATTCGAAACTCCAAATGTATGGAACTGACATATGCCTTCGAAAAGTCACGTGGTCAAACGTTTTCGATTCGCTAATTGTTATTATATGTTTATACGTCAAATTGGACGTTTTAATTCGATAACCATAGCCAAGAAGTTGTTATTTTAACGAACCAACACTTCGACTTATCGATATGTTAGTCGATGTCACTTTGTCTACCATTTTGTGGTCGACATCGTTAAGGCGAAATCGAACTTAGAAATGGATTCGACACGAAGCGATTGCCACTTGTCTAGGGCCCCAGTTTTAATCTTTAAGGTAAGTGAAGGGCTTTATATAATAAACTCCCGAGTGTTGCGAGGGAGTTAATATAGAAACCTGAGTAAAAGATTCAAGCCGCCCAAGATAAAGACAGCATTTGAATACTTTACTTTTTTACACCATCTGTGAGATAATTAAAAGACTACAATTTAATATAATATAATAGAAATGGATTCGACACGGAGCGATTGCCACTTGTCTAGGGCCCCTGGAGTCGATTGAGAAGCGATAGACAGTCGATTGACAGTTGATTGACTGTCGGTTTTCTGCCGTTTACGTCGCGGGGCACATTTTAATGCCACCAAGTTCGTTCCATCATTGGACCACTAGACGTACGGCGTTGCGCCATCGGGACATCCTGCCTACACGTACAAAACATTTTAGCGATACATACATTATGCGTATTCAGCTAAAGAGTGGAATTTCCAGCCGTAATCTGTGTTTCCTGATAGCCACAACCTAGGGGCCTTTAAGTCGAGAGTGAATAGGTCACTAAGCAAGTGCCTACTTGCTTAGTGACCTATTCCTTCGTTGGCCATATCATCACTTGCCATCAGGTGAGATTGTGGTCAAACACGAGCCTATCAATTATACAAGGTGTCATTAACATGTTAACGCAAACGAATACCATGGATCCAGTACATGATTCTGGACCCCTCAGTGGTGGAATTTTTCGTCGGCTTTTTTTTTTAATTTTTGAAAAAAACGTTTTATTTTTTTTTTATTTTTAACCTGTATAAAATCGTTATTCTGACCAATCCCAATGAGATAAAAAAAAATTAAAACATTTTTTTTTACAAAAAAAAAAAATATAAAAAATTCATCGAGGCAAATAAAGTCGTTATTCTAATCAAACCATATGACATTTTTTATTTGGAATGTAATGCACTCATTTTTTTCGCAAAAAATGTTAAATTGATGTTTTTATACAGTTTAATTAAAGAAATTTTAAAAATTCATTAAAAAAAAATAAGAAAAAATCGACAAAAAATTCCTTTACTGGGGGGTCTATAATCATGTATTGGATCTATGGTATTCGTTTGCGTTAACATGTCAATGACACCCTGTATAAAAAAAAATGCAATCAAGCGACTTGGACGTGAATCGTCCCGCATCCACGTGTGGTTTAGTCACGTAGGCAACCGCAATAGAGTATTAATGGTTTAGTCCAATCGAGCCTCATCGCTTGAGTTTATGTAAGACACTGCGTTAGTTATACACGACGAGTGCGGATATACTTAAAGCGTGTTGTTTATATGTGTGCGTTTTTGCTCGGTGTATGATGACCTTTCTGACCTTTTGAAATATTCTACGAGTATGAGAATACTTTTGCATTTAACCTCTCAGCCCTCAAGCAAACGCCGGCGTGCGTTCAGGTTCACTGAGGTAATGAAAACCAAATATTATGCGGTAACTGAGTCATATTATTTGTGAAAAGGAAAAATGAAGAAAAAGATTATTATGTATTTATTCGAGAAAGAGCTCAATCGATGAATATAACTCTCTGGCTGGGCAGCGTTCGCGAAGCTCCGTGGTATCTTCTCGTATAATGTACCACAGAGTCTCTGTATTTTTTTATGGCTAGTGCGTGTTGCCAGTGAGGACATATGGCTTCAAAACGTGGATACTTACAATAGGCCTCATAAGACGATAAGAGTGACGGAAAGGGCTATTATGTTTGAACTTTCCTTGTGTGATGACGTCAAAGATGAAGATGTATATAGTATATCTGTCTATCTATCTATCTAAATGATGATGATAATGATGATCGTATCCAACGAAGTGCTTTGTATCCTTTTCGAGTGTAATTAACCCACGACTGTACGCTTACAAATAACTACAATAAGCTCTGAAAAGGGTCTGCTTGACTGACCTAGAACAGTGTTTGCACACTGTGTACTCTGCACCTCCAAGCTAACACATTACTTCTAACCAGGCCATGGATCAAAATAAAACGAATGCCAAGTAGGTTCAAATCATGCACAACCACGTATTTCATTAAATATTGAAGAGTTACTCGTATTCTAGAAGAGGCCCTAAAAATAACATAAAAAAGTCTTTTCATCCCTTACATTTTTATTAAAACACACAGCAATATAAAATACGACTTATTTACTGCACGATCGCAACGTATCCGACTTCCTGCTAACATTATTAATGTTAAGATTTGTTTGGATTTTTTGTCAGGATTTTTTCGAGTCACTGGCTATTAACGTTTCGACTTTGGCAATTACAGACACAATTAAAGAAGAATAAGTGTACGAACGCCGTTGTTCGCTGGGACAAAACTTTAAGAATACACTAATTGATTCCAAGGAATGTGCTTTTTTGCGGGATTTTTCATTGGATAATTTTGACCTCATCATCATCATCATCAGCCTTTTAATGTTCCCACTGCAGGGACACAGGCCTCCTCTCTAGGAGAGGGAATGGGCCATAATCCACCACGCGGGCCCAGTTCGGATTGGTGGATGTCACATGTCTTCGAATGTTTGGTTCTAGGACATGCCGGTTTCCTCACGATGTTTTCCTTCACCGATTTGAGAGCAGTGGAGATGAAATAAATTACACAAAGTAATGCACCTGGCTGGGTTTGAACCCACGACCTACAACTCGTAAGTCGGGGCCGTTACCACTCGGCCATGGTACCATGGTAAAAATCATCCAATGACGAATCCCGCCCTTGGGCGCAGAGGGAGTCAATGTCAGACTTACTGACTAAACAACTTACCCCGTTACCGAAATATATGATGAAGGATCCACAATAACCTTTTGGACTAATTGTGTGGTGAGACCTTATAAGTCTTTTGAACAAACAACTTTTTAAGAAAGGAATGTTTTGACCTTCATCTTCGGATATGAGGAGAAGCCGATTTGAATGATCATGATTGTATTTTGTTTATTTGATACTAGCTTTACAGCGCAATTATTTTGTTACAAAAGAATAAAGTTTGTCGTTGCGACTGAGGGCCCTTTTCCTATCACGCAAATTTTAGTGCCCGTTTCGTATCTATACATGGTTTTTCTAACAAACGGCTAGCACGCGCGCGGAACGCGGTTTGGTTGCGAGCGCGAAGCCCGCGTGCGCGCTACCCGGATACGGGCGGTAATGTTCTGCCTTCATTGTTTTTACTATGAAGCAGGGTGCACGCATGCTCATAGTCCGCATATATCGCAAACAAAAATGAAACGTTTGTGCACGAGCTTACCCACTGGCGACACGCACAACACTGCAGCAGCAAACGAAATCTTGGTCCTGCGTGTGTTCCGGAGCGTGCTATCACCCGCATAAGGAAGAAACTCGCGTCCGAGATAAAATACGCTTGACAGGAAAAGAGCCCTAAGGCAGACGAGTGCCTTAGCTGCAGACGAGGGAAATATAGAGCCAAGTGCTGGTAAAAAACCACTTGTATTATTAAACTTGCACGTCACTTAGCACCTGGACTGATACGGATACGGAAAACAGTAAATTGCGTGCTTATAAGCGGTAAAGATAAGCGTGGGTGTTCAAGTTAACAACAATGTTACATCAGAATCAATTTGCTTAAAACTGCCACAGGATTGAATTCGAAAAAATCCTACCAAAAACTCCCGAATTGTATATGAAATGCATTGTTTTGAATTTTGAACACACGAATATTTTGAACAAAGCATTGAATTTTTATTTTAAATCCTTCTTTGTGAACTTTGGCAGTAATAGTATCTCACGCAACTGGCGTTTGAAAACAAATAAATTGAAACAAAACAACACAACATTTCTACTAACTAATGCTTCTATTTGTACCGACATGATACTCCAGACAATAATACACTATATTTGAAACTAGCTTTTGTCAGCGGCTTGGCCCGCGTACATAAAATATAGCCTATGTCACTCAGGAGTAAAGCAGCTTTCTATTATTGCTAAAATTTCTCCAATCGGACCAGTAGTTCCAGAGATTACCTCCTACAAACAAAAAAATAAAAAAACAAAAAAACAAACTTTACCTCTTTATTATATTAGTGTAGATAAGTGTCAACAATTCTAGCCATCACCTTTTCAATGCAAAACGCGAAAGCCATTGAAAATTCACAACAATGCTCGCGCCACAAAACTTTTGTATTAAGTAACTAAACGTTTGCGTTTGGCCACAGAGCTTTAAAGCGTCTCTATGGTAAAAGTCAGATGAGACATTGTGTAAACCTTCATCATCATCGACATCATTTCATCTGACCTTAACTTTGGACTGTTTATTGAATCCAAAGTCAAGGAAGCTGCTGGGAAACTCAGCATTTTTGAAAAATTTCGACGGTACTTCAAAACGCCTCGCTTTTAAGGCGTGTGCGTGGCAGCCCGAATGGTATTCTGAGCACATTGTCACAGCGGTGGGACTCACCAATGCTAATGAGGTGGATGCGATTGCACGCCAGGCAGCGGTCCCTCATGTCTATGATTTACACTTGACTTGTTTAATTTATTATTTTAATTATTTTAATTTTTTTAATTACTATACATATTTATTTATAAAATCGGTTTGACAATTTCTTTTTATATAATTTTTTGACTTGAATGCACTGTTATGTAATTTTAAGGATTTTTTATTACATGAAATAAATTGAATTGACAACGACACAGCTTCTAATGTTGAACAAAGCTCAGGCCCAATCGTGTGTGGAGTACTGCTGCGACATATGGGCTCCTGTTTAAGGCGTGGCTGGAAAGACCTCACTTCGTGACGCATGATGCATGACGCAGGTACTCATCGAACATGGTATGTTCGGGACGTGCCTGCATTGGATTCGTGCGGAAGAAACGCCCGGGTGTTGGTGGTACACACAGTAGAGGTGTGCCCTGCTTGGGAGGTCTATCACAGTACGTAACGTAGGTAGTTTGCAAACTATTCCAGCCCCTCGATGTACGCGGTATAAACGACGAGGCAAACCGCTTAATCCGGACAGCCCACCCCATTTCTTCTTTGCCATTTACACTGGGGCCAAGACTTTCTTTCAGAAAAAGACCCTGGGCCCCGGTTGGCTTCCAACCTTCTGCAGGATCCCTACGGTTTCGCTGTCAACTCCTTGAGTGGCGTGGGAATAGAGCGCGCCTTCAACGACTTGGGCTTGGTCTGGACTGTTACCAGACGATCAGACGGTGGTCTGAAATCGAGATTGGAATCTTAGCGGCGTCTGGGGCGTGAACACACACATACTTCACTTTCATTTACTTGCTCTGATTGATTCTTTGGTCTGTGATTTTCCCAGACAATTTTATAAATTAATCTGTTTACCAAGCAAGTTCAATGTTTGCTCCGATTTTAATACATTCAAGGCTTTTGTCTTGTCCTTCGATAAACGCTTTTATGATGGCCGGTTGGACTTTTAAGCAGTGTTTAGGGTTGTTAAGTCTTTGATAAGTTGCATTATGGTTTAATTTCCTCTGAATACAATGACCCGCAGAACTGCTATTTATTATTATTTATTTAATCATTTAAATCAGAAAATAATTTCTTGACAGGCCTGTTGGTCTAATGGTTAGTGGCACTGACTGTTATGCCAGACGCTGTGGGTTCGATTCCCACCCAGGACAAATGTTTGTGTGAGAAGCTTGAGCTCCAGACACAGGACAAAATGATTGGCCACTCAACCCTCCTTATATTAAAATGTTTAGAAGGTCTCGCATAGCAAATCATCATCATCATTATCATTTCAGCCGAAAGACATCCACTGCTGGATATAGGCCTCCACCAAGCATAGCAAATAGTGCATAGATTTTGTGCGGCAAAGCATACGTGAGAACCTGCGTCATATGGACGGTGAAGATGACGCGATGTCTTTCTAGCCACTCTTCAAATAGGGGACTTTTTTTACCAACATGGTGAGAAATAAGTACCTCACTGTCCGAGCTTCCTGTAACCTTCCTGACCTAGGGACCGAGCCCACATCGTGTAGTAATTCCCGCGTCCCTCAAGAATATGTCAGAAAAACCCCAATGAGACCATGGGTTCGCTTCTGCAATTGAAGGGGGTTTTACTCTATAAAAGCCTGACATACTCTTCCACTCCGCCCTACAGCAAAAGAAGTTATTATTAAAAGATTTTCCACCTAAAAATCACTCTAATAATTTTTAAAAGGCCCCTCAGTTGTAGTTATCAGAAAACACAGATTTAAGCTGATAACCCCTCGGCTAGTTCCCAGAATTTTTTTCAATAAGCTCTCAGAACACTTATATAGACAAGATATCCATCATTATCCTTTTTTTTTATGGTAGGTGAAAATCATCCAATGACGAAACCCGCTCATGGGCGGAGCGGGAGACCAGTGTCAGACTCTCACTGACTAAAAAACCTACCCCGTACCTTCCTTGCCTTATTCCTGGAGTCGAGGTAACAGTTTTTCACCACCCTCTAGGCTCCAGGAGGCTTCGACCCTGAAGGGCCCCTGCAGTTTGCTGACAACTCCTTGAGGCGCGCGGGAACGGTGCGCGCCGTTGACGACTTGGACTCGGTCTTACCAGACGACCGGACGGCTAGCTACCCATTGCTCACCGTCCGCGAGCCAGTGTCTACGGTGGCCGGATATCGGCAGGATCGCGGCGGCGACGGCTACGGCGAGTACGCTGTTGCCTTTGCCTTATGCGGTCGGCCTCCTCCTTTACGAGCATTACTGCTTCGCAGAAGGAGGCTACCGCCTGCCATTCCTCTTCGCTGCGGTCCATGGCCTGAACCAGGGCCCGGCGCGAGAGGTCGCCGCCGCCAATCACCCCCACGAGGACACGGCGATGCTCTTCCCAAGCAGGGCACACCTCCACCGTGTGCTCCACCGTGTCCTCCGGGTTCGCCTCACAGTGGCGACACCCGGACGTCTCTTCCGCACGAATCCGGTGCAGGAATCTCCTGAACTTCCCATGTCCGGTGAGAACCTGCGTCATGCGGAAGGTGATCCATCATTATCTAAATTTAAGACACTAACAAAACACTAGCACATTTACTAACATTATACAGTCTCTTTTGTCATAAAATCGTGTCCATAATGAATCTAAATAACGGGAGCCACAAGTTTGCTAAACAGTAGCCGTACACTGGCGAGCAAACAAATGTATTAGCCGAGTTACACTGAAACTCCTATGTTCGGTGTAATTAGTTTGTCCGACAGTGTAGTAGCAGGTATTTAGGTCAATGATGGACGCTTTCGGTGTAAACTTCCGGATAATTTTAATGACAATGAATAGAAAATGTGACGTTAGTTCGATGAGGATCATTGAGTATAGTATTAATTAGTGAGAGTGTATGTTACTAAATGCAATAGAAATTCCAGTTAGATTATAATAATCTAGATAATAATCTAACTGAAATTTCTATATATCTAAACCACATTATACGTCAAGAAAGCGTTTGTTACTTATACTTAATACCAGAGGAATTTCAGTTAGATTAAAAAGTAGATTAATAAGTAGGTAAAAATCTTCCAATGACGAATCCCAAAATCATTCAAGACGTGCCCTTGGGCGGAACGGGAAACAGTGTCAGACTCTTACTGACTACACAACCTATCTCGTTCCTACGTTACCATATATACCAGGGCCAGAGCCTTCCATTCAGATGCGAACCCGCGGCTCCGATTGGCGTTGACCCTTCTGCAAGGTTCCTGCGGTTTGCTGAAAACTCCATGAGGCGCGCGGGAACAGTGCGCGCCGTAAGATAAATGCAAGCATGTACGCTTATCCGCACTTGTGCGTAAAACAGTATATTTTATACCTTAAAGCTGAAAAGATAAGTGGGTTTTTAAGTAAGTGCATTGAAAACAATTAAAGTATTTAAAAAGGTTCTACATAACAAACGAATGTTTAAGAAAAGCGAACGAAAATCCCAGCATTGTTCAGTCAGATCACCAATTATTGCCGTGCCAATAGCTTCGATTTCTCTTCACCTAACAATAGAACAAGGAAACTATTTGGGTTTTAAAACAACTGTCGGTACACTGTCTACCAAACAAAAGGATACGGCAAGCTTCGCAATTCATTGTTCGACGTAAAAGTTGTGTTACACGAAAAGTTTTGTGAACTTATTAATTTGTCCTGAAGTGTAATGAAAAGGTTGACATTTAGAAATATGTACTATGTGTTGAAGTTTAAAACTTGGGAGATACACCATGTTGTGTACAATCTGAGTAAAATATGAATGTTTTTAATTTAAAATATGTTTTCACGTCACCATTTCTAAAGAGCAGCAGTGACCTAGTGATAACGGCCCCGACTTACGAGTTGTAAGTTCGCGGGTTGAAACAACTTTTATGATCGAAGATGTAGAAAGTTTTTAGTTCCAACCATTTTTAATAACCTTCCAGTCGACATAAAAAGCTGTGCTACAATAGCGTCTTATAAAAATAAAATACATAGGCACCTGTTCAATGAATTTTGCCAAACCCTCAATTATGAGGATATTTAGAAGGTGTTTGCTGGAAATGTATGTTTGTGCTATATAAAAGGAGCTACATCTGCCAACAAACTGCTCTTAATATTAATAGTGTTCAACATGTATTTTTGTGAATAAACTATTTTTTTTTAAATTTATTTCATCAAAACTTCGAAGACATTTGTCATCCACTAACCAGCACTGGGTCAGCGTGGTAGATTACAGCCCGTTCCCACCTAGATAGGAGACCTGAGACCCAGCTGTGGGAATATTATAAGACTGATGCTATGCTATGTTATACCTTTATGTGCATAAAGTATTTAACAAACAATACATAAACACAGAGCAGTGGTGGCCGAGTGGTAAAGGCCCCGATTGACGGGTTATAGGTCGAGGGTTCAAACCTGGTCAGGCGCATTACTTTGTGTAATTTATTTCATCACCACTGCTCCAAAACGATGAAGGAAAACATCGCGAGGAAACCGGCCAGTCCTAGAACCTAAAATTCGAAGACAAGTGACATCCACCAATCCGCACTGGGCCCGCGTGGTGGATTATGGCCCATTCCCTTTCCTAGAGATGAGACCTGTGTCCCTGCGGTGGGAACATTAATAAGGGTGTTGATGATGATGATGACATATACACGTCCGCCTTTATAATTTTATGTTCAATAAAAATAAAATAATTAATAAACATCAATCACCTAATTAACCCGATTACAAAATACAAAACATTACAACAACACAAAAAGTTATTAAAATAACAAATTGTTATTAAAATTGAGCAACAACTCGAGACGACACAACATTAAGAAGATTAGTGTACGACGCGTAAAACAATAATGACGATGAAATTAATTATTATATAATTTATCAACGGATCAAATGGTCAAGGAAAATCTGGGAAGAAAATCTTCACCTCATTTATAATGGTAGGAGTCGTGATAATTAATGGACGTAATAATCTGGGACTCATCGTGTACAAAGAGTTGTTTTAATTATAGCCTGTTTTTCTTGCATCGCAGCGTAAACGCCGTTTTGATTTTGTTTTTTTTTTTTTGGTGCTTATTACTTTTGTTTTTTCATCGAGCTTGCAATGTAACTATGTGTGTTCGACTAAAATTTTATAACTCAATTTTAAAGCAGATACCTTCAACCGATTGAGCTGCAATTTTGCATGCAGGTGTAAATCGCATGACAATGCAATATTATGATGACATGGAGCTGATCTGATAATGAAATCGCGAGGTAGCTATAGGAAATCTGTAATTAAACGGCACAATCACGTTGAGTTTGGGCTCGTGTGAATCGTCTTGACGAGTTTTAATTATATAAGTATAGACCACCGCTATAAAAGCTTGTTATGAAACAAAACCAGCACTACCTTTCCTCTGTAGTATGATACATTTTCTTATTGTTATATATTATATATGTATTTATTTTTAGTTTAAGGTATATATAGTTATATAAGTATATATTATTTTAATTTTAAGTTTTCACCACCTCTTCTTTTCTTATTTCTGCACACTATTGTCTACATTTCTACCAATTTCTCCTTTCGCAGGTCTGCTGGAAGAAATTTCTTTATGAAATAAGCAGTACCTTTGTACATTGTTTTGTTTTGTGATGTTCATTATCTATTAATTATATGTGTGTACATAAATAGTTAAATAAATAAATAAAAACTTTTCATTGAAATCTTATTTATAATTTATGTAGTTTTTTTTATCTTCTTCCGTGTCGATGAACTCAACAACAAAAATAAAGGTAAAAGAAATGCCAATAACAGTTTTTAATATGTATTTTTTTACGAATTTTCAAGAGCTAAAATTCGTAGTACCTCACTTCAATCTCGCCAAGATCCGACGCCCGTACTGTACCTGGATACTCAAAAATATTACGAGATCCCAGACCTATACAGATTCAGTATTTTTCCACAGCAAGACTTCGACTGTCAAAGTGTCAATAAGACAAACAGGCACAGAAATAGACTGCGTATGTAGATAGAAGAAAGAATGGCTGAATGGTGCAGAACTTTCTGGGAAAATTTATAAGTAAAAGCATTACAGCGTGGAATAAACAATTATAAGAAAAATGTGAGTACCTCACGAATCTACAACAATCATAGACCTTCTGCCACTATTGTAATAGAGATTAATTTGAGCTCTTGAACTTGATGTGACTTTCGGCCACCGTAGGCGCGGGCTTGCGGACGGCGAGCAATTGGTAGCTCGCCTTCCGGTCGTTTTCTAACGGTCCAGATCAAACCAGGTCGTCGACGGCGCGCTCTGTTCAGCAAACGTAGAGGCCCCTCTGCAGGGCCGAAACCTACTGGGACCCCGGTACGGTTTCTAAAAGGAAGGTCCGACCCCAGTATGAGGGCTAAGAAGGAATGGGGTGGGTCGTTTAGTCAGTAAGAGACTCACATTGTTTTGTTGTTGTCATTAGATGATTTTACCCACCACAAAAAGGCCTTGACCATTTACTTTATCTGATTCATACTCAACGTGTTCCCAAGTTTTCGCTGAAGGCTCTTTCTTTATATAATATTAGCGCGAACCCGACAGCGGGTAAATTTTTCATTTGTTCACGTCAATCGTTTGATAGACAGACGGACAGACGGACAATGTAATCCTATCAGTATTCTTGTACCTACTTTTTATGAAATACTCGTGTAGAACTTACTTTACAGACCGACTTTTTTTGGAAAATATGAGTACTGTAGTCACTATCTGTAGCATTGTCAAAGTCAAAATCATTTTATTCCTAACTAGCGGACCCGCCCCAGCTTCGTATGGGTACTGATATTGAATATGTTATGCATGTATTATACACATAAACCTTCCTCTTGAATCACTCTATCTATTAAAAAAACCGCATCAAAATCCCTTGCGGACTTTTATAGATATAAGCATACATAGGGCATAAGCAACTTTGTTTTATACTATGTAATGATTCGCGTAGAACTTACTTTATAGACCAACTTTTTTTTAGGTAAATAGGTATAATTGTATAATATCCATCGTCTGTAGCTTTGTTAAAGTCCAAGTTACAATCATTTTATTCCAAACAAACCATTTACAGGCACTTTTGAAACTTCAAGTCTATCTGTCCTAACAAAACTATACTAATTGCAAATTCAAAAGCGTAGATCTCTGAGGAGAAGTATGTGCAAGAAACACGCGTATTACCGAGGCCCTGGGACCAAGACAAGGAACGAACAGAGTAGGTTGTTTAGTCAGTAAGATTCTGACACTGTTTGCCGCACTGTCACTGGATGATTTTTACCTGCCATAACGCACGCATCTTCTAAAATGCATCTGTACAATATTGAAAGGCTGGCTACCTTTAGCCTGAGCTCCAGACTTTGTAGACTGGACTTAACCAAAGCTCAATGCAACTCAACCCAGTCCAGTCTTTGATAAGTTTATTTTAAAACGTAAAGTAACGAGTAATCCACAACAAAAAAAACCTGTTCCAATATGAACATCAAAATAAATCGTAAAAGAAATACAAATAGTTGTTCAAATCTTTTTATTATGAGGAAGCGATAAAATACAATTTTATACGTATCCGTTGATCCTCAAATAAAATATATCAGTCATCATTTTATTACTAGTTTGTAGGCCTTTCAAGAAAATTGACGTTTTTTTCTGAGGTAAGATATAAATTGACTTTTTCCACTTTAAGGTAGATAAGGTTTTAACAGGCTTAAACCTAACTCATCACCATTTTATGGAAAGTCCACAGTTGAACCTTGACTGGCCTATTGGTCTAGTGGTTAGTGGCCCTAACTGCTATGCCGGATGTCGTGGGTTCGATTCCCACTCAGGACAAATATTTGTGTGATGAGCTCAATCATTTGTTCTGTGTCTGCGTGTAATTTATCTATAACTTATCTATAACGACTTCGTCCGCGTGGAATAGTTATTTTGGGCAACATATTTATTTTTGCAAACAACCTCCTTAGCTTTATAAATTATAGCTGTTACTCACGACTTTGCCCGTGTCAATTTCCGTTATTATTTTAGACAATTTCGTTTTTAAAAGAACATAATTGTTTAAAAGTACTTTATAGAGCTACACACCCCTTTGGACACGCCATTGTCTCGGCGGTAAGTCCCCTCTTTGAGGCGTGGTTGGATAGACATCACGGCATCCTCACCTTCCGCATGACGCAGTTTCTCACCGGACATGGAAAGTTCAGGAGATTCCTGCGCCGGATTCGTGCGGAAGAGACGCCCGGGTGTCGCCACTGTGTAGCCAGCCTGAAGGACACGGTGGAGCACACGGTAGAGGTGTGCCCCGTTTGAGAAGAGCATCGCCGAGTCCGTGGGGGTGATCGGCGGCGGCGACCTCTCGCGCCGGGCCTTGGTTCAGGTCATGGTCAGCAGCGAATAAGAATGGCAAGCGGTCTCCTCCTTCTGCGAAGCAGTAATGCTCGTAAAGGAGGAGGCCGACCGCATAAGGCAAGAGCAACAGTGCCCTCGCCGTAGCCATCGCCGCCGCGATCCCGCCGATATCCGGCCACCGTAGATGCTGGCTTGCGGACGGTGAGCAATGGGTAGCTCGCCGTCCGGTTGTCTGGTAACAGTCCAGACCGAGACCCCGTCGTCGACGGCGTGCACTGCTACCGCGCGCCTCAAGGTGTTGTCATCAAACTGTGGGGCCCTTCAGGGTGTAAGCCTTCTGCAGCCGAGGGTTGGTGCGAAAGCGTTATACCGGGGCTCTGGGAATAAGGCAAGGGAGAAACGGAGTAGGTTGTTTAGTTAGTAAGAGTCTGACACTGTTTCCCGCTCCGCCCAAGAGCGGGATTCGTCATTGGATGATTTTTACCTACCATAAAAAAACCCCTCCGCGCCGCCCGCAAGCAACCCGTCTCCTCGCCCGCCGGCCAGGCGCAGCGTCATATTTTGCACATCATGCAGCGCGTGTGAATTTTATATCGGAGTTATTTTAAAATTGTAATATCTTGAAAATAAGTGATGTCAAAGACAATTTTGTTCACAATTACATACTCTTAATTAAGAACACATTTATTTGGATAAAGTTTAATAATACTATGTTGATACAACTCTAACAAATAATTGGTAATAATGCATTAATTTCGGCCAAATTTGATTCCCATAAAAACGGTTCTAGTGAGTTAATCTTAAAAGATAGACATATACTGTCGCGGACATTTTTTTTAGATCATTTTAAGAGGAATAATTCTTTCGTACATAGTTTTTTGTTATCTTGAACCGTTTTCGCAGCGCACGCAACGGAAGCCCTCAAAGATGAATATTATTCCCCGTTTTTTCCACATTTTTCATTATTTCTTCGCTCCTATCAGTCGCAGCGTGATGTTATATAGCCTAAAGCCTTCCTCGATAAATGATCTATTCAACACAAAAATAATTTTTCAATTCGAACCAGTAGTTCCTGAGATTAGCGCGTTCAAACAAACAAACAAACAAACTCTTCAGCTTTATAATATTAGTATAGATATGTACGTATTTAGAAATATATACATAAGTCTATTTATCAGTTGCCTAGTACCCATAACACAAGCTCTGCTTAGTTTGGGACTAGACAACGTTGTGTGAGAGTTGTAGAATATTATATATATTTAAAAAAATAATATGTTTGAGCCGTTTGGGGTTGAAAAATTTGGGCCATGGGGTCCGAGCGCTCATGGAGTTGTTCGAGATATCAGAAAACGGTTGGTTGACTCTTCTGACGTTTTACAAGTGCCCATGTAAGCTTATGTGAAATAAAAATATTTTGATTTGACTTAACACGTGAAAGCGTGACAGACAGACAGGCAGAGTTACTTTCGCATTAATAAAGAAGTATAGAAGTTAGCGCAATCAAAAATGAATCCAATACAGAAGTTTTGAAGTCGCTCAAGCTTATCTAGCTGCGTTCAGCTGGATCTCAGTCAAATAAATATTTTCTATTTACGGGTGAAATGTGGATACGTGTGTACGCTTGAGTGATGTCCGAGTGCGCGATTCCTTCTCAAGAATATTTCCTCACGTATTGACCGATATTTTGCACGTCCGGAAGGCTGACTCGTTCATTGTCCAAATTAATACTTTGCCATTCAACTTCTTCATTGCATTGCCATTCCACGTAGCAATGCTGTCAATCTTTAAGGCAACTTTTTTAAAAGTACTTCAACATTTAAATATTTGTTGTTTTTTTTTTGTTTTGTATATTTTTACATATATATGAATACATAATATAAATATACACAACATAGTATTAAATAAAGTCGCTGCCCGCTGTTTGTCCCTATGCATGCTTAGACCTTTAAAACTACGCAACGGATTTTCTTGCGGTTTATTTTTGAATAGAAGTGATTCAAGAGGAAATTTTAAATATGTTTAAATTATACATAATAAAATGAATATCACCATTGCACCCGTGCGAAGCTGGGGCGGGTCAGAATTCTAGTTTGTTTTTTCTTTTTTTTTGCCCGCATGTTAATTTATGGTTCATTTCCTCTCCTAAAAAGAAGACTTGTGTCCTATTCCTAGTATTTGTGGTGACGCTTGAGGGAGGCCTATGTCCAACAGTGGACGTCTTTCGGCTGAAATGATTGAAAATTATTTTATTGTTTTTGTTTTTCATCTACTTCTTCCAGTGTTTAAATGGTTGTTTTTTTATGGTGGCAAAAATCATGACCGATCCCATCCTTGGGTGGAGCGGGAGACAGTGTCAGACTTCTACTAACTAAACGACCCACCGTTCCATCTTACCTTAGTTCCAGGACTCCGGTGTTCCGCTTTCGCATCAACTTTTAGTGTTTAAATGGTTCAAGATTCAAGATTTATTAATTTTTGCCAAAGATTTTTTTTTGGAAATTCAGCTCTTAAAATTTGTATTATCTATACATAATTATAATAAAATCGTAGGGGAGTCAAAACTGTACATTGAATATTTTTTTAGAAGAATATTTGGGGCGTGATCTACAATCGATACCAGAGCCAAAAATATAGTTTTTAGAATTTTTGTCTGTTTATCTGTTTGTCTGTATGTATGTCCGAACTGAACTCAAACAGTACTGCATAGATTTACATCAAATTTTGCATGAATATAACTAAGAGGCCGGGTCGTGCAATGGGCTACATATTATCACGCTATCACCTACGGGGGAGGTGCAGTGAATCTTTATTTTTCATACACATTGAGATGTGGTCATTTTCAGCGGCAATCCACTGATCGAATATGAATTACCACCTCCCCAATCATCACCGCATCAAGACCATGGAAATCGAGAGTATAACACTGAGACCAATTACGATCCGGGCGAAATGATCACCATACGAAATGACCGTGTCGCTTTGTTCTCTTCATAACAAATTACGATCCGGGCGAAATGACCACCATACGAAATTACCATGTTGCTTTGTTCGCTTCATAACAAATTACGATCCGAGCGAAATGACCACCATACGAAATGACCTTGTCGGTTTGTTCTCTTCATAACAAATTACGATCCGGGCGAAATGACTACCATACGAAATGACCATGTCGCTTTGTTCTCTTCATAAAAAAACACGATCCGGGCGAAATGACCACCATACGAAATGACCATGTCGCTTTGTCTGTTGCCGCTGTGCCATGTCTCTTCATAGCAAAAACAAATTTATGACACCATCCTTAAAAGCGTTGTGCAAATCCAGAGTAAAATGTTTTTCTTGGATGTTCCTGTTGGAACAGAATATTCCACACATTACATACTTGCAGAGGTCAGGAGGCAAGGCGATATTGCCATTGCTGTAGTGTCAACAATACAATTGGGTGAAATGGCGTGTTATACAGTCGTCGGATACTTAATGTGAGTGCGGTGCCCCAGTTCAAAACATGAGCCACTTGCTGGGGTTCCCCTATGTGCCCATACACCTGCACTATGGAGAATTTTATTAGTGCCACTGATGTTACAGTTAACGTAGCCACTTACTGGGCCCCAACAGTTTAACGAGTTTATCATCGATTCGAAAAGAAGAAGAAGCGTTTTCGGGAATCGCTGCCACACTGCTTCCGGGTGGTAAGCCAGCACATGCCATGTTTAAAATTCCCATTGATTTTGAGAGCGCCAAACGGCAGTTTGTGGTGTGGCACGTAACAACGATAAGGGACACGTGCTTAATGATTGTTCTCTGATCGTATGAGATGAGTGTACGATGGCCAATAGGAAGTCAGTTAAAGCCGACATCTGCAGGAACGAACATTTGATGAGTGGTGCCACAGTTCTTTTCAGTGGCGATTTCCGCCAAACGCTTCCCGTGTTGACGCGGGGATCGAGGGTTGACGAGAATGCTTCGTTGAAACAATCTTCGTTGTAGTCACGCGTCGTACACTGTGCTTGACCATTAATATTAGAGCTCGGGTCGGCGGCAATACACGTGCTCGAGAATTCTTCGATGTCCTTCTAACTCTTGGCGAAGGCGCTTTACCTTTTTTTATAGTGGAAAAAATCATAGAATGACGAATCCCGCCCTTGGGCGGAGCGGGAGACAGTGTTAGACTAAACAACCCACCGATCCGGTACGGACGGTTACCGAATGGACGGACAGCGAAACCATTGATCTCCGGTGGCATGGCCGCGCCTACGGTGGCCAGTAATCGGGATCAGCGGCAACTGCGGCGTGAGCGCCGTCGCCTTTGCCTGATGCGGTCGTCCCCCTCTTTTGTTAGCATTACTGCTTCGCAGAAGGAGGTGACCGCCTGCCACTCTTCTCCGCTCCGGACCATGGCCTCTACCAAAGTCCATCGCAAGCCAAAGCCCGCCGCACAGAGGTGGACAGATGGTGCATCCAGAGTCTCTCGGTAGTGTTATCCAACTTAGAAGAATTAGTTTGCTGTGCGCACATCAGTCGTATACCGCACCAGATTTTTTTATGTATTAGAATTTTTTCGTTACCGAATTCTCGGGTGTGTGAACCGGCTATTTTGACGCCCAGAAATGATCAGGCTGCAGCAAAACGAATGTATTGTCTCGGAAATTGAGGAGAATGAAGGGGTCTACACCTCGATAAAGACTGTCGTCGATAAAGATGACGCCACACATTATGCAGTGGAATTTCTGAACTCGATGCCAGCAAGTGGACTTCCAGCGCATACCATCAAGCTGAAGGGCGGAGTCCTGATTTATGCATCTTCGGAACCTATCTCCTCCAAAGTTGTGTTACGGGACCCGCCTTAAAGTCATCTCGCTCCACAGACACACCATTGAAACAAAAATTCTTACAGTTTGCGGCGTCGGCGAGGCGGTAATTAAAACCTCATAACTTCCCGTTCCAGTTCAAGCGCGTACAGTTCCCCGTGAGTGTTTGCTTTTTACAGCGGGAGACAACCTCAGGACAAGTTGCTTCTTACACGGGCAACTGTACGTCGCTTGCTCCCGCGTCACCAGTCCTGAATCTTTTTACATTTTGGCTCCTGGCAGCATAACTACCATCGTAGTTTATAGGGAAGGGTTGTAAGGTATATAAAATATACCTATAAATTTTTGTGCGTAATTTTAATTATATATTTTTGTACGTGTGTTTGGTGTCCTAGAATGTATTCCTGCATTATTTTCTGCAATTCCTTCAGTAACATCTTATGGCTGAATTCAGCGAAATTCTCATATAACTTTTTTCACTTGCAAAAAATACTTACATTTTAATGCTATTTTAAAAGTTGTTTACTTACAATGCTATAGCGACACTGCCATCTAAGGTATTTTCATTAGGTACTATAGAGCCTTCAGGCAGACAACGTCGCGGGCAGCAGCTAGTAACAAAGTATTACTGTACCTAACATTCCCATGGGGTGTACAAACTTTAAATTATCAATTACATGTCAATAAATTAATTATGCATATCAATTGATATTTGTCATAATTTCTCATTTGATCCATTTACTACTAAAACATGTACTGCGCGCACTCAGCCGAATGCGGACTTTTTCACACGTACTAATTGTAATAAGTGATATTTTATTGTATTCTTTTTTATCGTGCTTGTTAGTGATCCTAAGTTTTCTGATACTTTTTCAGTTTCTACCCGTGAGAACCTGTAATTGGCTCAATGTTTCTTATACATTTGTTATTGTTTAGCTATAGCTGTTGGTTCTCCTTCGAATAAATAAATAAATAATTATTGAATCATTGCAGTGAAATAAATTTCAGTGAAAAGGAAAAAAATAAAAAAAACCGTCATAACAAGTAATTGACTTTGACCGATCTGTTTAAATTTAAGAAATAAATGAGAGTATTAAAATGTACCTGTAATCCTTTTCTAAACAATGTCAAAACCAAGCAACCAAACACAATCAGTTCACTTCTCAGAAGCAACCGTACAACGGTTGGCTCTCAATTTGATATGTTGCAGCATTTTGTCACCCGAAGCACACTCAATGGTAGGGATGTAAAAGATACAACCGAGGTAATTTTAACTGAGGTTTAGAATTTATCAAAATTGAAAAATGGATGTCAAGGATTGAAGCTAACTGGGACCACAGTGATTCTCGACCAACCATTACATAGTGTAAAAACAAAGTTGCTTACCGTTGTGCGTTTGTATGCTTAGATCTTTAAAAGTATGCAACGGATTTTGATGCGGTTTTTTTTAGTAGACAGAGTGATTCAAGAGGAAGGTTTTTGTGTATAATACATGCATAATGTATTCAATATCAGTACCCGTGCGAAGCTGGGGCGGGCCGCTAATAATAATCAACATAATGAGTATGTAGTTTTTTTTTAATCAATTGAAACGTAAATTGTACATGAGAACTACCTTTAAACATTCTTTATACTCGGCCAGTCTGATACTAGCCCTATAATCGCATTCACACACACAAACACGCAAACGCTAGATTCATTCACGTACACAGTAACATGACGTGCAATGAATTGCAACGAGTGATTTTGTTTTTTTTTTTAGAAAAAATATCTAAATAGTTAAGTATTCTGAAAAACAACAAGTATTATCGATGATTGACGAGGTATCGTATTTTTATATGATTACTTATTTATAAGTTTTATTACAATCTCCTGACGGTGCAGATTCATAACTGCACTTTGTATATAACTATTTTTTGCGGACGTTTCGCACTTGAGCATAAATACGGAAGCGAGGTTCCGTCACAACCCTACTCGAAAGCTTACTCTGTTTTTATTTACCTCGGCGAATGATTTAGGAGCTACAATTTTTACCGGCAACTCAACGAGATTTGTGGTTGAATGGGTGTGACTTTTGTTACAATAACATTGAATAGACAGAAATACATTCATTTGTTTTTGCAAGCGTATTTTGTGACATAAATTAGTCATCATTACATAGTATAAAGAGGAGCCTGAGGAGGTCTGTGTCCCAGGAGTGGAAATATTAATAAGGCTGCTGAGATAGTATAAAATAAAGTTTCTTACCGCTGTCCCTATGTATACTTAGATCTTTAAAAGTACGCAACGGATTTTGATGCGGTTTTTTTTAATAGATAAAGTGATTCAAGAGGAAGGTTTATGGGCATAATATGTGCATAATATATTCAATATCAGTACCCGTGCGAAGCTGGGGCGGGTCGCTAGTATAGTATAAAACAAAGTTGCTTACCGCTGTCCCTATGTATGCTTAGATCATCAAAAGTATGCAACGGATTTTGATGCGGTTTTTTTAACGGATTTAAAAGGAACGTTTATGTGAACAATAAATACACCCGTGCCAAGCTGGGACGGGTCGCTAATTTTGAAAGAAAGTGACTTGTAACTGATTTTTTTAATTGTTCGTGCGTAATCATTGTCCAGGCTAATAATTAACGACGATTTATTTATTTACTAGCTTTTGCCCGCGGCTTTGCCCGCATGGTATTGGGGTTGGGGTTGGGGTTTCCGGGATAAAAAGTAGCCCTTGTCTTATTCCGGAGTGTATCCTATGCCTGTGCCAAATTTCATCCAGATCCATCCAGCCATTTCGGCGTGATTGAGTAACAAACATCCAAACATAAAAAGTAGCCCATGTCCTGTTCTGGAGTGTATCCTGTGCCTGTGTCAAATTTCATCCAGATCCGTCCAGCCGTTTTGGCGTGATTGAGTAACAAACATCCAAACATCGTAACTTTCGCATTTATAATATTAGTAAGATTATTAAGATTTATTAGTAATCCAACGAATAGTTCGCCGAAACATGTACAAAAATAAAAATTAATTATTTTATGTCAGAAAACGCTGGCGTTTGCACACCTATTGTTATTTAATTGTGTCTGTAATTGCGGTAGTCGAAAGGTTAATTTATCAAAAATTGTAAATCTGCCTTTTAAAACCCTGTTCGTTTGCGAGTGTAATAGAATAAAATTATCAAAATGTGAACTATATTTGTTTGATTTTTTATAGTAGGAAATCCTTTTTTCTGTATTATTTTTGTACGAGGGTTATTAACATAATATATGTATATGAAATGGGACTAAAACAGATGATTAATTCCGTATCTAAGATGGCGAAAACGCAACCCTTATAGGATTCGATTTCTAGTCACCGTAGGCGCGGGCTTGCGGACGGCAAGCAATGAATAACTCGCCGTTCAATCGTCTGGTAACCGTCCGGTCCAAGCCTAGTCGTCGACGGCACGCACTGTTCCCGCGCGCCTCAAGCAGCAAACCGTAGGGACACTGCAGAAGGGTCGAAGCCAACTGGAGCCGTGCAGTTGCTTAGCCTATCAAATAATAAAGCGAAAAAAAGAAACAATATTCTAAATCCGGTGATCATAAATGCAAACCCACTCACAGGAAATTTATAGAAATTCATATTCTCCACTAAACATAACTCTGAACGCCGGATATATAATTTAATAGATCCTTACACATATCCTACAGTCGAATTCTCATAAAATTTTATTTCTATAGGTTACCCTTTTATGGGAAAAATAAGGGTAAAAAGGGCTTTACAATAATATTCGTAAATAAATATGAGATTTTAGTAGACATATACATTTGATGGTATGGCCCAAAATGGCGGAAATACAGGATAAAGTCTCTTTATTTGTGTTTTTAAATTGACTTTCTGTTCTGGTTCGGTGATGCCGAAAAGAATACTGGCTGTTATTGAGACGTTATCAGTACTAAAAAAGTGACAAAAAGGAACATTGTTGAAATTGATTTCGTTTTTTTTTTCTGGTCTGTCAAATACACTCCATTTCCTCTGATAATGTTATTAACACACACACCATCTTCAGTTCTGGAACTCAAAAGGCAAAAGCACAGATGGAGTTCAATCAGAAAATGGCTGCCACATGTTTTTGCTTAATTCAAGAGTTGGAAAAACTATTTGACGATTTAGTACCTCAAAAAAAAAACTTCTGAAATGCAAGTCCAACGATTAAACAGACTAGTTTGAAAGATATATTGGTTGGTTGATAATTTAATTTTTAATTTATTTATTACTAGCTTCTGCCCGCGACTTCGTCCGCGGAAAATTTCTTATAGTGATAGCTCGGTTAACATCCATGTTATATAAATAACTAGCTTTTGTCAGCGGCTTCGCCCGCGTACATAAAATATAGCCTATGTCACTCAGGAGTAAAGCAGCTTTCTATTGTTGCTATTTTTTTTCCAATCGGACTAGTAGTTCCAGAGATTACCGCCTACAAACAAAAAAACAAAAAAATAAAAAAACAAAAAAAACAAACTTTACCTCTTTATTATATTAGTGTAGATAATTTATAGCCTATGTCACTCAGGAGTAAAGCAGCTTTCTATTCTTGCTAAAAAATTTCCAATCGAACCATTAGTTCCAGAGATTACCTCCTACAAACAAAAAAATAAAAAAACAAACTTTACCTCTTTATTATATTAGTGTAGATTATTATATTAGTGTAGATTTCAATTTCAATTATTATTTTACATAAGGTACCACTACATTGTGCTCACAATAATAGCAAAAATATGTAACCAAGTTTATATATAACTCATGATATGATTTAAAAGAGTAACCATGGTATTTCTTAGTTGTTCTTCTCCTTAGAGACCTAAGCTATGGAATGTGCAGATTAGTTATATTATATAAAACTTTTTTTTATTATTTATTCAAAAGTGGTTGTAAATGGTCTATTTAAAATAAATAATTTGAGTTTGAGTTCATAAATCATGTCACTCTAAATTACTAGGCTAGGTCAGGTAGGTCGCTGTAAATAGGTACAACTTCGCAAAATAGGGTTTTATAGACCCGTCGGATACTCATTGTGGTCGGACACCCCTTGTTCAAAACATGAGCCACTTGCTGGAGTGCCCTAAATGCCCTATGGAAGATTTAATTAGTGCCACCGATGCTGCAGTTAACGAAGCCACCTACAGGGCCCAACAGTTTAAAGAGTTTATCATCGATTCGAAAAGAAGAAGAATCTTAATTATTATAGTACTTTCTTTAAGATAAAATCCATCTTAACATGACCAAAACTACTCTCAACAAACTCAGTAAAACAAAGATAATGTACCGACCTAGAATCGAAGTTAAGACTTCAAACTCAGCATCCAGTCGCCACTACACCAAATCTCTTTTAACCCGTCAAAATAAATAAAAAGCAAAATCCTTCAAAGAGACAAATAACTCCGTTTTTACACCCTATATAAAAGTGAGAAAAACATATAAAAAGACCCACATATGTATCCGTCTGTTCCCCTTTCTTTAGCACTCATTCCTTAATGAAACTGTTCAAAGAAGTGCTGATTTAAAAGATACGAAGCACTTTCTTTTAGTGTTTTTGAAGTTGCCTTCAGTAAATGGATGGATTTTGCCTAGATATGGTGTTGAAGTTTTTGTTTATATTCAAAACGTGTGGAAAGTTTACCTTGGTTGTGTTGTGCGGGATTTTTATGGATACTTTAACAAAATAGAAAGACAATTGGAGTGCGAACGCCGGCGCCGGTTTGGAGCTCAAGAGTTTAAAAAGTTGCTTATAAACGGCTGTCAGATCTTGGCGACTCAGAAGTTAGGCCTGCAACTTTTAGCGCTTGAAAACTCGTACAAAAATAAAGATTAAAAAAAGTCAATAATAGTTTTTAACAGCAATGACAACTGCAAAGTGCATTTATTTGTTTAAAAAAAAATTTTTCACGTGTTTTCAAGCGCTTCAGACTCGCCAAGATCCGTCGGCCGTACTGTAAGCAGTATTGCGATGTAGCATAGTGGCGAGGACCATCTTGGTTGAGCAGCCGTTGAGGTAAAAAACACAATTTGCCACTTGCGAGATTATATACTAGGGCTAGAGCCTAGAGCCTTCCTTTCAGACATTCGTGTCTGAAAGGAAGGCTCTAGCCCTTGGCCCCAGTTGGCTTTGACCCTGCTGCAGGGACCCTACGGTTTGCTGACAGCTCTTTGAGGCGCGCGGGAGCAGTGGACGTCGTCGACAACTAGACTTGGTCCAGACGATTACCAGACAACTGGACCGCGAGCTACCCATTGCTAGCCGTCCGGAAGCCCGCGGATGCAGCGTCCAGAAATCGGATCCTATAAGGGTTGCATTTTTGCTGTCTTAGATTCGGAACTAGAACATTAGTTTTCTATTTTAGTCCCATTTCATATAACATATTAATTTTATCTTAGAACCTGTAAACTATTTACAACCCTCGTACGGGACATTATTGTTCTGACAAACAATTTGGCACGAGAGCGTCGGTATTTGTTCTAAGTGTTTGTTTACGTAATTACTACTAATTAGTGTCCCGAAGTTAATGGAGGAGCTAGCGGCTAGAATAATAACAGCCACTCGAGTCGAACGCTAAGGTTAAGCAGCACTTGCCAAGGTTCATAAGTGGATGGGTTAATTTTTTTATATTCTGAGATTCCTCCACTTAATACAAACCATGTGGTGGCCTGTGGCCCATTCCCTCTCCTAGAGAGGAGACCTGTGACCTAGCGTAGGAACATTAAAAAGGCTGATGATGGTTATGATGATTACAAATTGGTCCCTGTTTGTTATTTGTAAATTTTTAGGGTTCCGAAACTCATCATGTTTTCTTTCTTCTTTTTCTTTCTCTTTTCGACTTTGGTAATTACAGACACAATTAAAGAACAATAGATGTACGAATGAGGCGTTCGCATGGATCTCAAAAGTTTAATCACAATGGGGTGCGAATTAAATGGATACCTATCCACAATATAATCTCAAAAATTATTTCCTAGTTATGATGGATTTGCTAATTCATCGATATAATTATATTTTTTATAATTTTATCTTGTGAGAACAATGTAAATAATGGAATGTAAATAAGCTCAGTCGCTGCACTTCACACCATCAAGAAAGTAACCAAGAAAAATTCCACCACTGGGGTGTCCAGAATCATGAACTGAATCTATGGTATTCGTTTGCGTTAACATGTCAATGACACCTTGTATAACAACAACAACAGTTATAACAATAATTATATAACAGACCGACGCCAACCAACGTTGTCTATCTTAGCTTAGAACTAGCAAATGTACTATCGCGGTCAGTTTTACCGTAACACTGAAAAAAAAAAATCCCATTACTCTTTCGTAACATCCAGCAAACCACCAAAGACCTACATTTTAATTAATTCAATTCAAAACACACCGCCACAAAAACAAAACAAAACACAACCTCCCAAATTAGAATACAACCAAGTACCCTCTCAGTTTCATACAAAGAGGGATGTAATCTTATAAAAAAAAACTGCGCTTGAAAATGCAAAGCGCCCCGCAATTTTCCCCACATTCTTGCTGTGTAGCCCAAAATTGTATTTGGCAGCAAAAATGCAACGCCCGCTTGGACGAATAGTAATGCGATGCAGTACCGGGATTCCGGGATATAAATCCCGGGATCCGTCGACGGGTTTGACGTGACTTGACTGAGAGTGGAGCTTGGGAGTTCTGATAAAGTTAAAGTGTTCCTTATGGTGTAATTTCGTAATTTTCGCGGTTCGAATAAAACCGTTTAAGTTAAAAGTTAAGCAATGATTGCAAGGAAGTGTAACTTGATTTTTTCTGTCTTTTAACTGCTCCATCTTTGTTTTAATATACACATTTTTGACTCATTGCATTTGCAATATTTATATTATAAATCTTAAGTTTATGAATAGGTATATTTTTTTATTAGTTCCTTATGGTATAATTTCGTAGTTTTCGCGGTTCGAATGAAACCGTTAAGTTAAAAGTTAAGCAATGATTGCAAAGAAGTGTAACTTGATTTTTTTGTTCTATTAACTGCTCCATCTTTGTTTCAATATACACATTTTTTTTCGACACATTGCTTCTGTAATATTTATATTATTGATCTTAAATCTTAAATGCATTAATAATTTATTTTATTAGCATCTCCTGGTGTAACTACTGTGAAATAAAAAAGTATGAGAAAAAAATTACATCTATCACAAATATAATTTTTTTTCTCATACGTTTTTAATGTTATATAAGTTTTCTTTACAATTTACGTTGTAAAATAATAACACTGTAAACTTCGCAAATTCCTATTACCACTCACCTTTTATTTTGTCTTTTATTATTATGATTATTTTTATTGTACTTTTGGATACAATATTGACTGGTTTACACTTGCCTTACATAATCATATCAATACTGTAATTTCCAAATATTGTACAAACCATTTTTTTTAAGAGTAACCATGGAGTTTCTTGCCGGTTTTTCTCCATAGGAAACGACCAATTTGGAACCGTGCACTAGCTTCTGACGTATTGGGTCGAAGCCTCCAAAGCGTTATACCGGGGCTCTGGGAATAAGGCAAGGGAGCAACGAGGTAGGTTCTTCAGTTAATATGTTTTCGTCCTATGATGAGTTCCTTGACAGTTCTTGTCTGACAATTACAGTGAAGTGACCTAACGAAATTTAATCGATTTTTTTATAATATCGATTCAGTTGGCAAAGAAAGTGGAATCGGATTGCTAATTTTCGATTTTTTTTCCTACTAATATCCTAATGTTATAAATGTGAAAGTTTGAGGATAGATGTGTATGTGGATGTTTGTTACTCTTCCACGCAAAAACCACTGTACGGATTTTGATAAAACTGTAAATAAAACGCACTATGTTTAAAATGGGTCTACCTTTTAAAGCAGAACTTTTTTCGTCATAATTTTGTTTTGCATACCAACGCATAGCCTAATCTTCATTTCGCAGAAAGTTGTTTGGCATACACTCACTTATCATAAATTCGAAAATCATAATTTTGTTAGTCCGAATAATCGTTAGGCATAAACTTCATGTCCATAATAATTGAATAGCAGAACCATCATATCGCAGAAAATTCGCAGTCAATGTATTTCTTTATTAGCCATGCAAGCAGGCATGCAGCAAGCATGCAAGCAGGCGTGCAGCATGCAAGCAGGCATGCAGCATGCAAGCAGTCATGCAGCATGCAAGCAGGCATGCAGCAGGCAAGCAGGCATGCAGCAGGCAAGCAGGCATGCAGCATACAGCAAGCATCATTTCTGTCACGGCTCCGGCGCTGCGGGGTTTGGGCGGCCCCACGCGAGCTTATCGTCGCAGATGGTTTCAACGCTCACCACCTACCCCTCCGCGCCTACGCGATTTTAAATTACACTCTAGGGGTAGGGCATACAAGACTACGGAAAGTCGGTTTTGTGGCGATTCGTTTCTGCCAATAAATTTTTAGCATAGCATATTGACAGTGAAAATAAAATTCAAGGAAAAAAATACCGGCTCCTCAAATATCACCATCCCTCTAAATAAACATAATGCTAAACGAAACTGTATGTAATATTAAATGATAATATGACAATCGTAATTATGCCAAATAAAATTCTGCCATGGTAAAAGTATGCCGTTGCAAATTCGGACATGTAAACGTTCTGCCAATCAATAGTTATGCTAACTAATTTTTATGCCTTAAAAATATTCGACGAAAGAAGATTCTGCCAAGTGTGTTATGCCAAATAAAATTCGGACTATCAAGATTCTGCCAGATAGATGGAACCCGTTTAAAATATTAATAATTTATTTACTCTTCACTATCAGAACTTGATTCTTGATTAGAGCTTATATCCATATCGGAAGGATACAAGACAAACGCACTCGTACTGACGCGATGCGGTCGCGATTCCAAGATGGCCATTCCGATTCATCAATTTTTTGTCGATTAGGTAGTGTCAATCTCTATAGTCAGAAATTCCGTTCAACGCATTACACATTTTCTAAATTTATACTTTTTTAATTTATGTACTTAATTTTATGTACTTAAAACATAATCACGATAATTTACTTTGTAATTTACAAAAGGCAGTATTTTTTATCATTCAATTTGTAATTATTTTGCCAGATAATTTTTTTTTTAGTCTAAAGTAGTATGCGTGCCACGGAAAAAAATGAACTGTCAGGGAACTCATCTTAGGGCGAAAAAACATTAGTAAGAGTCTGACACTGTTTCCCGCTCCGCCCACGAGCGGGATTCGTCATTGGATGATTTTTACCTACCATAAAAAAGCTTCTGACGTATTATAAGTGCCCATGTAGGCCTATGTGAAATAAAAACCATTTTATTTTTTTTATATTTTTATTCTCAATGAGGATTTATTTATCTTCAACTGCAACAACAACAACATTATGTATAAACTGGATTGAAATGTAAATTGATACTGAAAGGAATTGGCAGTGACTGAAGACTGAAGTTTTATTTTCTTTTAGAAATGTGTTCTTGAAGTTTTATTTGCTGTGATGATGGATTGGACGAGATTGGTCAAATTATTTGAGGACCTTGAATAAAATGAAATGACATGGCACAATATGTAGGGTGACTGAATTAAGTGATAAATACTTTTCCTTTTTTATATACGATTCATTACTTATCTATACATATAATAAAACAGTAACGAAAGAAAAACTGTACATTGAGAATTTTCTGGAAAAATTAAGTGGCTTTTGTTAGAAAAACGTAACTGATGACAAAAAGTGACTTTTTAGAATTTTTGTCTGTTTGTCTGTTTGTCTGTGCCTATGGTACGGGTTGGCGCCAAAACTACTGGATAGATTGAATTGAAATTCAGCAAAAATGTTCCTTGTAAACCAAGGAAGGCTTTAGGCTACATATTATCACGCCTTAAGTTATGGGAGGTAAGCAATATTGAATTTAAATAGTGCAATGGATGCAAGGGTGTAACTTTTTTTTCCGTGGGCCGATTGACTCAAAACTTAGCACAAACATTACCATAAAGTTGTTATCAAGGATGGCATATTTATTTTTTCAGTAGTACCCCCAGTGCAAGATTTAGGGGATGTTAAAGTTTGTATGGGAGAATCTTATTCCTTGGGTTAATTAACTTGAAACTTGGCACGTAAAGTTATTCAGGTAAATAATAAAGATTCCCATTATTAGTTTTTCAAAACTACGTAATTTGGGCAAAGAAACATAGTTTAACGAATATTAGTAGTATAAAGACAATTTTAAAACAGCGCCATCTATGAGATTACACCAAAATCAAATCAAGTTACATGTTAACACTTTTTGGAAACTATTAATTTAAATTTGAGCATGTTGGCAAAGTAATAGCAGTTAGTTATTCTTAAAATTCATAGATGGTAAGGTAACTTATATATTTTTAGGGAAATATCTTAGGTAGTGGTTGGTTTGTTTTACTAAAAAATGTGGATTAATATTTAATATATCATTTTAAAAAATAGTTCATCTCAAAATGGCGTTCTCCATGTTTATATGAAATATGTTATTCTTATTCCAACGGTCTTGGTCTAACGGATTTATGTTGTGTCCTTTTGGGACTTAACTAAAGTGTTTTACGAATAATCTATTCATATAAATATAATAAAATCATAGGAAAGTGAAAACTGTTTATTAATTATTTTTTTAAAAGATTACTTAGGAAGTGATCTACAATCGATATCGAAGCCAAAAGCATCGTTTTTATTAGAATTTTTGTCTGTCTGTCTGTATGTATGTTTGAGCTAAACTCAAAAACTTACTTGGATGTATATATAAACATACTGCATGGATTATCTTAAAATTTTGCGGGCCGGGAAAGTTGTGAATACTTTTTTTTCTTTCGCATTCTGTGACAGTGTTTAATCTAACAACGCCTATTTAAATGATTTTTTTCAGTAAGCTATGCTATTATCTGGCTTTACACAATAAAAACTACGTCATTTAAGTAACTTGGACAGAGGAACATAGTTCAATGATTATTAGCAGTAAGAAGACAGTTTTAAAACAGCGCCATCTATGAGAGATAAAAATCAATCAAATCAGCTTCCTAAAAGTTGTATTATATAGTTCGTTTTGAAAAATTGAAGTTCCAATCAACCCTGAAAATCTTAAGCGGAGTTGAGGAAGACTATTAAAAAAAATGCGGTGCTAAGTATTACAAAAAAGTTATGTTCATTGAAATATCGCCATCATCTGTCTGAAGATTTTCTGCAAGCTTTGAGGCGTGCTACTGGAAACGAAGTCGATGTAACTGATGAACGTGTGCTGAACACCTGTCTCAGTTCACTTCAAGATGTGGACATTTCTATCGGCGGCAATCCACTGATCGAATATGAATTACCAGTTCCCCAATCATCACCGCATCAAGACTATGGCTGAGACAAATTACGATTCGGGCGAAATGACCACCATACGAAATGACCATGTTCGCTTTGTTGTCTTCAGAGCAAAAACAAATTTATGACACCGTCCCTGAAAGCGTTGTGCAAAACCAGTGTTTCTTGGGTTGCTCCTGTTGGAACAGAAAAAATATGGCATACTTGAAGAGGCAAGGCAATATTGCTATTGAACAGCAATGTCGTCGGGAATCGCTGCCACACTGCTTCCGGCTGGTAAGGCAGCACATGCTATGTTCAAATTCCCATCGATTTAGAGAGCGCCAAAACGCCTGTTTGTGGTGTGTCACGTTACAGCGATAAGGGACACGTGCTTGAGGATTGCTCTCTGATCGTATGGAATGAGCGTACGGTGGCCAATAGGAACGCAGTTGAGTCCGAGGACAGAACCCTGCAGGACATCCGCGGGAACGAACATTTTGATGGGTGGTGTCACAGTTTGTTCAGAGTCGGTTTCGGGCAAACGCTTCCCGTCTTGACTCGGGGATCAAAGTCTTACGAGGTGAATGCTACGTTGAAACAATCTTCATTGTAGTCACGAGTTTGTGCGCTGCGTTTGACCATTAATATGTGAGCTCGGCTCGGCAGCAATGCACGTGCTCAAGAATTCTCTGATGACCTTCTATATCTTGGCGAAGGCACTTTATCTTTTTTATGAAGGGGAAAATAAATGAATGACGAAACCCGCCTTTGGGTGGAGCGGGAGACAGTGTTAGAATTCTATTGACTAATTAACCCACCGTTCCTACTTGCCTTAGTTCCAGGGCCCTGGTGTTCCGCTTTAACATCTATCCTTGGTCCCAGAAGGCTTCGACCTTGCTGGGCTCCTACAGTTGCTGACGACTGCTTGAGGTGCAGGGAACAGCGCGTTGCGCGCCGTCGACGACTTGGGTTCAAGTCAAAGCCCACTACGAGAAAGGTGGACAAGAGGTACTTCCAGAGTCTCTCGATAGAGTGTTATCCAGCTTAGAAGAATTCATTCGCTGTGCACGGTGATACCAGTCGTTTATCAAACCAGCAGAACCATTTTGTTTTTGTTACCATAATGTAATGTGTTGTGCCACAGACTAAATATATTTAAATCGATCGATATACGATCGATTTAAATCGACTATTTTATGTTTTAATTGTGCTTTTTTTTTGTAATTTTGTATTTTTCTTTTTTTTTTTGATTTTATGTATGTCAAATTATTTATTTGTTTTTATTTTGTTTATTAGTATATTTAAATAAGTTACGTAGCCGAGCAGCGTCTACCGTCGAATTCGGCTGGTGCTGAAAATCAGCGCTGTGGCTCTGTTTTACACATGAGCCCCAGCTTTTGCTGAGCACCAGCCGTTTTGTGCGGGTGTGTTGCATTATTATTATTATTTTTTTTTTATTATTATTTTATTACCTATTTAGTTGTTTTTGTGTTTTATTGTATGCTATACTCTCGCACAAATAAACGTTTTTTCTTTCTTTCTTTCAGAATTCAGAGCGGGCCATTTTGACGTCCAAAAATGATCAGGTTGCAGCAATGAACGAATGCATTCTCCTGGAAATTGAGGGGAAGGTAGTGGTCTATACCTCGATAAACACTGTCGTCGAGCAAGATTACGCCACACATTATCCAGCGCATACCATCAAGTTGAAAGTCGGAGTCCCGATTATGCATCTTTGGAACCTATATCCTAAGAAAAGTAAAGAGACCTGTCAAAAATTTTTACGGGTTGTGGCGTCGGCGAGGCAGTATTTGTACCTCATAATTTCCCGTTCCAGTCCAAGCGCATACAGTTCCCCGTGAGTGTTTGCTTCGCGATGACCATCAATAAGTCGCAGGGGCAGACACTGAGTGCAGCGGGTGTCAACTTCAGGGCGAGTTGTCTCTTACGCGGGCAGCTGTACGTCGCTTGCTCCCGCGTCATCAGTCCTGACTTTCTTTACATTTTGGCGTAGTATTTTGGCTCCTGGCAGCATAACTGCTGCCAGGAGCCAAAATACTACGCCACCATACTGTGATGGTACGATGGTATAACTACCATCGTAGTATGGTGGCGGAGTGGTAAAGGCTCCGACTCAGTGGTGGCGGAGTAGTAAAGGATACGACTTACAAATTGTAAGTCGGGGGTTCAAACCCAGCCAGGCGAATTACTTTGTGTAATTTATTTCATAACCACTGCTCTTAAAACGGTGAAGGAAAACATCATGAGGAAACTGTGACTGCGAATGTCTTAGAACCAAAAATTCGAAAACATGTGTCATCCACTAATCCGCACTGGGCCCGCGTGGTGGATCATGGCTCATTCCCTCTCCTAGAAAGGACGTCTGTGTCCCGGCAGCGGGAACTTTATAAGGCTGATGCATTGCTATTTTAAAAGTTGTTTACTTATAATGCTATAGCGACAAAGCCACCTTAGGTATGTTTGGTTCTGTAGAGCCTTCACGCAGACAACGTTGCGGGCAACAGCTAGTATTATTTATAAGTTATATCACTTTTTTATGTATAACTAGCTGTTGCCCGCAACGTTGTCTGCGTGAAGGCTCTACAGAACCAAACATACCTAAGGTGGCTTTGTCGCTATAGCATTATAAGTAAACAACTTTTAAAATAGCAATGCATCAGCCTTATAAAGTTCCCGCTGCCGGGACACAGACGTCCTTTCTAGGAGAGGGAATGAGCCATGATCCACCACGCGGGCCCAGTGCGGATTAGTGGATGACACATGTTTTCGAATTTTTGGTTCTAAGACATTCGCAGTCACAGTTTCCTCATGATGTTTTCCTTCACCGTTTTAAGAGCAGTGGTTATGAAATAAATTACACAAAGTAATTCGCCTGGCTGGGTTTGAACCCCCGACTTACAATTTGTAAGTCGTATCCTTTACTACTCCGCCACCACTGAGTCGGAGCCTTTACCACTCCGCCACCATACTACGATGGTAGTTATACCATCGTACCATCACAGTATGGTGGCGTAGTATTTTGGCTCCTGGCAGCAGTTATGCTGCCAGGAGCCAAAATACTACGCCAAAATGTAAAGAAAGTCAGGACTGATGACGCGGGAGCAAGCGACGTACAGCTGCCCGCGTAAGAGACAACTCGCCCTGAAGTTGACACCCGCTGCACTCAGTGTCTGCCCCTGCGACTTATTGATGGTCATCGCGAAGCAAACACTCACGGGGAACTGTATGCGCTTGGACTGGAACGGGAAATTATGAGGTACAAATACTGCCTCGCCGACGCCACAACCCGTAAAAATTTTTGACAGGTCTCTTTACTTTTCTTAGGATATAGGTTCCAAAGATGCATAATCGGGACTCCGACTTTCAACTTGATGGTATGCGCTGGATAATGTGTGGCGTAATCTTGCTCGACGACAGTGTTTATCGAGGTATAGACCACTACCTTCCCCTCAATTTCCAGGAGAATGCATTCGTTCATTGCTGCAACCTGATCATTTTTGGACGTCAAAATGGCCCGCTCTGAATTCTGAAAGAAAGAAAGAAAAAACGTTTATTTGTGCGAGAGTATAGCATACAATAAAACACAAAAACAACTAAATAGGTAATAAAATAATAATAAAAAAAAAATAATAATAATAATGCAACACACCCGCACAAAACGGCTGGTGCTCAGCAAAAGCTGGGGCTCATGTGTAAAACAGAGCCACAGCGCTGATTTTCAGCACCAGCCGAATTCGACGGTAGACGCTGCTCGGCTACGTAACTTATTTAAATATACTAATAAACAAAATAAAAACAAATAAATAATTTGACATACATAAAATCAAAAAAAAAAAGAAAAATACAAAATTACAAAAAAAAAGCACAATTAAAACATAAAATAGTCGATTTAAATCGATCGTATATCGATCGATTTAAATATATTTAGTCTGTGGCACAACACATTACATTATGGTAACAAAAACAAAATGGTTCTGCTGGTTTGATAAACGACTGGTATCACCGTGCACAGCGAATGAATTCTTCTAAGCTGGATAACACTCTATCGAGAGACTCTGGAAGTACCTCTTGTCCACCTTTCTCGTAGTGGGCTTTGACTTGAACCCAAGTCGTCGACGGCGCGCAACGCGCTGTTCCCTGCACCTCAAGCAGTCGTCAGCAACTGTAGGAGCCCAGCAAGGTCGAAGCCTTCTGGGACCAAGGATAGATGTTAAAGCGGAACACCAGGGCCCTGGAACTAAGGCAAGTAGGAACGGTGGGTTAATTAGTCAATAGAATTCTAACACTGTCTCCCGCTCCACCCAAAGGCGGGTTTCGTCATTCATTTATTTTCCCCTTCATAAAAAAGATAAAGTGCCTTCGCCAAGATATAGAAGGTCATCAGAGAATTCTTGAGCACGTGCATTGCTGCCGAGCCGAGCTCACATATTAATGGTCAAACGCAGCGCACAAACTCGTGACTACAATGAAGATTGTTTCAACGTAGCATTCACCTCGTAAGACTTTGATCCCCGAGTCAAGACGGGAAGCGTTTGCCCGAAACCGACTCTGAACAAACTGTGACACCACCCATCAAAATGTTCGTTCCCGCGGATGTCCTGCAGGGTTCTGTCCTCGGACTCAACTGCGTTCCTATTGGCCACCGTACGCTCATTCCATACGATCAGAGAGCAATCCTCAAGCACGTGTCCCTTATCGCTGTAACGTGACACACCACAAACAGGCGTTTTGGCGCTCTCTAAATCGATGGGAATTTGAACATAGCATGTGCTGCCTTACCAGCCGGAAGCAGTGTGGCAGCGATTCCCGACGACATTGCTGTTCAATAGCAATATTGCCTTGCCTCTTCAAGTATGCCATATTTTTTCTGTTCCAACAGGAGCAACCCAAGAAACACTGGTTTTGCACAACGCTTTCAGGGACGGTGTCATAAATTTGTTTTTGCTCTGAAGACAACAAAGCGAACATGGTCATTTCGTATGGTGGTCATTTCGCCCGAATCGTAATTTGTCTCAGCCATAGTCTTGATGCGGTGATGATTGGGGAACTGGTAATTCATATTCGATCAGTGGATTGCCGCCGATAGAAATGTCCACATCTTGAAGTGAACTGAGACAGGTGTTCAGCACACGTTCATCAGTTACATCGACTTCGTTTCCAGTAGCACGCCTCAAAGCTTGCAGAAAATCTTCAGACAGATGATGGCGATATTTCAATGAACATAACTTTTTTGTAATACTTAGCACCGCATTTTTTTTAATAGTCTTCCTCAACTCCGCTTAAGATTTTCAGGGTTGATTGGAACTTCAATTTTTCAAAACGAACTATATAATACAACTTTTAGGAAGCTGATTTGATTGATTTTTATCTCTCATAGATGGCGCTGTTTTAAAACTGTCTTCTTACTGCTAATAATCATTGAACTATGTTCCTCTGTCCAAGTTACTTAAATGACGTAGTTTTTATTGTGTAAAGCCAGATAATAGCATAGCTTACTGAAAAAAATCATTTAAATAGGCGTTGTTAGATTAAACACTGTCACAGAATGCGAAAGAAAAAAAAGTATTCACAACTTTCCCGGCCCGCAAAATTTTAAGATAATCCATGCAGTATGTTTATATATACATCCAAGTAAGTTTTTGAGTTTAGCTCAAACATACATACAGACAGACAGACAAAAATTCTAATAAAAACGATGCTTTTGGCTTCGATATCGATTGTAGATCACTTCCTAAGTAATCTTTTAAAAAAATAATTAATAAACAGTTTTCACTTTCCTATGATTTTATTATATTTATATGAATAGATTATTCGTAAAACACTTTAGTTAAGTCCCAAAAGGACACAACATAAATCCGTTAGACCAAGACCGTTGGAATAAGAATAACATATTTCATATAAACATGGAGAACGCCATTTTGAGATGAACTATTTTTTAAAATGATATATTAAATATTAATCCACATTTTTTAGTAAAACAAACCAACCACTACCTAAGATATTTCCCTAAAAATATATAAGTTACCTTACCATCTATGAATTTTAAGAATAACTAACTGCTATTACTTTGCCAACATGCTCAAATTTAAATTAATAGTTTCCAAAAAGTGTTAACATGTAACTTGATTTGATTTTGGTGTAATCTCATAGATGGCGCTGTTTTAAAATTGTCTTTATACTACTAATATTCGTTAAACTATGTTTCTTTGCCCAAATTACGTAGTTTTGAAAAACTAATAATGGGAATCTTTATTATTTACCTGAATAACTTTACGTGCCAAGTTTCAAGTTAATTAACCCAAGGAATAAGATTCTCCCATACAAACTTTAACATCCCCTAAATCTTGCACTGGGGGTACTACTGAAAAAATAAATATGCCATCCTTGATAACAACTTTATGGTAATGTTTGTGCTAAGTTTTGAGTCAATCGGCCCACGGAAAAAAAAGTTACACCCTTGCATCCATTGCACTATTTAAATTCAATATTGCTTACCTCCCATAACTTAAGGCGTGATAATATGTAGCCTAAAGCCTTCCTTGGTTTACAAGGAACATTTTTGCTGAATTTCAATTCAATCTATCCAGTAGTTTTGGCGCCAACCCGTACCATAGGCACAGACAAACAGACAAACAGACAAAAATTCTAAAAAGTCACTTTTTGTCATCAGTTACGTTTTTCTAACAAAAGCCACTTAATTTTTCCAGAAAATTCTCAATGTACAGTTTTTCTTTCGTTACTGTTTTATTATATGTATAGATAAAGCTTTTTCTGTTTATTTTTTTTCATATATATATTTTTTATTAATTATTGCTTATATAGTTTCATTAAAAAATTAAATAATAATAAATTGTAAAAAAAATATTTATTAACTTTCTAATGTTTTTGTTAAGAAAATATTTAAATGTATTTAATATGTTTAAAAACTTTAAATAAATGGAATTATAAAAAAAAATGGAAGGACTTGGGGAAGGCCTTTGCAGCGGGACAGCAAGGGCTGTTAAAATGACTTGTCCTAATTTTTTCTTATTTTATGTGCAACAATATTTCTTCAAAAGTCTTAGATTAAACTTTTTCTCATAAACTCAAAATTGCATAAAGATGAAGACAATACCACAAAACTCATGTTTTGTTCTACTTTTAATAAGAAGTCAAGATATTTAACAAAAAGGCTTCGGACAGAAGTTAACCAGTAAATCTCAGCAGAACTCAAAGATAACGCCGACTTTCAAACTCCGGACATTTGCATCGGGAAGGTTGAGTGTCACTGTAAGCGATATCAAAATTAAAGAAATTGTTTTTAGGGTACTTTAAAAAAAAAAACAATTTGGAACTCATAGGGCGCTTTCAATCTAGCCGCAACGTGACGCGCGTTAGCAGCGCGGTGCGCACTGCGGCCGCGCGTCATTTATTTATATGAAAAAACAAAGCAGTGCTACAGCTGCGCTGTTGATGTGCTGCTGTCGCACAGCACGACGTTTAAAGAGTATCGAATTGAAATTAAAATTACATCTGCAAATTCAAGCTGTGAAAAAAATAAAACTTCTAGGTTTTTTTTAAATAACGTAAATTTTGACACTTTCAAGGTAATTAAAATTATAGGGTAATTCCCATTGATCTAGAATCCTGAAATGTGGCATGAGAATAGGGAAAAATCTGAAAACTGATTTTTTTTCTCCATTCGGATTGAGATTTTTTATTTTTATTTTTATAAAAATATAATAAGAGATACCGCCAGAACTCTGCTTACCATGTCGTGACTTACCATGGCAACAGAATTTCGCACCGGCGTTGCATCTTTACGTACAGATCGTGCATACCAACGGTATTTTATAAAAGTTATAGACAGATAAATTAACTCCGCGATCACTAGAACCCCACCTTACTATTTGATACCATCACGCGTCTAGGATAAAGTGTCCGCTGTACATCACAACACGCGCGCCATTTTTGTAGAGGACGACATGCTTCATTTTATCATCGATTGTGACAGGAATTTATAAGTTAGTGTATTGGTACCTATTTGTTGTTTATGATTTGGTAGTAAGTAGTACAAAAGGTCCTCAAGATTACCTGGTAACCGCATAAAGTCGATCTCGTCATCTCTACCGTTTTTATTTTTCACAGATCGTGCATGTCTGCAAGGTTTGTTGCCTCCAGATTGCAGCTTCATGGGACAGCGCGCGGTATCCCCGCACAGGATTGCTCCTCAAAATTCCATCAACTGTCAAGGACGAGTTTCAGATACTTCAGTGATCACATTGAACCCATCAGGGTTTTATTATGGTGGGCAAAGTCATCCTCTAAAATCTCTAACCCTTGGGCGGAACGGGAGATAATAGTGTCAGGCGTTTACTGCTTAAAAACCCACACCGTTCCTAAATTGCTTTTGTTTGAGGGCCTTGGCGTTATACTTTCACACTTACCTATGGCCCCAGGAGGCTTCGACCCTGCTGGGCTTCTACAGTTTGCTGACAATTCCTTGAGGCGCGCGGGAACTCAACTTTGAGGACTTGTCTCGGTCCGGACGGCGAGACATTAAGCACTGCTCATTAATACACAACGTGGCAATCAGCAGCAAATAGTATTTTGGTAATTAAGACCGGCTGTGTTTCCTGAAGGCTACAATCCGGGAATCTTTAAGTCAAGAGTGAATATATTACTTCTAGGTAAGCGCGCTCCATCGTCGACTGCATCGTCGCTTTCCATCAGACGAGATCGATAGCGGTCAAGTGTGAACATATAATCAATAAAACAAAAAATTGATGCTGTCTTTTAGGCTCACTTCCAAATGGCAGTAGTGTGGAGGAATTTTTTTCGACGTCATTTTAGTTAGGAATTTTGTTTTTAAGTGTTTTACAATCCCCTTGAACGAATTTCAGTCACGGTAGGCAATCTTAAATGAGATTAGCTACGCAGGAGATATTATAGTGCTCAAGCGTTTGCGCAAACACAGCTGTGCCCTCTGTTCATTTATTCTTATAGACAAAACCGAGATCAGACGCAGATTCAACGGTTTTATTATGTTTTATTATTATTTCTTTATTTGTTTAATATTTTTTATTTATTTATTATTATTTTTTTGTTTTGTTTTCCGAAACACGAAGATGACACAGCACCAACTGTCACACTATGTTTGTGTCCTTGACTTTATGCTGAGTGATGGGCCTTTTTGCGCGGACGTGCGCACTAGAGTTCTAATTTTAGGATATTGTAACGATTTTTAACTTTTTTTTACTAATGTTAATAATTTCGGAAACAATTGCTCCAAAAGTAAAAAACAATGCGTCCAAAGGTCCAATGATTCAAAAGTTAGAGGGGGGGTCTAACTTTTGAACCATAACCTTAGGAAATATGAAAAAAAAAACTGAAAAATAAAACTTTATAAAGCTTGTCCAGGAAAATTGTTTAGGATGAACTGTTTTTGAAAAATCTTAAAAAAAGTACTTAATTTCTGGACTAAAATTATTGTAATTTAACCGCAAGCATTTTTTAAATGTTTTTATTAATATTTATTACTCTGAACGTATCTTCTTTCAAATAAAAAAATATTCAAATCCCGTTTCAGTTCACGCAATCTAACCCACTGGGTACAGCTCCATCTCTCGGGAAATTGGGTTACTAATTTATAAATGGGCTACTTCACGCTGTCATAATTTAAGGGTCCTGTTACATTGTGAGAAATTTGTGACAGACAGGAAACTACGTAACCCTACAGTGAGCGTCACCCGACACGCTCTTGGCCGGTTTTATTTACTTTACAGTTCTGACGAGAAACATAGCAAAATGAACATTCTAAAGTGTCCACAACCGATCACACTGTTACACTCTACGGACAACAATATACATCTGTTCGAAAATCTGACCACAGCAATATTCTGTCTTTACACCGTTCTATCGAGTCACACAATGTCCATTGAGCTTTGCAGCTCGATGCAATATATTTTAATATCGTGTGTAAGCTTCGGGGCAAAGTCACTAGTAGTTTTAGCACAACAGTATGCACTACAGCTGACGGTATGTACCTAAGGTAAAAGCCAGACAGTGTTTCCTGTTTTTGAAATCACTAAATAGATTATAGAACAAAAAGATAATAAGAATACGGGGTGTTTTTTAAGGTGGGAAAAATCATTTAATGACGAATTCTGCCCTTGGGTGGAGCGGGAAACAGTGTCAGACTCTTACTGACTAAACGACACACCCCATTACTTCTTAGCTTTTATATCAGGGTTGGACCTTCCTTTCAGAAACTGGACCGGGGAACCAGTACGCTTCGGACCTGCAGTTGGGCCTCTATATTTGCTAAGATCTCCTAAAGTCGCGCGGGAACAGTACGTGCCATCAACGACAGGGCTTGGTCCGGACTGTTACCAGACGACTGGACGGCGTGCTACCCACTGCTCGCTATCCACAAGCCCAAGCCTACGGTGGCCGGAAATCGGGACCGAAATCCTGGCGGCGTCTGCCTCCTCCTTTGCTAGCATTACTGCTTCGCAAAAGGAGGCGATCGCCTCCCACTCCTCCTCGCTCGGGACCATGGCCTCTACCTACGACATTACTCCTTACTTTATCATTACAATTTACCGTACTAACGAAACAATTCTAAACTCTGACACGTACCACGTTTTTTAAAACAAAACTACACGCAGACTGAATCTACAAACTGCTCTATCTTCTATCCCCAAAAAAATAAAGTCGTACATGCACAGATTACCTAAAATATTGTTCAAACAATATTAGAAAAATATTATCTACATCGTATAGGTGACATCGTCCAAGGAAACGTTGGAGGAGATATCTTAAACGATCATAAACTGTCTGAAAAAAATCCTTTTTGGATAGGGAAAATGCTGTTACATCCTTATCAGGAACTGCTAAACTCAAAGCCATGTGACTTTGAATCTTATTTTGAAAGAGCTAAGAATAGGGTGGCATTTAGTAGAGTGCAAGTTTTAAATTTGTCTTGCCGGATATAATCTTAAATCGATAGTAGTTTGTTGTGTATCTTAATATAAGAGATATTTTTTTGTCAAGCGTCGAAAATGGATGATATCATTAAGTGAGTGACGTGCTCTAAATAGTTTTCTGAAGAGGTTTTCGAGTTAGCGGTAAAAGATGACATTTTTTTATCTGGAAAATCATCCAATGAATTATTTTCGTCACTATAGCGGAAGGCCATGTCAGACTTTTAGTTAAGTCACTAAATTATAACTAGTTTATGTTCCTCCAATAGCACTTTTCATTCTAAGACCAAGGGTCACCTTTGCAGGAATTTTTTTCGGCCTTAACCTTCATCGGCCCTGCTCATGTCATTTCTTTAATTTTCTTTCTGCTTGAATGGCCAACCGACGAATTTTAGTAAAACTGACTGTTTTATTTCAAAGTATTAATACTATTCCCTTCAGTGTTTATATTTTTAATTATTATTCAGATATATATAAAGCAATACAACATGTTTCTCTTGTGCGAAAGTCCTGATAATATGTATAAGTTTCGTAAAACAAATATATCCTGTAAAATTTGATCACTTGTCGATTAGCCACTAGGGCAGTGGCGTGTGGAATGATGCACACCGTTGCCACGCCAATAATTTGGGCTTGATCTGGATGGTAACTGGACGGCCAAACAATGAGAAAGTCGATTAATACATATTTATTGTATGGACTTTAAAAGAGACTTTGAAGAAAAACCTACACCAAAACAAACTTAGGGGTCTAAGTTTGTTTTAGTGTAGGTTTCTCTTTCTCATGGTAGTCAGCTAGGAAACACTGGATTCATCTAGCATCGAAAAAAAAAATGACCTGTAAAAGTGTTTTATTTTTTTAAACCTACTTGAAAAATGAAGATCATTTATCATTCATTACTCGACAAGTACGGTAAGCAGCACATCAGACTACAACGAACTGTCAAAATTCTGCAAACGATTTTCAACTCTAAACCATAATATAGCAAGGTTCAAAATGTATTGGAGAAATCTGACAGATTTGTATAGTCTGTTGTGCTGCTGACTGTACATTGATGGACATAGATCCACCAGTGGACGTCTTTTGATTTATATGTTGATGAATTTAAGACAATGTTGTTGAAGATGGTTACCCATCTACTGGCTGGCCTCAGACACTATAGCTTATCTTGGGGATGTCTATCCGTTCAGTTATTGTTAATCAACCCACAAGCTTCATGACACGAAATCATTCGGCCTGGTTAAAATTCCCGGAAGCCAAGAGGTCAATCGAGTTATGCTTCAATCATAAACCTACTACGTAATGTCTTCATGGGTAGACTTCTAATAGAAGATACCAGTAATTTTGTGCAATCATCGAATTGGGTTTCAGTAATGTCTGCTTTCAAAGAAATATTTTTTAAAGGTCGTTTTCTTGAAAGTATACATTCTATGCAGTTAGTTAGAAAAACTTGAATGAAGGAATATTCCTGCCAATACTACTCAAATGTTCAAAATGTATAGACATACATTCAGATGAATATCCTTTATCAAAAGACTATGATAAAGGATATTCATCTGTTTGGTATTGAATTTTGTCATTCCATTATCATAGAACAAACCAAAATAAATTAACTGGGAATTGAAACTATCGAGTATAAAATTATTCAAGGCCAAATAGATTACAAGGTTAGTATTTTTCTTCTCTGTTATAATCAAGGCTAGAGTGAATAGGATCTTTATAAACTAGTGCACCTAGCCAACAACGATTGCATCACTATTTAACATCAGGTGGATTTTTTTTATGGTGCGAAAAATCATCTAATGACGAATAGAAACAGTGTCAGACTTTTACTGACTAAACGACCGACTCCATTCCTTTTTAGCCTTCATACCGGAGTCCGACCTTCCTTTTAGAAACCGGACAGAAGCCCCAGTAGGCCCTGTAGTTGGGTCTCTGCATTTGCTGACCAGAGCTCGCCTTCGACGACCTGGCTTGGTCTGGACTATTACCAGCCGACCGGATGGCGACCTACCCATTGTTCGCCGTCCGCAAGCCCGCGCTTACGGTGGCACCATCGGATAGGTTCACAGTCAAGCATTACTTTACATCAATTTTTTTAAAAAAGTTTCTCCACATGCGTATGTGCCAGAAAAAGGCACATACTCGTATATTATATCACATTTTCTTTCTTTCTTTTGCATAAGTTCTACTTATCTTTAATCTTTTTATTCCTTTGATCTTATTAAAGGTACTCTTAAAAACAGCTTTCAATTAAAATAATCACTCATTTTTAAAATCGAAGCCTTCTATTATTGTCGATTCGTCGAAGGCAATCGATTGAATATAAGTAGCCGTAATAATGGGAAAATGCAATGTGTATGGGTCAATAGTTTCTTGAAACTATACCGGTATATGTGTCAGGTTAAAAGCAAAGTCGGTGAAGTTGGTATTTTTTTTATATTATTGTGGAGATGTAGTTAGCAAGTTTGTAGTACTTGGCGTCTGGCCTTGGCCAAACGCTGCTCCTGTTCGCATTGGCGAAGACACAGTTGAGCGCACGGAACAGGTCAGGTACTTGGGATCGGTGCTCCACGAGTCCGGGGACGTCGATTTCGACGTCGAGTCACGTATCTCGGCGGCCTGGGCGAAATGACGTGAGGTGGCGGGGGTTATCTGTGACCCCAAAATGCCGGTTAGGCTCGAAGGACAGGTCTATAAGACCATCATTAGGCCTGTCCTTTTGTATGGCAGTGAAGCGTGGCCTGTACTTGAGCGGCATAAGCAAAGCCTGCGTGTCATGGAAATGAATATGCTGCGCTGGATGTCTGGAGTTTCGCGGAAAGACCGCATTAGAAACTCCCGCATCCGGGGCAGCCTTCAGGTCCGTGACATAGCGGATAAACTGCAGGAGGGTCGCTTACGCTGGTATGGCCACGTTTTACGAAAACCGGTAGACTACGTGGGTAACAGATGCCTCGCCATGCCGCCTCCGCCGGGACCCGGAAAACGAGGTAGGCCTAAGAGGCGTTGGATCGACGTCGTAAGGGGCTTAAGGCAGAGGACGCAAAAGACCGAGCGAAGTGGAGGCGTATTTGTAGGAAAGCAAAGCCCGGGCACCTGAGGTGAATAGCCAAGGGTAGCAACCGAGATTGGCGCTAGGTTGATGATGATGATGAGGTAGCAAGTTTCTTTCTTTGATTGTTGTTTGATATTGGTTTAGCATCATCATCGTCGTTTCAGCTGAAAGACGTCCTCTTCTGGATATAGGTCTTCCCCAAGCGCCGCCACAAAGACCGGTCCTGTGCGTCTTGCATGCATCGGCTTCCAGCCTGACCAGGTCATCGGTCCTCCATGGTTTAGCGTAATTTGTGCATTTAGCCTTTATCAATATTTTGTTTTATTTTTGTGTTTTTGTCCTCTACTATAGGTAAGAAATTTATTATTTATATTTTATTATTCTTATAATAAACTAAGGTTAATAAACTAAAAAAATACATTAATATTTGCAAATGATTTATTTTTCATCAAAATATTCATCCACATATCAAAAAATAGAGAGAATAAAATAAAGACAGAAAATAATGTTTATTTTGCCCAAAATAGACACAAAATACAATAAAAATAAAAAAATGTCGGATGATGGAATTAATCGTTCAGTCAATAAGAGTCTGACACAGTTTCCCGCTCGCTAAGGGCAGGATTCGTCATAAGATCCCATTATAAAAAAAAAAACTGCGTACCGAACATGCTTTGAATATTTACAAATATTCCGATTAAAATGCCAAATCTACACAGATTGTAATCGAAATGATTAAATTTCAATCATAAATACAGCTATTTCTGCTTAAAATACTAACATAACAGTGTACAACAATTTTGTTTACAAATCCTACCTAGTGTTTGTTTAAGCTGTTATAGAGAGTTACTGAATAAATTTTGACAAAGCTTTCCATGATTTATTGTGTGAACGGATTTCATGAATATTTGCCAAACGATGCGAGCTATCGTTGCTACCGTTATAGAGTGGAAATAATAGGTGCTTGATCAGTAATATTGATTGTGTATTTAAGGGCGGCTTGCACGTCTCAGTTAAATCTAGATTTAGTGTGATTTAAACTCGACTTAAGCTTAAATCGAACTTAACACATTGCACGACATCGGTTTAGCGTAAAGCTAGACTTAAAGAAATGTCAAATTTAAACCGGCATGGTAGGCGGTTTAAATTGCTAAATCTAGATTTAGTGAGGTCAGTTCGTTGTCAGATGACATAAACAAAAGCAAACGTCAGTTTGCGTCAAGGATCTTGTATCTGTATCCTACGGATAGTCTGGATTGACGACGAAGCAATATTGCAAACTCTTTATCAGCAAATAGTTTGCTTACGTGGAGTATAGTCAAAGTCAGTTAACAACGCGGAAAGGATTAACAGTTTGTAAGAGTTTGTCACACTCAAGAACTCTCTGTATTCATAGTGCTTTTTTTCCATTTTTAAGCCAATTTTTGCCAATACTTGCCAAGTTACAATGTACGCACTATTGACCAAACTTTTTGCGACACTAAAAACTTTTGCTAAATATCACACGGTCCCCGTCTTACCTCGCTACCCCTTTTCTTACCCCATCTTCCTTTAAATTATGATTTTCTCATTATTTTTAATATTTTCACCACTACTGCTCTCAAAACGGTGAAGGAAAACATCGTGAACAAACCGGCATGTCCCAGAACCAAAAATTCGAAGACATGTGATATCCACAAATCCGCACTGGCCCCGAGTGGTGGATTATTACCTATTCCTTCTCTTAGAGAGGAGCCCTGTATTCCGACAGTGGGAACATTAAAAAGTTAGTCTATGTAATTACTATACTAATAACACATTGAACTTCTTTAGGACAGAGCTCAGAATTTTACAACATGCAACATGGCGCGAATACCATTGCGTTATTAAATAGATATCTATTTGTATCGATATATATCTATTTATAAAACCTACATTAAAAACATCTCGAACTTGTTTAGCCTAAAATTGTCCCGTAATACGTAGATAGTGTACACAATAGATGATCGAGATAAAAAATCCGTTTTTTAACTTTACTCTTCAGAACTTTTTTGTGGTTGTCGTAAGCTTTCCAGTCATTCCTTTATAATATCCTTGGTTTTTTATATTTGAAACGTTCCATACCTCCAAAAAAGTAAAAAAAATGTGTTAAATATCCAGCACAATTATGAAAAATGGAACGCAAATGAATGAACGAAAAGAATGAAACGTGTTAAGCTAGGTTTAGTTAAGTCGAGTAGATTTCGACACTAGCAAGACGCTACTAATACAGTTTACGTTAAGTCGAGCTTAATGACTAATGCGACTTTAACAAAATCTAGTTTTAAGAGCAGGTCGTGCAAGCCGCCCTTAATTAATACAATTCTAAATTCAGAACAATTGATCATCACCCTATTCACTGGTGATCGGAATTGATACAAGTTGTATTTGATTAAAGTTCGTGGAAATAAACAAAACAGAGTTTTAATTTATTGTTAAAGCAGAAATATTATAATATTCTACAACTTTTACACATTGCCATTTAGTCCTTAACTAAGCAGAAGCTTTTCCTTTGAATCTTTTTTTTATTGCTATAAACTAGTGCTTGACTGCGATTCCATCTGATTCGTCATTACCTAATTTTTTCGACCATAAAAAAATACTAACTAGGTCATCGGTCCACCTTGTAAGAACGCCTTCTCACGTCAGAAGACTCGACAAATTACTTCAAAGAAATTCAGTATTGATCTCACATTAACAAAGACACCTTTAGCAAATTTTCTGTTGCTTTCTGTTGCTTCAATTACTCCGCGTCTCATATATCTACCTAACCATATTAAATTGTAAATAATTTAAGTACACGAACACTCATTCCATCACGCATCACCTAAAATTTCAAACATGATGTCAATCATTGTAATTGAAACTTTAAACTAATGCAATAAGAGTGTATTTGGTGTACAGAGTATTTAGTCCCCAACTCAAAGTGAGCTCAAAACAGTGACAGAACTAAAGCCTGTTTAAGTTAAAGTTTAGTAAAGATTGCTCACAAAGTCTAGAGACAACGCAGAATATGACGAACTAGTCATAAATTACTTGATGTTTGCTCAAGACTTTGCTGGTGTTGAAACTTTACTGTTTATTTCTGAAGGAGTTGGGATGTTCGTTTTGGAGCGTCTTAATTAGTCATTATAATGGGCTAGGAAACGAAATTATTATCGAACGACTAGCTGTTGCCTGCGGTATTACCCGCTTCGTTAACAAAAGCTGTGTTATTATATTTATTAGACTACCTAACTCGACAAACGTCGTTACGCCATCTAAGTTATTTGAGAGGAACAACACTGTGTCCTCGACGGCAACGACTTCTGGCGCTGGATCCTGACGCAGGGTATAGGTCCGGAGCGACGAGGAATAGCAGGCGGTTGCCTCCTGCGAAGTAATAATGCTAGCAAACGAAACGGCCGCACGTGCGGGTGAGCGATTTTCCTCATCTCATCATCATCATTTCAGCCGATAGACGTCCACATTTAGACATAGGTAAGACTCCCTAAGCGTCGCCACAACGACCGGTCCCGTGCTTATCGAATCCAGCCACCCTGACACTTCCTCTCGCTGTACTCAGAACGCAAGATTTTCCAACCTTAAAAAAATATCAGAAATGCAGAAAGAAATAAAAACCTTTTTGTTTGCGAAACGCACTGTTAACAATAATTTAAAAGGATTTAAAATGGACAATAAGGAAAAAAAAGTTAAAAATCATAAACAATATCTTAAAACTAGCTGCTGCCCGCGACGTTGTCTGCCTGAAGGCTCTATAGTACCTAATGAAAATACCTTAGATGGCAGTGACGCTATAGCATTATAACTTTTAAAATAGCATTAAAATGTAAGTATTTTTTGCAAGTAACAAAAGTTATATGAGAATTTCGCTGAATTCAGCCATAAGATGTTACTGAAGGAATTGCAGAAAATAATGCAGGAATACATTCTAGGACACCAATCACACGTAAAAAATATATAATTAAAATTACGTACAAAAATTTATAGGTATATTTTATATACCTTACAACCCTTCCCTATAAACTACGATGGTAGTTATGCTGCCAGGAGCCAAAATGTAAAAAGATTCAGGACTGGTGACGCGGGAGCAAGCGACGTACAGTTGCCCGTATGAGAAGCAACTTGTCCTGAGGTTGTCTCCCGCTGCAAAAAGCAAACACTCACGGGGAACTGTACGCGCTTGAACTGGAACGGGAAGTTATGAGGTTTTAATTACCGCCTCGCCGACGCCGCAAACTGTAAGAATTTTTGTTTCAATGGTGTGTCTGTGGAGCGAGATGACTTTAAGGCGGGTCCCGTAACACAACTTTGGAGGAGATAGGTTCCGAAGATGCATAAATCAGGACTCCGCCCTTCAGCTTGATGGTATGCGCTGGAAGTCCACTTGCTGGCATCGAGTTCAGAAATTCCACTGCATAATGTGTGGCGTCATCTTGATCGACGACAGTCTTTATCGAGGTGTAGACCACTTCATTCTCCTCAATTTCCGAGACAATACATTCGTTTTGCTGCAGCCTGATCATTTCTGGGCGTCAAAATAGCCGGCTCACACACCCGAGAATTCGGTAACGAAAAAATTCTAATACATAAAAAAATCTGGTGCGGTATACGACTGATGTGCGCACAGCAAATGAATTCTTCTAAGTTGGATAACACTCTACCGAGAGACTCTGGATGCACCATCTGTCCACCTCTGTGCGGCGGGCTTTGGCTTGCGATGGACTTTGGTAGAGGCCATGGTCCGGAGCGGAGAAGAGTGGCAGGTGGTCACCTCCTTCTGCGAAGCAGTAATGCTAAAAAAGAGGGGGACGACCGCATCAGGCAAAGGCGATGGCGCTCACGCCGCAGTTGCCGCTGATCCCGATTACTGGCCACCGTAGGCGCGGCCATGCCACCGGAGATCAATGGTTTCGCTGTCCGTCGGTCCATTCGGTAACTGTCCGTACCGGATCGGTGGGTTGTTTAGTCTGACACTGTCTCCCGCTCCGCCCAAGGGCGGGATTCGTCATTCTATGATTTTTTCCACTATAAAAAAAGGTAAAGCGCCTTCGCCAAGAGTTAGAAGGACATCGAAAAATTCTCGAGCACGTGTATTGCCGCCGACCCGAGCTCTAATATTAATGGTCAAGCACAGTGTACGTCGCGTGACTACAACGAAGATCGTTTCAACGAAGCATTCTCGTCAGCCCTCGATCCCCGCGTCAACACGGGAAGCGTTTGGCGGAAATCGCCACTGAAAAGAACTGTGGCACCACTCATCAAATGTTCGTTCCTGCAGATGTCGGCTTTAACTGACTTCCTATTGGCCATCGTACACTCATCCCATACGATCAGAGAACAATCACTAAGCACGTGTCCCTTATCGTTGTTACGTGCCACACCACAAACTGCCGTTTGGCGCTCTCAAAATCAATGGGAATTTTAAACATGGCATGTGTTGGCTTACCACCCGGAAGCAGTGTGGCAGCGATTCCCGAAAACGCTTCTTCTTCTTTTCGAATCGATGATAAACTCGTTAAACTGTTGGGGCCCAGTAAGTGGCTACGTTAACTGTAGCATCGGTGGCACTAATAAAATTCTGGTGATGGTGTATGGGCACATAGGGGAACCCCAGCGAGTGGCTCATGTTTTGAACAGGGGCACCGCACTCACATTAAGTATCCGACGACTGTATAACACGCCATTTCACCCAATTGTATTGTTGACACTACAGCAATGGCAATATTGCCTTGCCTCCTGACCTCTGCAAGTATGTAATGTGTGGAATATTCTGTTCCACCAGGAACATCCAAGAAAAACATTTTACTCTGGATTTGCACAACGCTTTTAAGGATGGTGTCATAAATTTGTTTTTGCTATGAAGAGACATGGCACAGCGGCAACAGACAAAGCGACATGGTCATTTTGTATGGTGGTCACTTCGCCCGGATCGTAATTTGTTATGAAGAGAACAAACCGACATGGTCATTTCGTATGGTGGTCATTTCGCCCGGATCGTAATTTGTTATGAAGCGAACAAAGCAACATGGTCATTTCGTATGGTGGTCATTTCGCCCGGATCGTATTTTTTTATGAAGAGAACAAAGCGACATGGTCATTTCGTATGGTGGTAATTTCGCCCGGATCGTATTTTTTTATGAAGAGAACAAAGCGACATGGTCGTTTCGTATGGTGATCATTTCGCCCGGATCGTAATTGGTCTCAGTGTTATACTCTCGATTTCCATGGTCTTGATGCGGTGATGATTGGGGAGGTGGTAATTCATATTCGATCAGTGGATTGCCGCTGAAAATGACCACATCTCAATGTGTAAGAAAAGTAAAGATTCACTGCTCCTCCCCCGTAGGTGATAGCGTGATAATATGTAGCCCATTGCACGACCCGGCCTCTTAGTTATATTCATGCAAAATTTGAAGTAAATCTATGCAGTACTGTTTGAGTTCAGTTCGGACATACATACAGACAAACAGACAAACAGATAAACAGACAAAAATTCTAAAAAGTATATTTTTGGCTTCGGTATCGATTGTAGATCACGCCCCAAGTGTTCTTTTACAAAAATATTCAATGTACAGTTTTGACTCCCCTACGATTTTATTATATGTATAGATTAGAACTCTAGTGCGCACGTCCGCGCCAATTCGCCCACCACTCAGCATAAGGCCAAGGAAACACACATAGTGCAACGAGTCCACAGCGCTGGTTTTCAGGGTAGACAGGGTTTTTTTAAATCGTAGGTAAAAATCATCCAATGACGAATCCCGTCCTCGGGCGGAGCGGGAATCAGTGTCAGACTCTTACTGACTAAACAACCTACCCCGTACTCAAGGGTTCCCTTGCCTTATTCTCAGAGCCCCGGTGTAACGATCCCGCACCAACCCTCGGCTCCAGGAGGCTTCGACCCTGTAGGGTCCCTACAGTAGGGTGGACAGGGTGCAGCAAAGAATAATGGCGTCGCAAAAAATCCAGTCAACATTTCAGCGGCGTCTATACATAATACATTACTCCGCTCAAGATATAATACATTTCTAATATTGCACAAAGTTTCACCGACACGCTACTTTTCTAAAAACTATTATAACTTGAACCCTCAAGTTCCAGACTTGTCAACAACATACTAAAGTTTGTTACCATACAGCTAATAAATAAATAAACACAGTTATACCTACGGTTTTCAAACTGTTATTTTTTTAGATATTTTTTTATTGGTATAGGTTCGCGCTTGACTGCTATCTCACCTGATGGAAAGCGACGAAGCGGTCGAAGATGGAGCGCGCTTACCTAGAAGTAACCTACTCACTCTTGACTTAAAGATTCCCGGGTTGTAGCCATCAGGAAACACAGGTACCCGTAATGGTTCTTTGATGAATTGGTGGCTTATGATGCGTTATAATTTTACATAATTTTAAAAAACATCTTTTTTAATTGATATAAACTAATGCTTGACTGCGATCCCACCAGATGGTAAGCAGTGGTGCAATCGTTAATGGTGAGGCGCACTAATTTATTAAGAGCCTATTCACTCTAACCTTGAAGACACCTAAATTATAATCGGGTGGAAAGACCGCAGCTGGCAAACTGTTCCAGTCTCTCGATGTACGCGGTATAAATGACGAAGCTAAACGCTTAGTCCGGACCGACATCTACGGTACAAAGTAAGGGTGGAAATTTGACGTACGTTCTGCGATGGTAAAATTGAGATGGCGGAATCGCGTTTGAATGAGGCGTTTCGATTGTAGTAAGTCTTTTCACGAAACGATTGTAACTCGCTAGGGGGGCAGATTATTTAAAAAAAAACCTTTGACATTTTTGTTCTGGACATTTAGGCCTCCCCCAAGCGCCGCCATATTATTTATTTATTTTTAAAAACATACATCCTATCCTAACAGGCTTAACCTAATGCGACAGTGGTTCACAAAAAAATCTACAAATTACTATAAGAATATACATTACAAATAAACAAGTTTTCAATGAAAAAATTTTTTTTCATAACAAGCTTTTATAGCGGTGGTCTATGCTTATATAAATAAAACTCGTCAAGACGATTCACACGAGCCCAAACTCGACGTGGTTGTGCCGTTTAATTACAGAGTTCCTATGGCTACCTCGCGATTCCATCATCAGATCAGCTCCATGTCATCATAATATTGCATTGTCACCCGAACTAAACGTGTATACCAAATTTCAGCTCAATCGGAAACCGGGAAGTGGATCAAATTTAAGTTGCAAGATTTGATTACAGAACGACAGACAACGGGACAGGTGAAACTAAATAAAAGCTTGTAAAATACTAATTATTTTGTTTCGAGTGCAAGCAAATATAGACTTAGCGGTAGTCAAGCGGAAATATCTTCGATGGTACATCATTCCACATTACTCACTGTACCATCAAACATCAACTGACGTTCATAAGGTCCAAAATGGGTCAGGTAAGTCTTTTCTAAGTCGTGGCACCCTTAGTGGTACTTATTAACGGTTTCTGAAGTTATGGGCCAAAGTTATGTGAAAGAGAACTATCTAGTTAATGGGTTTTTGACGTCACTTAAGCTCTGCCACAAATAAAGACGCGTCTGTGTTTTTGGCAGAGCTTAAGTGAGATGATAATAACACATACATTTATTTATGTTATTGTTGATTATTATAAGAAATGTCGTCCTTAGGAATTGGAACAAGAAAGCTAACAAAGATAACTAGAAAGAATAGAAGGAGGACTTTGCCCAGCAGTAGGACAGCTCATGCTAGCTATAGTAATAAAATTATAAGAAATAGATACCATACATGAGCAAAAGAACCAAGGTTTCCGACATGACCCAAAAAATCGCCAAGCTTAAGTAAGTAGCAGTGGCTAGGGCACATAACTTGCAGAACAGATGGAGAGAGAACAGACAGAGAGAGCACTGGGAGAAATAGAAGGTTACGGGACAATGACGGAACTCAATGGATGTGAGTTGCACAGGAACATTCGTTGTATCGATACAAGGGGGAAGTCTGTTACCAAGCAGTGGATGTTTTTCGACAAAAATATAATCTACACTAATATAATAAAGAGGTAAAGTTTGTTTTTTTGTTTGTAGGAGGTAATCTCTGAAACTAATGGTTCGATTGGAAAAATTGAAGCTATAATAGAAAGCTGCTTTACTCCTGAGTGACATAGGCTATAAATTATTTATATAACATGGATATTACCCGAGCTATCACAACTTTTGTCTCTCAAATTTTCCGCGGACGAAGTCGCGGGCAGAAGCTAGTATAATATAAATCTTTATTTCTCCTCACAAAAACAAGACCTTAAAATTACGTTAGAACATTAAATACAAATTCAGAGGACATATTATTATAGTAAAATGTTTGTGAGGAGCTGGTGTCTACTATAGGTACCTGTATTACAGATCACCAGGTCACCACCCCACGAATTCGGGTATAAGATAACAAAATTACATATACTAGATCAAGATATTTGTTTTCGTTACAGTTTAGATCATCTTGTTGATAAGGACAGTTTAATTTTAAAGTAAGAATAAGTAAAAAAATAATAAGTAAATGTTGATGATGACGGCTGGTTTTTGGTTTGTGTTGATAAAGAAATCATATTAATAATTAATCTATAACAGTATACGACTGAACATAGTGCTCTTCGAATGCTCAATTTACTTAGCTTTATCAAATTACGTTCAAACATCTGCTTGATTTGATTGGGAGCAATTAAGTACCTACTGACAGATTATCAAGCTATGGCGATTGCTTAGATCAGACGAGATGGATTGGATCTTCCTGATTGGTTAATTGTTGGTTGTTAACTGGAATATATAGAGTGGAATATATCATGCCAAATGCATCTCTACTCTGGTTTTTATTTAGTTTTAAACTATAGTTCGTTCGCGTAAAGAATGCAATGACTCATCAGTGCAACTGCAAGATAAGGACACAGATTCACAGTGGTGTTAAATTCTGCAGACGGCGAGCAATGAGTAGCTCGCCGTCAGGTCGCCTGGTAACCGTCCAGACCGAGCCCAAGTCGTTGACGGTGCGCACTGTTCCCGCGCGCCTCAAGAAGTTGTCAGCAAACTGTAGGGGATGCGTAAGCATTACACCGGGGCTCTGGGACTAAGGCAAGGAAGGAATAAGGTAAATTGTTTAGTCAGTAAGAGTCTGGACATTGTTTCCCACTCCGCTCAAGGGCGGGATTCATCATCGGATGATTTTTACCTACCATTAAATAGTGGTGTTTTTTTTTTTTTGGTTCAATGGCAACAATGGTCGGTGTCGACTATTCTGCCAGTGTCAAGTGATGACGGTCGCGCCGTAAGGCAGACTGTCGACTTTGCACTTTGTGGTAGATCTAACGTGTTAGAAGTAAACTACATTTTAATATTATTATCATTTAAGAATTTTGATCGAAGCAATGCCTTCAATTGTCATTGTGACTTTGACTTTGTAATTTGAAAAGATTTGATTGGTTAGAGGGCGGGGCTAGGCCGACGGACAACGATGATCGCTGCATTCTTAAGGCGAATGTACTATAATTTTTAGATAAAATAGCGTTTCCTTGTGATGTCGTGGGAGTCAAAATGGAATTGTAAAACGTAAATATTTATTTTTAACCGACTTCAAAAAAAAGGAGGAGGTTCTCAGTTCGATTGTATTTTTTTTTCATGTTTGTTACTTCAGAACTCCGTTGTTTATGGATGGATTTGCAAAATTTTTTTTGTACTTTAAAGGATATGCTTCCAGATTGGTCAAGATCCAGATTGGCACCGACTCTAAAAAGAAGTAATAAATTTTGAATATTTGCAAAATATTAATGTCAAATAATTTTACCTATAAATTGAGTTTCTTTACAGCAATTCAAATTTTTATTTTCAACTTTTTAGTGTAGGAACCTTTATCGTTTGGCTTTTTTTGAAGGCGGTTTTTTTTTGGAAAATGTTTTTTGTCAACATTCTCTTCATACCCACTTCGAACAAGAGGAAGTGCAGTGTATTTCTTCAGTTGAGTTCGTGATTGCGATCAAATATAATATTTTGATTGTTTAAAGATCATACAATCTTTCAAACTTAGCATTTACCCTCGAGTTACTGATTCACTGACTCGCACTGGGTTCACGTGGAGCAATACACCCCATTCTAAAAAAAAACTTATGTTAGCCAAGATTTTTCTGCAGCTACCCAGAGATAAAATGTGACAAAGTAATTTGGTAGAACGATAAAGATAAAATAATAGGTACGTAATAATATACCACTATTTTTTTTTCAAATCATGTTTATGGTCAGTCTTGTCTTCCGAAAAAGCGTTTTTTAAACTAAAAAAAATAAATATTTTTATTACGAAGATTCTATTAATAGACACAAAATTTATTCTACATACTTTTGTATATTTTCCATCAGTATACACCAAAAAAAATATGGCAGCAAAATCTCTTTCGAGACCTCGCTATAATCCTTTAGTACAGATTTTTACACAACAAAAAATACTTGACACGTGTTTCGGCTTTCGCATAATAAAACTAACATAATATACATACATATAACCTTTCACCTTTCTAACGTTAGTGTGTACATTTACGATGGCATCCAATTTGGCCTCTACCACAGAATTTTAGCCAATTTTTGTCAATACAAAACGCGGAAATTCAGTCCCATCTGGCAAACTTGAAGGTCAAATGCGCCATAGACGGAAAAAGGGAAGGTAGATAAAGAGGATTACTACCTCCAATTTTCTTTCACAAAAACACTCATACAATAAAACTATCACATAAAAGTAAATGGCTCCCTTTAACATGAGGCCCTCGCCGATGCATAGACTAATAAAAAGAATAGATGCGAAACTTGTGTTACTGTAAAACGCGGTAGAAACAAACCCGTCCGATTATAACTTAGGTGTCTTCAAGGCTAGAGTGAATAGGCTCTTAATGAACTAGTGTGCCTTACCATCAACAACTGCATCACTGCTTACCATCAGGTGGGATCGCAGTCAAACACTAGTTTATTGCAATAAAAAAAAATGAATGGGTGAATAGAAAAAACTTTTTGTTATTTAGTAAATTAATAATAATAATATAATATATTCCACAACTGTCACACAACATCGTCTAGTCCCAAACTAAGTAGAGCTTGTTTTATAAATACTAGACAACTGAAAAGACATACTTATATATTTCTAAACACACATATTATAGATAAATTACACCCAGACACAGAACAAATGATTGAGCTCATCACACAAACATTTGTCCTGGGTGGGAATCGAACCCACGACCTCCGGTATAGCAGTCAGGGCCACTGACCACTAGACCAACAGGCCAGTCAAAATTTTTGCAGCATTTAAATATTTTTATAAATTCAAAATTTAAAACAAAAATGCTATATTAAAACTAAAAATATGAATTCAAAGTAATAATCCAAATAAATATTTTTCTATTCACCCCATCTTACCCGGTATGTTCTTTGTGAATATGTCAATTCTGGGAACTTTAGTAAATTACCCGACTTTTATGACCGATATGATGACACTGAACGCCAGCGACCTTGAGTGAACAAAAGAGGAGCTAGCGTCACTTCCCGTGCATCAAGATAATTCGAATAATAATGGTCCTGCAGTTGGGCCTCTCCATTTGCTGACAACTTCTTGAGGCGCACGGGAACAGAGCGCGCCGTTGACGACTGGCTTGGTCCGGACTATTCTGCCGTACAGATACTAAAACGCAGTAAAAGTTTTGTAAAATACGCTATTTTACTGCGTTTTAGTGTCTGCACGGCAGTATTACCAGACAAGTGGACGGCGAGTTACCCATAAAAGTGTGGCTCAAACGTGTGCACAAGTTGTAACAAGAATTGTCCCTTCTACAAAATCTTACTCTATGCCCAAGGTCTCCCACAGAAATTAACTTCACTAGTCAGTATTAAGATATCTCGTTTACCGAGAGAAAATTAGTTTCCATATATATCTTATAATAGTTAGTACAGCATTAGTTATGTAATTACTTATTATGAAAGCTGTTATGTATGAAGGGGGAGATTGCTTTCCGTTTTCTGCTTTTGTTGTTAGTAAAAAGGGTTGGTTTCGTTTTTGTGGGTAGTCTGAGAACGGTATTGAGTTGAATAGTGGCTGGAATTAGACGGATTGTGGATGATCGATTGTGAAATTAAGTTACTGTTAACGTTTGCTTTTATAACAATGTATTTATTTAAATATAGGTAGTAATGTAAAAGTAAAATAGAGTCTCAAGACGAAAGTTTACTATCAGTTTGTGTTGCCAGTACATTGACGGCATTAGTGTAATTTTGACGTATCAGCGCTGTAAGTTTTGATAGACAACAATTCCAATGATGCGCTACAGCTGCAGCAGACTTTGTATTAAAATTTCAGTATTTTTTTCAAATATTTTCGATATAAGTCGATGTCTTGGGGCCTAATGAATATTAAACATGTGATTGTAGTCATGATAACCAATAATTTTTATTACGGGACCAAACCTGAAATCACGAAAAAAATCTGCTAGTCATACGCTTAACTAGTCGAAACGTATTATATTGAACTTGCTGATTTTCTTTTATGATTGATGATGAGTATTGGATAATTCCGTGATTTACAACATTTCACAAAATTTGTTTCAGGATAAATAAATACCTATTTGGTATAAGTAATTTTAAAAACCATGAAAGTTTTTGAGATAAATTGTTGAAATTCAGAATCTTGGTTACTTTGCAAGGCTTCTATAGATTTTATCAAACGTAGAAAGCAGCTTTTGCTGCGTTGGCAAATACCAACTTGATGCACTGAAGTCAATTGAGGAGAGAGCCAAGAGGATCATTAGCAATGATGCACTTGTCGAGTCAAAGTTCCAAGGTCTTGAGCATCAACGCCGAGTTGCTAGCCTATCGGGTTTCTATCGTTTGCATTTTGGGGAGTGTGCATTGGAATTGCGCAATTTGATTCCGCCTAGTCCCTTTCATCATCGGGCGCCCAGACATACAGTGTTACGCCACCGGTGGAGATCCCACCCATACGTACAAAGCGTTTGGGAACACATTCATTATGCGTACAGCTAAGGAGTGAAATTCCCTGCCGGAGTCTGTGTTTCTTGATAGCTACAATTTAAGACTAAATAGGTTACTTCTAGGCAAGCGTGCGCCATCGTCGACCGCAATATCATCGCTTACCATCAGGAGACTAGAGGTTTTTAAGTCGAGAGTGGATAGGGTACTTCAAGGCAAGCGTGCTCCATCGTCGACCACATCGCTTACCATTAGGTGAGATTGTGGTCAAAAGCAAGCCTATCTAGATTTTTTTTTACGATATTAGTAAAAAAACGATCAAATTCACCTACATTCAATTCGAAAGAAATTAAAGGCATTGCATTAAAAATAGTAACAAAATAAACGCAAAAGGGAATGAACAAAATAAACCAGTTACTAGTAGACACACACACAGATCGAAAACAAAATTTATTGGCAAGCAACGAACACAAACTACATGTAACAGAAAATTCAATGTAGAGACCGGCTTTGTTACTATTTTAAAAAACGATATGGTCAAAATAAAATACTAGGTGTTTTATTTACTCGTGATTGAAAAGAATTTGTTTACACTTTACAGTTTGCAATAAATGGCACAAAATAAAAAGGTACAGAAGTCAATCTCATGTATTTACTTCACTTTTCATGCCTACGCATGGCGGTCGCGCGCGCTAGGGTTGTCAACTGGATTATGCACTACAAATTATCGTGGTAGTTGCAAAATTTCACAGACGCGCGTCTCAAACATGGTCGTAATGATCCTCGTTGAGCCCGGTTTTCGCGTCGGTGAACGGTGTCTATGTGTGCGTTGCTCGAGCGCGCTTTGTACGTAGATTGACATCAGGATGTCTACTCTCTTTCTTCGAAATTTCGTTGTCATGAAATTTCGGAAATTAAGGCTCGGCGCAAACGGACCATCGACTACAGCAACCGATGGCTATCGCGCGCTACTAACACATTTGTAACAGTAGGTATAAGTAACGAGCGACAATCACTGGTGTTTGGAAGCCACCACAATGTAAAACCCATTCTCTGCTGCAAAATCTTATGATAGACTCTGTTACGGAAAGTTTGCTGGCGCATGGTGGTTTGGAATGGTGACGCGAGCGATACGTAGAACGTCTAGTCGTTATAGTACGTTGGGTGTTGCAGCGTGACAGTGGCGGTGTTGGCGTTTTGTGTGGCCCGTAGCGACTGAAAGTGGCAAGCCACGGACGCTAGTGTAGCGAGTGGCGGTCACCGGCAACACGTGTGGTGCGTCGTATACAACATTCTTATAAAAGTGTGTTAAGTCGCTATCGATAACCACTAGTAGCTGTGGTTGGTTGCCACCTTTGCACTGAGTCTAATTAAACTGAAACGTGGTAGGAAACAATTGAATTTTCGATCGAAACTTCGTTTTTCGGAGAAAGAGAGTAGCCCCCCTGTACCTATATAATTGGTGTAAATGGATAGTGCGCGGCAAATAAGTTGAACCTGTTGTTATAGTTACATGCAGCTTCCACCTCAATTGTGCGGCGGGGATTGGGTTAGTAATGGGTAGCTCGTCGTCCGACCATGCGGTAACCCTCCAGACCGAGCCCAAATTGTGCGACCGCGCGTATTGTTTGAAGGCTCGACCTTTGTATGAAAGTCAACGAAGGAACTTGGTAGGATTTTTAGTCAGTAAAAGTCTGACACTATATCCTGCTCCACCCAAGGGCGAGAGATGTAGTTGATTTTCTCCACCGAAAAAAAAGTCTTTATTTCTTTATTTATTAAAAACTCTATGCACATAATAAGTACATAGGCGCACTATTTTCTACCAGTCGACATTGGGGTGGTGCAGAAACAAAACACGGCCTTTACGTTCGTATTTTCATTTCTACAGTAACCTAGATAATATCCACAAGATATTTGTGAATAATATCTACAAAATTGTGTGTACATTATGATCACGTAAGAGTGGTTGCATGAAAATAAAACTCAGACAGACAATTAAAAAAACCATAGGTAGTTTTAATTTTACTTTCTACTTACTCACGGGCGAAGCCGCTGGCAGTAGTTAGTGCTTTAATTATCAAGTAATAAACACTACAATAAATATTAAAATTAGTACTTAAAACATACTAATTACTACGAAGACTAAACTAAGTTTAAAAGGACTTTAAGTACTCGTAGTACCCTAGTTCCCAATTTTACGCTTGAAATATTCGGTCTCAGCTTTTTTATATGTAAAAGAGAACCACCAAAATTTATTAGAATCTTAACGCAGACGTTATTAATATTCTTAGGCGACGAAGAAATGTCTCAAGGTCATGCAAGTATAATTTATTAATAATTTGGGGGTATGCGGAACAGAGAGTAAAGTCCCACATACCTCCATTGAAAAGAAAGGATCCTCCGACCAGACAGGTGTTATAGTCTGGTGGGCTACTGCCCGATAGTTGACTTCGGGCTGTCGTATATGTTCTAATCGCGCGGAGAACTTTCATTGCGCGATGTATTGTATTGTAGTTCTTATGTGGTATCATAGATATCGCACAATACTGCAAAAACAATGTAAGTACGATATATGTCTCGTAGTGCAGGGCAAGGTTGAGGGCACCAGGCCACGTGGTAGATCACCGAAGAGATGGACAAAGCAAATTAAGGTTTTTTTTTATGGTAGGTGAAATCATCCAATGACGCTCTTGGGCGGAACGGAAGACAGTGTAATATTCTTACTGACTAAAAAACTTACCCCATTCCTTCCTTGCCTTATTCCTAGAGCCGTGGTTACACTTTCGCACCAACCCTCGGCTCCAGAAGGCTTCGACCCTGAAGGGCCCCTACAATTTGCTGACAACTCCTTGAGGCGCTCGGGAACTGATAACTGACTTGGACTCGGTCTGGACAGTTACCAGACGACCGGACGGCGAGCTACCCATTGCTCACTGTCCGCGAGCCAGTAGATTAAGGTGGGTCTGCCTCACTCGCCTATCGTCAACTTCGCGCATGGTTTAAAAACTTGTTGTTTTATTTAACGCAATGCAAAGTGATAGATAGATAGATAGATTAAAACTTTATTGTACACCAAAAAGTAACATAACTTATACAAAAACTTAAAACTGAAAGTGATGTTTGATGTATAAAGTAATGCGAAAAAAAAGAGAGATAACTCCTAAAAAGTCTGTTAGCATTCAGTAATTCGGCAATTTACTCAAATATTTCAAACTTAATCTCGATTAAATGCGCAAGGCTTCTGTTGAATTTTTTTTTATATTTTTATTTTAGGAGAACATCATGAAAAGTCAAAGTTAAGTATGAGGAGTCAAGTAAAATAGCAAATTTTTAGAGGTCTTTACTGGATTAAAGATAGGCGCCGCCCAGATTCCGATCCCGATTTCCGGCCACCGTAGGCGCGGGCTTGCGACGGGCGACGGAGCAATGTGTAGCTCGCCAAGCAACACCAACCAACCAAGCCAAGTCGTCAACGGTGCGCTCTTCCCGCGCGCCTTAAGGAGCTGTCAGCAAAACCGTAGAGACTCTGCAAAAGGGTTGAAGCCTACTGGGGCCTAGGGTCTCTTTCTGAGAGGAAGGCTTGGCCCCAGCGCGAAGGGCCAAGAAAGAACGGGGTGGGGTGTTTAAACAAAGTCTGACACTGTTTCCCGCTCAACCCAAGAGTGGGATTCTGCATTGGATGATTTTAGCCCACCATAAAAAAAAAAAACCCTCAGTGTGCGAGTCCGACACACACTTGCACTGCTATCGCGACTAAAGTACAGTTACAATTTTTATTAAATTTTTTGTGTTGGCTCGAGTCTCAAATAAACATTTTTCTTTCCTCATTTCTGTCAATCCTCAAACACACGATTCGCAACATTCACATAAAACTATCTGTCAGACAAGTTAACCGAAATCTTATCAGAAGTTGGTGAAGTAGTCCATTAGTTTCCTCAGTAATTCCTGTTACAACATGATCTCGCGGAGACCCAAGGGTCAAGGGTAGGTCACCGGGGAGTGATCCGTACAGTTTTCACCTAATAATAGACCCTCTGTGGTAAAAGTTAGTAAATTCGGTCAGAAAATAATGCTAGAACTACGATCGTTCATCTTATAAGTTAGCGGTGGTGGGGCTTAGTTTACCGAACAAATAATATCAAAAGAAGTTTGTGGTTGAAATAGGATGAGTTATACGGGTCGGTTTTGTAGGTTAAGCTAAGGTTGTCGACGTCGATTTGTGGATGGGTGACCATCTCAACATTTGATTCTTTTAAGCTCCAAAAAGTACTTTACATGGCCTTAAAATGTAGGAATAATGAACTATACATTTGAAGTTCAAACACCTTTGTGTTTCATCATCATCATCATTTCAGTCGAAAGATGTCCACTGTTGGATATAGACCTTTCTCAATTGTCGCCATAATGAACGGTCCTGTGCATCTCGCATCCATCGGATACTCGCAAGCCTGGCCAGGTCATCTGTCCATCTTGTTGGAGGCCTTCCAAATTTTGAAGAAAAATAGAACCACACAGATTTAAGTAGACCTGTCCAGTCAATGCAAGCATTTGTCACGTATTCGTATAGCTCAAACTTATAACTAATAAGAAGCTCAAAAGTAAATTCTAAATAAATTCCTGTAAAATTGTTACAATTTTATACAATAAAGTTTATTCTATTCTATTCCCTCCGCCATGATCGAATAAAAATCCATTTTCAATAGACGTTCAAATAAAATCCATCAAAATCCACAGGTGAATCCGAGGCATAAAACTAGTAAGTCCTATGAATGGTCCAGCTTTTATCTCATGTACGCAGCAGCCATTCACTGCATTGTGGCCAGTCAGACTACTATCATATTGAGCCATTGGTCGTAATTGACTTTTGCGATTGAGCCTATATTGAGGTTTATCTTTTGAGTACAGTTTAATAGAATCTCATGGGATTATTTATGATTTTTTTTTGAGGGTACGGTAGTTTTTTTTTGGTAGGAAAATCATCTAGTGACATTGCTGCCCTTGGGTATATCATCATCATCATCTTAGCGACCGTCCCGGTTGCACACCTTGGCTGTCACCTCGGTGCCCGGGGTCCGCTTTCCTACACAGTCGCCTCCACTTCGCTCGGTCTTTCGCGTCCTCTGCCTTTAGCCCATTGGCACGCATATCGTCCCTTACGACGTCGATCCAACGCCTCTTAGGCCTTCCTCGTTTTCCGGGTCCCAGCGGAGGCGGCATGGTGAGGCATCTGTTACCCACGTAGTCTGCCGGTTTTCGTAAAACGTGGCCATACCAGCGTAAGCGACCCTCCTGCAGTTTATCCGCTATGTCACGGACCTGAAGGCTGCCCCGGATGGGTATATGATGTCTTTAATTCATTATGCCCCAATAAACCTATTGTTCTTTAATTGTGTCTGTAATTAAGGTAGTCGAAAGGCCAAATCTAGAGTTTAAGAGAATTATCGCTTATGGAGTTTCTTGCCGGTTCTTCTACATAGGAATCGATCATTTTGGAACAGTGCACTAGATTCTGTGTGATTAGTAAAATAAAAACTTTTTTAATTTGATTTTATTTCTCTCTAGTCTGAAAATTATATATAGGTATTGTGTATTTTTTTTTAGTATAAGGTACGAGTATTAGAAAGAAAGAAAAATAGTTCATTTCACGCGAAATGTCACAACCTTAAAGCTATTAGACAATCATTATCTACACTAATATAATAAAGAGGTAAAGTTTGTTTTTTTGTTTTTATGTTTTTTTGTTTGTAGGGGGTAATCTCTGGAACTACTGGTCCGATTGGAAAAATTTTAGCAACAATAGAAAGCTGCTTTACTCCTGAGTGACATAGGCTATATTTTATGTACGCGGGCGAAGCCGCTGACAAAAGCTAGTATTTTATAGAAAAGGAAGTATTAATTTAACTTAACATTTCAGAAACTCTTCTTAATACACTATTGTTTACATTTCTTCTTATTTCTTCTTTCGCAGGTCTACTGTAAAAATATCTTTGAAAAATAAGCAGTGGTACCATTGCAACTTTTTTTGTAATAATATACTTTCTTCTGTACGACATAATATAGATGAAAATAATTAAACTATGTTAAATATATTATTATTAAAAATATAACATCCCAAAAATATAACAACCACTGCTTATTTTTAATTATATCATCGTACATCGAGGTACTGGAACAGTTTGCCGGCTTCAGTTTTTCGGTCCGATTATAATTTAGGTGCCTTCAAGGCTAGAGTGAATAGGCTCTTAATAAGCTAGTGCACCTTACTATCAACGATTGTATCACTACTTACCATCAGGTGGGATCGCAGTCAAGCACTAGTTTATTGCAATTAAATAAATACTTATTATTAAGTATACAAAAATTATAAAATAAATAAATCGTTTATAAGAAACAGGCTTGAATCGTCACACATGAAGTTATTGCTCTGCGCCACTTACATTGCTACTGTTGGTTGTTATTGCGCATTTAACCGAACGAAACCCCAACTAGTTGGATCTAAAGGTATTCGCTCACTGAGATCAGTCGTGAGTAATCATTTTTATGAGAGAATAAAATTGTTTTTGTAGGTGATTTTTACACCATTTCATATCATGTTACCTCTAGTATACTACCAGTGTACAAAATTGATCTTGTAATAAAATAAGATCATAATTAAATCATTTCATTGCGAGAGAGCGCAGCGTAGCGTTTCTGTCACGATGACTAAACACCTATTATTTCAAACTAGCTGTCTCCCGCGGTTTTACCCGCATCTTTAGTTACAGCCCTGATCTAGCTGTGACTATTTGACATATTTTTTTTATTATAATTATTTTTCAAATCGGACAAGCAAACTCTTCAGGTATATAATATAGGTATATATATCTACTACTATCACTATCACACAACGTCATCTAGTCCCAAGCTTAGCAGAGCTTGTGTTGTTAGTACTAAACAACTAATAAATATACTTGTACATCGGATCAACTCAGATTGGATGAAATGGCGACAGGTCACTGGAACAACTTGCGACCCACGGATGCCCCTCAAGTTGAAGGGTAAAATCTACAAGTCCGTGATAAGGCCTGTCCTACTTTATGGGTCAGAATGTTGGGCTATGAAAAAGACGGATGAAAAGAGATTGCATATAGCAGAGATGAGAATGTTGAGATGGATGTGTGGTGTGACGAGAATGGATAAAGTGAGAAATGAGTATATTAGAGGAAGTTTGAAAGGGGCGCCAGTGACTGAAAAGTTGAAAGGGAACCGTTTGTCTTGGTATGGCCATGTAAAAAGGCGGGATGAAACGCATGTTACAAAAAAAGCCATGAGTATACATGTGGATCGATGGAGAGGGAGAGGGAGATTAAAGAAAATATGGATGGATTGTGTGAGAAGCGATATGAAAGAAAGAGGAGTTAGTGATAGCGAGACGGGTGACAGGACAGAGTGGAAGAAAAAGACATATTGCGCCGACCCCAAATAAAACGGGACAAGGGCAGGAAGATGATGAGATGATGATGATTTCTAAATACATACATTATTATAGATGAATTACACTCAGACACAGAACAAATGATCGTACTCATTACGCAAACTTTTGTCAAAATCAATCTCCGAAATAGCAGTAAGAGCTACTAATCACTAACCCAATAGGCCAGTCAAAAAATCAATCATTACATAGTATAAAACAAAGTTGCTTACTCTCTATGTATGCTTAGATCTTTAAAAGTCCGCAACGGATTTTGATGCGGTTTTTTTTAATAGATAGAGTGATTGAAAAGGAAGATTTATGTGCACAATACATGCATAATATGTTCAATATCAGTACCCGTGCGAAGCTGGGGCGGGTCGCTAGTATTAGGATAAAATAGAAGTATTATATCAAACCACAAACCGTATGCTTGGTGAGTGACTACCTTAAGAATGGGACCGACAAATCAGTTTAGCGCGCCGTTGACGACTTGGACTCGGTCTGGACAGTTACCAGACGACCGGACGGCGAGCTACCCATTGCTTACCGTCCGCGAGCCAGTAGATTAAGGTGGGCCTTCTTCACTCACCTATCGTCAACTTCGCGCATGGTTTAAAAACTTGTTGTTTCATTTAACGCAATGCAGAGTGATGTTTGATTTAACAGTAATGCGAAAAAAGAGAGATAACACCTGAAAACTCTGTTGGCATTCAATAATTCTATAATTTATTAAAATGTTTCACAATACTTGTTCCAGGAAATACGCGTTTTTATTAAACCTTTAAGGTTTAAAAAAAATGACATCATTTGAATCTCGATTAAATGCGCAAGGCTTCTTAGAAGTATTTTTTAAATATTTTAATATAGGAGTACATTTTGAAGAGTCAAAGTTCACGTATAACGGCAGATTTTCAGAGGACTTTATGGGATTATAGGTAGGCGCCGCCGAGATTCCGATCTCGATTTCCGGCCACCGTGGCGCGGTCGCGTCTTGTGGCGAGCAATGCGTAGCTCGCCGTACGCTCGTCTGGTAACAGTCCGGACCAAGCCAAGTCGTCAACGGCGTGCTCTGTTCCCGTGCGTCTCAAGGAGCTGTCAGCAAAACCGTAGGGACTCTGCAAAAGGGTTGAAGCCTACTGGGGCCTAGGGTCTCTTTCTGAGAGGAAGGCTTGGCCCCAGTGCGAGGATCAAAGAAGGAACGGGGTGAGGTGTTTAGTCAGTAAGAGTCTGACACTGTTTTCTGCTCCACACAAGAATGAGATTCGTCATCGGATGATTTTTGCCCACCATAAAAAAACCCTCAGTGTGCGAGTCCGACAAGTTGCACATGCTATCGCAACTAAAGTATAGTTAATTTTTTTATTTTATTTTTTTGTTTGTTCGAGTCTCAAATAAACATTTTTCTTTCCTCATTTCTGTCAATCCTCAAACACACGATTCGCAACATTCACATAAAACTATCTGTCAGACAAGTTAACCGAAATCTTATCAGAAGTTGGTGAAGTAGTCCATTAGTTTCCTCAGTAATTCCTGTTACAACATGATCTCGCGGAGACCCAAGGGTCAAGGGTAGGTCACCGGGGAGTGATCCGTACAGTTTTCACCTAATAATAGACCCTCTGTGGTAAAAGTTAGTAAGTTTGGTCAGAAAATAACGTTAGAACTACGATCGTTCATCTTATAAGTTAGCGGTGGTGGGCCTTAGTTTACCGAACAAATAATATCAAAAGAAGTTTGTGGTTGAAATAGTATGAGTTATACTGGTCGGTTTTGTAGGTTAAGCTAAGGTTGTCGAGGTCGATTTGTGGATGGGTGACCATCTCAACATTCGAGCCCCAAAAAGTATTTAACATGGCCTTAAAATGCAAAGGTCCATTGAAGGACAGAAGCGATTTGTCAGTGTCTAATTATGACACGCTTGGGAGGAGCATCGCCGTGTCCTCTTGGGGGCAATCGACAGCGGCAAACTCTCGCGCCGGGCCTTGGTTAAGGCCATGGTCCGCAGCGAGGAGGAGTGGCAGGCGGTCGCCTTCTTCCCTTCTGCGAGGCAGTAATGCTAGTGGAGGAGGAATCATCGCACGACGAATCCCGCTTTTAGGCGACCCACCCCATTCCTTCTTAGCCTTCAAACCAAGGTCGGACCTTCCTCTCAGAAAACAGAACAGGGCTCTAGTAGGCTTCAGCCCTGCAGTTGAGCCTCTCCATTTGCTGACAACACCTTAAGGCACGAGGGAACAGAGCGCACCGTCGTTGATCCGGACTGTTACCAGACAACCAGACGGCGAGCTACCACACATTGTTCATAGTTCGTATGCCGGTGCCTACGGTAACAGTATTCATGTAGCTCAATCTACTACTACTAAGAAGCTCAAAAATAAATTCTAAATAAGTTCCTGTAAAATTGTTACAATTTTATACAATAAACTTTATTCTATTCTCCGCCATGATCGAATAAAAATCTATTTTCAATAGATGTTCAAATAAAATCCATCAAAATCCACAGGTGAATCCGAGGCAGTAAACTAGTAAGTCGCATGAATGGTCCAGCTTTTATCTCATGTACGCAGCAGCCATTCACTGCATTGTGGCCAGTCAGACTACTATATTGACTATTATATTGAGCCATTGGTCGTAATTGCCTTTTGCGATTGAGCCTATATTGAGTTTATCTTTTAACTACAGATTAATAGAATGTCATGGGATTATTTATGATTATTTTTAGGGTATTGTAATTTTTTTTTACGGGAATATCTGTAGTTCCTTTTTTAAACCTAGACTACGATTTGACTACTTAAAATGTCAAACTCCTGAAAATTAAGAAAATTTTTCTAGTGACATTCTGAGTTGTCAAATCGTAGTCCAAAATTAAAAAACGAACTATAGTGACATTCCCCGCCTTTGTGTCTATGGTGTCTTTAAATCTAGAGTTTAACAGCATTATCGTTTATGGAATTTCTTGCCTGTTCTTCTCCATAAGAAACGACCAATAAGAAACCGTGCACTTGCTTCTGACATTTTATAAATAAAAGACCTTATGTAAAATAAAAACTGTTGTGATTTTTTTACTCTAGTGTGCAAATTATACACCGTAAAATTTTGGTCGTTTTAATCCCGTGGAGGATCGATCCGGTACATAAAATACTATCGATTCCGTCCCGATCGATTTGATCGGTCATGAAAACGATTTTATTTTTAGTAATAATGTATTTTCTTCACAACTTATTATTAAAAATAAAAAAGGTACAAAAATACCACTTACACAGTTATTTTTAATTATATGTATAAAAAAAAATAATTCGTGTATAAGAAACAAGCTTGAATCGTCACACATGAAGTTATTGCTCCGCGCCACTTACATTGCTACTGTTGGTTGTTATTGCGCATTTAACCGAACGAAACCCCAACTAGTTGGATCTAAAGGCATTCGCTCACTGAGAACAGTCGTGAATAATGATTTTTATGAAAGAATGAAGTTGTTTTTGCATTGGCCATATTGTTTCTGCACCATATTTGACAAGTAGAAAATGTCGAAAACTGGCTGGGTAAAGGTACCGCTTATAACAATTTATGCTTGCATACGAAACGAAAATTTTAAAGGTTTGGTTTAGCGCCACGACGAAAGATTGATGCATTTTTTTTTAGATTAGTCCAGAATAACCGCGATAATACTATTTGTATTGCTTTTCTTTACTTATCATTTTTCACTTACTAATCACTTAGGTACTTATCCTTAATGCATCCGGAGTTTACATATAAGTGATTTTTATACCATTTCATATCATGTTACCTCTAGTATACTACCATTTGTAACAATTGTTAGTGTAATAAAATAATAAATAAAATCATTTCATTGCGAGAAAGCGCAGCGTAGAGTTTCTTCCACGATTACTAAACACCTATTATTTCAAACTAGCTGGCCCGCATCTTTACTTACAGGCCTGTTCCCATAGGTTATAGCTTTTCTCAATAAATTAGCTGCTTAACACGGAAAGAATTTTTATAATATTTATACATATTTTTTTAACAACTATCACACAACGCTGTCTTGTCCAAAGCTAAGCATAGCTTGTATTATGTGTGCTAGACAACTAATAAAAATACTTATACGAGTATATTTCTAAATATATATTATACGTATTATAGATGTATTTACACCCAGACACAGAACAAACGATCATGCTCATCACACAAAAAACCACTAGACCAACAGACCAGTCAAAAAATCAATATTAGTATAGAAGTATTATATTAAACCGTAACAACATTACACGCGTTTGCTCGGTGAGTGACTACCTTAAGAATGGGACCAACAAATCAGTTTAACGTCCAAGCCGAGTTTGAACGAAACTTATAATTGGATGTAAGAGGATTTAGAATAAATTGCTGTCGCGGTTGTTATATTTTGTTGTTCAGTGGAAAATTTTATATCGGGATCCGGGTACTATTTTTTCGGCATTTAAGTGTGTTACATAATACAATTATGGATATAAAAAAACCGCAAGGAAAGTTATAAATATATATATATATATATATATATATATATATTTAAATCGCGATGGACTTCTTGCGTCTTTCCAAACTACCACCCTGCGGCGTCCACTGAATGTAGTGAGATTTTTAATGTTTTCAATGCGTATGTAAGATGTTTTAATCAGTATCATATCAGTAGTCGACGTCAAATTTCATTTAAACATTAAATGGTGATATTCAAATTATCTAAATATTTCTAGCTGAATTTGTGCGTCCGTTCAGTCTGAAATCTTTCTTGCACACTGAATACCTGCGTATACGTTCAAAACACTGCAAGCACATTCCCGCCTCCATCCGAATGTATGTTTAAATCAATTCCGTATAATGCTCTGCATATATCATAATGATTATAATAACTTAATTACATCCGTCTACTATTGAATTCAGATTGGTTCCGAATAACTGAATTAGTGCGTCCGTGCACTCTTAAATCTTTCTTGCACACTGAATATCTCCGTATACGTTCAAAACACTGCAAGCACATTCTTGCCTCCATCCAACTTAATGTTTAAATCAATTCCGTATAATTCTCTGCATCAAAAGAGTACCTAACGAAAGAAAAACTGTACATTGAGAATTTTATGGAAAAATTAAGTGGCTTCTTTTAGAAAAACACTGATGTCAAAAATGACTTTTTAGAATTTTTGTCTGTTTATCTGTTTTTCTATGTGTATGGTACAGCTTCATGCCAAAACTACTGGATAGATTGAATTGAAAAGCAAACATGTTCTTTGTAAACCAAGGACGGCACATATATTATCATGCCATAAGTTATGGGAAGTAAGCAATATTGAATTTAAATGGTGCAATGGATGCAGTGTATTTTTTTCCCGTGGGCCGATTGACTCAAAACTTACTACAAACATTACCCTAAATTAGTTATCAAAGCTGGCATATTTAATTTTTCAGTAGTACCTACTCCCAGTGCAAGATTTAGGGGAAGTTAAAGTTTGTATGGGAGAATCTTATTCCTTGGGTTAATTAACTTGAAACTTAATACGAAAACTTATGTAGGTAAATAATAAAGTTTCCCATTATTCGTTGTTCAAAACTACGTAACCTGGACAGAGAAACTAGTTAAATATTAGTAGTATAAAGACAATTTTAAACAGCGCCATTTATGAGATTTCATAAAAATCAAATCAAATTACGTGTTAATAATTTTTGTAAATTAATAATTTAAATTTGATCAAGCTGGCAAGGGTAGTAGTTAGTCATTCTTAAAATTCATAGATGGTAATGTGCATTTTCTTCCTAAAAGTTGTATCGTATAAGTTCGTTTTGAAAAATTCAAGTTCCAGAAAACCCTCAAAATCTTGAGAAAGACAATTAACAACAAATGCGGTGTTAAATATTACAAAAAAGTTATGTTAATTGAAATATCGCCATCATCTGTCTGAAGATTTTCTGCGAGCTTTAAGGCGTGCTACTGGAGACGAAGTCGATGTAACTGATGATCGTGTGCTGAGCACCTGTCTCAGTTCACTTCAAGATGTGGACATTTCTATCGGTGGCAATCCACTGATCAAATATGGATTATCAGCTCCCCAATCATCACCGCATCAAGACTATGGGAATCGAGAGTATAACGCTGAGATCCGGGCGAAATGACCACCTTACGAAATGACCTTGTCGCTTTGTTCTCTTCCGAGCAAAAACAAATATATAACACCGTCCTTGAAAGTGTTGTGCAAAACCAGGATAAAACGTTTTTCTTGGGTTGCTCTTGGTGGAACAGGAAAGACATGGCATACTTGCAGAGGTCAGGAGGCAAGGCAATATTGCTATTGCTGTCACGTCGTCGGGAATCACTGCCACACTGATTTTGGGTGGCAAGACAGCACATCCCATGTTTAAAATTCCCGTCGATTTAGAGATCTCTAAAACGCCTGTTTGTGGCGTGTCACGTAACAGCGATAAGGGACACGTGCTTAAGGATTGCTCTCTGATCATATGGGATGAGCGTACGATGTCCAATAGGAAGGAAGTTGAGGCCGAGGACAGAACCCTGCAAGATATCTGCGGGAACGAACATTTTATGGGTGGTTTCACAGTTTGTTCAGTGGCGATTTCGGGCAAAAGCTTCCCGTGTTGACTTGGGGAACGAGGACTGACGAGGTGAATGCTTCGTTGAAACAGTCTTCGTTGTATTCAGTCAACCCGTAACGAGTTTATCCACTGCATTTGATCATTAGTATGAGAGCTCGGCTCGACAGCAATGCACGTGCTCAAGAATTCTCTGATGTCCTTCTAACTCTTGGCGAAGGCACTCTACCTTTTTTTATGGTGAGAAAAATCATCAAATGACGATGCCCGCTATTGGGCGGAGCGGGAGACAGTGTTAGACTTCTACTGGCTAAACAATCCACCGAAAAACCCAAGAAGACCCCCAGAAGGCTTCGACCCTGCTGGGCTCCTACAGTTGCTGACGACTGCTTGAAGCGCAGGGAACAGTGCGCGCCGTCGACGACTTGGGCTCGGTCCTAACGGTTACCGGATGAGCGGACAGCGAGCTACCCATTGCTCGCCGGTCGCAAGCCCGCGCCTACGGTGGCCGGAAATTGGGATCGGAAACACGGCGGCTGTTGCGGTCGGCCCCCTCTTTTAGCCGCTAGCATTACTGTTTCGTAGAAGGAGGCGACCGCCTGCCACTCTTCTTCGCTCCGGATCATGGGCTCTGCCAAAGTCCGCCGCGAGTCAAATCCTCCCGTGAGAGAGGTGGACAGGAGGTGCTTCCAGAGTCTCTCGATAGAAGAGAATATTGATTTATTAGATAGAGTGTTATCCAGCTTAGAAGAACTCATTTGCTGTGTGAGCGGGCCATTTTGACGTCCAAAAATGATCAGGCTGCAGCAATTAACGAATGCATTCTCTCGGAAATTGTAATACAGTGGTTTATACTCCGATAAACCCTGTCGTCGAGCAAGATGGGTTTGGAGCAACGTGGGATTTTTGAACTCCTAACCAGCAAGTAGACTTCCAGCGCATACCATCAAGCTGGAAAGTCGGAGTCCCGATTACGTATCCTCGGAACCTATCTCCTCCAAAGTTGTTTAACGAGACCCGTCTTAAAAGTCATCTGCTGCACAGACACACCATTAAGGCAAAAATTCTTACGGGTTGTGGCGTCGGCGAGGCAGTATTTGTACCTCATAACTTCCCGTTCCAGTTCAAGCGCGTACAGTCCCCCGTGAGTGTTAGCTTCGCGATGACCATCAATAAGTCACAGTTGCAGACACTGAGTGCAGTGGGTGTCATCTTCAGGACGAGTAGCTTCTCATGATGATTCCAGATGCTGTGTCATTTTAATGTGAATGGGATTTTGCATAGTCATCAGTTTGGCTTCACGAAAGGAAGGTCGACGATGGATGCAGGAGTGAAACTTATCAGTCACATTTTGGAATCCTGGGAGAAATCCCAGGATGCCATTGGCATATTCTGTGACCTCCATTACGGAATTCGTGGACAAGCTGCTGATCTTCTTTTTTCCTATTTATCTTACAGGCAGCAAAAAGTAACCATTAATGGGGCGACGTCCTCAGGCTCTTTTGTAAAGATAGCCGTGCCTCAGGGTTCGATCCTTGGCCCTTTCCTTTTTCTGGTTCATATCAATGACCTTCCTTACATGATGGCAAATTTAGCTGATATCGTTCTATTTGCTGATGATACTTCCCTTATTTTTAAAGTAAATAGAAAAGATGAGGATGTCTTGCATGTAAATGAAAGTCTGGCTGTTCTTTCTAAATGGTTCGCTGCTAATAACCTCTTATTAAATGCGAATAAAACGACATGTATAAAATTTTCACTGCCCAATGTCCCTCAAGTTGGCATCAAATTAATTCTTGACGGCAAAAAGCTTGATGTTATTATGGAAACTGTTTTCTTAGGTATAACTATCGATTTTAAATTGCAATGGGGCGCTCATATTAGAACTCTCTCTGGTAGACTAAGCTCAGCTGCATATGCAGTAAGAAAAATAAGGCAATTGACTGATGTAGCCACAGCTAGATTAGTCTACTATGCTTATTTCCACAGTATTGTCTTATGGCATTTTATTGTGGGGATCTGCAGCTGATGTAGACTCAATTTTTATATTACAAAAAAGAGCAATCCGGGCTATTTATAAAATGAGTCCTCGCGAGTCCCTTAGAGATAAATTTAAAGAAATCGATATACTGACTCTGCCTTCTCTTTATATCTTAGAAAGTATCCTGTATGTTCGTAAAAATTTTTGGGTTTTTAAAATTAGAAGCGATATTCACAACAAGAATACGCGCAGCAAACACGAAATTGTTTTACCCAAACGGAGATTAGCCAAGACCAGCAAGTCATTTTTAGTAAACAGCATACGTTTTTATAACAAGCTGCCAGAAGCGGTAACCGAACTTAGTGAGGGAAAGTTCAAAAATCACATTAAGCGGGTCCTAACCAAAAAAGCATATTATAAGGTTAAGGATTATGTAGAAGACAAGCTTGTTTGGCAATGACTGCTCCTGCACATGTGGCTCCCTGGTAACTCATTCATATTGTGTAATTGTGTCTATTAACTGCTCCATCTTTGTATCCATATACACATTTTTTTATTTTATTTTTCTTGACACATTGCTTCTGCAATATTTATATTATTAAGACCAAAAAAAAAATTAATTCAATAATAATTTATTGTGTTAGCATCCCGCAGTGTACCTAACTGTTGTAGTGATTGATGAATTTTTTTTCTCATACTTTTTAAATTTTTTTTTTAAATATATTTTTTTACAATTCACGTTGTAAAGTAAGAACACTGTAGACTTAGTAAATCCTATTACGATTCACCTTTTATTTTTTATTATTATGATTATTTTTATTGTGTTTTTAAGTACAATATTGACTGGTCTACACTGTTCTTACATAATGATATAAGTACTGTAACCACGAAATATTGTAAGAAATCATTTTTTTTAAAAGAGTAACCATGGAGTTTCTTGCCGGTTCTTCTCCATAGGAAACGACCAATTTGGAACCGTGCACTAGCTTCTGACGTTTTATAAGTGCCCTTGTAGGCCTATATGAAATAAAAACCTTTTTGATTTTGATTTTTGATTTCATGCGGGCAACTACTGTACGTCGCTTGCTCCCGCGTCACCAGCCCTGACACTCTTTACATTTTGGCTACTGGCAGCATAAGTACCACCGTAATGTGGTGTAGGAGTGGTAAAGGCTCCGACTCAGTGGTGGCGGAGTGGTAAAGGCTCCGACTTACAAGTTGTAGGTCGGGGGTTCACACCCAGCCAGGCGCATTACTTTTTATAATTTATTTCATAACCACTGCTCTTAAAACGATGACGGAAAACATTGTAAGGAAACTGTGACTATGAATGTCTTAGAACCAAAAAATCATTGGGCCCGCGTGTTGGATTTTGGCCTGTTCCCTCTCCTAGAAAGGAGGTCTGTTTCCCAGCTGTGGGAACTTTATAAAGCTGATGTAATGCTATTTTAAAAGTTGTTTATTTATAATGCTATAGCGACAGTGCCATTTTAGGTAGTTTTGGTGCTGTAGAGCCTTCACGCAAACAACGTCGCGGGTAGCAGCTGGTATATATCAATAGTCATCATTAACAGACTATAATAATAGACCAAATAAATAACCACTTTTAACGCGCTTGCAAATAATTCACTTTGGTGACAAGGTTGCATCCCGGCCGGCACAAGTCTATTTCTTTACAAACTCGGCACGCGAGCGCGCTGAAGCCATGCGTCCCTCGTCAACCCCGAATGGGCCCCTCAGACACCGTACCTAGTGCCTGTTTAAGGATATTTAAGAGACGCAAGATTGTTGTCACGAAAACATGATAAAAACTTTACAAATTAAGTACGATATTCAATGGACACGATGAGATCGGTGAACTGAACTCAAAGTATACGCGGTAAATTATACGCTGAACACTAGCGTCCTCCAAATTTCGGTCGGACGACGGCGGAACTATATTATACGCTAAAAGGCATTGTAGTGATGGAATTACGTCCATGCCAATTTTTTGCCCATGCATTCTAATGATCATAAGGGACCCTTGGGCTAAAAATGAGGGTCGGTCAATCTTGCGTCCGTATTCCGGACGCACAAAGTCAGTTGGACGCAGCATCATCGGTAAAAAACGCCATATAGGACGCAACATGTCCTTCGAGATGTAAATATATATATATATATATATATATATATATATATATATATATATATATATATATATAAAAATTCTCGTACGTTTGTTTACGACAAGAGTAGATAAGTTATTTCTAGGCAAACGTGCTCCATTAAAAGACCATTGTCGCTTTCTATCTAGGTGATATAGTGATGAAGCGCTACCTAATCTGTATTTGTGTATAAAAGTAGAAACGCACAGTTAAAACTATTAAATGTATATCCCAAAATTGATCCCCTTAAAAATGAGAGCAGTAGTGGCCGAGTGGTGAGAGCAGTGGTGGCCGAGTGGTGAGAGCAGTGGTGGCCGAGTGGTGAGAGCAGTGGTGGCCGAGTGGTGAGAGCAGTGGTGGCCGAGTGGTGACAGCAGTGGTGGCCGAGTGGTGAGAGCAGTGGTGGCCGAGTGGTGACAGCAGTGGTGACCGAGTGGTGACAGCAGTGGTAGCCGAGTGGTGACAGCAGTGGTGGCTGAGTGCTAACAGCTTTGGGGCTGTTACCACTCGGCCACCACTGACTGACATATCAACGCACAGCCGAAACTATTGGTTCAAGGAGCGTGAAATTTTTCACAAGGTTTCCTTTCATGCCATAGGCAAGCACTAAGAAAAGATTTTCTAAAATTCAGCTCCTAAGATGAGATGGGGCTCTAATATTTGTACGGGGACCCTACATTCACGCGGGTAAAGACGCTGAAAAATGTATGATACTAACAAAATCACTTAATTTTGTAATCGTGCATTATCTGTAAGAAATAAATAGAAATAATTTTGTATCTGTTTATTAGAATATCTTTGCATACAAAATCTTATAACTTTACGAGATACTAAAGATTTAATAATAATAATCTTGCCGAGTCTGAAGATATACAAATATACATAATTAAGAAAACGCACACATACACTACTCCAATTAACACAGAAACATTACTTCACTCATAAAACACTCTCAAAGCGATCATTACGCGGTCCTTCTCGCAAGCTTACTACAGACGTTTCTACGTCTCAATTTGCTAATTCCTAGCCTCAACTTACTAATTCCTAGCGCTACAGCCTCGACTAGTACTTGTTCGTAGACTCGCGGGCGCGGTAGCGGGCGCGGTCACGAAATCAAACATATGGCGAAACATCCAAGTGTTCACGTATGAAACGCACGTGCGGTCTAAGTAGCGGGCAAGCTAGCGAGTAGCGCGCGCGCCGCTCGCGGTAATATCAAACGCGTGAGATGTTTGCGTGTGTTCACGTCGAGCGCGCGATTCACTCGCGACGTCAGGTAATTTCAACCTGTATGAACTTGTCGCTAGAAATGTTAGCGCGTCACACCGCGCAAACGCCTGGCGGCCAATGTGAACACAAACCCGCCACGTCTTCGCGACCGCACCCGCCACCGCGCCCGCGCGTTCCATCGTGAACAAGTACTTAAATGGCCAAGCGGATTTACTCCTGACAGATTTTATCTTGTCTCCAGAGACGGGTTCTACTCAGATCTGTGATATTATTTTCTTTGGGTAGCTTTGTTAAGTGGTACTTGGTGAACTGTTAATCTTAGTAATCTGGCATTTAATGTATTTCTTTTTATCGTTGACTAGCTTTTGCCAGCGGTTTCGCCCGCGTGATCGTAGCCGTACAAATTTGGACTCCTGTTACATACCCTTACGGAGTACGAGTGAATTTTTCACAAACATTACTCTGGCAACAATCACCTAAAAAGTATTCGTTGAATAGAATAAAATAAAATATATGTCGGAAACGGCATCGATTTGTTGACAACAAGACAAGGCACGCCATCTAGTGGCAACTAGAAGAACTAAATAAAGATGGCGCGCTTGACAGAGTCAGGGCGTATCCGCTTTGCTACGAGCTTGCGGAGGGGGGAACCCGCCCGGGGAGCGGACGGACACTCTCAGCCAGGCCGTCGCAGAGTCAAGACGTACTGAAACTGTCTGTTTTGTTGTAATTTGTAAAGTGATAACAGTGCACTGTACCGAAATGTATTGAAAAGTAAACCGATTCAACTCCTACCCGTTGTTATTCATTGCACGATACCCACATACGCCCACACCTAGACACGAGCCGACATATATTTGTACGCCAAAATTAGGCTCTGCAAATTATAGCGATTGAAAACTCGTACAAAAATTAAAGTTAAAAAAAAAACCTCGATAATAGTTCCAACTGCAAATTGCATTAACAAAATATTTAGTCAAATAAATGACATTTATTTTGCAAATAGGTTTAAAAAACTTTTACATGTCAATTATTTTTTTCGTCAGTTGAAACTAGATGAGGCTAGTGTTTCCTAGCTGACCACCCTGAGAAGAAATATAGAAACAAACTCAGGAGTCAAAATCTCTTTTAATTATACCTATGTTGTAAGGCGAAATTCGCACGAGCCGTAGGCGAGTGTGTTATGGAGCCTAGGGCTGCAGTGACAAATCTGCACGTGTGTCAAACGACGTTTTTCAATACACTTACGACTTGTGAAATAAAGAAAGAAAAAAAATAATCGTATCTCAAACATACAGTAGAAATATAAGAAATATATAAGTATAGCATTCAAATCTGCTCTGGTCAGTTTCTAATTTCGTGGGGGTCGCCCAGCGACTCTGGGGGACGCTTCGCGCCTGCTTCGATAAACTAAGTAAAACAAAATAATCACCCGTGACCGTGACGAGAAGGAGGGAATAAAAAAGCCCTTGTTGTGATAAACTCAAAAAAGCACTTGGGTGATATACTCGTATGTACATGCCATATTGAACCTAATAGCAGTGCGATAAGAGGCAATTTTCGAGTAAGTGTATTGAAAAAAAAAATTACCAAACACCTCAAAACCCTCCAATTTTTTGCGCTACCTCAGAGTCCTCTTCACTTGCAACAAATTACGAACGCTCATCCAATTAAAGTTCTGCTCATAGCTCATCGTACCTAGTGTGGAATTAATTAAAGCTCTGGAACGAATCCAATTCCAGCGATTTTGTCTGCATCTACAGTTTAGATGCATGTGTTTGGCGGATTGTGACAAGCTGGAGTGAGTATCTGGACTGGCTTTTAGAGTTCCTTTCAAAAGATAGACCGTACAATCTTATAGGAGGGGAAGCAAGGATTCTAAATTTGCAAGATACTAAAGCACTATGGGGACTTATTAGATTGTGAAGATTATATTCCGCCGATTATATGTTTTTATTGCAAGTTTCACTTTCAATGTATTGTGTCTTGGTGTACAATAAAGTATATAATAAATAAATAAATAATAAATATTCTAAAATTAAAAAAAGTCTATGGGAAGTTTTCATTTTAGTGCGGTTTTTTGTGGTAGGTAAAAATCAACCAATGACGAATCTCGCCCTTGGGCAGAGCGGTAAACAGTGTCAGACTCTGACTGACTAAACAACCTACCCTGTTTCTACGTCGCCATGTATACCAGGGCTAGAGCCTTCCTTTCTGACACGAACTCTTGGAACTATTTGGCTTCGACCCTTCTGCAGGGTCTCTACGGTTGAGCGTTTTTTTTTTTAATATAAAAAAGACATCACATCGATATTCGAGCGCGTCAGATATTCATAGAGTATATAAGGTTTGCCTTTCTGATAACCAATAATATTTTTTTTTACAACTTTGTGACTCACCCATTCAACCCATCCAAACACCACGCTCAATTTCTTAGATTATTGAAATATACACTCTTCTGCATATACACAACTCACCATGCGGTTCCACTGTCTTCTTCCACGGGTTTCTGGATGTCACATTATCTTCCTTTTTTTTTCTAGGACATGCCAGTTTGCTTACAAAGTTTTCATCCACGGTTTTGAGAGCAGTGGTGATGAAATAAATTACACAAAGTAATACGCCTGGCAAGTTTTAAATACCTACACGTCCAGTCAATAGCTTAAAACTATTACAATTTGGTTCACTTCTTCTATAAAGCAAGTTACAATTTTTCCTTTATCCCATGCACTTATTAGGATTGGACAAATACGCTTATTCTAGTATTCAATACTTCTACTTATTGAATTTGTAGAACAAAAATAAACAAAACTAGCGTTTGTCAGCGGCTTCGCCCGCGTGCATAAAATATAGCCTATGTCACTCAGGAGTAAAGCAGCTGTTTTCTATTGTTGCTAAAAATTTTCCAATCGGACCAGCAGTTCCAGAGATTACCTCCTACAAATAAAAAAACAAACAGATAACTAGCAGGCCCTAAAGCATTAGAATGATAAAAGAGACTTATTCCGAGATTTTTAGGGCGAGTTTTTTTTGTTATAGTTAACTTTTTTTTTACTAAAATTCGTGTGTGATAAGTGTAATTTTCAAAGATGTCGGTTAGTGATAGTAGATATTTTTAGAATAAAATAGCTCAACTTTGTAGTTATTTCACTGTCGCGCGCAGAGCATAGCACCCCCTAAGAGCCGGCACCCGTGTACTCGGCACTTCCTGCACTATTGGTAAAGCCTACCCTACTAAGTGTCTAGGGACAGGGTTGAGCCTTCTGGGGCCAAGGGTTGATGCGAAAACGTATTACCGGGGTCCTAGGACAAGGCAAGGAAGGAATAGAGTAGATTGTTTAGACAGTAAGAATATGACAGAATATGACTCCGCCCTAGGGCAGGATTCGTCATTAGATGATTTTTGTCAACCAAAAAAAAAGCTATGTGTCTAGACTCCAAGTGGATTCCGTACCATTCTACTAGACTACGGACTAGGGTGCAACTGCGCTGGTTTAATCGGAAAACCCAATAATCAACATCCACCTTATTGAACTTTCAATGAAAAATATTTTCCTAGAGACTAAGAGAATTCTCAATTAAATATAAGAGGCACAACTGGTTGTCAATTGATTAATTAATTTTTTTATACCACAATATGGCTGAACAAAAAATCGCAAACCAATTAGTCTGATTGCGTTTCATGTCGCTCAACTTCACAAATTTGAATAGGAATAAAGGCGTCAGACCAGCTCACGGCTAAGCTACGCATGCATGAGTTAGCTTCGCTATGTATGAAGGCAAGTTTGTTCCGATGACCTAGTCAGGGTGGCTGGATTCCGATGGATAAATGGTGAATGATCTTTATTTTGCAAGTGGGCTTGAAAAAATACTTTTAATCATCATTTTTTTTTTTATTTATAGAGAAATTTATAGAAATACCGGACTTATCAAGTGATGGGTTTGGTGTTTTCTATCGGACTATCCTGAAAAGAAACACCGAAACAAACTCAAGGGTCAGAGTCTCTTATAAGGACGCAAGATGCACAGGAGCAGTTGTTGTGTTGGCGCTTGGGGGAAGCCTATTGTCAGTAAAAGTCTGACACGCTCTCCTACTCCACCCAAAAGCGAGAGAAGTCATGGGATAATGGGGCTATGGGTCATGCGTAAGAAAACTTCGGGTTTTTGGATGTGTTATTTTTCAGTATTTTGTCCAACACACCCTCCTACTTCAGAGAACTGGAGAAGTCATTGGATGATTTTCAACCTAAAAACAATAAAAATATTAATAGCGGAGCTTAGTACAAGTGCGTAGCTTAGCTCTGGGCTCCAGTGTAGCGCTGCCTTTATTAGCTATGAATGTGTATGAAAACATTAATTCGCGACAATGGTATAATACGATTATTCTGAAAGGGATTATCTGATTTATTAGTCTGTTCAATTCAATTGGTTGTTGATTTTATTGTGTTAGCATATGAATTGGTTGTTATTTGTGCAATGCAATGGAACGTGAGAAAAAGGCCTAAGAAAAGATTGATTGTGTGAAGAGTGATATGAAAGAAAGGAAGTTAGTGATAGCATGACGGGTGAGAGGACAGAATGGATGAACAAAAAAGTGTTGCATCGACTCTAAATAACATTGGGAAAGAACATAAAGATATTTCTTACAATTTATTACTATTTGTGAAATATTTATTTTTCTTTTTTTATCGTGGCCTCACGCTAGTAATTAACAATTCGTCTATTATACATTACTGAATACTTTCCTGTTGTGTGTGCGAAAATTTGGAATAATGACATATATTTTGTAAATATATTGGAAATGACGTCATCTCAACGTTCAGTCACGTGCTCAGAGCAAGGGAATCTGAGGCCACGCTAACTCGAGGCGATCGACAAAGAGAATCGAAATGGTCGTAATTTGCCTACGACTGCAGATCGACACATTGGCTCAGACTCAGTTGACTTCGACTGCGTCTACCTTCCTCAGAACCTGTATAAAAAATTGCTTAACTCCAAATTATGCTCCAAATATAATACCAAATAATTATACTTTTTCTTTTGCATGTGCTAAAAAAAGTTATGCAGAAACCTGCCTTAAAATTTTATGCCAAAAACACAAAAAAAGGAAAAAAATAGATCTAAAAAATATACAACAAAGCATGCAGACCAATCAGCTGCTGCACCACACGTGTTGTACGTTTTCACAGTAAATCTAACTTAAACAACATATAAACAATGAAAACCTACTTAAAATTCACTTTGTATCTAGTTTTTGCGCCGTTCTCGAAACAGCTGTGACTACAGACATAAATTATTGTATTTTTTATCGTATTGAGAAACGATACAACACTTGATTACAAAGTTTTCGTATTTATCTTGGATGTGGAGGGTGAATTCGGAAGCGATTCGCGAGAATGGTACGTACTATAGTTTAGGGTTCCGTACATCAACAGGAAAAACTGGGCAAGTGTGAGTCGGACTCGCTCATTGATGGTTCCGTACAAACTTACCTACGTAAATAGTTCAATCCCCGAATTGAGTTTTAAAAATTGTTCCTAGTTGCAAAAAATGTGTTTTGTTTTTCGTGCTTCAAAACTGTTTTCGGATTTATTAATAGATCTGTGATACAAGATTTTGATTAGGTGAGAACGTGTGGAAGTAATGAAAGTATTGCCTAAGCAAATATAGTCTCCCTCTCTAAAAAGAGTAAGGAGTGTAAAACTTTTACTGACTATACCTAGTCGATAATTCTGATTCTCATTTTTTCTGAATTGAAGGAATATGTTTTTTTAGGAATCCGTAATCATTTTTTTTTGCGATGGTAAATCATCTTGTAATTATAGATGAACTTTCCCTTCTCTAAGGTTTTTTTTTTTATGGTAGGTGAAAATCATCCAATGACGAAACCCGCTCTTGGGCGGAGCGGGAGACCAGTGTCAGACTCTTACTGACTAAAAAACCTACCCCGTACCTTTCTTGCCTTATTCCTGGAGTCGAGGTAACAGTTTGTACCACCCTAGGCTCCAGGAGGTCCCTTCTCCAAGGTGGAGTACAAGCCCAAAGGCGTGTTGGACTTTTATTGATTAAAAGTGGTGTGAACCAATATTTATTCAATTGCTGTTTGGATCCTACAACCATAAGTGTAAATTATCCTTTTCAGAACCGATTCCAAGGCCTTAGAAGGAACATTGATGAGTTGCAATCACATCTATCCAGTACCACACATTCCCTCACATGAAAAAACTTCATCACAAACATACATTTCCCTATCTGTTCGAGACAAAAACAACAATTATTTAAAAAGCCGTCTTTGCCTACAGTTTGGGGAAGCAAACAAAGAAATGAAAAGAAAACTGTAGCTTTAATATAAATATGTGTTATGCAAAGGTATTTTTTGAGGGAATATAGCTTTTTCTTCTCAATTTACCGTGTGTTTATCTTTGTATGGTGTTGGATTTGTATGTGATGGAGTGTTTGAGCAATGAGATTGTTTGGAAGTGTTATCTACCAAGATTTTAGAACGCAAAGGGCAAAGGTGAAAGAGTAATGGTGGGTCTGTTTTTACTTTTTATTTGCGAAACGTACTCTTTACACTAATTTACAAGTAATAAATAATAATTTACAAAAACAGAAGAAAAGAAAAAGGATCAAAATGGACAATGAGGAAAAAAGAACGTTAAAAACAATAAACAAAATCTTAAATTAGAATCCTAGTGCGCACGTCCGCGCAAAACGACTCACCTCTCATAAAGCCGAGGACACACACATAGTGCGACGAGTTCACAACGCTGGTTTTCATGGTGGACCGAAAACCAGTAAGTAGTCTTTAGATTATTTACCGCAACAAAAATATCTCTTACAAACGCGTTCAATTCCCAGTCAGTCTCTGTTATGCCTTGACGATTAATAAAGCTCAGAGCCAGACATAATCCGTTGCTCTTTCTAACTCCCCACTTCCCTACAATGGGGGGAGGAAGTTAAGAAAGCTAAAAAAATGTATGCGGAATATTTGTGACTTACAAAAAAATTGTGCATCATTTTTTTTTTTATAAATCTGTCCCTAGTCCTAAAAAGAGGGGGTGAAATTTTATATAGTTTTCAAGATACGACGAATGTAAAGTAAGCGAAGCCGCAAGCAAAATCTAGTTTATATATAAAAAAAAGAAGGCAATAACTTTCTTCTACTTTTTGACCCCATTAGAAGATGAATTTAATGTAATACGTTACTTGTCTTCCGTAAGTTCTGACAAGGGTTGTTCATGCAAAATTTGAATTAGATTAGACCAAGAAATGCAAACTTTTCCCCGTTTTTTCACCCCCTTTTTTAACCTTAGGGGTAGAATTTCGATAAATCCTTTATCACCGATTGTCTATGTCATACAATGAACATACCCTCAAAATTTCAGTTCTTTACAATGAGAGGTATAGGCTGTGCATTGATCCGTCAGTCACTCAGGATAAAGCATTTCATAAACGTAGATAGATTACTTTGCGTCCGTGAAAACCGATATCTGAAATGTATTCTCGTCTCATCCCTTTTGTTGTAATTGGCCGCTGAATAATACGTTAAATTGATTGCAATAACTAATTAGTGTACCGTCGTGGCAGGGGATTAAAGGAAATTTCTCGTATTTCTCTGTAAAGGTAAGTACCAATAGTATAATTAGTGATTAAGGAAAAATTCCTTGCCGGAGTCGGTGTTTCCTGATAGCTACAATCCGGGTATCTTTAAGTCAAGAGTGAATAGGTTACTTCTAGGTAAGCGCGCTCCATCGTCGACCGCATCGTCGCTTTCCATCAGGTGAGATAGCGGTGAAGCGCAAACCTATAACCAATAAAAAAAAAATAATATGAAAAGTTATAGAAAAAAATATTGAGTTATGTTTTTTTATGTTACAGTTATGTTTGGGTTTTGTTTTGTGCTTATTAACATAACCTATTTCCCCACAACCCCCTTTTTTAGTTAAAGTTCTCATAGGTCATCCTAAGGTTGTCTGGTAGATTTTTGATGCAAAACTTATGCGAAAAAAGAGAAATGAGACAGAGAATATTTATTATAAGGCTGATGTTATGCTATGCTCAGGGATCATGTATCTAAAGGAGATGTTTCATTTTGGGCCACCACTATGTACACAATATAGATAAAAAGGAAAAATATCGTATATTTTTATAAAAATACAAATAAATTATTTTGAATAAAAGAACAGACCAAATTCATTATTTAAAAGTTTTTTAGATAGATAACCCTTTTTTAAGGTAGCCATGACAGTGTTGTTTTGACATTTAATTGGCGATTTTGACAGTTCACTAGCAGTTATAAGCATGACAAATGACACATCAATCAAATGTCATTGTCAAAATGTCATTTTGCTGAATGCTGACCACCATATTTATTATTAGTTGTGTTGCTCTAATTGACTGAGTTAAATTGAATATACATAAAAACGAAGCTAAAATATAGGAAATTAAGTTTAAAAAACGTAAACTATACTGTATAGGAATATTTTCATTAAGTGTACATAGTGCTGGCCCAAGCTCCATACATTTCTGAAACATCTCCTTTTGTATGAAGAAACCTTATTTTAAGTGAGCAAAATTGCTGCTGAAAGTTAGTATAAAATAATCAAGGTCTGAATTCTAATATTTGGAAGCAATAATACTCGTAATATACAAATTTCGTAGAAGTCACGTTCATTTAAATTAGTTCGGTATCTATTATTTGTGAGAAACCAAACAAAAACATCTTGTATGTTGTGTTTACCAAATTACTCGTGTAAGGAAAGTTTTGTTAAGGGGGAGATATACGACTTTGATGATTTTGAATCAAACATCATGTCTAAACAGCTTGTCGGTATATGTTAAAAAATATCTATACTTATACTTATACTTATACTAATATAATAAAGAGGTAAAGTTTGTTTTTTTTTTTTTTTTGTTTGTAGGAGGTAATCTCTGGAACTACTGGTCCGATTGAAAAAATTTTAACAACCATAGAAAGCTGCTTTACTCCTAAGTGACATAGGCTATATTTTATGCACGCGGGCGAAGCCGCTGACAAAAGCTAGTATGTTATACAAGACTATTTTTCTAATAATTTGTTATACGAATATTATTAATATTATGTAGAGGCCAAACTGCAGGGCCGAAGCCTACTGGGGCCCCGGTCCGGTTTCTGAAAGGGAGGTTCGATCCCGGTATGAAAGGTAAAAGGAATGAGGTGGGTCGTTTAGTCAGTAAGAGTTTGACACTGTTTCCCGCTCTGCCCAAGGGCGGGATTCGTCATTAGATGATTTTGAAAAACGAATAATTTACATTTCATTATTCTAATGATTGGTGATCTTGGTGTAATTTATGTCTAGCACAGACAAGAAGCGAAGATCAGGAAAAAACTGTTGGGTTCATTTTTAAGAAACTAGTGCGCCTTACCATCAACGATTGCATCACTGCTTACCATCAGGTGGGATCGCAGTCAAGCACTAGTTTATTGCAATTAAAAAAAAAAAACTTTCACAAACTTAAAGATAATATTACCAATCTATTTATTTATGGCTGTTATAATTCTTCTTCTTCTTAGTCGTGCACTCTTGACAGAGAGGTCGTGGTCATATGTCGGTCATGTCTTGCGCCACCGCTTCTCACGCGACCGTATTTGTCGGCTTGGGAAATTTCATTAACGCTACAATGCGTTACCAGTTTTTATTCATATTTTGTTTATTGAATAATGGACAGAGTATTATTCATTCGCGGGAACTGACGCTGGCTCCTCTTTTGTTCGTTGGCATGCACTATTCCCGCGCGCCTAGAGACCCTGCAGAAGGGTCGAAGCCAACTGAGGCCAAGGGTTTGTGTCTAAAAGGAAGTAGTCCTGGTATATATGGTTTAGTCAGTAAGAGTCTGATACTGTTTCCCGCTCCGCTGAAGATTGACTGAGATTTTTACCTATCATAAATAAAAATTATCTCTTTTTTTGCTCAAGGTCACTAGCGTATATCTACCCCTTAAACACAGAAATTAAGTTACGTAATTATGCTAGCACATTTTGTTAGTCAAAACAAAGGTAAATAACGAATGGAAAACACTTCTCTCTCGAGTAAAAGTAACAGCTTAAGTAACAATTTTATTCGTATTATATAGTTAAGAAAAATAAAAAATTGAATGATGATTTCTGACCTCAAGTAATCGTTAAATAAGAAATTACTTAGCATCAAGTAATAACTTCTTTATGAATACGTGGATAATTTATTTCATCACAGCTACTCTCAAAACAGTGAAGGAAAAACTCGTGAGTAAACCGGCTTGTTCTGGAACCAAAAATGAAGATATCCGCTAGAGCCCCAAGGTTGCTAACGTAGTGAAAAGAATCGCCAAACTTAAGTGGCAATGGGCAGGACACATTGCACGCAGAACAGATGGCTGCTGGAGCCGAAAGGTTCTGAAGTGGCGACCACGTACCGGAAGACGCAGCGTTGAAAGGCTTCCCAAAAGGTAGACCGATGACCTGGTCAGGGTTGCTGGAATTCAATGGATGAAAGACGTACAGACCGGTCGGTCTTTATGGCGGCGCTTGGGAGAGGCCTATGTCCAGCGGTGGACGTCTTTCGGCTCAAAAGATGATGGAATGATAAACGGCAAAAGAATCTAGTACCTACCATCATAAATCTCTCGCCCTAAACTTGACACAAAATGTTTATTCATCAAAGTCTTGAGCAGTTTCAGCAATATTAACATGAAAATCTTGTACATAATTTATGTTAAATACTCATCATGATTTGTTATAAGATTCGGCAATGTCTTAACTAAAGAAATATCTATCAACGTCAATAAGAATAAGAATAATTTATTTAGACAAAATTACATACAGTGTTTTGACTCCTGAAACTCACACTAGGATTCCCTGTGTCGTGAGTTCCAGGCTCATTCGTTTCGTTGTCAGTTTTTCTATTAAATTAGAACAAAAATCATATGCTCATCCGTTACATTATGTTACTTAAACTAGGTTAGTTTGTGTTAGCAAGTTAATACCTATACAAAAAGAAGATTGCAGAAATAATAAAAACGGTAAGGCTTGCGGGTCTCGAAAGAGTATTTCTGATAAGTATTATCATTAATAAATAAGATTTTTATGATGAATTCATCATTCTTAAAAATTTCGCTATTTCAAATTTGGTCGCATAATAAAAGTGGTTTGTTATCATGACTAAGATCACGTGTTTAAGGTGACTTCCCAACTCGCCTATCATCTACGTCGAGCATGGTTTAAAAGCTTGTTGCTTCATCTAAAGCAATCCAATGTGAAGTTTGTTGCAAAAGTAATGCTAAAAAAGAAAGATAACACCTGAAAACTCTGTTGGCATTCAGTAATTCTAAGATTCACTCAAGTATTTCACAAAACTTGTCCCAGGAAATACGTGTTTTTATTAAGGATTTTTGAAAAAAATTACTACATTTAGAATCTCGATTAAATGGGCTAGCTTCTATAGAAGTACTTTTTTACATTTTTAATATAGATAAAACATTATGGAGAATCAAAGTTCACGTAAAATATCAGATTTTCACAGGTCTTTTCTGGATTACTTTTACACAAATTTACCTTTTGCTTTCTATAGTATAATATCCACAAGATACCTTTGTATCCAAAATATCTGAAGAAAGATGTGTAATAACATCATAATCATGTAAGAGCGGTTGTATGACAATGTACGTCGGGTTGGCTGCTCTTAATTAGCGGTCGTTACCAGTCACTCTATACACATATGGATTGCAATAAAATATGGAATATTGAAAATTAGAAACCAACATTCTAAATCCTGCATCGAGGTATTTTAATTCTCCACAGGACTAGAATCTAAATAACAGTACCCGAGCCAGTAACGAGCAATGGGTAACCCGCAGTCCGGTCGTCTGGCGCTTTATTCCTGCGCGCCTCAAGGAGTTGTCAGCAAACTCTAGGAGCCAAGCAGGATCGAAGCCTCCTGGGCCAAAGCGTTGATATGAAAGCATGTTACTTTGGCTCTGGGATCAAAGCAAGGAAGGATCAGGATAGGTTAGGTTGGGTTAATTGTTTAGTCAGTAAGAGTCTAACACTGTTTCCCGCTCATTGGATGATTTTTACCTACCATAAGAAAAGCCCGACACAGAAGAAACGATCGTGCTCATCACACAAACATTTTGTACTCAGTGGGATTCGAACGTACGACCAGCAAACAGCAGCAGCACGTAAAGCAGTCAGGATCACTAACCACTAGACCAACAAGCCAATCATCCACCTACCCTCATAAAGTCACCATGGAAACAGGGGTCTTTGAACTTGAGGAAAAACATACTTCCTGTGTTCTTGAAGTAAACGTTTAATTATGAGGAAAAAGATTTGTAGGGTTTCCTCAATCCGTCTATAGGTAAGTAAGAAAATATAATACATCCAACTAATATTATAAACTAGTTTTTGCTACCGGCTTCGTCCATGTGAATATAAGTGTTACCACATAAACTTTGTACTCATGTTTCAGCCTAGTAGGAGTTTTTTTTATGGTAGAAAAAATCATTGAGTGACGAATCCCACTCTTAGGCGGAGTGGGAGACAGTGTCAGACTTCTACTAACTAAACGACCCACCGTTCCTTCCTGCCTTAGTTCCAGGGCCCTGGTGTTCCGCTTTCACATCTTCCCTTGACCGCAGAAGGCTGCAGTACGTTGCTATTTTTTTTTTTTATACAAACACAGTGCTTGACTGCGATCCCGTCTGATGGTAAGCAGTGATGCAATCGTTGATGATGAGGCGCACTAGTTTATTAAGAGCCTTTTCACACTAGCCCTGAAGATACCCAAATTATATTTGAATGGGGCGATCACAGAAGATTATTTGTTCCATTTCTTTGATGTATGCGATTTATATACCGCGTACATCCAAGGACGAGGCGCACCGCTTAGTCCTGACCGTAGTGGTTTTAACAACGTAACGTGACCTGATATTCAGTCGGTCTCTCTTTTTGTATATATATGTAGATGAGATAGCTGAATACGCTTCAACGACTCTCTAACGAGTTCAAAATCGGTGTCGTTCAAACTCGATTAATGGATGTGTATACGAAAATGTCAAAGTCGCTACGATATCGCTACGGTTTTGATTACGAGAATTAGGCCTCTGTTCCTGCGCGTCTCAAGGAGTTGTCAACAAACTCTTGGAGCCCAGCAGGGTCGAAGTTTCCTAGGACAAAGAGTTGATGTGGAAGCGTATTACCCTGGCTCTGGGATCAAGGCAAGGAAAGAACGGGGTAGTTTATTTAGTCAGTAAGAGTCTGACACTGTTTCTGGCTCCGCCCACGGGCGGGATTCGTCATTCGATGATTTTTACCTACCATAAAAAAGCCAGAAACAGAAAAAACGATCGTAATCATTACACAAACATTTTGTCCTCAGTGGGATTCGAACGTACGACCAGCAAACAGCAGCAGCACGTATAGCAGTCAGGGTCACTAACCACTAGAACAACTAGCCAATCATTCACCTACCCTCATAAAGTCACCATGGAAACAGGGGTCTTTGAACTTGAGGAAAAACATACTTCCTGTGTTCTTGAAGTAAACGTTTAATTATGAGGAAAAAGATTTGTAGGGTTTCCTCAATCCGTGTATAGGTAAGTAACTAATATTACAAACTAGCTTTTGTCACCGGTTTCGCCCGCGTATATATGTTATAGTCAATCCTCGAAGCTCCGGCGCTCCTAGGTTTGACTACTCAATCCTCAAGTCTGACTTGAAAAAATAAACTAACCTAAACTTTTTTTTTTTCGTGGTGGAAATCCTCGTGGATGTCATGATGACAGACCCCTCCACCCTGGAGTAGGTGGAGGGGTCTGTCAGACTCTTACTGACTAAAACCACTCCGGTGTTCCCTCGTACACTTTTGTCGGAGGCTACAGGCGCAGTTTGACTTAACCTAACCTAGGATAAACCAGTCATTCCGCGAAGAAACTGCATATCAACCTTTAACAATGACATATATAAGTATCTCCATACAAACTTTGAACTCACGTTTCAGCCTAGTAGGAGTTTTTTTTATGGCGAGAAAAATCATCTAATGACGAATCCCTTATGACATATAGACAAGTCCCCTTAGGCACAGAAGCCTAAAATTAAGTCAATAAAAACTCAAATAAATTTGAAACTCATTCATCCCTAAATCATAAAAAAACAGTAAATAAAAAAGTATATTATTACTCATTTTATATTCAATTTCCCTTTCACCAAAATAAACAACCAAAATGCATGAAAATCCTTTCAAATTAAAATGTCAGAATCACAAGTCATAACATTTTGGGCGTATGAAAAAAATAAAGCATGAAACTTTATGGGGTCATAAATTTTATTATGGGAACGTGTGGGTGTGTCTATGGGCTAAGGTTTTATGAAAAGAGTGGAAACATTGATTTCGCGGTCGTCAATTTTTTTAGGTCATTGTTTTTATATATACTACTTTTTAGGATTCCGTACTTATTTAAAAAAAAATATTTTAGGCAAGGGCTTGACCGTTATCTCACCTGATTGAAAGCTTCAAGGAGTTGTCAGCAAACTGTAGTGGCCCTACAGGGTCGAAGCCTTCTAGAGCCGAGGGTTGGTGCGAAAGCGTTACACCGGGGCTCTCAGAATAAGGCAAGGGAGGAACGGGGTAGGCTGTTCAGTCAGTAAGAGTCTGACACTGTTTCCCGCTCCACCTAAGAGCGGGATTCGTCATTGGATGATTTTTACTTACCATAAAAAAATACTGATGGAAAGCGACGATGCAGTCGGCAATGGAGCGCGCCGTACAATGACTTAAAGATTCCCGGTTTGTAGCCACAAACACAGACCCCGGCAAGGAATTCCACTCTTTGGCAAATGGTAAAAAACGGCCCTACGCTCCATATAGATTCGTCATGTCTGTCTGTCTATCCGTCTTTATGACACTGCTACTTTATTCCGAAACAATAAGAACTACACTGTTAAAACTTTGGTAAGTAGATGTATTTTGTGAACCGCATCAAGATTTTCACACAAAACTAGCAAAAAAAAAACAATAAAGTAACCTAGTCTATCATAGGCCGCCACAGCTTATGCATAAACAAGTGAAGTTGCTCATTTGAAAATCATTACATAGTATAAAACAAAGTCACTTCCCGTTGTCTGCCCTTATGTATGCTTCTTGTATGATAATCTTTAAAACTAGGCAACTCAAACTCAAAATTATTTATTTCAAATAGACCATTTACAGGCACTTTTGAAATGTCAAAATTGAAGCTAATTTGCACGTTCCAAGAACGACTAACCAACGGATTTCGATGCGGTTTTTTTTAAGTAGATACAGTGATTCAAGGGAAAGGTTTGTATGTATAATACGTTCATAATAAATTTAATATCAATATTGCACCCATACAAAACTGTGACGGGTCGCTAGTTTGAATATAAAATAATGACAAAATTAAACTTGATTAAAATGCACGTGTCAATTAATTTGATAATAAATTGTAATTATTAAAGTACAATGAAATCTGATGTAGTTAACTGACACTGGTTAAATAATCTAGATTGATGAAAAGGTCTTGATCATTCTCTATTGATGGAATATCATAAAACATATAGAGGGTAAGTATTTTTTTAAATATTGTGATGACAAACAAGAAAAAAATGTATGAAATTTTGATTCAGAACATATTTTGGAGTCTTAAATGATAAAGCTATTAAATAAGAAAAAGAAATAACTTAAAAGTATCAAACTATTTTGTACCGACTTTTAACAAGTGAATGCCACCACTAAAATTCACATTGCCAATCACATGTTTTTTATTTCGTTTAAATATTCTGAAGTCGACTATCGGGCTTACGGATGGCGAGCAATGGATAGCTCACCGTTCGGTCGTCTGTAATTGTTTGGACCAAGCCCAGTCATTGACGGTACTCACTGTTCCCGCGCGCCTCAACGAGTTGTCAGCAAACCGTATGGACCCTGCAGAAGGGTCAAAGCCAATTGGGGCCAAGGGTTCGTGTCTGAAAGGAAAGCTTTGGGGTAGGTTGTTTAGTCAGTAAGAGTCTGTTGCCCACTCCTCCCAAGGTCAGGATCCATCATTGAATGATTTTTACCTACAATAAAAGTCGTGCGACAGGCTCTAATTATCTTTTTTTTTAATTATAGTTCCTAAAAAAAATTAGCTCTCTAAGTAAAAAAAACAATTTAGTAAAAAACAAAGTAATTCCATATTTATATTCGTGCCATATTGCCCCTGATGTGACTACTCAAAACGAATTAATCCCTCTCGCCCTCCCAATATGAATTTTTATGACCAACAAACAGTAATTATAATAAAAATGAAGGATTTCAGTGTCATTAATATATTTTTACATTCGGTGCTCGTACATGACAACGTAAATATGCGATTATGGTCCTTAATGGGAAAGATTAAGTACTGTCTGGAATTAATTTTGGTGTTGGATGGTGATGATAAAATTTTGTATGAAAGGATAAAGTAATAGGTATAGTGGTGATCGTGTTCAAAACTTGTTTTCGTTGAAAATAAAAAAAAAACCAGTCAACAACGTGTCGTGCTCGCTCAGTGTAGAACTCCGTAGTTCCCTGTTCGTGAGGACGGAAAACAACAATACATCACATGTCAAGGTTGAAATAAAATAAAATATATATATACTTTACGTGTCTCTTTAGTATCTTTTTTTTGAGTCATATTGACAAATTTACAGTTGTCAGAATTTTTCCTATACTTGTACAATGAGACCTTGCTTCGTGCCTTATTCTAAGATTCCTTTAAGAGTATCGAAATATATGTTTTTTCTGACTTTTACGGCCCTACCTTTTTTTTCGTCTACTTAATTTAAGTTTGATTTTTCGCAGCTTTAAAGCAGCTCAAACTTAAGTCATCATCTTCATAATTTCAGCCAAAAGACGTTCAATATTGGACATAGGCCTAACCAAAGCGCCGCCACAAACGCTGGTCCTGTGCGTCTTGCGTCCATCGGGGTCCATCAACCCTGACTAGGTTGAAACTTGAGCATATAGTTTTAATTTCAATTATAGGAGTAAGGGTTTTGACAGACAGACAAACGGATAACAATATGACCATATTTATAATGTTTAGGTTTTTTTTTCTATTGAGGTGTGAATTGTTGCTTATATGATAAAAATAATATGAGTGTAACACATACATGTAACTAAAAAAAAAACAGTCCTTTGTTTTAGTGGAGTGTTTGTATTGGACTACGAGATTGCTACGCGCGTAGCACTGCTACGAGCAAAGTACTGCTACAACCGTAGCACTGCTACGAGCAAAGTCCTGCTGCGCGCGTAGCACTGCTACAATCGTAGTACTACTATTTTTGCTACAGTGTCGTACAATACAATCAAGAAACATAGAAAGAACTGGAAATAGTAAGTAGGCGTGGCACTGCTGCTGTCAGTTAGTACTGTATTACGCACTTGATGTTCAACCGCTCTCATTTGCAAAATATAGCTAAAAAATATTAAAAAGCCGTATTGTAATAGAGTATAAATAAGTTTAGCGATTTTTTAATACTATGTCGCTAACCTTGGTTTTCCGCGGTATTTCTTATTCCTGATGCAATCATGCGAGAATACTCCGAGCATAGCTCTGTCTATTTTTTTTTTTTTTTTATGGTAGGTAAAAATCATCCAATGACGAGTTCCGCTCTTGGGCGGAGCGGAAAACAAGTGTCAGACTCTTACTGACTAAACCACCTAACCCGTTCCTATATCGCCATACATACCAGGGCCAGAGCCTTCCTTTTCAGACACAAACCCGTGGCCCTGATACAAACCCGTGGCCCTGATACAAACCCGTGGCCCTGATACAAACCCGTGGCCCTGATATAGCTCTGTTTATTGTCCTTTGAGTTACTATATTTGAGTTATCATCACCATAGTTCTTCGGGCAATGTCAGCGATAATATTTAATACTTTTGTACTATTAATAACACGCTTTTAATCCCGTAAAGGTCAATCCGGTATATGAAACACTATCAATTTCTAAACATAAAATTAAAAAATATTGACTACTGCTTATTTTTTTATACTACTTACATACTTTTTTACTACTTTTTTTTTTTACTTTTTTCTAAAACCTTAAGAAATCGAAGGTATTTAGTGCGCAACGACCGAAAACTGAGAAAGAAATTGATTTCGTACATGCGTAAAATCGATGGAACGGAACAATTTACCTGCTGCGGTCTTCACATCCGATTATAATTTAGCTGTCTTCAAGGTCAGAGTGAACAGGCTTTTAATAAACTAGTGCGCTTTACCATCAACGATTGCATCACTGTTTACCATCAGGTAGGATCGCAGTCATTTTTTTTTCAGTCCATTTTAATTACTTTTTTTAATTTTTCGACTCTTCACGTTATTAAAGTGATCACTATTTAGCCGTATATTCACCTTTACCCCAATAGTATTAAAGCAGGTACTATTCAATCAAATACAAACAAACCTCCATAATATATTACCAAGCCCACAATCCTGAAATACTTTCACACTTGAAAAACGACACAACAAAAAACAATATCGCAAAACTTTACGAGCGAACCTTAAATTTACATAATTTCATGGCCGGAATTGAACCCGCTACCTGCCAGAGGTTAATATGTATTCGTGTTGTTGTAAAATATTTTTGATTGGTATGACGAGAATTGATTTTGTGTTTTTTGTAGGTTAATGGATAAAAAACCAATCATTGAACCACTTGTGATTCAATCAATTGACTAATAGTGCTTGGTTTACAGGTCGACTGGGGTTTTTTAATTGATTGCGTTACATGTCTGAAAGTACAGACACCTTGCATGTGCTGATCATGATCACGGGGTGCTATAAGTAAGGTAAAAATCTCAGACTCCCTGATATTTTTTTTCTAAATTCCAGCCGCCTTTTGAACATTTTCCTTGAAAACAAAAAAAAAAACGTCTGAGAAGCAAAGGTGGCTGAGTGGTACATGAATTGTCTTAGACAACGACTTGTTGGTCGCGAGTTAAAACCCAGCCGGGCATATTAGTTTGTTTCTTTACTTGACCATTACTGCTCTTAATAAGGTAAAAGAAAATATCATGATGAAACCGGCATGCCCTAGGACCAAAAATTCGACGACAACTTTCAAACAACGCCATCTAGTGCAAAAATAAGCAGAGTTTTTGCTATGGGTACTAGACAAATGATAAAGATACTTATTTATTTCTAAATATATACATATTATAGTTCAATCACACCCTGACACGGAACAAATGATCGTGCTCATCACACAAACCCTCCAAAAAAATTTTTTCTCCTCCCTTTTTATCCTGGATAAAAATTGAACCCACGACCTCTGGCATAGCAATCAGGGCCCCTAACCCCTAGACCAACAAGCCAGTTAACTTGTAGAGTTTAACCCAATGGTATGGTGTACGAGGGACGACTCATAAAAGTCTCCAGTGCGAAGGGCAGAGAAGGAACGGGGTGGGGTATTTAGTCAGTAAGAGTCTGACACTGTTTCCCGCTCCGCCCAAGAGCGGGATTCGTCATTGGATGATTTTTGCCAACCATAAAAAAAAAAAAACGGTAGGATGTGTTTTTAATCTAAATAAATAAATATCAACGAAGAAAGTATTCATTGAATAAACATGTTTATACCGAAATAGGTTTATTGGTGAAAATTCTTCGAATCTACCAACAATAACTTGTTTTCGTGAATATTCCAATATGGCTTTTATTTATAATTGGACGGTAAAATATTTTATTTACAGTAATTTCAGGAAATGGATTAAGTGAAAATGTAAACCTTTGAATTAAATAAATCATTATTAATTTTAATAGTGATTAAATAAATCATTATTAATTTTCTCTTCATTCAAAATTTTCGTTTGATTTGCCAATTTTAAACAAAAGATGAATTATAAAAAATATAGTTCCATATTTATCAGGCCTCTAAAAAAGTAATAATAACAATGTAAAATGGATTTGAGTATAATGGAACATTATGGTAGGTAAAAATCATGCAATTATGAATTCCACCCTTGGACTGAGCGGAAAATAGTGTTAGACTCTTACTGACTAAACAATCTAATCCAGTCCTACGTTGCCATAATTATTACTTCCTTTCTGACGCGAACCCCCTGTTGGTTTCGACCCCCCTGCAGGGTCTCTACGGTTGCTTGGTTGCTGACAACTCCTTGAGGCGCGCAGGAACAGTGCACGCCGTCGACGACTGGGCTTGGTCTGGACGGTTCACAGACGATTGGACGGCGAGCTACCCTTTGCTCGCCGTCCACAAGCCACGCTTACGGTCGCCGTAAGCCAAGATTGAAATCCGGGCGGCGATAAGGATGGGTTTCAAAAATTTGCGAAAATAAATCAAACTAAACATACAATCGCTTATTCACGCGTACATGAATTCACACTGAAACACACGCATCTCAAAATCTATATATACAAAAGGAGAAACTAACTAACTGACATATCAACGCACAGCCCAAACTACTGAGACTTGAAGAGTGAAATTTTGCATAAGGCTTCCTTTTATGACGTAGGCGAACACTAGGGAAGGATTTTCCAAAATTCTTCCGCTAAAGGGATGAAACGCGTATCCAAAGTTTGTGCGAAAACCTATTTTCATGCAGGCGAAGCCGCTGGCAGAAAGCTTGTCTTTATACACCGTGAAATTTAAATGGTTGTTTTCCCGCGGCAGAATGACTTGCCATAAGGAGTACTTTTGAAGCATACAGAAATAATAAAAAAAATAAAAAGTTTTTTTTTATAAATAATTATTAAAAATATTTATCAACTCAAAAAAGCGAAAACAATAGTAACATTAGACGTAATTTGTAGGTACTACTAGAGTCGCATGAGCAGCCCGCCGTCAAAGGAAACCGATTCATTAAATATTTAAACCAAAATAAGCTCTCGCACGTTGTGATACGTCATAATTAGCTTGCACTCTACAGGTCCATTTAATGTTTTTAATATTTTATTTCTTTATCAAACGTTTGTATTACCAAGATACAACCATTTCGCTGAGGGAAAACAACCATTTAAATTTCACGGTGTATAAATGACATACCAAACAACGCACGGTCTTATACATCACACACGCACATCTCGTTAAACATAAAAAAGAAGGCATTTCTCACATTAGTCACTTACCTTCATCATCAGCGTTATTAATGTTCCCACTGCTGGGACATAGGCCTCCTTTCTAGGAGACGGAATGGGCCCAGTCTTCGAATTTTTGGTTCTCGGACATGCCGGTGTCCTCACAATGTTTTCCTTCACCGTTTTGTGAGCAGTGGTGATGAAATAAATTACACAATGTAATGCGCCTGGCTGGGTTTGAACCCGCGACCTACAACTTGTAAGTCAGGGCCTTTACCACTTGGCCACCATTGCTCTCACTTACCTTAATTATATTTAATTACTGAAAATAATGTTATAATATTATTAGTAACCAATATAAATGAATAAATTTAACTATATGGAATATTCACTTTGTTGGTATGTAATAAATATTGTATTAAGTTACTGGAAATTGCAGTAATAATACAGGCATTGTCTAGCCCGGTAAGAGTAGCTACATTCATTATTCTATAATTATCTTGCTTAACTATAATTATACCTGTAATTATAGTTTTTTGGAAAATCTATACATATAATAAAATCGTAGAGAAGTCAAAACTGTACATTGAATATTTTTTTAAAAGAATACTTGAAGCGTGATCTACAATCGATACCGAAGCCAAAAATATAGTTTTTAGAATTTTTGTCTGTGAGTCTGTTTGTCTGTATGTATGTCCGAACTGAACTCAAACAGTACTGCATGGATTTACTTCAAATTTTGCATGAATATAACTAAGAGGCCGGGTCGTGCAATGGGCTACATATTATCACGCTATCACCTACGGGGGAGGAGCAGTGAATCTTTATTTTTCTTACGCATTCTGTGACAGCGTGTAAGCTAACGACTCATAATTAAATGTTGTTTTTTACCGACTTCACAAAAAGGAGGAGGTACTATGTTCGGATGTTTGTATGTTTTTTTTTTTTTGTATATTTGTTCATCGATTACTCCGTCAATCATTGACAGATTTTCAAAATTCTTTTTTTGTTCGAAAGTAGACAGTTCTGAGGGGGTCCCATTGTCACCAAGTTAAGATCTGATGATGGGATCCATGATAAATTGAGGGAACTCCTTAAATATCATAGGCAAACATATGGATTTTTTGGTATTTTCATCTAGATATGCAGCTTTTACAATCAAAAAGAAACATTTGTGGAAGTGGAACTGATGAAGAAGACCAGAAATGGGTAATGGAACTTCATATTTATGCAGACATCACAATAAAATTACAATACAAATAAATTATGGTGTGAATAGTTAGGTTGAAAATGGTATCATTAAAATGACCTGATGATGATGATGATGATGGAGCCGGAAGATAGGCACCGGAACTCCGTAATTAATCAATGTATCCTAGCGGTGGTTGGGCTCATTAAAATTGTCATGAGATTCACTTTGGCTCTTAAGTACTATTGAACTGATCTGATGATGGAGCCGGAAGGTGAAAGGGAGATACAGGAACTTCATAATAAAACTATGTATCCTACCAGGGTTTGGGTTTATTGAAATTGTCATGAGAAATAGGTACTCTGGTTATAAGTGTATCGCAGCTAAAAAGGGTGAAATAAAAAAATAACTTTAATTTCTGAAGTCGGTGGTTCTTGGTATTATTTGTCTCTTATTACCTAAACACCGACTTCCGGAATTAAAGTTATTTTTATATTTTTGAAGAAGTCGGTATATTTTTTTGAAAAAAGTTTTTTGGCAATACCTTGCTATTATCTAGCTTTACACAATAAAAACTACGTCATTTAAGTAACTTGGAGAAAAACATAGTTTAAAGAATGTAAAACACAATTTTGAAGCAGCGCCATCTATGAAAATACATAAAAATCAAATCAAGTTACAAGTTAACACTTTTTAGAAATTCATAATTTAAATTTTATCACGTTCGTAGGTAAGTAGTTAGTTATTCATATAATTCATAGATGACAGACTTTCTTCATAAAAATTGTATGGTACATTTCGTTTTGACAAATTCAAGTTCCAACAAAACCCTCAAAATCTTGAGCAGTCTTTTTTTTTAATTTGTCTTCCTCTGAAGACAACTTAAATTTTTTTACAAAAAAGTTGAGTTAAAATCATCCAATGACGAATCCCGCTTCTGGGCGGAGCGGAACAGCGTCAGACTCTTACTGACTAAAAAACCTGCCCCATTCTTTCCTTGCCTTATTCCGAGGCCCTGGTGTTACGCTTTCTACCCTTGGACCAGGAGGCTTCGACCCTGCAGGGCCCCCACAGTTTGCGGACAACTCCTTGAGGCGCGCGGGAACAACGCGAGCCGTTGACGACTTGGATTCGGTCTGGAAAGTTACCAGACGGCCGGACGGTGAGCTACCCATTGCTCGCCGTCCGCGAGCCCGTGTTTACGGTGGCCGGATATCGGCGGGAGCGCGGCGGCGACGAATACGGCGAGGGCGCTGTTGCCTTTGCCTCCTTCTTTACGAGCATTACTGCTTCGCTGAATGACCGCCTGCTATTCCTCTTCGCTGGGGACCATGACCTGATCCAAGGGCCGGCGCAAGAGGTCGCCGCTACCGATCACCCCCACGAGGACACAGCGATGCTTTTCCCAAGCGGGGCATATCTCCACCGTGTGCTCACACGGCCACCCGACACCCGAGTGGCGACACCCGAGCATCTCTTCCGCACGAATCCGGTGCAGGAATCTCCCGAACTTGCCATATTAGGTGAGAACCTGCGTCATGCGGAAGGTGAGGACGCTGTGAGATCTATCCAGTCACGCCTCAAAGAGGGGACTTACCGCCGAAAATTGGAGGCTTGGTTTTGAAGTTATGGCGAATTAAAATATTACGATTTCTGCTGCACAGCCCGTTACGAAGTGAGCGTCACCAAGGCGGGGGTATGCATGCGGGAGGGGAGTTTAGATCTATGAGTAAGGTTCCCACGCGGCTCAGGTAAGAGTTCTGCTCCTTACGCAGCGGTCGTGCGCGAAGTCTAATAATGTTCGTGCGATTTTTTTAGATTTCGTTCTTAAAAAATAAACTCATGTAAAAGTTCTTCTCAGAGCTAATCATCATTTCTTCTCAGAGTTAATCAACAGTTCTTTTCAGGGCTAACCAACAGTTCATTTCAGGGGTAACCAACAGTTCTTTTCAGGGCTAAACAACAGTTCTTTTCAGAGCTAGAATATTACACGCTACATATTAATATTTTTTTAAATGTTTGATAATGCCTAAGAGAGCCAGGTCTCAACTTTCTAAACATAATTCTCAAGCACGGGCAGCAAAAATACGTCGTATGGGAGAATCTTCACGTGAACGTTCATAACGACTTGCTGAACAAAGTCAGAGAAACTCACAGGTACGCGTACGAGAGTCGAGTGTCGAACGTTCGCAACGCCTTGCACAACAAAATCTGAGAAGCTCTGAGTTACGTTCAAGTTAAGTTCAAATGAGTTCTCATGGGGGTTCCTTTTAGAACGTAGGTGCTCACTAAGACGGAATTTTGCAAAATTCAACCCCTAAGGGAGTCTAAAGGGGGTTAAAAGTTTGTATGAAAGTCCTCTGTTTTTGAAATAAGAGACTTGAAATTTAAAATGTATACTCTCTAGATGTTGTGGTGGTGAACTAATAATGTACCTATCCTTAGAAATCAATTAGGGGGCTAAGGGGATAAAAGGGGGGTTGGAAGTTTGTATGAAAGTCCTATGTGTTTGAAGTACTTAGGAGAGTTGAAATTTAAAATGTATGCTCGATAGATGCCAAGAACGGATTTTACGAAACTCCATCCCTAAGGGGTAAAACGAGATCAACGCGTACGAAGTTGCGGGCAGCCGCTAGTAAATTAATATTTATTCTTTTATTTAATTCCTACACATAATATTCAGGTAATATTTGAAAATTAACATTTCATGTCAAATATTAACATATATTATTGAATCACAATATAAAAAAAAATAAGTGTTATTATTATTTATTAGTTTAAAATAGCTGAAATCATTCAAATGAAGATGATTTTGCACCTAAAAAATGCATACAGCTGAACATAGAACCTCCTCTTTTTCGAATTCGGTTAAAAACAAAAGAATGTACATTAGACTTTTACTGACTTCACACCGACCACACATTTAGTTGCTATTTTTTCAGGACTTTCTTTCTGGAAATTTCTCTGTAACCCAAGCGGGCATTGACCCTCCTAGGCCCCTATGATTTACTAGCATCTCTTACAAACTCACGTGAAACACTACAAACCGTCGACGACTCTGCCTCAGTCCTCACAAAGGTAATCTTAAATCTAAATATAAAACATACAAAAATAAAATTACTCTTAATCAACCATTTATTTCATGTTAAACAAGCTCTTCTTTTTCTTTTTTGCAAAAGGAAAAATTCAACAACTATATCTACTACATAGTGTTATCTAAATTACATCAAAAGTATTATTTTAGATTTGTGATACGTGATGTATGTATTTCATTCAAATCTTCTTTATTTTTTTTAATACCGTAATTAGAGACATAATAGAAAGACAATAGGTGTGCGAACGCCTTTTAGTGTTTGCTTAGGGAACACTAAATGGCGTTCGCATTCTATAAGAGTTTAATAATATTTAATATACCCATATCAAACAAAATAGAAAATAATATCCGTTTAATCACCTGATGGAAAGTGACAAAGCGTTCGATGTTGGAACGCGTTACCTAGAAGTAACCTATTCATTCTCGATTTAAAGATTCTCGAGTTGTAGCCACCAAGAAACACAGACTCCGGCAGGGAATTTCACTTCTTAGTTGTGGGCACAATGAATGTGTTCCCAAAACATTTTTTGCGTATTGGTGGGATATCCTCTATGTACTGTGTGTGCCTGGTGGCCTGATGATAGAACAAGCTTGGCGGAATCCGGCTATGCATTTGTATGTTTGTTACTTCTTCACGTTCGAATAGCTGAACAGATTTTAGTGAAACTAAGTACATGGGTAAACTATGTCCTAGAATACCACGTAGGATATTTTTTTTATTTCAGTAGCATATCAAAATTATATTATTCTACAATTTACCGGGAGAAGCCGTTGGCAGCAATTAATTTATGAAATAAAGTACTCGAACACATATAGATTAAAAATAAATTGCTATAATTATTATATTTCTTTACTTCATTTGAGACTGACTGAGTAATGTGTAATAACTGTAGGCACCTTTCAGAATCTGAAAAAGAAATAAAAAATATTTTGAGAGAGAAATAAAAATTAGGATCAAAGTAATCAAGAGTTTTTTTTTTATTATGTTATTTTCAAAATTCTATATTATTTTAACATCTTTTTCATACAGGATCTGTAATGATCGTAGTTCTATAAAGCCTAGTAGGTTAGATTTTTTTTGTTGCTATCAGAAAAATCTCATTATTTTTTATGTAACATTTTTAACCTTCAACGTTTTTTCGCTGAGACGACTCAATTAATATTTAAAAACAATTTCTTTGTTCAAAATAACATATATTTAAGAAAAATATTTTACTTAATATTTATCATATCCTTCAAGTTGAGCAGTTACTTTGCATACAAACTATGAATAATTATGAAAGAATAAGTAATAAAAATAAGCCACCATCATCATTTCAGCCGAAAAACGTTCACTGCTGGACATAGGCCTCCCCCAAGCGCCGCCACAAAGGCCGGTCATATGCGTTTTGCATCTATCGGATTCCAGCAACCCATCAGGTCATTGGTCCACCTTGTGAAAGGCCTTCCAACTCCAGGGCATCTGTTCTGCATACAATGTGTCCTACCCATTGCTGTTTAAGTTAGGCGATTCTTTTCGCTATGTCGGCAAACTTGGTTCTCTTGCGGATATCTTGGTTTCTGATTCACATCCTTCAGATTCCTGCAGTATTAACCAAATCATTGGTTAACCTTATGGAAGGCCTTCTAACGCCACATCTTCCGGTACCTAATCGCCACTTTAAAACCTTACATTCACATCAACTTTTTGTTCTATAACCTCTGTGCTATAACCACATTTATAAATAGAGTAGAATTTAAAAAAATATATGCATCTATTCGCCAACTTATAGACCTGGTTTCCCTAAACACAGATGGGTGTTTTTGTACGATATTACAGAATTTATTTGCAGTTAAATTCAAGAAATTAAAAATAACTTACATTGATAAATGTAGCCACGGTGAGCATAGTAAAAGGCCCAGCAGAAAATACGACGGTTTTATTGAACTGAGCCACTAGAATGTATAAATCTTTGTGATACTTTACACTCTTTGTCCACCAAATGCTTTCGTAAGGACCGCGCATTAGGTCTTCACTCTGGAAAAAAAAATCTCTTTTGCAGTTTCCACAAGAGACTTTGGTATCCCTTGGGACGGAAAAGTCACAGGTCCTGGAGGACACTTGTAAGTTTAAGTCACTGAAAGTCTGTCATGCCCTCTCCTCTTCTTTTTTTTTTGTGACGAAGATCTTCGTGTAGATCATCTACCATTCAGGGATTTTTTTATGGTAGGTAAAAATCATCCAATGACGAATCCCGTCCGGAGCGGGAAACAGTGTCAGGCTCTTACTGACTAAACAACTTACCCCGTTCTTACACTGCCATACATACTAGGGCCAGAGCCTTCCTTTCAGACACGAACCCTTGGCCCTAATCGGCTTCGACGCTTTTGCAGGGTCCCTACGGCTACCATTCAGGAGTAGACTGAGATGTTAGACCTTTACAGAATTTAATGTGTTGATATCTGTGACCTTTGGTTACCGTTTGTATTCTATGGTCATGGTCCAAAATTTCCATAGCTAGGTAGATGATGTTGTGCTAAAATTATCTTGTAGATAAAGTACACAAGACAGTACAAAGTACAACAACAGAGTACAATGATTCATACTTACTGCAAACAAAACGTCATTGCTATGCCAGCAGTAAATAAACAGCTGAGCAACTCCAAACACCAAATATTCAGTAGTTAGAAATCTTTGCATTGGGTCGGTTTCAATCTGAAATTAATATTAATATAATATTTATAATATATAATATTTTCGACAACCATCACACAACGCCGTCTAGTCTCAAGCTAAGCAGAGCTTGTGTTATGAGTACTAGGCAACTGATAAACATACTAATATATTTCTAAATACATACATATTATAGATAAATAACACCCAGACACAGAACAAATGATTGTGCTCATCACACAAACATTTGTCCTGGGTGGGAATCGAACCCACGACCTCCGGCATAGCAGTCAGGGTCACTAACTACTAGGCTGACAGGCCAGTCAATATTACACATTTCCAGTATACTACATAATGCTAACTTTGAATAAGTATGTAAATCTTTGAATAAGTCAAAATACCCACCGTGATTTGATAAGCGGTGACACACAACATAACGGAACAGACGAACATGTAGAGTAACATTATAGGTGAAAGACACGAGTCGAACAGACGGGCAAACCTGGAAATAGAAGATAGATTAATTGACAAGGAATTTGAAGGGGTTCTGCAAGATGGGAAGTCATCATCATTACACATCCACTACTGGATAAATGACATTTATTTTGCAAATAAAGCAGGAAACAATGTCAGAATCTTACTAACTAAACACCCCACCCCGTTCATTCTTTGCCTTTATTTTTTATTATAAGCAAAAACTAGCTTGAATGGCTTCAAATAGAAGAAAGAAAAAGAGTTTATTTGCGCAAAAGTATGGCGCACACCTTATATATGCATAAAAAAAAAAACAAAAACAACTACAGTATGCACCGCAAAAAGCTGGGGCTCATGTGGTAAACAGAGTTGCAGCGCTGATTTTCAACACCAGCTGACTTCGACGGATAGACGAAGTGTTAAATGTTAGTAAGGCCTACCGTAACCCGAAAAAGATCCAACATTCGACTATTAATTACAAAACTTCCTCTTTCTATCTTTTCTAGCATAATTTACTCGACAGAGCCAAAACAGACTCAAAAATGCCACGGATCTAGGACAGTCAGAAAACTGAATGACTGACAATCAGAATAACCTGGTTTGTAGCTGGAGTTCGAATTGCAGTCGCTTCTGGAACGATTTCAGATAATTTTCAGTTCTGCAGAAAAGAGCTATTCGTTTTATTTATAAATTAAGTCCCAGACACTCTCTTAAAGATAAATTTAAAGAGATTAATATAATGACTGTACCTTCTTAGTATATTTACGAAAATATCTTGTATGCCCATAAAAATAAAAACACGTTTAAGAAATATAGTGATATTCATGATTTTAATACTAGGAATAAACATAAATTTGTGGCGCCTGCTACCAGGCTCAAAAAAATAGGGGAATCATTCAAATGTCAGTGTATATGTTACCGGCCAAACCCGATTTCAGGACAAACTAGTTTGGCCTAGGCTAAACTAGTTCTTCCTAAAAATAAATAACAATTTCAATAATTGATTTTTGTTTCTATTAAAAAAAAAACAGTATTATTTGTTATAGTATGATTTTCGTATTACCCTTGGTATTACCGTTTAAACATAACTTTTAACAACGAATCATTACAGTTTAACAAAATTGATTAATTTTCCAATTACGGAATATTTTATTCAGTTTATCTATTTATTTTGACTTTCTAGTTATATTAGAATGTTTAGACTAGACCATACCAGTTTATCCTAGAGTGTGCGCATTTATATCAGGACTAACTAGTTTGGCCTAGCCTAAACTGGTTTATTCTATCGGGCTTAGGACAAATTAGTTTGGACTAGGCTAAACTAGTTTACCCTATCGCGAATAGGAAGAACTAGTTTAGCCTAGGCCAAACTAGTTTGTCCTGAAATCGGGTTTGGCCGGTAACATATACATTATTATAATAAGCTTCCTAATCATATTCAGGAACTAAGCCTTAATAAATTCAAATCATTTGTAAAACGGAAACTTTTGCTAAAGGCTTTTTACAATGTAAAAGACTATCTTGAGGACAAAAAGGCTTGGGATTGACCTGCTCCAGTATGTTCTACAATTGTTCTCTTCTGATTTTTTATATTTCAATTGTGCTTTTGTACTTATATTGTTTACAATTTAACCTTCATATTTGTTTTTATTTTACAATATGTATTTATTAATTTTTTTTATTTATATTTGACCAAAATATTTACTTTGTTAAATATTACAATTTTCTACACTTCTGTATTTTATTGTGAATATGAGGACTATGTGGAATATTTCTTTTTTTTCCGTATGTTCAATTATTTTGACGCATGTCTGGCAGTTTGAGTATTTCTGCAGCCTACCCAAATGTCCCTTCTTTGGCATTGATCGTCAAATCGTTGAGCTCCTTAGTTTTCCTAAGTTGAGCTATACGAATACTGACAAATGCTTGCACTGACTGGACAGGTCCACTCAAATCTGTATGGTTCTTTCCTCAAAAGACCATCTCAGACGCTAATCTGCATTGTTCTCATAAGATTTGACTATTACTGTATGGACTTTAAAAGAGACTTTGACCCCTGAGTTTGTTTCGGTGTTTCTTCTCAGGGTATTCAGCTAGGAAACACCGGACTCATCTAGTTTAAACTGACAAAAAAAAAAAAAAAAAAACAAAAATGACGTGTAAAAGTGTTGTGAAAAACCTATTTACAAAAATAAATATCATTTATCATCATTTCGAATTTGAAATTCGTAGGTTTGTTTGGCAAAGTTTTACGGATTGAATCAATCAAATTTCTCGCTCAAAACAAAAGAAGAATAACATTTTATTTACTGAGAAAAAGAAGTACGCTTAAACTTAACTTAAAAAAAAAACTGGGCAAGTTCAAATCGGACTGAAGGTTAAAAATAAGTTTTTTTTTGCGACGTAATCACAAATTTTCAGTTTTAAGATATATTCCTATATTTGTGTGACCAACGGGAAGGGCCCAGAAATTTTGATTCCTTTGAGAGCGACGAAATACACGGTTTTTGCAACATAAGTGGCCGTATCTCTTTTTCTGTTAACTTAGAATTATTATTTTTTTACAGGTTCAATATACCGCGTACCTAGGTATGTATATCATTTAAATTTCAACTCGACACGTCCACGCGTTCCCGATTTAAAAGGTCTAGACACGCGGACAACAAAATGACCCTATCGGTTTTCCATTATTTTTTTATATATTTTTTTTAATTGCAATAAACTAGTGCTTGATTGCGATCCCACCTGATGGTAAGCAGTGATGCAATCGTTGATGGTAAGGCGCACTAGTTTTTTAAGAGCCTATTCACTCTAGCCTTGAAGACACCTAAATTATATTCGCACGGAAAGACTGCAGCCGGCAAACTGTTCCAGTCCCTCGATGTACGCAGTATAAATGACCAAGCAAAACGCTTAATCCGGGCCGCAGGTGTCTCAACAACGTATGGGTGGATATTTGCCGTACGCCGGGATGTTCGAAGGTAAAATTGGGATGGCGGAATCAAATCGTGCAATTTCTGCGCACATTTTGAGGAACGAAACCCTAAAAATAATCAACATACTCATAACTGATTGCTATCCACTATTAACCTCGACCTTACAAACATAATTTAAGTTTTATCAATCCTAAATCAGCATAAGATTACTAATCTCTCACAGACTTCGAATTTCCACATATTCGAAGTAATCTTAACTCCCTACGTTAATGTGTAAACCAGTAAACAAAGTTACCAGAATTTATCGTTCACATTTAACTGTACAAGTTAGATTGACTTTGCTAAGGTTAATTTGGATTTTGAACTCGCATTTAACAATGTGGAAGAACAATTTTATCTTGGTGAGTTTAGGTTTCCTGTTTGCTTATAGTTTTAACACCTTTTAGGATTTGAAATTAAAATCAGTAGTGTCTTTAAAACCAAAAAATATTGATACCAAGGTCAAAAAACTTACTACGTCAAAAACAGAATATACGACCCATATAAAAAGATTGTTATTAAAGAACGCTATTTACTGAAACCTTATGAATGTATTTTTCTAATGATCGTTTCAAAATAAAAATCATTCATTTCACATAGGCGGCAAGCCTATGTACATGGGGATTACATAATTGAAAGAAACTAGCGTACGGTTCCAATTGGTAGTTTCTTGTAGAAAAGAACCGGAAAGAAACTCCATGGTTATACTTTTAAAAATTGATGGATAACCGAATTATTAATTAATTAAATAACTGTAAGAACACATAATTCCAAAGCTACATTTTCTTCTTTTTTATGCACTGGCTATATTATCTTTACACCAACCTATGTTGGCTGGTAGAGAATGCCTAAGGCATGATGTCCACCTTGTTACCTTTGTATTGCATGGAAATTAAACAAATTTTAATAAATAAACACTTACTTGACCAACTCAACGTGTCTCCTATGACAATCCTTCAGCCTCTTTATAGCAACATCATGCTCAACCTGCTTGGATTCCGTTCCAAAAATATCCTTTGAATCAATTCTCAACAACTCCAATTCAGCTCTGAAGAATACCATGATTACCATGGAGTTTGTATCAAAAGAAGTGATCCACCCTCCGCCATAAATGGCTGCATAACTTTGATAGACGGAAGCCGCTAAATATCCGACCATTTTATTTTTGTTCCAAGGAACCCAAGAACTGACAACTTGCAAGTAAGTGTCCGTCCCATTTTTTACGTTCAATCTATAAGTCTCCGAGGAAACATACTTGAAGATCGGCTGGACCATGACTATGATAACAGTCGTATACATTAACGACCAGTATAGATAAGTTATTTTCCTACAGTATTTTGTAAATCCGCTGAGAAGCTCTAGTTTTTTCTCGTCGGTCGTCTTTCTCTGGTTTAAGTCCGCTTTAGTGACGTATTCGATGATACTGATCCAGTACTTTTGCCAAAACAAAAATGTAGTTACTTTTGTCACACTCATTGTAGCCAACATTGTGATCTTCAAGTTATTTAGTAGCAAATTTATATCTGATTTCACAAACCAGACATCTATACATTCCGTCGCAGTGAAAACTGTCACCAAAATATGCATCAATATGTAAAAATATTTCAACCAAGCATTTTTTGGGAGCAACAGCCCCCAGAATTGTAATGCTTTAACATTTGGCCCTAGTAAAGGTCTTTTTGGGTTTTCCAATTTCTGGAAAATATTTTTTAACATCTTATCGGGTCGACTTGATGGAGCAGATTGGAATAATGATGCGATCCCTTATTACACAATTCCAAAGACGAAGATAATAACGTGATTTCAAGGAATAGAGGTGGGACGAGGTGTCGCTCTGAATATCGAGTTTTTTCTGAACAAGTTTTCTAGAAGAAATGAATATTGCTCAAAACTTTAATTGTATTATGATATTTTTTTTATAATTTTAATTAAGTTTCTTTAAGTAGCTTTAAGTGTAAATCTGCAAGATATTATACTTAAATTTTAATGAAATAATATTTAAAGCATATTTTAATAATGTTCATGAACATTCAACCAATTCAGAGAATCGCAGCGTATGTAAATTCCCATTTTAATCAACATGATGAATTTTTAACGATCCGTCAATTCGACAGATTTGCAAATAAATTTGATATCCTTGTCAAAAAAAAGTCTTTTGTTCGTATGTAACATCAGCTGATAAATGAAGCAAAAGTTTTTGACGTGATATTTTCATAATACTATTTTAGCAAATCTTGATAGAAGAGTATTTTTAAGATGAATATTTTACCGAGATTTTAGGGAAGTTTCGAACTTAGGAGAAACTTTCAAGTTTTTATAATCCATTTACGTTGGCGTAAAATAGGGGGTGTTTTTGCAGGTATTTTTGAATTATTCACTTTCTGTATTTAGAAAATTCTGAGAAAATCAATTAGCTAGCAGCCAGTAACTATCTGCCTCAAAGTAGATTTTTAAACCATTTTATATTTATAACCAAACATACCTATTTGCTCACGCAACAACCGTATAAACTAACTGAGGTAGGGAAAGCGCGGAAAAGGGGACTTATGGGTTGTAGGTAGGTTCAAACCCAGTCAGGCTCATTACCTAAACTTTACAGCTACTTTTTCATAACATAAACTAATTTTTGACTGCAATCCCACCTGATGGAAAGCAGTGATGCAATAGTTGATGGTGAGGCGCTCTAGTTTATTAAGAGTGTGCAATTGAGCAGGCAACAGACATACCCGTCCTAAGTCACTTTTATCAAGTTTAACATTTACTTTTGATTATTCTGATTGGTACGGCTTATTAACCAGACAAACCCGGATGATGGATACAGTCTTCAATAATTATTTTTCATATTACACCCAAAAAATACATAAATTCGAAAGTTTCCCTTATCGCCAGTTATATCAGAGCATAATTTATTGCTCGAGCAATAAATCCTTACTTTTCGGCCCTAATTAAAATATTTCAGGGTTTTTTGAGATAAAAATATTGAGGCAAGGTTTTAATTTTAAACCATGTTAATCTTGTTCAAAAGGCAATTTGTATGAAGAAGAAAATTTTACATGTTATTGAACTTTCGACTCGGTATTACTTAATTTTAAATTTTCTGCCTGTGTGTGTTGTAAAATCTGACCAAATTATTTTAAGGTGTTTCTATAAGTGTAGAATGCATTTTGGAAAGTGCTCAGTAATTGCTTAATTTGATACCACTGTTTCATTTCTACTATCCGACAACCCAACGAACGGCGAGTATCCATCCTTACGCTGTTGAATCTTCTACGATCCGAACCAAGCGTTTCACCTCGTCGTTTATACTGTTTACATCAAGGTACTAAAACTACTTACCTGCTGCGGTCATCCCGTCTGATTACAAATTATGTGTCTTCAAGTAGAGATTTCCCTATATCCCATTTTTTCAAAATTTTCAATAATATTAATTACACAAAAATACTTTTGCTACAAAACGGGCAACAATTTTTACCCTGTATATAAAAATAGACCTGTATAAAAAAAAATATATCATTAATTTAAAAAAAAAATCCACGTCTCACGTAATCCTATCGATAAAACGGTCAGTATGTCAGTATGTCTCATCCCTACAAATAACAATTAAATAATACCGTCGTATTATCATTTCTACCTTACTGTTAATTGTGACACCTTCCATAGATTTTTCAGCCCTAATTACATATTATCCCTTGTCATTATTCGGAAAATTCAATGAAATTATTTCTCTTTTAATAACTTAATTTTATAGCGTGCGATATAATTAAGTTCATTTGATTTATTATTGCATTGGGATTTTATGTAGCTTTGTCTGTATGTAATTTATTTTTTGATAAGGTGTCTTGATTAGTATTTTTTTCTTCTTTCATTTATTATCAGCTTATCTGCCGCTGGCTAGATATTATATATCTCTTCATACACACAAATTAACATTGAAGATCATTTAATTTTGTGGTTGAAAAAAATCTTCTAATGATGGTACCTGCCCTCGGACGGATTGGGACCAGTGTCAGACTCTTACTGAATAAACGTCCCACCCCATTTCTTCTTGCCTTAGGTCTAGGGCCCTAGTATTCCAATCTCGCATCAACTCTTGACTCCTAATTTCGTTTCTGCTGGGCCCTAGAATTTGATGACTACTTCGCGCGCGAGTCCAAGTCGTCGACGACGTCGCCTTGGGCTCCTATTACCAGATGGACGGACAGCCATCAACCCAGTACTCGCCGTCCACAAGCTCGCGCAAAAATAGATATCGGATACCTGGCGGAGGCTGCTGCGAGAGCGCCGTTGCCTTTGCCTGATGCTGTCAGCCTCCTTTTTTGTTTATTTTTGTGGTATAGTCTATTCTTCTTCACAATCATACTCCTTGCAGAGTGGTGGTCGTGGTTATGGTAAGTCTGGTAGCTTGGTTGCGGCATTCAATGGTGACCAGCCGGAAGAACGCTGACAATGTGATTGAAAGTCTATGACAGTTGCTAAGAACTTCTGAATATTTTTTATCTTAATTAAATAAATCGTCTCGCTTTGGAAAGAGCATAAAGAAATGTAAGACTTTCACTGACTAAATAAAAACAATCCTCGTTTAGTTGCCCTTTGCTTTCCAGGCTTTGACTGACACAGCTTTTCTCTCCACCATAGAGGAAAAGATGACATCGAAAATAAATGATTTTATTTTGAAAAATAAACATTACATCCGCGTAGTCCCTTCCGTTACCAGAACACTAGACTTACGGCGTATAGCCACTCTGCTACATGGTGGAGATCCCACGCATACGTACAAATCGTAGACGTACACATTCTTTTTGCGTACCACTAAGAAGTGGAATTCCTTGTCAGATTCTGTGTTTCCTGATAGATATAACCTAGTTGTCTTTAAGTTAAGAGTAATTTGGTTACTTCTAGGCAAGCGTGCTCCATCGTCGGCCACATCATCTCTTACCATCAGGTGAGTTAGAGCTCAAACGCGAGCATATCCACAATAAAAAAGAGCATTGATTACTTTATTATAGACTGATTTTAACATCTATACTATCTACATCTACATCTACACTAATATAATAAAGAGGTAAAGTTTGTTTTTTTGTTTTTTTGTTTGTAGGGGGTAATCTCTGGAACAAATGGTTCGATTGGAAAAATTGAAGCTATAATAGAAAGCTGCTTTACTCCTGAGTGACATAGGCTATAAATTATTTATATAACAGGGATATTAACCGAGCTATCGCAACTTTTGTCTTACAAATTTTCCGCGGACGAAGTCGCGGGCAGAAGCTAGTTGGATATATTATGAAAGAATTTCAGTTCTCAAATAACCATTAGAATCTATACTTATAATAAATCTGTAGAGAAGTCAATTCTGTACATTAAATATATTTAAAAAATTACTAGCAAAGGGTGATAAGGGATCGTTAGTGATCCCAAAAATGCAATCAGTAAAATTTTTGTCTGTCTGTCCGTCTGTCTGTCTGTCTGTATGTTCAGGCATCACGTAAAAACTAACGGTTCGATTTCGATGAAACTTGGTATAATTATACCTTATTATCCTGGGCATAAAATAGGATACTTTTTATCCTGGAAAAATACGTAGAAAAAAAATAAATCTCAATTTTTCAGTTTTATCCATTGACGTTATTCTGTAGAACCGCGAACACACAGTGGATTCAGCGCCGTAACCTGTAGCGCTGAAAGTCGGATTTGGCTTGAACCGTTTGCGACACAAGCGGGCTGCACGACGTCACGCCTCCCCGACTCCTATATAAGGACGGCGTTCCGCGCCGCGCGATGCATATAAATTCTGAATTTTGATGCGTGCGGACGTGTTTAGTGTGGAATTAATATACTGACAAGTACTGAATTAATTTAATGAACTGAACTGGGAAGACGTTTCTCACTAAATTAATATTAGCCCACTTAAGGAATCAAAACAAAATTGCACTTGCAGTTGCTTCCTCGGGTATAGCAGCGACTTTGTTACCAGGAGGCAAAACAGCGCATACGATGTTCAAAATACCAATAGACCTTGACCGCACGGAAAATCCAGTATGCGGTATTACTAGAAACTGTGACAAAGCGCAGGTTATCCGGGAGTGTAGTTTAATCATCTGGGACGAGTGCACTATGGCTCACAAAAAAGCCATAGAGGCAGTGGACAGGACTCTGAGGGACATCAGGCACATAGACCAACCCATGGGTGGTATAACTGTTCTTTTTTGTGGCGACTTCAGACAAATTCTACCGGTGATACCACGAGGAACACGAGCTGATGAAGTCAGAGCTTGCCTTAAAAGGTCGAGTCTATGGCAACATATTATATCCATGCATGTAACAACAAATATGCGGGTGAGACTCGGAGATGACCCACATGCACAACAATTTTCAAATTTATTATTAAAAATAGGCGAGGGAAGTCATCCAAATGATGAAGGAAAAGTAGCTTTAAATGATGAGTTGTGTTGTACTGTTTCGTCCCTGCAAGAGCTAATATTTGCGGTTTACGGAGACTTAAGCAGCGTTACGCATCAGCACAATACTTGGTTATGCAAAAGGTCCATTCTTACTCCTCGGAATGACCAAGCATCTGTAATAAATAATGAAATCTTATCACATATTCAAGGAGAAAGTCGAGAGTATATCTCTATTAATAGAATGATGGATCAAGAAGAGTCCACTAATTACCCCATAGAATTTTTAAATTCGTTAAATGTTTCTGGACTTCCTTCACATATAATTAAGTTAAAAATCGGCGTTCCTATTATTCTTCTTCGTAATTTAAGTCCTCCGAAGCTTTGTAACGGCACTCGATTGAAGGTGGTTAATTTACAACCTAACGTAATTGAAGCTGAAATTTTAACCGGTTGTGGTGCCGGGGAAAGTGTTTTAATCCCTCGAATACCATTGATTCCCAACAATTTTCCATTTCAATTTAAGAGAATACAGTTTCCTGTAGCTTTGTGTTACGCCATGACAATAAATAAGGCTCAAGGTCAGACCCTAGGAGTTGCTGGCGTAGATCTTACCGCGAGTTGTTTTTCACACGGGCAACTTTTCGTAGCTCTTTCCCGTGTGAGCAGTCCAAGAAATCTTCATGTTCATATTCCGGACGAGCTCACTAACAATGTTGTGTATGTTGAAGCTCTCAATTAACTTTCTGTCGCATTGTCACAATCACTTTTTAATTTTTGCAAACTTTTCGTCACTGTCAATAATTTACTGCTTCATGCTACTTATCAAGGTCGGAATTACTATGAAAAAAATACTTACTACAGAACGCAAGCTCAACAGCAGTAGCTCAATAGAGGGATCTCCTTAATTAAGTATTATAGGCCTAGCCGTATGTGGGTCCAATAGATATTTATTTGATGTCATTGTCAGAGTTACTCAAAATGGACAAATAAACCATCCACGCGAAGACCGACATCCGCGCGGACGGAGTCGCGGGCACAGCTAGTGTAAAATATAGATTGACGTTAACGACGGACGGACGAAAAGACGGTGACGTCTTTTGATCTTATTGAAATGGAAAATTATCAAAGTCAGTTTTTTCAAGAAGAGAAATATATTTTTCTTTTTAATATTTTTGTATTTGAGAGTGCAGTGATCTTGAATTGCATGATCATCTATACATATAATAAAACAGTAACGAAAGAAAAACTGTACATTGAGAATTTTCTGGAAAAAATGAGTGGGTTTTGTTAGAAAAACGTAACTGATGACAAAAAGTGACTTTTTAGAATTTTTGTCTGTTTGTCTGTTTGTCTGTTTTTCTGTGCCTATGGTAAGGGTTGGCGCCAAAACTACTGGATAGATTGATTTGAAATTCAGCAAAAATGTTCCTTGTGAACCAAGGAAGGCTTTAGGCTACATATTATCACGCCGTAAGTTATGGGAGGTAAGCAATATTGAATTTAAATGGTGCAATGGATGCAAGGGCGTAACTTTTTTTTCCGTGGGCCGATCGACTCAAAACTTAGCACAAATATTACCTTAAATTAGTTATCAAGGACGGCATATTTGATTTTTCAGTAGTACCCCCAGTGCAAGATTTAGAGGATGTTAAAGTTTGTATGGGAGAATCTTATTCCTTGGGTTAATTAACTTGAAACTTGGCACTTAAACTTATTTAGGTAAATAATAAAAAATTCTATTATTAGTTTTTTCAAAACAACGTAATTTGGGCAAATAAACATAGTTTAATGAATATTAGTAGTATAAAGACAATTTTAAAACAGCGCCATCTATGAGATGACACAAAAATCAAATCAAGTTACATATTGACACTTTTTGGAAAATTAATAATTTAAATTTGATCATGTTGGCAAGGTTAGTAGTTAGTTATTTTTAAAATTCCTAGATGGTAATGTCAATAATGTGCATTTTCTTAGTCTTACTGCGCGGTCGAATTTACTCACAAATGGGAATTAGAAATGAAAAAAAAAACAACAAACAGAGCAAATGTTACTTATTGGTGTGGTAGGTTCGTTTTACTAAAAAATGTGGGTTAATAATTAATATGTAATTTAAAAAAATAGTTCATCTCTTTAATGGTGAAACGGTGTTCTCCATGTTTATATGAAATATCTTATTCTTATTCCAACGGTCTAACGGATTTATTTTGCAACGCAATCTAATCTTAAATAACGTTTCAATGTTATTTATATACGTACAACGACATCTACTGACTCAAATTAGTACAAACGAAAACATTACATTAACAAAATAATAATATTTTTACCTTTCGTCTACCGTAATTACAGACACAATTAAACGACAACAGTTGTACGGAAATTTGTGTCCTCTTGGGACTACATATTATCACGCTATCACTTACGGGGGAGGAGTTGTGAATATTTATTCTTCTTACGCATTCTGTGACAGTGTTTAATCTAACGACGCATATTTAAATGTTGTTTTTGAGTAAGTAATGCTATTATCTGGCTTTACACTTTAAAAACTACGCCATTTATGTAACTTGGGTAGAGAAACATAGTTTGTAGTAGAATAAAGAAAAATTTAAAACAGCGCCATCTATTTGATTTCATAAAAATCAAATCAAATTACATGTCAACAATTTTTGTATATTAATAATTTAAATGTGATCATGTTGGCAAGGTTAGTAGTTAGTTATTCTTAAAATTCATAGATGGTAATGTGGACAGGATATACAAATACAAAAATTAAGAGTACAATGGGCGGTCTTATTGCACAGGGCAATATATAGGGCAGGGTATACCCTGCCCTATATATTGAAAAAAATTCAAGTCCAAAAAAACCCTCAAAATCTTGAGCAGAGTTGAGCAAGACTATTAAAATAAAATTTGGTGTTAGGTATTACAAAAAAGTTATGTTCATTGAAATATCGCCATCGTCTGAAGAATTTCTGCGAGCTTTGAGGCGTGCTACTGGAGACGAAGTCGATGTACCTGATGATCGTGTGCTGAACACCTGTCTCAGTTCACTTCAAGATGTAGAAATTTCTGTCGGCGGCAATCCACTGATTGAATATGGATTACCAGCTCCCCAGTCATCACCGCATCAAGAGTATGGAAATCGAGAGTATAACGCTGAGACAGAGTTTTCTTCAGAGCAAAAACAAATTTATGACACCGTCCTTGAAAGCGTTGTGCAGGGTAAAATGTTTTTCTTGGGTTGCTCCTGTTGGAACAGGAAAAACATGGCATACTTGCAGAGGTCAGGAGGCAAGGCAATATTGCTATTGCTGTCACGTCGTCGGGAATCGCTACCACACTGCTTCCGGGTGGCAAGGCAAGACAGCACATGCCATGTTCAAATTCCTATCAATTTAGAGAGCGCCAAATCGCCTGTTTATGGTGTGTCACGTAACAGCGATAAGGGACACGTGCTTAAGGATTGCTGGAGTCAGTGGCGATTTCGGGCAAATGCTTCCCGATTGCTACGTTGAAACAATCTTCGTTGTAGTCACGAGTTTGCGCGCTGCGCTTGACCATTAATATGAGAGCTTGGCTCGGAAGTAATGCACAAACTCGTACTAACTAAACAACCCACCGTTCCTTCTAGCCTTAGTTCCAGGACCCCGGTGTTCCGCTTTAACATCTACCCTTACCCCCAGAAGGCTTCGGGCCTGCTGGGCTTCTACAGTTGCTGATGACTGCGTGAGGCGCAGGGAACAGTGCGCGCCGCCGACGACTTAGGCCCAGTTCCGACGGTTATCGAATGGGTGGACAGAGAGCTACCCAGTGCTCGGCGATCGCAAGCCTGCGCCTAATGTGGCCAGAATTCGGGAAAGGAGACACGGCGGCGGTGGCTGCAGCTTGAGTGCCTTTGTTTTTGCCTGATGCACTCGACCCCCTTTTTTAGCCAGTAGCATTACTGCTTCGCAGAAGGAGGCGACCGCCTGCCCCTCTTCTGCGCTCCGGATCATGGCCTCTGCCAAAGTCCGCTGCAAGTCAAAGCCCACCGCGAGAGAGGTGGACAGGAGGTACTTCCAGAGTCTCTCGATAGAGCGTTAGCCAGCTTAGAAGAATTCATTTGCTGTGTTTACGGGGACATCAGTCGTTTACCGCACCAGCAGAATTCTTGGGTGTGTGAACGGGCCATTTTGTCGTCCAAAAATGATCAGGCTGCAGCAATTAACGAATACGTTCTCTCGGAAATTGAGGGAAATGCAGTGGTCTATCATCATCACATCTGTATTTTGTTTACCTACCTATGTTCTACAAATAAAATATCTGATTCTGATTCTATACCTCGATAAACACTGTCGTCGAGCAAGATGACGCCACACATTATCCCGTGGAATTTTTGAACTCCCAGCCAGCAAGTGGACTTCCAGCGCATACCATCAAGCTGAAAGTCGGAGTCCCGATTATGCATTTTCGGAACCTATCTCCTGCAAAGTGGTGTAACGAGACCCGTCTTAACGTCATCTCGCTGCACAGACACACCATTGAAGCAAAAATTCTTACGGGTTGCGGAGTAGGCGAGGCAGTATTTGTACCTCATAACTTCCCGTTCCACTTCAGGCGCGTACAGTTCCCCGTGAGTGTTTGCTTCGCGGTGACCATCAATAAGTCGCAAGGGCAGACACTGAGTTCAGCGGGTGTCAACTTCAGGACGAGTTGTCTCTTACGCGGGCAACTGTATGTCGCTTGCTCCGGCGTCACCAGTCCTGACTCTCACTCTTTACATTTTGGCTTCTGGCAGCATAACTACCGTCGTAGTGTGGTGGCGGAGTGGTAAGGCTCCGACTCAGTGGTGGCGATGTAGTAAAGGCTCCGACTTACAAGTTGTAGGACGGGCGTTCAAACCCAGCCAGGCGCATCACTTTGTGTAATTTATTTCATAACCACTGCTCAACGGTGAAGGAAAACATCATGGGGAAACTGTGACTGTGAATTTCTTAGAACCAAAAATCGAAGACATATTGTGTCATCTACCAATTCGTATTGGACTCGCGTGGTGAATTATGGCACATTCCCTTTCCTAGAAAGGAGGTCTGTGTCCCAGCAGCGGGAACTTTAGAAGGCTGATGCAATGCTAGGTATTTTAGGTGCTGTAATGCTCACGCAGACAACGTCGCGGGCAGCAGCTAGTTTGTTCTATGACTAGGTGTAATTTATCAATATTTTTTTGTTATAAAGAAGATACGAATATAAGATACGTTCAGTGTGATAAAATATGAAAACTAAGTTAAAAAAAAATGCTTGCATATACAGTTAAATTACAAACTTAGTTCAGAAATTATTTTGTGCAATTTTTCTGAAAACTGTTTATCAGAAAAATTATATATGTCGGCTCGTGTCCAGGATGGTGTTCGAGCTCTGGTCTATCAGATCTATCATGTGGGCGTATGTGGGTATCGTGCAATGAATAACAACGGGTAGGAGTTGAATCGGTTTACTTCTCAATACATTTCGGTACAGTGCACTGTTATCACTTTACAAATTACAACAAAACTGACAGTTTCAGAACGTCTTGACTCTGCGACGGCTTGGCTGAGAGTGTCCGTCCGCTCCCCGGGCGGGTTCCCTCCTCCGCAAGCTCGTAGCAAAGCGGATACGCCCTGACTCTGTCAAGCGCGCCATCTTTGTTTAGTTCTTCTAGTTGCCACTAGATGGCGCGCCTTGTCTTGTTGTCAACAAATCGACGCCGTTTCCGACACGGCCATCCTGCAAGACACACGTCCTCGTGTGTTAGTCGTCATCGCCACCACAGCTGGAAGATGTCCACTGATGAAATGTTCCAACTAGTCATCCATCGCTGTGTATGTGTGTACTCTGAAACAAAACACATCTCGCAGTATCATATAGCTCGGTCACTCCTGACAAACACTAGGAATCACTCTCGCATCGCGAGTGCATTCCCAAACACGTGAGTTTGAGTTTACGTGTCGCTCACACAAAATTAACAATTCACATCTTGACTATGAGCGACCATTTACAGGCCACACAAATGTCTGCTTCGAGCGGGAATCGAACCCGCAACACGAAGTCCATCGCTCAATGTGATAACAAAACTTTACTCAACAAACCAAATCAAAATTTTGGGTAATAGAAATTGTCATCCAGTCATGTACCAACGTTCATTGTTCTCATCTTAAAGCCTTAGGAACCCCCACAAGCAAGCCACTAACGCCACGGCACTCATTGCCGAACTGCAATCACAATTGCTTTCCCACATGTGCATCCACCACCTGTGGATCACATTGGGTAGGCCAGTCACTTCCGTCAAAGCTTAACGCGCATCGCGTACCTGCGTGTTCCCCACAACATAGGCTACCACTACTATCACCATGTACTTCGGCTGGTACATGACTTTCTGGCTTCTTTCTTAACCTGTCGTGATACCTTCACAGTACACACAACTAATCCAAAACCCTAATCATTAAGCTGTACATTACGACCTCTGGCTACTCATAGCCCAGTAACCTCTAGTCACTTTTCCATACCTGCGCATCCCTCCGGAATCGCCAAGTCTCAAACGACTTAATGGTTTCCTATAATATGACCACTAGCTATTGTTTTCTATTAAGATACGCCTACAAATCAAATGTCCGATCATATTGTAAACTTAATTATCTCATTATCTCAACTACTTTATTGTACGTCTATTTTATAAACTCTGATTTTACTCCTACCTCCTACTTCAAACGCGTTTTTTTTATTGTCTTTTTTATTTTGTTCGTGGGTATTTTGGTTTTCTCTCCTCGTACACTTTTAATAGGGTACTACACGTTATTGCGTAATGCATAATCTCTCACGACATTTAAATCAATTCATGAAACATTCCGACCAAATCCAGTATGCAATGCTCTGTTTGGTACCCAACCTCGGCAATCGAACGGGACCTCCCTCCGGTACCCGATCTCTACACACACATTGCCTCCATCCGGCAATCCAACGGGACGTCCCTCCGGTACCCGTGCTCAACACACACATTGCCTCCATCCGGCAATCCAACGGGACCTCCCTCCGGTACCCGTCCTCAACACACACATTGCCTCCATTTAGCACCTTTAGCGATTACTTACATTGCCATGCTGGCGTTGGTCACAGAGCTCAAGTAAAACTCAGGCTCGCAGCCACAAACAACATTGGAATGCGCATAATCTGAGTCACTTGCATACCACATTTGAATCTTTGTTCATCACCTAAGGTCTAACACTTTCAAATGTAACGTTATTCCGGCTTTAGTCGACGTTCTCAAAACTACTGTATCATTAAAACCAATACTCTTTAATTTAATCAAACATTGGGAATAGATAATTGAAAATACTACAATCACTACCCTAGGTCGTGTAACTGATATTTAATCTGAGATTAAAAAAACAACAAATAACGTCTCGGCACGGTATTGTTATTTAGTCTTCGATTGTCTCTGCACATTTAATTTGACGCATCATATTTCTTAACTAAAAGACTAGTTCAGGTCTTTTTTTTTGCAATCATTGAATTACACGGTCGCAACATAATTCATTTACCCGCTTACGAATTATTTTAAATTCATCCGCGCCAAACTACTATTGTCATCTTTATACAGTCAAAAATTAGTCGAACGATTAAGATCACTTTTTGTTGCACGCGTTTGTAGCATACCGATAGTAAAATAGTCCAATTATTAACGAAACGACAACATTATTTCGGAGAACTGTCACCGTCATAAAAAAAATCGAAACGGATATTATCGGATCTACTGAGGGTACTTTGTAATTACAATTATTTACGCCATGAACCTAATCAATTTTCAAAAAATGCGTTACGGTCACTAATTCAACTGAACCTTTGCAACAATATTTCACGGCCTAAGATTTAATTTCGCAAATAGATGTTGGTTCACGTAATAAAATCGCGATTTAGCCCCTATTATCAATTTCAACCACACAAGTAATGATCTGTACCGAGTACCGTCATATTATGTCACCTACGCTTGTCAATGTAAACTTTTACTTTAAATCTACCCCAAAATTTACTGACAACCTACACTGTCTTCCGCTCCGCCCAAGAGCGGGTTTCGTCATTAGATGATTTTCACCCACCATAAACTCAGCTTCAGAATAAAAATGGAATGAGAATACCTGACCTTTTTCTGATGAAATACCAGCAACCACGGCGTCAACCCATCGCTCGCTGTCACAACGGCACCGTCACGGTTACCACCGCGCCACTTCTCTCAGGGATCCAGATCTTCATCAAGAACTCTGCTCTCCAAAGCCGATCCAGCCCAATCTTGCCACCTTGTTGCCGGGGGTCTTGAGGCCTGGATATTCTTGTTTTCAGTTTGCGTATGTCAAATTTTTCCATAGTGATTTCTGAATTGCTCTCGTCTCTCCGGGTCGAATTTGGGTACATTCACAATCTGGGTAGAACGTTGTAGTTTGCGCTCTGGGGGCACAACGTCACCATGGTCCAACATTCGTTGCTCAGGATTAGGGAAAAACCCCAGTAAAAACCTAATCAAACCATTCAAGTCCATCCTTCGATCCGAGTCTTCATTTTCGAATTTCAAATAATAACCGCCAACTGTCTTTGTTCTCGCCATTTTATTCAGTGTTGCGTAATTATTGCTCACATAGCTTGTCGATTCATTTGCACGATTGAATCCCAGTTCTGATGTCGGCTCGTGTCCAGGATGGTGTTCGAGCTCTGGTCTATCAGATCTATCATGTGGGCGTATGTGGGTATCGTGCAATGAATAACAACGGGTAGGAGTTGAATCGGTTTACTTCTCAATACATTTCGGTACAGTGCACTGTTATCACTTTACAAATTACAACAAAACTGACAGTTTCAGAACGTCTTGACTCTGCGACGGCTTGGCTGAGAGTGTCCGTCCGCTCCCCGGGCGGGTTCCCTCCTCCGCAAGCTCGTAGCAAAGCGGATACGCCCTGACTCTGTCAAGCGCGCCATCTTTGTTTAGTTCTTCTAGTTGCCACTAGATGGCGCGCCTTGTCTTGTTGTCAACAAATCGACGCCGTTTCCGACATATATAAAAATTGAATAAATAATGTTCCTAGAAAGTCTTTATAAAGTTTTTTTTAGATTTTTTCATATTTTCTAAGCTTACCCAAATAATATTAAAATTATTGAAAAATTATTTTAATAAACTCCTAGTTCATTTATAAATATCTATTCAACAATATATTACGCGTTAGGGTTGAAATGTAAAAAAAAACAATCCCCACTCTACGTCTAGCGGGAGTACTTTTTATTTTAGCACTTTGTCGACGTGATTGAAAAACATGGGTACCAAATTTCAGCTTTACAGCGCTAACGATCGCTGAGATTATCCACGGACGGACAGACAGACAGACAGACTTGGGGAAATTAAATTAAAGGGTTCCTTGTTGACTACGGAACCCTAAAAAAGATATAGCGTATAGCTCTATCCCTCTTTCTCGCTTGTCATTATAATACGACAAGATAAAGCAGGACTGTCAATGTATCCAACAGATTTACGACCGAAAAATCTCAAATTTAATAGTCTCTTGAAGGAGTGTCCATCAAAAAAATCGTCACTGTCCCAAAGAGGATGGCGAAGTTCCCTCTGGGCACAATTACTATATATTAGCAGCAGGTACGGACAAATGATTGCGTCCTTAAGAACGTTTAATGAGAAAGTCATTACTGCCGCGCGTGACCCGTTTTCTATTGCGACTGGCCGCTAGTAAGAGACAACAAAAGTCCTACTTTGATTTTTTTAATAATTAATCAAAGAAAAATAAATTAGAGTTATATAATAAAGTAACCTTAAAACTACATATGTACACATAAATAAAAAAATAAACCCTTAAACCTAAAATCTCGTACCTAATCTACTAAGGTGTCAAAAAACTCTTCCGCATCGCTCTTAAATAATTGTCTTCAATCTAAAGGTATGGCCGCTGGTCGGGCATGTCTTAGGACCAAAAATTCGAAGACATGACATTCACCAATCCGCACTGGGCCCGCGTGATGGATTACGGTACATTCCGTCTCCTACAGAGGAGGCTTGAGGCCCAAGGTTCGCATCACGATCAAAAAAGAGCACTGTGTCGTCTTGACGTGAATAAAGCTAGTGGAAGACCGGATCGTATACCAGCGATAATTCTCAAGGGTTCTCAATTCAAACGTCGGATAACTGGTACTGCGAATATTCGCTCATACATCCTGAAACTTCTACGATCCGGACTAAGCGTTTTACCCTGTCGTTTATACCGTGAACATCGAATGACTGAAACAGTTTGCCTGCAGCGGACTTCCCATCTGATTATAATTTAGGTGACTTCAAGACTAGAGTGAATAGGCTCTTAATAAACTAGTGTGCCTCACCATCAATAATTGCATGTCTGTTTACCATCTGGTGGGAGTCAAGCTCCAGTTTATATCAAATGTCGTTTTCACAATATCCCATAGCTCCAGAAGGCTTCGATCTGAGTCTCTACGGATTGAAGCGCCAGTTGTTGCGGACATTGACATTGTTGGCCATCCGCTGGCCTGGTAATGAAACCCTGGTATATCAACAGAGCTTATAATATCACACCTAACTCACCACCAAATAAATAAAAATCTAAAGACTGTATCATTACTTCCCACCCTCTATATTTACTTGAGTTGAAAACTGGTAACAGATATCACTAAGCCCGAGTCGGTAATCTGATATGATCTGATCAATTTTGCCTAGACCCACGCATTGTATCCGAAATAGCTAAGCCGGCGTGGGTGGCGAAACTTTTAGGGATGTGGGTGTCTAGGTATGTATAAGAATTTTAACGTGCCGACATCTTAGGGCACTCACCCACGGTGATACTTCGTAATGCTTTTGTAAACACGCGACAGCATTGCGTTTGTATTACGACTGATATAATTGTCTTCATATTGGTATGGGTGAACAGCTTGCGACTGGATTGCGAATATGTCTCTACAAAATGTCGACATAAGCTATTATGGCCTTTAACTGTATTCAGTGTCGATACACCGTGAAATTTAAATGGTCGTTTTCTCGCGGCAGAATGACTTGCTATAGCAAGTGTACTTTTGAAGCATACAATAAAAATAAAAAAATAAAAAGTTTTTTTTTTATAAATAATTATTAAAAATATTCATCAACTCAAAAAAGCGAAAACAATAGTAATATTAGACGTAATTTGTAGGTACTACTAGAGTACGTGTACTACAAGTAAGGAAACCGATTCATTAAATATTTAAACCAAAATAAGCTCTCGCACGTTGTGACAATAATTAACTTGCACTCTACAGGTCCATTTTTGGTTTTTAATATTTTATTTTTTTATCAAACGTCTGTATTACCAAGACACAACCATTTCGCTGAGGGAAAACAACCATTAAAATTTCACGGTGTATACAGGCGGTCTTCGTCGCACAAAAGAATACCATACATCTAGTACATTATTCTAGACACCCAGGTGGTATTTTTTGTCGGCATTTTCTTTTTTTTTTTTAATGATTTTTTTTACGTTTTTTAATTAAACTGTAAGGGTGGCGGTGGAATGAAACCACGTTGGATGACTGTCAGGGTTTATTTACTGTACTTCAAACACTTGACAGATTATAAGCAAACAAAGTGAAACTGACGTATAAACCTATGAGTGGTCCTAGGGATAGACTGCGGGGCTATCCTATCCCTTAACATCCTAGCTCGGCTGTTCCTGAGGGCGACGGGGCCTCCGCTCGGGTCAAGCTTTAGCCGGTTTATATATTCGGTTTTGACCGCTAGTGTGTTTGTTCAACATCTCATGCTTGTATGTAGTAATAATTCGCTGACGTCAGAGACACTTCACACGTCTTATGATAGATGTCGCTAGTAATCTGTAGAAATGTTATTGTTTTATCGATGTTTTCATCTTGTGTACGATTTGATCAACTCAGGTGGCGTAGCATTGTGCATGCAATCCGATAGATGGCGTTTGGCGTTGTGTTAAAAAACTGTATAAAAACGTTATTTTAATATTTTTTGCGAAAAAAAAAAATTAGTTAGAATAACGACTTTATTTGCGTCGATGATTTTTTATTATTTATTTTGTCAAAAAAAAAATTGTTGAAATAATTAAATTTATATTTAGACTTCTATCCTAGGATCCACGACATCCAAAATATCTGAAAGAAGATTGATGTGTAATAACATCATAATCACATAACAGCGATTATATGAAGATGTACCTTGGGTTGGTAGCTCATAATACCGGCTTCTTATATATGTCTTTTTCTTACGTGACGCCTAATTACCGAGCCAATTTCCGTCTTGATTATGCCTCGCCGAGTAAACAATTGCGTCAGTGGATATACGTCACCGATGCGACAGTCAAGCGGTATATTTTATTATTAATTTACGCTACTTTTTTAATTATTTTTTTACTTATTGACACTACTTATTTTTATTAAATACGTAAATTAATCAACTTAATAAACTTCTAATGTTCACAAGTCCAGAGGCGGACTCAATGCCTTAGGCATTTTCTACCAGTCAACCTTTGGGTGATGCAGAAAAAAGTAATAAAAAAAAAATATGAATGCATTTTGTTGGCAATTTTTGTTGCGCAATATTGATCAATATAAATAATTATAGCAAATAAAATTTTGAGCGCCAAGCGGACGTCGACGTTTACACACCTATTATTATTTTTCTACTGTCTCTAATTACGATATTCAAAAGATTAAACCCTAAATGTGAAATATATTTACGACATATCATTAACACATTTTATATTCTCGTTATCTTACTTTAAAAACAATACCACAAACGTTCGGTTCGTAGTTTTATTTTTTTATTGGATAAGTCATCGATGATTTGATTTGCTTTGCTTGATCATGCATTAATGCGATTTTTTTTTTGGTGGAAAAAAATTTTTTTTGGGCAAGGTAGAAAATAGTTGTATCAAACTTTTCCTGACTAAAAGCGCAAGACATTCTTCCTTTGTCTTCGTTCCAAGGCCATAGGGTACATTTCCACATTACCCATGGTCTCAGTAGTCTTCGACCCTACTATGGTCCTACGGTTTGCTGACATCTTCTTGAAGGGCATATGGAACTATACACGCCGTCGACGACTTGCACCTGGTCTTGACGGTTACCCATCACTTGCCGACTGTAAACCCGTGATCCAATATGACAGGATGTCTGATAACAATCCAGATCGAGCCCAAGTCGTCGACGGCGCGCACTATTCCCGCGCGCCACAAAGAGTTGTCAGCAAATTGAAAGGGTCCTACAGGGTCGAAGTCTCCTGGGGCCAAGGGTTGATGCAAAAGCATAACACCAGGGCTCTGGTACTAAGACAAGGAAGGAACGGGGTAGGATGTTTAGTCAGTCAGAGTCTAACGCTGTTTCTCGCTTCGCCAAAGGGCGAGATTCGATATTGGATGATCTTTACCTACCATAAAAAAATATATATGACAGGATACGGACATAATGTCCATGTCCTGTTTACATATCTACGTATTAGTAAGATGCAATCATGATGTAACCAGTTTCCAATACTCGATAAGCCGAACGGTACTTAAAGCTCAATATCTGGCAGCATTGCTCTGATTTTGGTTTAACACTTGAGCGTGGTACACACGAAGAATTTCCGCCGCAAACCACACCGTTATCGGGATTCCGAATTGCGGTTACCGGACTCTGTACAATATGGTAGCCTATTATTGACCGATGTTATGTTGCAGGATTATTAGCAGAAAACAGTGAGAAAAAAAAATACAAACCAAAAAAAAAAAATACGATAGACTTCATTGCAAAAAAAAATGAAAAACAGAAAAAAGTGCCAAATAACTATGATTTCGAAAGTCGGTGTTTGTATGATTGTTTAGTTTTCTATTCGTTATTTTAAAGTTGTTTTGCACAATTTGTATTTTTGTTTTACAATTGTGTCGGTTCTATTTTTGTTGTAAAAAGTTTTTTACAACACTTTTCAGTTGTAGTAGCTACCCCTCATCCAAACTTAAACATAAATGTTACTTTGGTAATTCGCTTCCATCATCATCATCATACCAAACACGTTTAAGGTGCATTGATTTATTACAGAATTTCGGTACTAAATTTCTCGCTTTATCATCAGATCAGTTCTATGTACCTCCCCCTTCTTTCTTCAGCCAATCGCCGACCACATGACATGTATAAACAAAGCAATATTACAAGTTACGACTGTTCTGCTATGATTTTTTTAAGAGTTCCATTCTATATCTTCAAAGACCATCATCAGATCAAAACCATATTTGTATGGGACCAATTCAGGAATATAATCATTCAGTAAACATTTTTTTCTTCATTATTTGTCCATTATCGACAGAGATATCGATGAATATACATAAAAAAGGAATACGTACAGCCGAACACAGAACCTCCTCCTTTTCTAAGTCGGTTAAATAGTACTATAATAATATGATATAGGTGTGTGATGTTCTTACCGTTGAGGCGGTATTTAGTGCTCGGGCATTCAAGTGTGAAGAAGTAAAAAACTTTTACACCTCGCATTTAACCTCTATCTCACCTGATGGTATGCGATGATGTAGCCGACGATGGAGCAGGCTTGCCTAGAAGTAACCTATTGACTTATGAATTAAAGACCCCTAGATTGCAGCTGTCAAAAAACATAGACTTCTTTATAAACCAATGATTTTTCTGCCCTAATTCTGTCTCGTGACATTCGAGCAGAGATACAAGAAACGACCCTTATAGTAATTTCATGGCTATTTTATTTATGTTATTGAGGTTCCTGACTTTTTAAAACTTAACTTGTGGTACTACAGCCGTCTAAATGGGAATACTTGAGCGACTTTTTCGTCTGATTCTAATTGACTTCTCTTGTTAGGGCAAGGTTGATGGATCTATTAGTACAGGCAAAAGGACTTGGTAAAGTAATTAGATCGGGAGTTTAGTGCCTACTTCAGAGAAGGCTCTTTGGCACTGGTTTTTGTCTTAGTTTCGTTTTCTTTTGATGGCTTAATAGGCAGATTAGGAGCAGAAATATTGAAAAAGGCTGACTATTTATTTAAATTATTTTTATATACTAGGGATCTCTTGTCTCGTCTGGGGAACTGTTTACCCGAAAAAACGAAGAGAACTGCGTGTTATTTTGACCTGAAAGCGGTCTTGATTAAAATCTTAAACACAAAATCTAATCTATAGTAATAATATACTAATATACTAATCTTGTTGGTAGTTATATTTTCGAGCCGTTTGGGGTTGAAACTCTCGGATCGTGGGGTCCGAGTGCCCACAAGTTATTTAATGAACTTTCTAAACGACTTGTTGACACTTCGCGTGACCCAAGGGCTGGCTTTTACCTTGGGCAAAGAATAAGCATTGCCATACAGCGTGGCAATGCGGCCAGCCTTTTGGGCACTTTACCGGTCGACAGCGATGCGGAAGAGTTTTTTGACGCTTTATTAGATTAGGTATTTTTAGTTAAGTTAATTAGGGTTATGTAGTTTTAAGGTTAGATATCTAATTATTTGTACAGTTTACTAAATAAATTTTTACATATCTATAGTTAATCAAAAAATTACAAAAAAATAAATAATCACAAAATTTAATCTATAGTTTTTTAAAACGACAAACAATTGTAATTTAAATTTGCGATTGTTTGTTATTTTGCATTATTTTATTATTATGACCCTGTGTCGCCACCAATTCTCTACTCCTTCGTACTCCGCGTCACACTTCCAGCCGTGTTTCTTCTTTGTAAGTTATGGGATGTTAAAAACGTATACGCATACAAAAACTGTTTTAAAATAATAATATTTGTGTAATAATCTCTTATCTGGACTAAGCGTTTTGCCTCGTCATTTATACCGCGTATATCGAGGGATTGGAACAGTTTGCCGGCTGCAGTCTTTCCGTCCGAATATAATTTGGGTGTCTTCAAGGCTAGAGTGAATAGGCTCTTAATAAACTAGAGCGCCTTACCATCAACGATTGCATCACTGCTTACCATCAGGTGGGATCGCAGTCAAGCACTAGTTTATTGAATGTAAAAAAAAAAAAAAATCTTTTATCTAGTTAAACTGAAGACACTGTATTACAGACTTGGGTATTCAGGAGATAACTCGTCAGCTGAGAGCCGTAATCAAGTCATTTATGTAATGGAGAGCAATCCTCCAGTAAAATGGATGCTGTTACACTCTATGAGTCTATTATTGTGGTAACTGTGAGGGGAGGGGTGATGTGCGGTTTTTTATGGTAGGTAAAAATCATCGAATGATGAATCCCGCCCTTGGGTCGAGCGGGAAACAGTGTCAGACTCTTACTGACTAAACGAGCCACCTCATTCCTTCTTAGCCTTAAATTTGTTGTATTTAAGATTTGATGCTATAAACTGGGTCATTTTATTTATCAACAATAAATAAAATGACTCATTGGTCACAATTATTGACCTTCTTCTCCAATTTTGATACATGTGCAGGATATTGACATGATGGTCGGAATTATCATTCATTAATTCCGACCGAGGCGGAATTCTCACGATCCGTAAACGACATTTTTCAATACACTTACTACGACTCGTGGGGGTCAACGCGCGCCTGATACGATGAACATTTTAATCATAATAAAATTTTAATGCGGATGATAGCCTGTATTTTTCCACATAAGTGCGAAAAACAGTCCCTTACGTACCTAAAAGCGGTGCGATAATGTGTAATTTATCTATAACTAGCGACCCGCCTCGTTTCGCACGGGTACTGATATTGAATTTATTATGCATGTATTATACACATAAACCTTCCTCTTTAATCACTCTATCTATTTAAAAAAACCGCATCAAAATCCGTTACGTACTTTTAAAGATCCAAGCATACATAGGGACAGCGACTTTGTTTTATAATATGAATGTGTTTAGAAATACAAAAATTTGTTAATCAGTTGTCTTAGTATTCATAACACAAGCTCTGCTTAGTATGGGACGAGACGACGTTGTGAAATAGCTGTGAATATTATTATAAAATAAATACCCAACTGAACACAGGTATCGTATTGTTATTTATCATGGATATCTTAACGTTACAATGTAAACAAATATTTCAAAATCGGAAACAGGCAGAGCTAAACTCAATCCCACTTACCCAAATCTAATGCAGGATGACCTTACAGAACCCATGCGTAACTCATGAAGGATAACATATTTGGGTACGACCACAGATCAAGAGTTTACAGAAGCGAAACTTCATCTACTAACTTACTTATTCTAACCCTATAGTTTGACGGATAAGGTAAGTTTAAAATAACTTGACATAGATTGACATCTTCCTTATAGCTCTCGATAAATAATACAGAGCAGTGGTGACCGAGTGTAAATTACCCAACTCACAAGTTGTAGGTCACAGTTTCAAACCCAGGCAGGCTAATTACTTTGTGTAATTTCATCGCCACTGCTCTTAAAACGGTGAAGGAAAACATCATGAGGTAACGCATGTCCTAGAACCAAAAATTCGAAAACATGAAATGAAATGAAATGAAATGAAATGAAATGAAATGAAATGAAATGAAATGAAATGAAATGAAATGAAATGAAATGAAATGAAATGAAATGAAATGAAATGAAATTAAATGAAATGAAATGAAATGAAATGAAATGAAATGAAATGAAATGAAATGAAATGAAATGAAATGAAATGAAATGAAATGAAATGAAATGAAATGAAATGAAATGAAATGAAATGAAATGAAATGAAATGAAATGAAATGAAATGAAATGAAATGAAATGAAATGAAATGAAATGAAATGAAATGAAATGAAATGAAATGAAATGAAATGAAATGAAATGAAATGAAATGAAATGAAATGAAATGAAATGAAATGAAATGAAATGAAATGAAATGAAATGAAATGAAATGAAATGAAATGAAATGAAATGAAATGAAATTTATTTGCTACGAATGCAGGTACATAAATATGGTGTTAAGTAAATTATCGATCCAATACATTCTACCGTCAGGCATGCAAAATTTTTGTAGTTTAGTTAATAATGACATAGTTTCAAAAATTTATATGAGATAAAATTTAGTCAATAATACAATTTCAGTAATAAGTTAATCAATCATTCAAAAATTTTCATGTGACATATACCAATCTGCTCTGGGCCCGCGTGGTGGATTACGACCTATTCCCTCTCTCAGAGAGGAGGTTAGTGCCCCAGTAATGGTAACATTATATGGATAATGGTAGAAGGATTTTAAAATTATTAAGGTGAAGTAATGGACGGTCTTACTACCTTCTATATATAAGACTTTTTACCGGAATCGAAAAAAAAGGCAACTCGTTACAAAATTATGAACTTGATTGGACAGTTTGTATAAAGAGACCGATTTGTTTTTTGTTTAATATCATCTACTGAACTTGGAGAAAACTAAGGGCTTGTTAAAGTTTGTTAAGACCTGTTCCTTACACTTCGTTTTTAGACATATACTCGTAATTATATCAATAGATTCGTCTGCGTAAGCTTCAGTAATGATTCGTAATATATATGTATGTATTCCACAACTGTCACACAACGTCGTCAAGTCCCAAACTAAGCCGATATGGGTACTAGACAACTAATAAACATACTTGTATTTTCCAAATACTTACACATTATATAAAATTCGAAGACATGTGACATCCACCAATCCGCACTGGGCCTGCGAGGTGGATTATGGCCCATTCCCTCTCCTAGAGAGAGGAGGCCTGTGTCCCTGCAGTGGGAACATTAAAAGGCTGATGATGATGATGATGACACATTATAGACAAATTACACTCAGACACAGGATAAATGTTTATACTCATCACACAAACATTTGTCCTGAGTGGCAATCGAACCTACGACCACCGGCATAGCAGTCAGGGTCACTAACTCCTAGACCAACTTACAGGCCAGTCGATTTTCACTAACTATTAGACCAACAAGCCCGTCAATTCTTTCGTGTGCCGCTTCTACATTTTCATTAGTCTTTGCCAAGATCCGCTATCCGTTCTGTAACTTGTATGGGACGATGATACAGCAGAAATGTGATGGGCGACTAGTAAATGGGGCCTCAGCTGCTGTTTATGTTACACTAGACTGGGGATACGGGTTTACTTGCTGATATATTGAGATTCATTGTATATTGTTTGCGCTTAACTTTGGTGTAGGTTCTAGGCGATAAAAAATCAACTTAGTGGCTATGATAGAAATGGAAAAAACCTTCGATTAATGTCAATAGAACTTAGAGTAGAGGGTAAAAATTATTCAATTTTTTTTCTTTTTTTTTTACCTCATGATCGTGCATAAACATTTATCCTGGGTGGGAATTGAACCCACGACCTCCGGCATAGCAGTCAGGCTCACTAACTACTAGGCTGTCAGGCCAGTCAATTCAATGACCACTGCCGCTCATGGGTGGAGCAGGACATGATGTCGAACTCCTACTGACTAAACAACCCTCCATGTTCCTATGTTGCCGTTATATCAGGGCCAGAGCCTTCCTTTCAGACGCAAACCCTTGGCCCTAATAGGCTCTGACCTTTCTGCAGGGTCCCTACAATTTGACTTACGACTCGTTACGGCGGGAACAGTACGCGTCGTCGACGATTTGGTCTCGGCCCGGACGGTTAACGGACGATCAGCCAGCGAGCAACTCATTGCTCGCCATCCGCAAGTCCGCGCTTAGAGTAGAGTGTGAGTTGGTGGATATTACAAGTTTTCTTCACCGTTTTAAGAGGATGAAGACGATGGAAACGGAACATGATGAAAATAATCTAAATAAAGTACCACTTTTAAGTAAGGATGGTCGTGAAGTACCTATGCTTCAAGACAAATAGTTAGTAGTATATCTGCATGCTTTTTTTTATGTTAGGTGAAAATCATCGAATGACAAAACCCGCTCTTGGGCGGAGCGGGAGACCAGTGTGAGACTCTTACTGACTAAAAAACCTACCCCGTACCTTCCTTGCCCTATTTCTAGAATCGCGGTAACTCTTCTCACCACCCGAGGCTCCAGGAGGATATCTGCATGCTGGAAGATGCAGTGTTGGTACGCGTCGCAAACAGGAAACGATGATGATGCACAGGAGTCGTTATGGTGACATTTGGAGTAAGCTTTATGTCCCATATTGTACGTGTTATGGATTATAAGAAAAATATCTCAATATATTATTTCAGTTTACTTGCGTGATCGTATCAGAAATGAAGATAACCGCAGGAAAGTCGGCAACCTAGCCGACATAGCCCAAAGAATCGACAAACTTAAGTGGCAATGGGCTGGACACATTGAGCGCAGAACAGATGCCTGCTGGGGCCAAAAGGTTCTGGAGTGGCGACCGCGTATCGGAAGATGCTGCGTTGGAAGGCCTCAACAAGGTGGACCGATAACCTAGTAAGGGTTGCAGGTATTCGGTGACTGCACGATGCACAGGACCGGTCGTTATGGCGCCAAGGAGGCTCATGTCCAGCTGTGAACGTCTTTAGGCTGAAATGATGATGATAATGATGATATTATTGCATCTCATAAAATATATACATGGATGTAACCACATAAGTTTAACATACGTTTCTACAACTTAAAGGACCTTGAAAAAAAACGCTAATTGTCGTTCTGTACCGCAAAAATATTGATTTATGTATTTGTTATTCCTGAAAAATTCCGGAAATTAATTTTTATTTATTATTGCAATTATAATAAATAAAAACCTATTTCCGGAATTTAAATTACCTATAAAATAATATATAAATTAAATTACCCATAGAATAATACCCTTCCGCGTGCAAAGGGATATACCTAGTCAAAGCCGACCCTAAATGACCATGTCGAACAGAGAGAACAAAATAAAAAAGAAGAAAAGGGCTAAATAGTAATTTAATAATGATTGTAGAAATATTAGATGAGTATTTACACTGAAGAACGCCATTGTTAAGCTTTAAGGTGACTATGTTCACACAAACACTAACCCCAAATTGTCACACATATAGACCTTCACGAAAACGTCAACAAATGCGACAGCCTATCCCTCTAATTCCTCCAACTAACTAGATAAGATTAGAGGGGACAATTACCATTATTTTCCTTTTCCTAGTTACTCTGGACTTTTGCCAGAGTTCGAGGGTCAAGGGCGTAACGTTTCACGTGTCGGGCCATTGATTTTCTGTTATATGTGCCATAATTGGCAGATAGGAAGGTCCTTGGCCACGCAGTGGGCGGGAACTGATAGTGTGCCAAAAAGGTTTTATGGCAAGTATGTTTACAAATTGTTAATACTACATAAATAGGAACACAAAAAATAAATCTACAAATATTACGTCTTTTTGTCCCATACTAAGCTGTGCTTATGTTATAAGTACTAGACAACTGAGAAACATCATTACATAGTATAAAATAAAGTTACTCTATCTCTATGTATGCTTAAATTATTTGTTTTTATTATTATGAATTATTGAATTATTATTGATTTGAATTGAGTTGATGTATGACTGTGTCTTTATGATTATACTAGCGGCTGCCCGCGACTTCGTACGCGTGGATCTCGTTTTACCCCTTAGGGATGGAGTTTCGTAAAATCCGTTCTTAGCATCTATCGAGCATACATTTTAAATTTCAACTCTCCTACTTCAAACACGTAGGACTTTCATACAAACTTCCAACCCCCCTTTTATCCCCTTAGCCCCCTAATTGATTTCTAAGGATAGGTACATTATTAGTTCACCACCACAACATCTAGAGAGTATACATTTTAAATTTCAAGTCTCTCACTTCAAAAACAGAGGACTTTCATACAAACTTTTAACCCCCTTTAGACTCCCTTAGGGGTTGAATTTTGCAAAATTCCGTCTTAGTGAGCACCTACGTTCTGAAAGGAACCCCCATGAGAACTCATTTGAACGTAACTCAGAGCTTCTCAGATTTGGTTGTGGCGAAGGCGTTGCGAACGTTCGACACTCGACTCTCGTACGCGTACCTGTGAGTTTCCCTGACTTTGTTCAGCAAGTCGTTGTGAACGTTCACGTGAAGATTCTCCCATACGACGTATTTTTGCTGCCCGTGTTTGAGAATTATGTTTAGAAAGTTGAAACCTAGCTCTCTTAGGCATTATCAAACATTAAAAAAAATGTTAATAGCGTGTAATATTCTAGCTCTGAAAAGAACTGTTGTTTAGCCCTGAAAAGAACTGTTGGTTACCCCTGAAAAAAGTTGTTGGTTAGCCCTGAAAAGAACTGTTGATTAACTCTGAGAAGAAATGATGATTAGCTCTGAGAAGAACTTTTACATAAGTTTATTTTTTAAGAACGAAATCTAAAAAAATCGCACGAACATTATTAGACTTCGCGCACGACCGCTGCGTAAGGAGCAGAACTCTTACCTGAGCCGCGTGGGAACCTTACTCTTAGATCTAAACTCCCCTCCCGCATCAATTTTCGGCGGTAAGTCCCCTCTTTGAGGCGTGACTGGATAGATCTCACAGCGTCCTCACCTTCCGCATGACGCAGGTTCTCACCTAATATGGCAAGTTCGGGAGATTCCTGCACCGGATTCGTGCGGAAGAGATGCTCGGGTGTCGCCACTGTGTGGCCGTGTGAGCACACGGTGGCGATGTGCCCCGCTTGGGAAAAGCATCGCTGTGTCCTCGTGGGGGTGATCGGTGGCGGCGACCTCTTGCGCCGGCCCTTGGTTCAGGTCATGGTCCCCAGCGAAGAGGAATAGCAGGCGGTCATTCTGCGAAGCAGTAATGCTCGTAAAGGAGGAGGCCGACCGCATAAGGCAAAGGCAACAGCGCCCTCGCCGTATTCGTCGCCGCCGCGCTCCCGCCGATATCCGGCCACCGTAAACACGGGCTCGCGGACGGCGAGCAATGGGTAGCTCACCGTCCGGCCGTCTGGTAACTGTCCAGACCGAATCCAAGTCGTCAACGGCTCGCGTTGTTCCCGCGCGCCTCAAGGAGTTGTCAGCAAACTGTAGGGGGAGGCTTCGACCCTGCAGGGGCAGGGTCGAAGCCTCCTGGTCCAAGGGTAGATGTGAAAGCGTAACACCAGGGCCTGGGAATAAGGCAAGGAAAGAATGGGGCAAGTTTTTTAGTCAGTAAGAGTCTGACACTGCTCCGCTCCGCCCAGAAGCGGGATTCGTCATTGGATGATTTTAACTCAACTTTTTTGTAAAAAAAAATTTAAGTTGTCTTCAGAGGAAGACAAATTAAAAAAAGAGACTGCTCAAGATTTTGAGGGTTTTGTTGGAACTTGAATTTGTCAAAACGAAATGTACCATACAACTTTTATGAAGAAAGTCTGCCATCTATGAATTATATGAATAACTAACTACTTACCTACGAACGTGATAAAACTTAAATTATGAATTTCTAAAAAGTGTTAACTTGTAACTTGATTTGATTTTTATGTATTTTCATAGATGGCGCTGCTTCAAAATTGTGTTTTATACATTCTTTAAACTATGTTTTACTCCAAGTTACTTAAATGACGTAGTTTATATTGTGTAAAGCTAGATAATAGCATGGTTTTGTCAAAAAAAAATATACCGACTTCTTTAAAAATATAAAAATAACTTTAATTCCGGAAGTCGGTGTTTAGGTAATAAGAGACAAATAATACCAAGAACCACCGACTTCAGAAATTAAAGTTATTTTTTTATTACACCCTTTTTAGCTGCGATACACTTATAACCAGAGTACCTATTTCTCATGACAATTTCAATAAACCCAAACCCTGGTAGGATACATAGTTTTATTATGAAGTTCCTGTATCTCCCTTTCACCTTCCGGCTCCATCATCAGATCAGTTCAATAGTACTTAAGAGCCAAAGTGAATCTCATGACAATTTTAATGAGCCCAAACACCGCTAGGATACATTGGTTAATTACGGAGTTCCCCGGCTCCATCATCATCATCAGGTCATTTTAATGATACCATTTTCAACCTAACTATTCACACCATAATTTATTTGTATTGTAATTTTATTGTGATGTCTGTATAAATATGAAGTTCCATTACCCATTTCTGGTCTTCTTCATCAGTTCCACTTTCACAAATATTTCTTTTTGATTGTAAAAGCTGCATATCTAGATGAAAATACTAAAAAAACCATATGTTTGCCTATGATATTTAAGGAGTTCCCTCAATTTATCATGGATCCCATCATCAGATCTTAACTTGGTGACAATGGGACCCCCTCAGAACTGTCTACTTTCGAACAAAAAAAGAATTTTGAAAATCTGTCAATGATTGACGGAGTAATCGATGAACAAATATACAAAAAAAAAACATACAAACATCCGAACATAGTACCTCCTCCTTTTTGTGAAGTCGGTAAAAAACAACATTTAATTATGAGTCGTTAGCTTACACGCTGTCACAGAATGCGTAAGAAAAATAAAGATTCACTGCTCCTCCCCCGTAGGTGATAGCGTGATAATATGTAGCCCATTGCACGACCCGGCCTCTTAGTTATATTCATGCAAAATTTGAAGTAAATCCATGCAGTACTGTTTGAGTTCAGTTCGGACATACATACAGACAAACAGACAAACAGACTCACAGACAAAAATTCTAAAAACTATATTTTTGGCTTCGGTATCGATTGTAGATCACGCTTCAAGAATTCTTTTTAAAAAATATTCAATGTACAGTTTTGACTTCTCTACGATTTTATTATATGTATAGATTAGATAATAATATTTTAACTATTAATTTCAAAATTGTTTAAAAATTTTGTAATGTAATTATTTATTGAATTAATATGCTTGTTTAGTGGTACTCATTATAATGTTTTAATTTTTGTTAAAATGTGGATAATGCAGTGGGCTGCAATATTGTTATTACTGACATATTTATTATTTCTTTAATATGCATTGTATATTGTGACTGTTTATTGTCCCTAATAAATAAAATAAAAAAATAAAAATAAAATAAAATCTTTAAAACTACGCAACGGATTTTGATGCGGCTTTTTTAATAGACAGAGTGATTCAAGAGGAAGGTTTATGAGCATAATACATTCAATATCAGTACCCGTGCGAAGCTGGGGCGGATCGCTAGTACTATATAAATAGGAACAAAAAAAATATTCGACAACTATTACAGAACGTTGTATAATCCCAAGCTAAGCAGTGCTTATGTTATGAGTACTAAACAACTGATAAACATGCTTATATATTTCTAAATACATACATATTGTAGCGGCGTTGACGCAGTGCCCGGGCTTCAGTCTGCCCATAGCAATGACCACCTATATACATGCTTACTCATAAGTCTGTTATGTAAATACATATCCAAAATAAACAGTGAATTAATTTTTCTCCGTACACACTTCCACATTACACACACAAAAAAATATTATAGATAAATTACATTTAGGCATAGAACATAAACATTTGTCCAGGGTGGGAATCGGACCCACAACCTCTGACATAGCAGTTAAGGCCACTAACCACTAGACTAATTATAGGCCAGTCAAAAATAAAAGACTAAACAAAAGACAGACTGAGTCTTTGACAGACAAAATACCTAATCCAAATATCGTATTTTTTTCCTTATCACGAAATGGGACTTGTCACCCTTAGGCACTAACAAATACCTAACAGATGGAGAAAATGTAAGCTCACTAGGATTTTACTATGTGCCAATATCTTTGGCTCCATCTACATCTACACTAATATAATAAAGAGGTAAAGTTTGTTTTTTTGTTTGTATGAGGTAATCTCTGGAACTACTGGTCCGATTGGAAAAATTGTAGCAACAACAGAAAGCTGTTTTACTCCTGAGTGACATATGCTATACTTTAGGTATGCGGGCGAAGCATCTGACAAAAGTTAGTAGGTAATATATAAACACTAAACAACAAAATCCTGTTTAGCGCGATTAATATTCTTAACGATATTTGACTAAAAATCATCTTTTGAGCTTTGCTTAGACCAAACGTATAACACTCGGCTGTTTGGAGGATCCTCCGTTTTCAGCGGAGGATTGTAAGACGAAGAAGTTCATATTCTTTTCTAAATACCTTTAAACTATTTAGACCAATAACCATCTTCATTACTTTTACTAGTATAGTCTTAATTTACAACATTATCAAAGAACCCTACTTGTACAAAACTCAGTTACAATTAGCCATTCTATTTTAACGAAAATCCATTAAAATGAGAACCGTTTTAGAAATTATGACTTCACTAATAACAATGAGCAAAAAATCGTATTGTTTCAGCAAAAATTGAAACAGTCTGATTTTAATTGCAGTTATTTTATAAGCCTCGTCAGGTTTCACCGTTGATTCCTACGATAAAATTAAACAAAAAAAAAATTATCAAACACTTTGTTGAATTGAGTCGATTACTTTTAAAGGAGTCGAAGAAAATTGTAGAGAAACGGAAACAAAATAATGGAAAATATAAAATCAATTCCTGAGAATTCTTAGAATAAGAAGAGGACCAGCCATAGAACTAATCGGGTTAGAGATTAGCGAAAACCGAATTTATTTTTTATAATTGATATAAACTTGTGCTTCACTGAGAGCAGTGGTGGCTGAGTGGTAATGACGGCGAGCAATGGGTAGCACGACCAGTGGGGACTCTGCAAAAGGGTTGAAGTCTAATGGAGCCTAGGGTTTCTTTCTGTAATCAAGGCTTGGCCCTAGTGCGAAAGGCGAAGAAGGAACAAGGTGAGATGTTTAGTTAATACGAGTCTGACATTCTTTCATCTCTGCCCAAGAGCGAGATCCGTCATTGGATGTTTTTTTTCATCATAAAAAAGCATACTTAGAGTTAGCGGCGGACAATACGTTTGGTGAGTACAATGCCTAAAATAAGTAAACGTTGAAGTTATTGATTTTTTTTTTTTGACAGTAATATTTGAGTGTTTTGTAGAACCTTATATCAATGAACTTTCTATCCTTGAACTATTTTTGTTCTATAGTTAATATAATTTATATTAACTCAAAACCCTTTCTCATTTTAATACCAGATTAAAACATTTAATTTAAATTATTTTACTAGAGCAAAGGTTATAAAAACCGCAAAAAGCAAAACAAGAGCGTGCTTAAATTAATATGATATAAATATTATTTAATTGCTTCATTGTATTTCTAAATGAAATACAGCTTCCAAAGTTTTGCGTTAATTGAATTATAAAGGCTGCTGAGAGGCTATTTAACGGAGCTGAAATACAGAGTATATAAGTACAGAAGGTTAACTCCACTATGGGCCTACGCAGATGGAAATAGTTCGGCTTCAGCCCGGAGCTGAGGGTTTGTGCGAAAGCGTTACACCGGGGCTCTGGGAATAAGGCAAGGAAGGCACGGGGTAGGTTGTTTAGTCAGTAAGAGTCTGACACTGTTTCTCGCTCCACCCAAGAATGGGATTCGTCATTCGATGATTTTTACCTACCATAAAAAAAACAGCTCGAGTGAATTACGCCATGGTCGCAATGAGAAACTTTTTCCACTGGGATAAATACTTAACGAACGAGATGACGTCCGAAGAAGGGAATTGGGGGCTTTGCTAACTACAAGCGCTAAGTTTAAACGAAACGATTGTAACTTGGCTTGGCTACAAGTGCTGGCTTTAAAAGAAACCAGTTAGCGCTTGTAGTTGGCCAAACCCCCAATTCCCTTATTTAGACATCATCTCAACAAAGGAAATAGGGGCGTGGCCCACTACAAGCGCTAACTCTAAACGAAATAATAATATTCGACGACCTTCACATAACGTCGTCTAGTCTCAAGCTAAGCAGAGCTTGTGTTATGAGTACTAGACAACTGATAAAAATACTTATATATTTATAAATACATACATATTACAGATAAATTACACCCAGACTTAAAACAAATGATTGTGCTCATCACACAAACATTTGTCCTGGGTGGGAATCGAACCCATGACCTCCGGCATAGCAGTCAGGGTCACTAACTACTATGTTGCCAGTCAGTGATTGTAACTTGGCTAAGAGGGCAGGTTTGTTTTCTACAAAGGGAACCTTCTGTTCTTTTTTATTCATTGTACTTAACTGATGTTGCGATCACGATTTATGCTTGGTTTAAATAAAGTTTGTTCGAATTTAAGTTTAGATAGAACTTACGTCAGAAATAACAATAGTCACTGAAATGTATATTATGGTGAGATTAAGTTTATGGTATGGGTCGAAAGGGTTGAGGTGGCGACCGTGTTGGAAGGCCTCCAATAAGATGGACCGATGATCTGGCAAGGGTTGCGGGTATCCGATGGATGCGAGATGCACAGGACCGTTGATTACGGCGAAAATTGGGGGAAGCCTCTTTCAAGCAGTGGACATCTTTCAGCTGAAATGATGATGATGATGATGAAGTTTATAGGATGAACTCTCGCTGTTCTAGGAAAATCATGGCATTGATGTTGAAAACTATTATTATTAAAACATAAAGTTGTAACCAAAAGAACAGTACGGCCGTCAAATCTTGGTGAGCCTGAAGTTAGGCTGTGCGAATTTTAGCGCTTGACAACGCGTGGAAAAATAAAGGTTTTAAAAAATAAATGCTTTTAACAGTTTTTAACAATAATACGAGTAACAACTGCAAATTGTATTTATTTGTCTCTATATTCTTCAGCTTCAAATTGTTACCAAAATAAAGGGTTTTCATAAATAAACAGAAATAAGAAAATAAACAGTACCTTTGTACATTTTTTTTTTGTTTATATTTAATATTTTTTATTGATCTGTTTCTTTGAATCATATGTGTATACATAAATAGTACAATAAATAAATACTGAATCCTATATTAAGGTTTTCAGTTTTACCGACTGAGATACAGAACCCTATGAAGATTCTAGATAGTTACAATGAAACATGCTAATCAAACTTCTATTCGTTATCTGCAAAACAAATCCTAAAACTATATACATACGGTACAATTTCCTATACAAAACATGAAACAGCGAACTCAGCATTTTAAGTATCTCATTACTGTTATAAAGTACCTCTCCTCAACAAATACACTGACTTAAGACTCCGTAAGCCACGATACTGCATTCAAAACTTAGTTTATCGAAGATAATCCTTCGGTATTGGAAAACTCAATGGTAGGTATATGAACGCTGAGTCGTGGAAGAATTTTATTACAAAAGGGTTTTTTTGCAAGAATCGGAAATGTTGAATTACGATTTGAACGGGTTGGCTTTTTTTTTAATTTTAAATTCTTTCGTTAAGGTTACCGACATAGCTCAAAGAATTGCCAAGCGTAATTAGCAAATGAGAGCAGTGATAAGAATTAGAGAGCAGATTGCAAGACGCGGGTTCAAACCCAGACAAGCGCATTACTTTGTTTAATTTATTTAATTACCACTGCTCTCAAATCGGTGAAGAAAAACATCATAAGGATATTTAGCAGTGTTAGAACCAAATATTCGAAGACATATGACATCCACAAATCCGCACTGGGCTCGCGTGGTGGATTACGGCCCATTCACTCTCCTAGGAGAGCAGTCCTGAGTCCCAGGAGTGGCAATAACGTTATTAGCATGCTATGTTATGCTATGCTAGTGTTAGGTATATATTATGTTTTGTTTTACTTTAGGTAATGATAGTTAAGTATTTTTTCAAATAAAAGTAATTTATAATATTTTTTTTGACGTGACAACGTCTTAAATTAGGTTGCGGCTGGGAGTCACTTATGAAAAAGTGTAACGCTCGGTAACGTTACGATGAGTCACCGAACGAGAGAGAGGCCCGCCGAATACCTTGCGTCTCTCTCCCACTCAACTATGATCGGTCTGCCGCGCGCGCAGCACTAGAGAATTAGGAGTTGTCACGTAAAATCTTCGCCCGTAAAACCGACTTTACAGGCAACCATTTTTTTAGTAATGTTTTAAAACAAATCACGATTTTCTCTGCTTACCCCAACCAATTTATAAGCGTAAAGCATACACGGTCTTATCAGGCGACGCCGATCGTTACCCAAGAAGGCACCAAAGTTTAAATTGCTTTCCTGATAAGAAATGATTAAACTTAAAGTGGATTTAAATTTAAATATTTCAAGCCTAAAATTAATGTTTCAAATCGATTCGTCTGTTGCTACTTGGGTTCATGGTGAAGAGTTTTTAACTTGTATTTTTGATAGTTGATTTTGTGAATAAAAAATATTATAGAGTCATTTTGACTGTCGTTCTGTGGTTTTTCCTTGTAACTGTTTCTGACATGTATTTTTGATACCCTTGTCCCATTATTATTATCTTTCAGTCACCCGTTACACTATCACTAACTCCCCTTCTTTCATATCACTCCTCACACAATCCATCCATTTCTTCTTCGGCCTCCCTCTTCCTCTCCATCAATCTACGTGTAAACTCAGAACTCTTTTCGTAACATGCGTTTCATCTTTCCTCTTCTCATGACCATACCAAGACAAACGATTTCTTTTTTTAACTTTTCAGTCACTGGCGCCACTTTCAAACTTCCTTTAATATACTCATTTCTGTCTTAATCCATTCTCCTCACACCACACATCCATCTCAACATTCTCATCTCCGCTACATACAGTCTTTTTTTATCTATCTTTTTCACTGTCCAAAACTATTTTTTTGAGAAAAATAAAACATATTCTAGAAAAAAAATCTGTTTCCTAATAGCTTCAACCTACTTTTCCCACTCCACTCCTTTCTATTTTTCCACTTGAGAATATAACTTTATTGCACATTTAAAAGTTACACAATCTTAAGGAAAACACTAAAAAAATAAAAAATCTCATAAAAATAATGCACTTGAAGAATCTAACTGTATTCCTTCATTTGACCTTTGAGGGGGTCTTGGCAACTTTTTCGAACAACCCTTTGCCATATCAGGCATCGCTTCTAACCTGCACCGTCAATTTTGCTGTCATCTCGTTGAGGCGCTCGTGGAACACTTACTGCACAAAGGATATAGGAAAGCTTTCAATAAATCTGTCAAATGTCATGTCAGAATATTATGGTATTACTTCTGAATAAAGGGAAAGAGGTATGGGAACTATACCGCACCTTTTTCCTTTTATTCAGGAAGGTTTCCGATTGCGGAAAAAGTGTTAAATAATTATTAGTATGAGCAAGTTATTCCGAAATCGTTTTCATTTAAATCTACAATCAAAAAGCCGGCCAAACAGTACAAACTTACGTATTGAAAGTTCAATTCCTGAATCAAGTTTCGAAGATTTTTCCGAATACTAATTATACGATACAGGTTTTATATATACAGCTTCCAGAGACCGTAGACCTGACCATATACCTAAAATTAATAGATAAGCTATCTGAGCCTACCACAATAATGAAAAAGGCATATAATACTATGATTTTTCCCATTCTAGAATGGAATGAGAGAGCGTCTCCATACAGCGTGGGACATCTAAGGCTAACCGTCTATATTAACTGATAAGTTTCTATTATAACGCGTGGATAAACCTATTGGCAGTCAGCTGCTAGACACAAAAAAAAAATCGCGACAATATAGATATATAGATTTTATCCGAAATATAAGATTTTTTTTTTAATATCCCAGCGACGGCGCGCACTGTTTCCCGTGCCTTAAGGGCCTCACAGGGTCGAAGCCTCCTGGGGAAAAGCTTCATGTGAAAGCGGAACACCAAGGCCCTGGGATAAAGGCGAGGAAGGAACAGGGTCGGCTTCAGTATGGTCCTTTTTTTTTGGTAAATAAAAATCATCCAATGACAAATCCCGCCCTTGAGCGGAGCAGGACACAGTATCAGACTCTTACTGACTAAACAACCTATCCCGTTCCTACGTCGCCATCTTTACCAGGGCTAGAGCCTTCCTTTCAGACACGAACCCTTGGCCCCAGTTGGCTTCGACCCTTCTGCAGTAAGAGTCTGACAATGCTTCCCGCTCCGCACAAGGGCAGGAATCGTCATTGGATGATTTTATTCACTTTAAAAAAATACAGCCGGTCCAAAACAAAATTCATAAGGGCTAAGCTCCTGATCCAGTGGCGACTGTTATAATCCTCGTTGTCAACACTGATTCTGTAAACGCAATTAAAAGTTTTACTGAAAGGGTGAAAGTATAGAGAAAAGCAATTCGATCGTCAATATGAAAGTTGAATTGGCACAGAAGTTGTTTAGGCACAGGATTATAAAAGTTTTGACCAATTTCTACATTATATGAACAAAACATAATCAGCCTTTTTTAAATTGGGACACATGGTGCTAAAACAGAAGAATCCCCCCCAATTTTTCTGTCACTGGCGTCGCTTTTAAACTTCCTCTTATAGGTACTCTAATTTCTATGACGGTATATAAAGCGATATCAGCTAACAGCTGGTCAACTCTTCGCGCGACCGGAGGGCTGGGCTTTATTTCTATCGGCGAATCAGCATTGCCGCAGGGCAATGCTGACAATGCTTCCAGCGTTTTAGGCACTTTTTTAGACAATTTTTTGATGCCCAATAAATCATTTGTAAGTATGAATTTATTTTTAGTTTATAAACGTAGGTTTTTATTAGAATAATATTTAAATGTAGAAATGTGTATTTGAACAAAAAAAAAATGCAAAATAAAGGTAATGAAAATTTCAATGAGCAATAATATAAATTAATAGATTCTATGAAACCCATGTTTCATAGATCTGGTTTAGTTTTTTCTTTACAATGAGATATTTTTATTACTATAGGTACTAGTTTTCCTCGATCACTAAATTTATCAAATCCTCATTTGCGCCCAATGGCTTACAATTCAAAACTAGGCCGGGTACGAAAACTAGGCCAGATGAATGAGACTTTTTTCTAGGCTTCAAAGAATCACCCTAATATACTTAAAAAAATAATCTATAACCCACTTTTCAACGCAGACAGGTAAAAAATACTAGTTAGCTAACATCGACTAATAACAGAAATTCGTAGAACACTACTCATTAGTGAAACTTAATTTCATTAACTACGTTTGACTACATTCCAATTATTTCTACATTAAATATGTTCCATTGTAATTGGCTTGTAGAAGTTTATTTTCATTAATTAATTCTTCAATCATATTATCGTAAAATTACAGTATCATTTTATTAAAAAAATGTTAGAATTTGCTAAAGTTCTTTTATCCATTGCTTAACATAAGGTATTTTTTATTCCTTTGTGATAATAATTTAAGGTGACGTCTTGACCTACTCTTTGACTCATTTATACCCTGCTCAAACCTTTGGACTTATAGCGTTAAAAATTTTCACAGAATTTCCTTGTATTTCCCAATTCTGAGTGTCGTGACTTCCCATGCTGTACCATTTTTACTCTTATGATGTTCCTTCATCTAATAATACCTGTCTTGACTAGACTAAACTAGACTGAAAAGTCCGATATACTGTGGAGACAAGAGCGGTTTGGATCTGGTTGGACGAAGGCTCTTTTAAATAAATAATTTTTCAAGAGTTAAATAATTTTTTTCAAAATCACCGCCTAATAGAATGAAACGGGGTCAAATATTTGTATGGAGATAGCTGCTTTTAACGCGTGCCTACAATTATGGCAGAGGTGAGTCAAATTACTATTGTTGTGAAAAAGAGGCAAAGCTATACGTTGTGTATAGCTACGTCTCTCAATCACAAAGGATTAACGATACTATTGCGTACCATGGTAGGGACGCTGATTGGTAGTTTCAAGTCATTAGTGATGTTCGTAGACTATGATTTAATCCATCTGTTAAGGCTTGACAAGACGTTAAGGGGATTAGGTATTGGTATGATTATAGGAGTTCCTACTTGGCCTTAATCTACATGCCATGAAGAGGCTGTTATGACTTGATATATGTATATATGTCAAATCATAACGGCCTCTGATATGTGTATAATGCTAGAAGCTATGAAGCTACATTGTAAATTACTTTTTCCATTATTTAAAGATTTTTTTGTAACGTAATAACAATTTTTAGTTTCCAAATTTATTACAAGGCCTTGTTTCATGGCAAATTTAAATTTTATTTAATTTAGAAGTTTGATTATTTAACAGCATCAAGGGACTTATAATTTCAACTCAATACTTCCACGCATTCTTGAGATAAAGGGTTTTGACAGACAGATAGAGAGCTTTTTCCTTTAAGATACGGAACGCTAAAAAGAACAATTGCATATCAAACGACAAATCACCCGATACGGATATCAAAGACCAAACCGATCCTTATTCAATATCAATAAACGGATAACTGGGAAAGTTTCCACAAACCCGTAACGAATATTACGCAAACATACCAGTTGGAACTAGTTTGCGTCAGATAAAAGCGGTTATATCGGGTTCAGTAAAATTTTCGTCGCTACAAGTTTTATTTGTTTTTGAATTTGTTCGGGTAGTTTTGTTTTGTTTCTTGTTTTGGTAGTAAGGAAATAGGAATAGGTCATGTTGTGGTGAAAAGTTGGTGGGTTAGCTTAATATATTTTCCCAGCTGTTCTTTTATGGGTGATGTCTGTTAGAAGCTTTTTATTTATTCATTTATCCTCAAAAAACTGCCTTTACAGGCAACTTAATGCGAAAGTGCAGTTACTAATTATTTCAGCATCATCGAAAGACGTCCACTGTTGAACATAGGCCTCTTTCCCTCATAGGTTTCTTTTTGTTATTTTTTCTTTCTCTTAGGCGTGGACGTCTTTCCGGTCTTGTGTGTCTTGCGTCCGTCGGATTCCAGCAACCTTGACTAGGTCATCGGCTTAGGACTAATTATTTATTTGTATCTAATAAAAAACTAAACTAACCTGACCTGGCTAAATAATAATATTTGTCTGTCAAAATGATATAATAGTTTTTAATAAAAAATAATAATAGAAAATAAATTGTTTTTCATCAACCTGGGGTTCTTCTTGGATGCGGTAGCATAGCGCATAGAGGAATAATCGTCCGTTGGTATCACGTTCGATTAAAATTATCTTAACAGCCTCTGCGAGTTGGCTTCATTCCTCGCTTTTTTAAGGGCCAGGACCTCACAGTCTTGAGATTTATAAACAAATAATTAAAACAAAATAAATAAAAATTTCTTATATTTTTTAATTTAAACAAAACAGCGGTAAATAGAAGACTCAGCTCTAGTGCTGAAATTGTGCCTATATGGCACGATTTCACATTAGTCACGACGCTCACACACATTTAGTATATCGGAATCAAAATCGGAGGTGGAGACAATAAATAAAATAAGAATTCACAACATTCTGTAATGTAGGTATCTCTAGAAATATTTATTTGTGTCAGTCGAGCATTAAAGGCAGATTTATATTGAGTAAGTAACTGACGTCAGTCCACTGACGAGTCAGTGCTGACCTGGCACTGCTATAGTGTAAATTGATTTCAAGTCAGTACAGCACTGTCACGTCAGTACTGACTTCAATATTCGCGCTGCAATATTTTCGGCGTCAGTCCACTCCCCCGCCACCCGCGCCAGCGCTACTGACAACGTTTAAATTGCCCAAGTCAGTTGCTGCCGCTCTGTTGTACGGTGACCACGATTCGTCGTACCGGATCAGAAAATGACACGCAAATTGAGCGACACGGAAAACTTAAAACTTGTACAACTATACCGTGATAATTAATGCCTATGGAATTTCAAATCACAAAATTATAGAAATAAAGAAATGTGTGCAACAGCATTGCAGAATATTGCACAAAATTCTTTGATTCTTTGCTGTTTTCGAGAAATAATTTTTCCGCACTGACTTTACAAACGTGTGTACACCAAAAGAAATATCTTCGACTACTGACTGCTTGTAAATAGTACGCGTCAGTTTTCGGCGCCAGCACTGACGACAGCTACTGACTCAATGTAAATCTGCCTTAAACTTAGTACCGAGAATACGTCGTTTCAGTTACTCCGGCTACCCAATAGTTCACGTTCTAAATACAAAACAACACAAAAAGTGAAAGAGTAATCGATAGAAGACACAGGGGAATGGAAGTTCTTAGCGCAACAAGTATAAATATGTTTGCACTTCCAATATAACTTCCGGCTAAAATTTATCAGAATCAACGGCACAACATCAATCGGTAGTCCAAACTTTTAGAATCGGTAGGTATCAAACATTCATAACTTTTTTGGTAGATACTATACTCAATTTTAGAGTATAGTATCTACTTTATTTAGAGAAGTGGTAACGGCCCCGACTTACGAGTTGTAGGTCACGGGTACAAACCCAGCCTGGCGCATTACTTTGTGTAATTTATTTCATCACCACTGCTCTCAAAACGGTGAAGGAAAACATCGTGATGTATTATGGCCCATTCCCTCCCCTAGAGAGGAGGCCTGTGTCCCTGCAGTGGGAACATTGAAAGGCTGATGATGATGATGATAAAAAATGAAAAAAAAAAACAATGAAAATAATGAAAAAAAAACATTATTTCATAGCAGTAGATAATGTCAATTTTATTATTAAATCAGTATGTTACAAAAAAAAAACAAATTTAAATAATCAATCGCAAAGTGTAAAGCTTCATTTTTTCTGACTGACATTTTGATTGGTATCAAAAAAATCAAAATTAAATAAAAAACATTTCACGTAACATGTGTCTACTGAAAGTTCTATTTAAAAAAATATATATTTAGGGGTTAAAGGTAAAAGTCTTTTGAGATACAATACAAGGCAGAATTCGCAACAGACATACCTACTCACCAAACTAATTCAGTATTCTGGTCTCACCTACGAAGTTGTCAATGGTACATTAGTATCTACTGAACTACTGACATATGTTCTTAGTCCTTCCCCGAAGCAAAAGAATGGTTATTTATGCTAAAATGTCACGGTCTTGGAGTAAATAAATCCTCTACCTTTTTCTGTTCTGAGTCTGATGTAAATAGATTTTTTATTTGCAAATTCTTCTCCGAGATTTCAACCACGTTTTTATTTATTGCTCCGTGATGATTAGACGTAGCGTGATGTTATATTAATGGTCTAGAAGCAAAATGTGCTAAATACAAAATTTTGATAATTAAATATTCTAATGCCAAATTTATTAAATGCTCATTTGACATTAAAATATTAAATTATCGAAATTATATAGTTAGCACATATGTCTTCGCGGGCTTGTGGACGGTGAGTATAGGGTAATCAGGTTACCTTGCGGACCAATCCCAAGTCGTCTACGGCGCGCACTATTTCCGCGAGCCTTAGGGAGTTGTCAGCAACTGTAGGGGCAGGGTCGAAGCCTTCTAGGGCCAAGGGTTGATGCGAAAACGGAACACCGGGGCACTGGAACTAAGGCAGGAAGGAACGGTAAGTCGTTTAGTGAGTAGAAGTCTGACACTGTCTCCCGCTCTGCCCAAGGTCGGGATTCGTTATTCTATGATTTTTACCACCATAAAAAAAGCATATTTGTCTTCTAGACCATCGATATAACCTTTAGCCTTCGTCAATAGATAGCCTGGAAAAGTGCTATCTATCCAATACTAAAATAATTGTTCAATGCACATCATTAGTTCCTGAGATTAGCTCATTCAACCAAACCAACTGAAGAAATATTCAACAACTTTAAAAAAAAAAAATTGCCTCACACTAGAAATGACTCGTGTATCCTGGAGGCGTTCACAAACTTGAAAACTCACACATATCTGTAGGCCATATAAATAATTGTTTGGGGGCGGACATTAAAACCACAACACGCAACGCTGCAGACAACGGCTCAACCACTGTACCAACCGTGCCATCAAAAGTGGTAGTTAGAAGAGCACATTACTAGCAGAACACATGGTCAATTATACTGCAATATTCAGGAGTGGTGACCGCGTGCCGTAAACGAAGCTTTAGAAGACATTTTACCAAGTAGACCGATGAACTGGTGAGGATCGGTGAGGGTCGTGAGACGCGCAGAACTGGTTGGTATGGCATCACTCGGGAGACGCCAATGTTCAGCTGTGTACGTCTTTCAAATGAAAAGATGATGATACGAGTACGTCAAAATGTCAAAAATTAGCTTACGTCATCCGTTTATAGGTCGCTGCATACGTGACGGGATAATACCTCGGACGGGACGTGGACGGGAACGGGACGTGACTGCCTCGTTCATGACCGCCCCGTCATAGTAGGGGAGCCCACCGTGCTAAATCGGGATTTACTCGAGCGTCATAGAGACTTATTGAGTGCAAAGCTTAGATGATAAGAAGAAAAAAATGTCATATGATATATACCTTTTCATCGGTGGGGGGAGCAACTATAGATTTTCAAAAATGTAAAAAAAAACTGTTGCATGGACATACTCGAGCGTGTCAGATATTGATAGAATCTATGTTTAACGTTTTTTCAAACATGTACGTATGTTAATCTGATAGTTTTCATGATGGGGGTGGTCGTACGTAAGGGTTGAAAATGAAAAAAAAAAAAATTTAATCGAGCGCGTCAGATTTTCGAAGGGAATGTTAAGTGAACTTAAAAAAAGCTATTATATAATAATCTGACGATTCAGATGTGACGCAAGCTCACGGCCATTATTAGAATGTGCAAAAAAAAATCGTCATCTTGAACTACTCAAGCGTGTCAGATTAAGATATATATGGTTCATCTTAATGCCCTGGACGTAATATCTCATAATCTGACGATTACCTGGAGGGATGCGCCTAATCTGACAATTTTAAAATTTTTTTTTTCATTTTTCTAAATCATGAAACTTAATTAATTGAAAAGCTCAAGAAATAGCATGCAAATTAAAAAAAGTGAATTTTTTTTAGAAGAATACTTGTATTTACAACAAAATAATTATAAAAAATTAAGTTTTTGTAAGTATTTTTTTTTTTAATCGTCATCTTCATCGGTAGAATCATCTTCCTCCTCTGGCTCTATTTCATCCTCAGATAGCGTATCTATAACAAGAAATCATAAAAATAATTAACAATATTTTTTGTTATAAATTACGTATTTTTTAATTATTGGAGAATAAATATACCTAATTCTGGAGTATCCTCAAGAATATCAGGTGTTATGATGACATCTTCATACGCTTTCGGCAATTGAACACCTGCAAACCAGATCATTTCGAGCTTGTCTTCTACAACTTTCCATCCATAGTCTGTTGGTAAAAGATCGGTAATTTTTGCATTATGGGCATTACACCACAAGCACGCAATGTATCTTGTACGTAACACCTGTTGGAATAACTCCGATTGACAGGGCGGCAAATTGCACGCATCATAATTTCGGATACTCAAGGAAAAAGGTTGCGATTTGTCTTTTACCTTGTATGTCTTATTGAAGATGACAATCCTGGCTTGATTGACATCATCTAACTTTTTCAGTCCATACAACTGGCAAGTAAAAGACTGTATGATGCTAAAAGAATCCTTTACATTATGCTCCTTTGATCCCAAATCCTGAAATGCTTTTTGGAAAATTTCGGAATTCAATAGAAATTGTAAAGGTTTCTTTTTTCCTCGTCGGTACAATGCTGGGTTGAAATCGCAACCCGTGAAGGCGTGCAAAGCTGGTAGCGCCTCCGAAATGTTTGGGCCTAATTTATGGTAAAGAGTGGATACGTCTATGTATCGGCGTGCATTGCCAACTCCAAGATCTATCCAGACTTCTACTGTTGCTTGCAGGTGCTTCATATTCGCCAACATGATGACCACAATATCAGTATCAGAAGTTCTGATTGTAATAGTAGAATCTTCTTTTTGTTGGCAAGCAAGAAATACTATCTTCGTATCCGCTTCTTCGTGATCTGGACATGACAACTCATAATTAATAGTGCGTGTGACTTTATTGTCAGTAACAGAATATTCATAACACAAATCATGTATTATGTATATTACTTTACTGCCGATAATCGCTGCCATCTCCTGATCAGCCCAATGATCGATGAAAAACTTGACAATAGCTTCTTTGAACTTTATATTTTTCAAATCTTTGGTAAAGTCTGCTGTTCTCGTTTGTTGAGGACCAGAGATGTGGAATTCCTTGTCGTCTACATTGCCTCGAAGAGAATGCTCATAATCTTTAATTGAGGGTGTAAAGTAGCGATCAAATACAATGGCAACTCTACGTGCAGCGTTATTGGTAAGACATTGCAATATCTTTTTGGACACACCTCCAAAAGTACGGGGCATTTCTTTAAAGGTATGTAAAAAAAAGAAACCATCTACAATTACAAGATCAATTTGTGATGGTGGTTGCTCCACATCTTCGACTTGTTTTTCTAACTCATGAATTAATACTGACTTATCAGTCTTATTTAAAGAACCATCTATATGGCACAGTGATAACGGCATAGGAGTTATAGGAAAGCAAAGTACTTTCTCCAGGTCTATATTCGTGTCAAGAGATAGAGCTAATAACCGACCAAATAAATCCCGCTGCAATTTCAGTTCATACACTTTTCCACCAATTTTCATTTTTCTTTTCTTCTTGAGGCTTGCAAAAGTTAGCACCGGATTTTTTTTTAATGGCTGGTGAAATCTATCTGAATTTAAATTGCATTCCATTATGAATTGATCTCGCAGAAATGTTCCTCCAGACACTGTCTTTAGCAAACAGTTTGTAATTTCTGAAGGGGCAGCTTGCCCTGTTGAAATGTTAAACAACTGACCACTATCAATAGAAGAAGAGAATGGATTAATGTTCTGCAGGACACTGTTCGAAAAAGCTACAATTTGGATGTGTTGTTTTTTCATTCTATCTGGGTGTAGATCAGCAGCTACATCGTGGTAATTTTTATCAAGCCCTGCACGAGTAAGTACATGAGAGATGATTCTGGTTCGCGCTCCATGATTTTTAGCCCAACGCTGTCTAGCCGCAATTGAATTTGTCAGGTTAACAATTCCAGTAAGACGACGAGCAGCATCACCATTTATCGTCTGCTCTAACGTTAAATCCACAGGAATTCGTGAGAAAGGTTTGATGGTTCTTCTAATTCCCAACGAACCCTTAGCCATTTCAGTTCGGAGGCCTGGATGTGTTTTATCTACGTGTTGCAGTAAATTAATGTAGTATACTAGCCATCGACTGTAGTTGGGTTGATTGTAATAGAAGAATAAGCTGACGATTTTCGCAATGGTATATACGTACAAATCTAAATCTCCAATTCTAATACTTTTAATAAATAAGTGGTAAAGATTTATGAAATCAATATAGATTGCGTAAAATTGTGTTGTTTTTCCGTGCTTGCCGTCTAAAGTATCTTCTGTATATTCCTGATAAGATTGAATGAGACGTTGTGTTTCTGGATGCTGAATTTGTGGAGAGACATCTTTATAAGTCAAAAATGTGGTGAGATATTCCAACACTGATTTCCCAACTGTCAATTGTTTGTTTCCCAAAAATGCTTCGAAATGTAATTGCTGCAATGTCAATGCCACGAGAGAATGTAAGCGCTTACATCTATTGTAATTTTTTCCGCTAATAAAACCTCCCACTGAACCATTAGCGATCAATTCACATTCAGTCATGATATTGCTCAGCCCACAATCTTCAATGAAAGTGCCAACTGCTTTGAAAAAAGCCATTTCAATGTGAAAGGCCCCTAAATGAATGAAAATATTGTCAAATCTAGGAGATTCTTGAGCTTGAATACAATAACTAGTACGAGCTATAGCTAGATCATAGGTGATCTGGATATAAGGAGCTTTACATTCATTTGCAATATCCTGACTCAATTCTAGAGTTTTCAAAACAGTTGAATTATTGGTGGGAGATTGATTTATGGGAGTAAGGTATGAAACTTTTTGCACTCGTGAATCGTCTATTAAAATCTTGCTGTGAAATCCAACCCACATTGGAACATCCGATATTTTATACTTATGTAATAACATCCACGTAATGTCCAGCTGTTGCGACATACTCAAATTTTGTGGAGCCTTGTTAAGCTCCGAGATTTCTAGCTGATTCCAGGTGGTAATTTTTAATTTTTTAGTGAATGGATGCATTTCAAAAGTAATTTCTTCGAAAGCCCTGCGTTTTCGGTTTTTTGTTGTTGTGGTGGTAACGGGTAATTCAGAAAAACTGCCACGCGTCATCTCATCGATAGTTGAATTTTCATGTACACAAGGGCTAGAAGATTCCTCAGACACAGGATCCGGATCTTGCACGATATCCTGGAAAATTATCCCCACTGTATCATGTAGTGTATCTTTGCCGTTTAGGGTTTCTACGAAGCGATCGAAATTGTCGAATGCGACACCAGTATTTAAATCCGGCCGGCGTAGAATATTTTCAGGACATACGTGGGCACTATTTACCGTTGAAAATGTCAGCTCCGTCTCTAGTTCTTCTAGAGTTGTGTAAGAGCAACAGTGTCCATATTTAGACAGTATGTTAATAACTTTCTTACTGTTACATAAGCTCTTCACCGCCAGGCCTAGAGTAATGTGCTTAGATGTTTTAATTTTGTGGCCAGAAGCTGCGTAAATCAGATCTTGTCCAATGGAAAAAATAGAAAGCTCGGTCTTATTCTTTTTAATTTCACGTTCTTTTTTGGATCTATGAAAGACATCACCCCAAATGAGTGATTCCAAAAAACAGGTAAGAAGCTCTGGCACGTTGTCGCTTTCTCCCATCATCAAATCTTCAGCCGTACAATTTTCAGGCAATTCTCTTTTGGTTGAATTGAGGATTTCTTTGCGGAGTTGGGTTGCAACTAAACGAATTGTTTCCTTCTCTGCCATCGTTTTAAATAAATCCTTGTGGGTCAAAAAAGTGGCGGAAAATGGAGCAAGAAACTTTTTCTTTTCAGCGTAAATAATCTTAATCTTTTTGGCGAAAGTTTCCATTAGTTTTCTTTCCAAATGACGATCCGAGAATGAAGAATCAGAAATAGAATGAGACAGTAAGCTGTATTGCTGTTGTAGCAATTGTTTATATTCGTTTTTTATGAAGTCAAAAAAGACGCATTCATTATTTTTAACCACTTTTTCTTCTAGCATATCACATAGAATAGTATACGCAGTATTGCTAGCCTTTCTTTTTGTTAAAAATTCGCTACTTTCATCCTTATAAATGTCTCGCAAGTATTGATCCTTGCAACATTTATGGTAAGTAATTTTGGAATCATCACTGAAAGAACTAAGCTTTTCCAGCATCGATACATCATTTTGTTCCGTGGCTGTATTCTTTATATTCTCAATAGTTTTTAATCTATTGACAGCTAAGCGAACTTCACGGCCATGATACCGTTTACGTTGTTTTTCGCAAATGAAGCACGTTTGCAATGCTGAATCGTTATGCGTGACAGGCTCAGCTGTATTGAGTGAATCATTGAAAGTCTCAGAGTCTTCTTCAATGTTGCTGTATCCTCCCACTCTGCAAATTTTTTAACAATAATGTAATACAGTACATTATTATGAGATAAAATTAAAATATTGTAAAAAAAATAGATTCTTTCATATTATATAATGGTATTAATAGTTTTGTCGATGCAAGGAATAATGTTGTTTCTTTACAATATTTTTTTTTATTTATTGAAAAATTTAACTAAAAAATTTATTAAAAAATAAAATAAAATTTGAATTATTTACTATATAAAGGCGTATTAGCACTTACTCATCTGTCGATGTTCCTGCAGCCTCAGAAGACGTGTGACCAACAGTAGTTGGTGATTTAGAGCACTCTCCGGAAAAAGGAATTTGTGACTCGGAACACTCTTCAGAAGCAGGAGCATGTGATTTTGAGCTATTCTCAGAAACATCTGATGCATTGTCATTTTCCACTACACTTTGCCGTTGTTGTAAATGCTGAGCATCTCGCGGTATTTTCAACGCTGTAAATAATTTATAGCACTGTGCGTGATATACTTTATTTAATGAAGTTTCTATCGAAAGTTCGAGATTATTATATGTCGCTCGAGATTTTCGAAAAACCGGTTTGCTCCGACGATATTCTAAAATATTTATACATTTTTGTAATGTTTCTAATGAAAATTTAATTGTTTTTTGTAAAGTTGTTTCACCACAAAATACACACTGCACATTAATATCACTCATGGTTAATATTTATGAACTTTAATTCACATAACATGTATTAAAATCATGAACGCGTCTCTGTTATCAGCTGTCATGGCAACAGAAACCAGAGTGGAGTAGGGACGGAATGAGAGAGCAATAGATAGAGGAAAAGTGAGAGAGGAATAGAAACGCAGAGAGGGGAATACAGGCATCGCGTAGTTGCACGAATAAAACTTTATTAATTAATTTTTATTACTTCGGCTTGTGGAAATCGTCAGATTATATATTTTTCATAAATCTTGATCTATTTCCTTCAAAATAAAAAAAAAATTAACCACGCTCGAGAATGTCGAGATGACGTTTTTTTTTTTCAACTTTGTAGCCCTCCCCTTTCTTTACGTCACCCTTAAATTGTCAGATTAGAGGAATATAGATGTTTTAGCATATAACTAACTCCTCCTACCTTAATCTGACGCGCCCGAAAATTTCAAATGAACAACTTTTTTTTACTAATCTGATCCTTTATCCTTTACGGGCGTCCTTATAAATGAGGCTCATATCTGGTGGAAGTAAGTATCCGGGTACCAGGTATCCTACTGTATATTAATCTGCCGCGCTTTAGTAAATCCCGAAATCCCCTCTTGGGCTCCCCTACTATCAGTGCCACGTTCCCGTCCCGTCCGTGTCCCCGTGACATATGCGCTTCCATATACATTTTATATGAAACGATAATTTCCGTCCCGTTCCGTCCCGTTCCGTCCCGTCCCGTCCCGTCCGTGAAAAAACCCGTCACGTATGCAGCGGGCCTTATACGACAAAAAAGTGTATTTATCCGTGAGCCAATACTTGGTTAAATGCCAAACGTGGCTAAATGCGTATTTAACCAAATCCATTCAGGCGTTGAACTCTGATTGATTTACGTTCAAATATCTGGACTTGTGGAGCGGTCCCAAATTACGCTAGTTGACTACGTAATGGGAGACATTCAACGCCAAAGTCAAAATTAAAATCATTTTATTCCAAATAAACCAGTTACAGGCACTTTTGAAACGTCAAGAAGTCTGTCTGTCCTAAAAAAATATTCTAATTGCACATTCCAAACCGTAAATCTGTATAGAGAAGAAAGTGCAAGAAACTCCATGGATACCCATTATTATACGTACATTATTATACTGACTGACTGAAGAACCGCATCAAAACCGGATCATTTGTTTAGAAGATAGGTGCGAACATTATGCAAACACAAACACACAAACAAACATCTCATACCCTAAACGCATATACCTGAGCTCCGTTGCGTCGTGGATAAAAATCATAACATGAATTTTATGAAGGTGAAAGTTTATTTGTCACTTCTTCAATCACGCTCGAATGCAGAGGATTCCGATGAATAACCACACAAGCAGTTATATCATAGAATACACACATAGGTATATCATAGAATGCATATAGGATAGTTTTTATCCCAGGAGTATTTTCTTTCTGGATAATTTTCTACTTTCACGCGAGCAAAACTATTGCCAACGGCTAGTCTGGAAATAAAACTCCAAAGCCGATAAGCAGCCATCATAGGCCACTTTACTCCTTATTAACAATACCATTTACAAGCCAAATTCTTTCCCTAAAAGCAGCCTTTCTGGCCCAAAAAACCCGGATATATCGTCCGGTTATCGAGACCTGAAACTCCATTAGCCGTTCAAGCTACGTCTGGAATATTGAGTGAATGCGTCCAATTAACCCTTAGCCATTTCCACCCTTGACAGCGTAGAAAATCTAACCCTTGTTAGTGTCAACCCTTAAATTCGGATAATCCGGATATCGACAAGCGTTGGACCGGTTAAGATACCTTTTGGACCGGCTAAAACGTCCGGGTCGTATTTTGTGTAGGTTGGTTTTTTCGCGGTTATTTTTTATCCGGTTTCTGTCCAGTTTTTATTGGAGCCGCGGTTTTATTGGTTCCGTTTATTTCGTTCTGACTTTGAGGAAAAAGTTTCGGCGTGTAATATCGGTTTGTGGACGTTTTGAAATAAATGTTTGTGGTGTCGAATATTGGCGTTCTAATGACGTTATTGGCTTTCATTGTCTCTTTATATTGTGACGAGCTTGCAATTGAATTTAGACTTTCAGCTGAGAGAGTAGAGTAGAGTTTTTTTTTTTGGACGGAAAATCATGACTTTTCCTGCTCTAGAGTAAAGTGATGCCCATTAATACTGATCAAAACCGTATGATCGTTTGTTTTTGCTTTATGCATACCAGTGTCATGTTTATATCTTATTCAGAATCAATCATAACCCTTGCATGCATTTGCCTTACGGTTTGCTAATATCTCTTTGCGGCGCGTGTATAACATCGCGCGCCGTTGACGACTCAACCTTGGTCCTTGTTCGTGGTGGATGGCGAGCTACCGATGACCTTGGAATGTTGTGCGTCCTGGGCCATCTCTTATCGCAGCGGCTGGGACGTGAGGATGTATTTTCCCTCGTTCTTGCGGCCTAGTTCTTCGGTAGCATTTCTGCTTTGTAAAAGGAGGTGACTGCAACTCATTCCCTCTTACCGCAGGCACTGGCATGTAGATAGCAAGCAATGGGTAGCAAGCCCATTCGCTCGCCTAAAGAAGTTGTCAGCAAACCACTAGGGACCTGCAGAAGGGTCGAAGCGTCCTGGGATCAAGGATCGATTCGAAAGCGTATTAGGGGATAGGATCAAGGCAAGGAAGGAACAGGGTAGGTTGTTTAGTCATTAAAAGTCTGACACTGTTTCCTGCTCTACCTAAGGGCGGGATTCGTCATTGGATGATTTTTGCGTACCAAAAAAAACTATTATATTTCTACAGAGGTTCCTACTACAAATAGACTCATTAACATTTTCCTAGAAAACACTTTTTTACTTGTTAAAAAGTTATTATGAAGCCCCAAAATCTTGTCTAGGAACCAAATAACGTCCAATTCTCTGAAGATTTATTTGCTCATAATCTAATCTGAAAATGCTAAAAGACTCCTACGAATGTCTGAACTTAAAAAGTTCTCAGAAATTGTTTCAGACCCTTTCAAAATTTGTCGAGACTTAGTATTTCATTATTCAGAAACCTTTTAAATAGAGATAAACTGTTTCACGGATTTCTGAATCTTAAAATAGCCTTATTACCTGCCTAATTTGTTTTAAGCAATTTTTTAATGGAGGACTGACTGAATTTTTTTTTTCGATGGGCTTAAAATCATTTAATGACTTCTCCCGCCCTTGGGTGGTGCAGGAAATAGTTTTAGACTCTTTTTTTTTGTCTTAGCCTATTCTGTCCCACTCCTGGGCAAAGGCCCCCCTCCACTACTTCCATACATCGCGAGCCCACGCTTCATATTGCCAGTTCTGAAGGAATCTGTCTAGTTTATCACGCCATCTCCTTCGTGGTCTTCCGCGACCCCGTCGCACTGTATCAGGGCACCAAATTTGTGTAACTTTGGCCTACAGTTGGTCGGGCATGCGGCAGTCGTGTCCTGCCCAGTCAGACTCTTACTGAGTAAAAAACCTACATCGTTCCTACGTTGCCTTTCATACTGGGGCTTCGACCCTTCTGCATCGTCCCTACGATTTGCCTATAGTCCGTGCCGTCGACGACTTGGGCTCGTTCTGGACAGTTATCGTAGAGAGAGCTACCCATTGCTCGCCGCCCGCAAGCCTGTGAGGATTGACAGAGTTGTATATATTAGTAAAGCAGTACGGTGGTTGAGTGATTGACGATTGCATTGTGTGTCGTGGGGTCCTATGTCCCATATCTTGCCGCCAACGGTGTACAAATATTAGTTATAATTAATATGTACACTGCGTATTGCTGGAGTCTGTGTTTCCTGATGGCTACAATCCGGAAATCTTTAACTCAAGAGTGAAGAAGTTACTTCTAGGTAAGCGCGCTCCATCGTCGACCACATCGTCGCTTCCCGTGAGATAGTGGTCAAGCTGGAACCTACAAACAATAAAAAAAAAACACTAAAAATTAGCTTAATCAACTCCAGGTCCAGTAACCTCTTTAAATTCCACTCCGGAACCCCTTATGTACAACGCCTATTAGGGCTCATCTCTAGGGAGGTTGTAGAAGGGTCTCCTCTGAGATCGTAACAGAATACTGATGTTGCATTAAGTATTTATTACATGAGATTATGACGTACGTTTACTTACAAAATAAATATTTATAAGAAGAATGAAATAGAAGGAATAACGGCGGTAATACTATTCATTTACCTCTACTACTTGGTAAGCGATTCCATATGGAATCACTTATCAAGTAAAGAAGGATATCCTTGACAGCTAATTTTTTTCTGTTTGTGCCATTACCGTAAAAAAAATTACGGGCAGTTGGTTTTCTTGATTCTCTCAGTAAAATTTCTCTCTTTTTTAGTAGGCAAAGCCACTAATAGGTGTTAGTTCTAAATAACTAGGCAAGAACGAATCGAAATCCCGCACTAAAGGTTTTTTTTACAAATTTACCATGTTCGAGAAAAGTGTGTTTTTATAACGTAACAACAAATTTACTGTTTTCAGCTTTATTGCAAAACTGTGCTATGTGCTTTATGTAATTCTTTTTAACTTGTCTTCTTACCTATTTTCGTTCCATTTAGTGTGTCAAAGTCAAAGAAAAAATGTTTTTATTTCACGCGCACTTGTAATCCATCAGAAGCTAGTGCACGGTTCCAAATCGGTCGTTTCCTATGAAGAAGAACCGGCAAGAAACTCCATAACAAATATGTGAACACAGTATTAATAAAAATGGAAAAAAAAAATGATTTGCTTGATTGCTTGATTTGTTTGGTTACATATTTTTGTTTTAGTTTAAATTTAAAATTATGAAAAACAAAATATAAATTCTACCTATTCCAATATACTGGAAACCGACCCCAAAATAGTTTGGAAAAGGCTCGGTTTACTAAATGACGTCATATGTTATATTAATAGAAAATTAATTCACTTCCCGATATCAGCCCCAAATATGTTGGGGTCGTCTTAGATATTTGACATCAAAATTCCTTCCTCTCAAACTTTCAAATCAATTAGTCAGATATAGATATAGGCTTATGATGTCAGTCAATATATTGAGGCTACCTACATCACGGCTTGCTTCCCTGGGAAATAATTAGTCTTTTAGTTACTTGAAGGATAGCTTATATAATCATCTTATCTTATATTTTACCATCGCACATCGCGGTGTACGCCAAATATCCTCTCTTACGTTGTTGAGACATCTATGGTCCGGACTAAGAAAGATAGAAAGAAAACATGTTTATTTGGCGCTCCATGAAGCATTACCAATATAAAATAAACAATTACAATCTAAGCGCTTTACCTAGTTGTCTATACCGCGTACATCGAGGGACTGAAAAAGTTTGCCTTTCGATCTGATAATAATTTAGGTGTCTTCAAGGCTAGAGTGAATAGGGCCTGAATAAACAAGGGCTTCACCATCAACGATTGCATCACTGCTTACCATCAGGTTGGATTTCAGTCAAGCACTATTTTATAGCAATAAAATAATATGGTAGGGACATGCCCGTGATAAAATTCTCCTGGGATAAATTAGGAAAAGATCTTATTGTATTAAGTAAGAAAATTGATTTCTGCACTTATAGTGGCATCCTATGATGCCACAATAAGTGCAAAATGATGAGAATAAAAAGATGCCACGATAAGTTCATGTGTGAAAGGAAGTCTCGGCCCTGTTATAAAGGAAACGTAGGAACGAGGAAGTTGTTTAGTCAGTAAGGTCTGACACTATCTCCCGCTTCGCCCAAGGCCGGGATTTGTCATTGGATAAGTTTTACTCACCATAAAAAAGGCATGTATTTCAATATTTAATTTAAATATCTATGAAGCACTTTAGAACTATCAGTCATTTGCCCAAGCCTTCGACGGCGCGCACTATTCGCGCGCGCCTCAAGATGTTGTCAGCAAACTGTAGGGGTCTTACAAGGTCAAAGCCTCCTGGGGCCAAAAGTTGATGCGAAATCGTAACACCAGGTTTCTGGGACTATGACAAGGAAGGACCGGGGTAGGTTGTTTAGTCCGTAAGAGTCTGACACTGTTTGACAAAAATCATCTAATGACGAATCCCGCCTTGTGCGGAGCGGGATTCGTCATTGGATGATTTTTACCCACCATAAAAAAAAATCGGCCATTTATTTACGCCTAATTATTCAATAATTTTCAGAAATGAAAGCACCGATACTGTCGTAAAGACTCCATTATTAGAACTTGAAAAACGATAAATTCATTTCATTTGAATGAACATAAACCTGCTACCGACAACAACCTAACAATACCTTTCATTTCAAAATCTGAATTTATTTTTCCTAAACAGTCTTGCCGAAGGAGCTCAGATGAAAGTCACACTTAATCCAAGAGAATCCGAAAAAAAAGGTAGGATTTGTCACGACAAGAAAAAGTGTGAAAAAGGTTTTATCACGTAAATCTTTGAAATTATTTCTTCAAAAAATTTCAAGTTGGTATTAGGCCTGTCTGATTTATCAATTTAAACTTACTTTTATCGTTCGCTGCGAGGATTATGGAATAAGCTGATCCGTGATGTCATCTGTTTGTTGTTTTTCAAGTCTTTTCGTAAATTAAAATTATGTTTTTGGTAAATATTTACTTTGACTATCGAATATAATCACCAAACTTAATTGGCAGTAGTCAATGTATCCCAGTCGTCGACGGCGCGCACTGTTCCCGCGCGCCTCAAGTACTCGTCAGTAAACCATAGGGACCCTGCAGAAGGGTCGAGTCCAGCTGGGGCTAAGCGTTCGCGTCTGAAAGGAAGACTCTGGCCGTGGTATATATGGTAACGTAGGAGCGGGGTGAGTGGTTTAGTATTCTAGAGAGGAGGCCTGTGTCCCAACACTGGGAACATTAAAAATGCTGATGATGATGAAGTTGTTTAGTCAAGGGCGGGATACGTCATTGGGTGAGTCTTACCTACCATAAAAAAGTAGTCAATGTACCACTTTGCTACAGTTACATGGTACTGCAGTGTCCATATACGCATGTATGAGGATCTCAGTGCCAATTCCATCTGTGAAGTAATAATGCGAGCAAATAAGGCAGGCGAAACCGGGAGACTAACAAACCTTACTCTACGAAAGTTTTTAATAGTTTCATTTACTAAAAGTTAGAACTCTGATTAAGTACCGTCTGAAGATAACATTTTTTTCCTTACAATTTGATGAGGACGAACGTTGACGTAAACGCGATTTATTACGTACCTAGAAAAATTCACAGTACGCCTACTGTGAGTTTAGGCAGTTTTTTAATGAAATAATCCTTTTGAACTTAATTAATTTTGTAAAAGAGTAAAATAGTTTGTTAGTATAACGCAGAGATTTGTAAAATATTTTAGTACACGACCCCTTTTGGTCAAAATTTGACGACCCCTATTGATACCTAAACAATATTTCAAATGACAGACGCATGTCAAAAATATACGCCTCAAGGAGTTGTCAATTTTGAGAGGTTTAAACTAGTAATAGTAGTCTTAATTCCCCCAATAGTTGCTTAACTTATTATAGGTAGTAATTGTCACTAACACCCTCCTAAATACAATAAAACTTTTGAGTTCCTAAGAGCAATTTCAGGCGTAAATTGCTAAATATCTGTTCAAGAAAATTGCTTTTTCGGCTGCTTGAAAACTGTCATCTGTTACAATTTCATCGATAGAATTTGTTTCTCAGAAAATGTAAAATAGAATTATATCTGCGTTTTTTTCCACTTCCCTTTCTGTATCATTATTAAGTTTTCTTTAAGAATTGTTATTTTAAAGATCTTTAGAATGTTCGTGTAATACATTTCTTTCTTTTTTGTAAATTACGGAATCGTTGAAGGCACGCACCTTCTTTCCACCTGATAGAAGGCTATTAAATACCTTCTTCAGGCGTCCAAAGAAACGAACCTTCAACGATTGGTTCAATGCAGTGATATTGATATCTAGGGCTTCTAAGTACCCAATAACATATAAGTTTCGGTTGAAGACAGATATATCAGGTTTATGGAATCTGTGATTGGCTTGCTCACGGATTCTACAATCTTCCCTCGCTAAACATGTATGACTACACATTAATTGTCCACATCAAACTCCATCTTGATGGCGCTAGTGAATGTTTCAGTTACCTTTAGTTGCTCCATCAGTTACAGATTGTTTTTTTTTTACTGAATTTTAGCACTTGAAAACTCGGAGAAAAATAAAGGTTTTAAAATAAAAATGCCAATAACAGTTTTTAACAGCAATAACAACTGCAAATTGCATTTATTTTTTTAAACCATTTTTTTTTATAAGTTTTCATGCGCTTAAATTTGCGGAACCTAACTTCAGACTCACTAAGCCGTACTATACGAAGTAGGCTAAACAAAAAAATAGTATGAGGTTATCAGACAAGATTGATAAATGGAATCCTAAAAATTCTGTACGTAACCAAAAAGGGACCGAAACCTATTTAACTTTGACACAAATAAGACACTTGACGAAGCTTCGATGTTTCCCTTTCAGCCAGTACGTGTCGATGAAGATAGTTTTATTAGTGTACTAGCTGCTGCCCACGACGTTGTCTGCGTGAAAGCTTTACAGCACCAAAAATACCTAAGATGGCAGTGTCGGTATAGCATTATAAGTAAATAACTTTTAAAATAGCATTGCATCAGCCTTATAAAGTTCCCTCTGCTGGGACACAGACCTCCTTTCTAGGAGAGGGAATAGGCCATAATCCACCACACAAGTCCAATACGGATTGGTGGATGACACAATATGTTTTCGATTTTTGGTTCTAAGACATTCACAGTCACAGTTTCCTCATGATGTTTTCCTTCACCGTTGAGCAGTGGTTATGAAATAAATTACACAAAGTGATGCGCCTGGCTGGGTTTGAACGCCCGACCTACAACTTGTAAGTCAGAGACTTTACTACTTCATCATCACTGAGTCGGAGCCTTTACCACTCCACCACCGTACTACGATGGTAGTTATGCTGCCAGAAGCCAAAATGTAAAGAGAGTCAGGACTGGTGACGCGGGAGCAAGTGACATACAGTTGCCCGCGTAAGAGACAACTCGTCCTGAAGTTGACACACGCTGCACTCAGTGTCTGCCCTTGCGACTTATTGATGGTCATCGCGAAGCAAACACTCACGGGGAACTGTACGCGCTTGAAGTGGAACGGGAAGTTATGAGGTACAAATACTGCCTCGCCTACCCCACAACCCGTAAGAATTTTTGCTTCAATGGTGTGTCTGTGCAGCGAGATGACGTTAAGACGGGTCTCGTTATACCACTTTGGAGGAGATAGGTTCCGAAGATGCATAATCGGGACTCCGACTTTCAGCTTGATGGTATGCGCTGGAAGTCCACATGCTGGCTGGGAGTTCAAAAATTCCACGGGATAATGTGTGGCTTGACGATAGTGTTTATCGAGGTATAGAATCAGAATCAGATATTTTATTTGTAGAACATAGGTAGGTAAACAAAATATAGATGTGATGATGATAGACCACTGCATTTCCCTCAATTTCCGAGAGAATGTATTCGTTAATTGCTGCAGCCTGATCATTTTTGGACGTCAAAATGGCCCGCTCACACACCCAAGAATTCTGCTGGTGCGGTAAACGACTGATGTCCCCGTACACACAGCAAATGAATTCTTCTAAGCTGGCTAACGCTCTATCGAGAGACTCTGGAAGTACCTCCTGTCTACCCCTCTCGCGGTGGGCTTTGACTTGCAGCGGACTTCGGCAGAGGCCATGATCCGGAGCGAAGAAGAGTGGCAGGCGGTCGCCTCCTTCTGCGAAGCAGTAATGCTACCGGCTAAAAAAGGGGGTCGAGTGCATCAGGCAAAAGCAAAGGTGCTCAAGCTGCAGCCTGGCGTCTGCAGTCTGGCCACAGTAGGCGCGGGCTTGCGATCACCGAGCACTGGGTAGGTCTCTGTCCACCCATTCGATAACCGTCGGGATTGGGCCTAAGTCGTCGACGGCGCGAATTGTTCCCTGCGCCTCAGGCAGTCATCAGCAACTGTAGAAGCCCAGCAGGGCCGAAGCCTTCTGGGGGTAAGGGTAGATGTTAACGCGGGGCCCTGGAACTAAGGCTAGAAGGAACGGTGGTTGTTTAGTCAGTACGAGTTTGTGCATTGCTGCCGAGCCGAGCTCTCATATTAATGGTCAAGCGCAGCGCACAAACTCGTGACTACAACGAAGATTGTTTCAACGTAGCAAACGGGAAGCGTTTGGACGAAATCGCCACTAAACAAACTGTGACACCACCCATCAAATGTTCGTTCCTGCGGATGTCCTGCAGGGTTCTGTCCTCGGCCTCAACTGCCTTCCTGTTGGTCATCGTACGCTCATCCCAAACGAATAGAGAGCAATCTTTAAGCACGTGTCCCTTATCGCTGTTACGTGACACACCACAAACAGGCGATTTGGCGCTCTCTAAATTGATAGGAATTTGAACATGACATGTGCTGTCTTGCCTTGCCACCCGGAAGCAGTGTGGCAGCGATACCCGACGACGTGACAGCAATAGCAATATTGCCTTGCCTTCTGACCTCTGCAAGTATGTCATGTTTTTCCTGTTCCAACAGGAGCAACCCAAGAAAAACATTTTACCCTGGTTTTGCACAACGCTTTCAAGGACGGTGTCATAAATTTGTTTTTGCTCTGAAGAGAACTCTGTCTCAGCGTTATACTCTCGATTTCCATACTTTTGATGCGGTGATGATTGGGGAGCTGGTAATCCATATTCAATCAGTCGATTGCCGTCGATAGAATTGTCCACATCTTGAAGTGGACTGAGACAGGTGTTCAGCACACGATCATCAGGTACATCGACTTCGTCTCCAGTAGCACGCCTGTAATACTGAACACCGCATTTTTTTTTTAATAGTCTTGCTCAAGTCTGCTCAAGACTTTATTTTTTTATATATTGCCCTGTGCGATAAGACCGCCCATTGTACACTTAATTTTTGTATTATATATCCTGTCCACATTACCATCTATGAATTTTAAGAATAACTAACTACTAAACTTGCCAACATGATCAAGTTTAAATTATTAATGTACAAAAATTGTTGACATATAATTTGATTTGATTTTTATGAAATCAAATAGATGGCGCTGTTTTAAAATTTTCTTTATACTACTACATACTATGTTTCTCTGCCCAAGTTGCATAAAAGGCGTAGTTTTTAAAGTGTAAAGCCAGACAATAGCATTAATTACTCAAAAACAACATTTAAATATGTGTCGTTAGAATAAACACTGTCACAGAATGCGTAAGAAAAATAAATATTCACAACTCCTCCCCCGTAAGTGATAGCGTGATAATATGTAGTCCCAATAGAACACAAATTTCCGTACAACTGTTGTCGTTTAATTGTGTCTGTAATTACGGTAGACGAAAGGTAAAAATATTATTATTTTGTTAATGTATTGTTTTCGTTTGTACTAATTTGAGTCAGTAGATGTCGTTGTACGTATATTAATAACATTGAAACGTTATTTAAGATTAGGTTGCGTTGCAAAATAAATCCGTTAGACCGTTGGAATAAGAATAAGATATTTCATATAAACATGGAGAACGCCGTTTCACCATTAAAGTGATGAACTATTTTTTTAAATTATACATTAAATATTAACTCACATTTTTTATAAGTATATAAGTAACATTTGCTCTGTTTGGGCTTGTTTTTTTTTTCATTTCTAATTCCCATTTGTGAGTAAATTCGACCGCGCAGTAAGACTAAGAAAATGCACATTACTAACATTACCATCTATGAATTTTAAGAATAACTAACTACTAACCTTGCCAACATTATCAAATTTAAATTATTAATTTCCAAAAAGTGTTAATATGTAACTTGATTTGATTTTTGTGTAATCTCATAGATGGCGCTGTTTTAAAATTGTCTTTATACTACTAATATTAGTTAAACTATGTTTTTATGCCCAAATTACGTTGTTTTGAAAAACTAATAATAGGATTTTTTATTATTTACCTAAATAAGTTTGCGTGCCAAGTTTCAAAGTTAATTTGCCCAAGGAATAAGATTCTCCCATACAAACTTCAACATCTCCTAAATCTTGCACTGGGGGTACTACTGAAAAAACAAATATACCGTCCTTGATAACTAATTTAGGGTAATAATTGTGCAAAGTTTTGAGTCGATCGGCCTACGGAATAAAAAGTTACACCCTTGCATCCATTGCACCATTTAAATTCAATATTGCTTACCTCCCATAACTTACGGCGTGATAATATGTAGCCTAAAGCCTTCCTTGGTTCACAAGGAACATTTTTGCCGAATTTCAAATCAATCTATCCAGTAGTTTTGGCGCCAACCCGTACCATAGGCACAGACAAACAGACAAAAATTCTAAAAAGTCACTTTTTGTCATCAGTTACGTTTTTCTAACAAAACCCACTCATTTTTTCCAGAAAATTCTCAATGTACAGTTTTTCTTTCGTTACTGTTTTATTATATGTATAGAAGACAAATTTTTTCAAGGATATTTACAGAGTAAATGAGTTTAAGATACGATGTTTGGTGTGCACCTTCTATTTTTAAATTGACTACAGTTTAAATCGGTTTATAAATAAATAATTTGCAAAAAAATTATTATTAAAAAAACAAAATACCCGACTGCACACTAAAAAAGGAGTAAAACAAGCCCCACAATACAAATTTACTGAATATAATTTATAAATGTTGATGGAAAGCATCGCAGGCGGGGACCAACAGAGTCATTTCTGTTGTGCACCATTTAGCAGAATTTTCGTTGGTGGCGGTCAAGGTGGTCCCCGCCTGCGATGCTTTCCATCAACATTTATAAATTATATTCAGTAAATTTGTATTGTGGGGCTTGTTTTACTCCTTTTTTAGTGTGCAGTCGGGTATTTTGTTTTTTTAATAATAATTTTTTTATTTATAACTTTTTAGCTGTTTTTATTTAACGAAAATGTTGTAGATGTAGAAGACTATGTATATGTAAGTACCATTTTAAATTATTTCGACGACATTTGGCTTTAGATTACGAGTACATATTTTTTTAAAGGGAAATTTAGAAAAAATATTATTATGTCTTTATCCCGTGGGACTTTTAGGATAAAATGTATCCTATGACACTCCCGTAATCAAGACAAATCTAACGATACCTCATACATCAAAATCCATCAAGCCGTTTAGGCTACAGGAGGTCACAAAGGAACAGACATACATACATACTTACATACACTCGAAAAACATTACCCTCCTTCTTTGGCAGTCGGGTAAAAAGGTCTTCGACATAATCTGAAGTATCGCTAAACTTGAGTAGCAGTGGTTCTGCCCACGTAAATAAGTAGGATATTTGGTGTGAATATTCTATTTTCAAATCAACTAGAAATTCTAATGTTGGGTATTCTTAAGTTGTGTCTATCAATAAATAATGGTTGTACACCCACCGCGTACTTACCTACTCAATAAATAGCTACCGAATGGACATCTATAGTTTATTTAACGATACAACAGAAATTAAATCTAATTAGAAATTGCCGACATAGCCCTAAGAATCGCCAAAGTTAAGTGTCAGTGGGCAGGGCACATTGCTTGTAAGACATCGATCATGGAGATGAGATCATAGAGAGTCTGAAGGTTTTGGAGTGATGACGAATGCCTCCCATAAGGTGTACCGCTGACATGATGAGAATCTGGGGAAGGGGATGGATCCAAAAGACATAGGACCGTTCGTTATCGCGACACTCCCCAAGTTTATGTCCAGCTGTGGAGGTCGTCCGGTTTTTTTAAGGGTAAAAATTATCCAATGACGTCTCCCGCTTGTGCCGAATTATTGTCGATAGGTTTGCGCTTGACCACTATCTCCTATACCTGATGGAAAGCAATGATATGATCGACGAAAGAGCGCGCTTACCTAGAAGTAACCAGAAAACAGAGATTTATTTTAGTATTTTTTGTTATTGAGTACAAAATACAATACAAAAATAAATAAAAGCACCCAATTGTGCTAGATTCTAATTCACGACGTTGTTGTCTAAGTGAAGACAGTTACGAGTATATTCTGCTTGAAGTCCCGCGTAACACAAACAGAACTTTCGAAAACAAATAAAATCCGGAGACTTCACTGCTTTCTTTTACCTGCTCCAGTACTGTGCGTACATGTATTAAACGGCTGTAAAAGAGTTCTGTGCTATGCAGACTAACGATATTTTGATTGACGATATGACGACATTTTGGTGGCACATTTTAAGACAAATTATAATAGGTTTTTGGTTCAAGTTTTGGTGACATATTTGAAGGCAAATTATAATAGGTTTATCTATTCTCCTCTTTGTGTAATATTTTTTAATGCTAAGGGTCGTGACCACCCTGCTTCATTATTTTCGCTCTTATGATGTTTCTCCATCTATTCCTGTTTCTGGCAGAGTGAAAGGCTCCATATACTGTGGACTCAAGAGAGGCATGGATTTGAATCTCAAGTAATCTTTAGTATCAAGCACAGTCAAAACTACCGGGATTAGGAGTGTAGTATTTTTTTTAAATTTTATTTTCTACGTGTGTTGGAAGTCATCGCTTCAGCCGTCATTAAGAAGAGGTTGTTGTTTTCACAATTTAATATACACGCAAAAATAACAAACAAACTGAGCACAATCGCTTCTCTTATCACTTCTTCAGAACAGCCGCGGTCTCGCCACAATTAACGATCTTGTGTGTCTTGCATCCATCAGATTCCCGTAAAATTTACCAAGTTATCAGTCTACCTTATAGAAGGCCTTCCAAAGCTGCGTCTTCACTTTATACAAAATATTCTTTTTTTCTAAATAAAAATGCAAAAATATTTAATTATCGTTTTAAAAACGTTTCAATATCGTTTCCACACCATCGGTACCAATGTTCTCTCGTCTTTACTGCTTACACTGGGCATGAATTTTTACGATATCTGACAGGCTACCGTAAAATACGACTAGATTGTACAACTACACGCTACAGACGTCGTGAGTTCGTGACAAGTACATGTTAAGGTACTTTTTTAAATATTTATCTATGAATGGTGAAATTTAAAAAAGTTCTAAAGTACCTACATGTTTTTTTTTTATGGTAGGTGAAAATCATCCATTGACGAAACCCGCTCTTGGGCGGAGCGGGAGACCAGTGTCAGACTCTTACTGACTAAAAAACCTACCCCGTACCTTCCTTGCCTTATTCCTGGAGTCGAGGTAACAGTTTTCCACCACCCTCTAGGCTCCAGGAGGCTTCGACCCCGAAGGGCCCCTGCAGTTTGCTGACAACTCCTTGAGGCGCGCGGGAACGGTGCGCGTCGTTGACGACTTGGACTCGGTCTTACCAGATGACCGGACGGCGAGCTACCCATTGCTCACCGTCCGCGAGCCAGTGTCTACGGTGGCCGGATATCGGCAGGATCGCGGCGGCGACGGCTACGGCGAGTACGCCGTTGCCTTTGCCTTATGCGGTCGGCCTCCTCCTTTACGAGCATTACTGCTTCGCAGAAGGAGGCGACCGCCTGCCATTCCTCTTCGCTGCGGACCATGGCCTGAACCAGGGCCCGGCGCAAGAGGTCGCCGCCGCCGATCACCCCCACGAGGACACGGCGATAGTACCTATATGTAGAAGTATGTTTTTTTTATGGTAGATAAAAATCACCCAAAGACGAATCCCGCCCTTAGGCGAAGCAAGGAATAGTGTCCGACTTTTACATGCATGCTAGGCTTAACAAGCCTGTCAGCCTAGTAGTTAAAGAAGCTGACTGCTATGCTGGAGGTCTTTTGCCCAATTCCCACCCAGGACAAATGTTTGTGTAATGAGCACGATCATTTGTTCTGTGTCTGGGTGCAATTTATCAATTTAGCATTGTGATACAATATTTTGTCAATAACCATACTTTTGCATCCATCACAGTCCCGCGTACTTTCTCGTCCAACATACTAGTATTTCAAGATGAAAGTGAAACTTGGACAGATTTGACCAGAACTGAAAGAAAGAAACGCATTCTTCAAAATAAAGGGAAGTACTAGAGGAAAGCCGCTAGCTTAACTGCAAAATGCCTGTCTAACAATATTGTTAGAGGTGCCATTGGAATCTCGGCTGCAGACTGCGGTGGCAGACAGAACATGCAAATGCCGGCTGCAGCTGCACGACTGGTTTTCTATGTAATCGAATGGACTTTTGTGAAAACCGTTCTGAACGCGGCTGCAGCCTCAACTACTGCCAAGCTTCGCAGACTAGTAGTACTGCAGTCGCAAAATGATATGCACTTAGCTAAGTCACTTCAAACTGTTTAAACAATTCCCGTGGTAATACTCAATACAAAAACCTATTGCATGGACAGGATCATTGGTTTAGTAGCCAATGCTGAAAGTCATGCCTACTCCTGACGGATTGACAGTTATTACTTGCCACGTGCGGCCAAAGGAGCTGTCAGCAAAATTGACAGAGATTAGTGGAGTCGATATTTGCCGATAGGATTACTTGCAGGCTATGTTAAGGTAGAACTATGTAGTTCACACACGTTCACACGTGGGCTTCTAGGGCCTTTCGTGGGCCTCTTTCACCTAGGCGCGTCGCTCTCCATACATCCATTCCCAAATAATTTTATTTTCATAAATCAATAGTGTTTTCATGTACTAAATCGATCCTCCAAGGGATTAAAACAATCAAAATTTAACTGTATATAATGTAACATGCGATTAAATCACGTACTCCTCTTGAAATATACTGAATTTCACAAGATCAGATTTCGCTCACTTTTAGAATCTCTTAAATGATTAGCGTCTGAAACACACTGCGTAATCATGGCTACTAAATTATGAAAACGTTCATAAGCGAAAAATAAACACAACACGCGAATCATTTATAAGAAGAGCGCTTAAACCAGTCATTTTGCGAGCTACACTTGAAAGTTCCTACATTTTTAATGTACGCACCTTGAAAATATATGAATGGGTTAGAGCCTACAGCCTTTTAATTGCTGAATCACAAACTGGCTCTCTATTCCACTCAAATATCCACTCTAAAATAAAGACACACAAGGTAGAAAACTGTTTATTAATTTCTGCACTTATATCCTTTTGAATTTTGACAGTTCTCTGGAAGTTTGCCAGCGGCTAAAATCTGTGACCAAGCTACGTTTTAATCTAAATTATTCTAGGCCAAAATAATTCTGACCATAAAGTTTATGACGTGGGAACACTTGGTGAATTTTAATCGGACGATGTCCGAAAGCTGTGTCAACAAACTATGCGTAATTGTAACCTTTTTGAATAGTTCACAACGTAATATTCATAATTTTGTTCGAGTCATCTCCATTTTCGTGGTTTTTGGTTTCAATGACTGTATTGTTTTGTGTCTCGGAGTTCAGTGTTATGGGTTTAATGAAGGGCTAGATATTGTCAGCGGTTTTACCCAAACGATAGTGGAAAGTTATTTGCTATTCCAGGATATGGTCTACCCGCGTACCAAGTTTCTTTGAAATCCATTCAGTAAATTTTACGTGAAAAAGTAACAAACATAAATATACATCGAGTGTCCTACTGGTCAGAGGTTAGTGAGTCTGACTGCTATGCCGGTGGTCGATTCCCACCCAGGACAAATGTTTGTGTGATGAGCTCGATTATTTGTTCTGTGTTTCGGTGTAATTTATCTGTAACGACTTGAACAGGCAAACTTCGTACCACCAATTTTTTCCGTTAAAATCGCTTAAACCTTCCCTGAACTTTGAAGAATATTTTAAAACCAAAATTACCTACTTGCCCAGCGGTTTTCGAGTTTTAGCGAGACTAACGAACTGCTATTCATTTTTAAAGATACGATATAATACCTATTTAGAAATATGTAAGTACTAGCGGCTGCCCGCGACTTCGTACGCGTGGATCTCGTTTTACCCCTTAGGATTTTACGAAACTCCATCAGTTTCGTAAAATCCGTTCTTAGCATCTATCGAGCATACATTTTAAATTTCAACTCTCCTACTTCAAACACGTAGGACTTTCATACAAACTTCCAACCCCCCTTTTATCCCCTTAGCCCCCTAATTGATTTCTAAGGATAGGTACATTATTAGTTCACCACCACAACATCTAGAGAGTATACATTTTAAATTTCAAGTCTCTTACTTCAAAAACAGAGGACTTTCATACAAACTTTTAACCCCCTTTAGACTCTCTTAGGGGTTGAATTTAGCAAAATTCCGTCTTAGTGAGCACCTACGTTCTAAAAGGAACCCCCATGAGAACTCATTTGAACTTAACTTGAACGTAACTCAGAGCTTCTCAGATTTTGTTGTGGCGAAGGCGTTGCGAACGTTCGACACTCGACTCTCGTACGCGTACCTGTGAGTTTCTCTGACTTTGTTCAGCAAGTCGTTGTGAACGTTCACGTGAAGATTCTCCCATACGACGTATTTTTGCTGCCCGTGCTTGAGAATTATGTTTAGAAAGTTGAGACCTGACTCTCTTAGGCATTATCAAACATTTTAAAAAATGTTAATAGCGTGTAATATTCTAGCTCTGAAAAGAACTGTTGTTTAGCCCTGAAAAGAACTGTTGGTTACCCCTGAAAAAAATTGTTGATTAGCCCTGAAAAGAACTGTTGATTAACTCTGAGAAGAAATGATGATTAGCTCTGAGAAGAACTTTTACATAAGTTTATTTTTTAAGAACGAAATCTAAAAAAATCGCACGAACATTATTAGACTTCGCGCACGACCGCTGCGTAAGGAGCAGAACTTCGCCATAACTTCAAAACCAAGCCTCCAATTTTCGGCGGTAAGTCCCCTCTTTGAGGCGTGACTGGATAGATCTCACAGCGTCCTCACCTTCCGCATGACGCAGGTTCTCACCTAATATGGCAAGTTCGGGAGATTCCTGCACCGGATTCGTGCGGAAGAGATGCTCGGGTGTCGCCACTCGGGTGTCGGGTGGCCGTGTGAGCACACGGTGGAGATGTGCCCCGCTTGGGAAAAGCATCGCTGTGTCCTCGTGGGGGTGATCGGTGGCGGCGACCTCTTGCGCCGGCCCTTGGTTCAGGTCATGGTCCCCAGCGAAGAGGAATAGCAGGCGGTCATTCTGCGAAGCAGTAATGCTCGTAAAGGAGGAGGCCGACCGCATAAGGCAAAGGCAACAGCGCCCTCGCCGTATTCGTTGCCGCCACGCTCCCGCCGATATCCGGCCACCGTAAACACGGGCTCGCGGACGGCGAGCAATGGGTAGCTCACCGTCCGGCCGTCTGGTAACTGTCCAGACCGAATCCAAGTCGTCAACGGCTCGCGTTGTTCCCGCGCGCCTCAAGGAGTTGTCAGCAAACTGTAGGGGCCCTGCAGGGTCGAAGCCTCCTGGTCCAAGGGTAGATGTGAAAGCGTAACACCAGGGCCTGGGAATAAGGCAAGGAAATAATGGGGCAAGTTTTTTAGTCAGTAAGAGTCTGACACTGTTCCGCTCCGCCCAGAAGCGGGATTCGTCATTGGATGATTTTAACTCAACTTTTTTGTAAAAAAAATTTAAGTTGTCTTCAGAGGAAGAAAAATTAAAAAAGAGACTGCTCAAGATTTTGAGGGTTTTGTTGGAACTTGAATTTGTCAAAACGAAATGTACCATACAACTTTTATAAAGAAAGTCTGCCATCTATGAATTATATGAATAACTAACCACTTACCTACGAACGTGATATAATTTAAATTATGAATTTCTAAAAAGTGTTAACTTGTAACTTGATTTGATTTTTATGTATTTTCATAGATGGCGCTGCTTCAAAATTGTGTTTTACATTCTTTAAACTATGTTTTTCTCCAAGTTACTTAAATGACGTAGTTTTTATTGTGTAAAGCTAGATAATAGCATGGTTTTCTCAAAAAAAATATACCGACTTCTTTAAAAATATAAAAATAACTTTAATTCCGGAAGTCGGTGTTTAGGTAATAAGAGACAAATAATACCAAGAACCACCGACTTCAGAAATTAAAGTTATTTTTTTATTACACCCTTTTTAGCTGCGATACACTTATAACCAGAGTACCTATTTCTCATGACAATTTCAATAAACCCAAACCCTGGTAGGATACATAGTTTTATTATGAAGTTCCTGTATCTCCCTTTCACCTTCCGGCTCCATCATCAGATCAGTTCAATAGTACTTAAGTGCCAAAGTGAATCTCATGACAATTTTAATGAGCCCAAACACCGCTAGGATACATTGATTAATTACGGAGTTCCGGTGCCTATCTTCCGGCTCCATCATCATCATCATCATCAGGTCATTTTAATGATACCATTTTCAACCTAACTATTCACACCATAATTTATTTGTATTGTAATTTTATTGTGATGTCTGTATAAATATGAAGTTCCATTACCCATTTCTGGTCTTCTTCATCAGTTCCAATTTCACAAATGTTTCTTTTTGATTGTAAAAGCTGCATATCTAGATGAAAATACTAAAAAACCATATGTTTGCCTATGATATTTAAGGAGTTCCCTTAATTTATCATGGATCCCATCATCAGATCTTAACTTGGTGACAATGGGACTCCCTCAAAACTGTCTACATTCGAACAAAAAAAGAATTTTGAAAATCTGTCAATGATTGACGGAGTAATCGATGAACAAATATACACAAAAAAAAAAAAACATACAAACATCCGAACATAGTACCTCCTCCTTTTTGTGAAGTCGGTAAAAAACAACATTTAATTATGAGTCGTTAGCTTACACGCTGTCACAGAATGCGTAAGAAAAATAAAGATTCACTGCTCCTCCCCCGTAGGTGATAGCGTGATAATATGTAGCCCATTGCACGACCCGGCCTCTTCGTTATATTCATGCAAAATTTGAAGTAAATCCATGCAGTACTGTTTGAGTTCAGTTCGGACATACATACAGACAAACAGACTCACAGACAAAAATTCTAAAAACTATATTTTTGGCTTCGGTATCGATTGTAGATCACGCTTCAAGTATTCTTTTAAAAAAATATTCAGTGTACAGTTTTGACTTCTCTACGATTTTATTATATCCTAACTATCCTAACTAATATTATAAATGCGAAAGTAACTCTGTCTGTCTGTCTGTCTGTCTGTCTGTCTGCTACTCTTTCACGCCAAAACTACTGAACGGATTTGAATGAAATTTGGTATACAGATATTCTAGACCCCGAGATAAAACATAGGCTACTTTTTATCGCGAAAAAGGGGTTGTAAGGGGTTAAAAAGGGGGGGGGGGGAAGTTGTATGGGATTTCATAATTGAATGAAATTTGGTATACAGATATTCTAGACCCCGAGATAAAACATAGGCTACTTTTTATCGCGAAAAAGGGGTTGTAAGGGGTTAAAAGGGGGGGAGGGAGGGTGTATACCATTTCATTCAATTTTGAAATCCCATTTCAAAATTGAATGAAATGGTATACAGATATTCTAGACCCCGAGATAAAACATAGGCTACTTTTTATCGCGAAAAAGGGGTTCTAAGGGGTTAAAGGGGGGGGGGGGGAAAGTTGTATGGGATTTCATAATTTTTAAAGATAAAACCATGAAACTTTATATTTGAGCACTTGATAAAAAATAATAAAACATTTGTTCTAGCGTTTTTGAAATTTCGACCTGTGAGGGGATGAAATAGGGGTTGAAAGTTTGTATGAAGTTCGTCATTCTTGAAGATACCTTACATTTTATATTTAGGCATTTAGGCACTAAATAATAAACAAAAAATCGTTTGTTCTAGCATTTTAAAATTTACACCAGCGTGGGGGTGAAATAGGGGTTGCATGTGGGTGTTCGTCATTTTTGGAGATAAACCATGTAACTTGGTACATAGGTCTCTTAGGATGTGCAAAGTTTTTATATAAGTAGGTACCAAAGGAATTCCAGAAATTGTAACTTTTGTTTTGTATCAATAAAAAAATCGACTTTTGAAGTTACGAATACTTATTCATCGCCGCCGCCTGCCGTCGGTCATCGGTCATCGTCGCGCACATTCGCCGAAGTGGGGCGAGCGCGGGGGGCGGCCGTGTGGTGGGGTAGCGCACGGCACGAATCTAACTATGCCTACCCGAACGGGCAAACACGTGAGGGCAGACGTCGTTGCCGGACGCATGCGATTACAGAAATTTGCGCTACAGAGAAATTCATTTTGCAATAGAGTAAAAATATTTGATTGCTTCGCATAATTTTTTTAGTTCCTATTTTTTATTAGTAAGGTCCTAAAAATTAATTTTGTTCATAAGTACTTAATATTTCGGGATATTTTAGTTCATAGTTCATTTTAATTCTTAGTAGGTAAGATTGTTTTCGTTACGTTAAAAAAATACGATTAATTTATTTTTTTTATTTAATTTATTTTTCGCATGGGCAACTCTACGTGGCCCGCTCACGTGTATCAAATCCCAAAAATCTCCACATTTTATCTAACAACAATAAAACAGCAAACGTTGTGTATAAAAATGTTTTATATTAGGTTTTTTAAAAATATTTTTGTACACAACGTGACGCTGGCCCCAGTAAGTGTCTCTTGGACATTTATAAGAGAACAATAAATTTTTATTTTTTAATATACCTACTAATGATTCAAAAATACACCCAAAGATACTATTCCACGCGGACGAAGTCGCGGGTAACAGCTAGTGTATAGATATTTATCAGTTGTCTAGTACTCATAACACAAGCTCGGCTTAGCTTGGGACTAGATGGTGTTGTGTGTTTTATGTGTAATAAATATAGGTATACAATCGCGTTCATAATAATTATTAGAATGGTTATTATTAAAATTGTTGTAGACAATAACAACCCTCCTCTTCAACATAATTCTATTTAATCATTTGTATTCTGAACATAATTATATAAATGTTTTTACAATCTTTCAAAGGTTGATCGAAATCAAATACGTTTCGATTAACCTTTTGGGATTAAAATAACATCAAAATTTTCCAATCTTTTTCAAGATTATTTTCGTTCTGAACAAAATATAAAAACAAGTCATCGGTTAGCAGACACGTCTGCTATTGTTTGTTGTAGAAAATAATAAATGAGTTGTAGAAAATAATATAGCAAACGCGATCGTATTTCACATAAACCTGTTTAAGGATTTTTTAAAATTCTAGATAAGCTCGCGCAAGAGAACTAAGGTTGCCGACATAGCGAAAAGAATCGCCGAACTTAAGTGGCAATAGGCAGGACACATTGCACGCAGAATGGATGGCCGCTGGGGCCGAAAGGTTCTGGAGCGGCGGCCACGTACCGGAAGACGCAGCGTTGGAAGGCCATCCACAAGGTGGACCGATGACCTGGTCAGGGTTGCTAGAAGCCGATGGATGCAAGACGCACAGGATCGGTCTATGTGGCGGCGCTTGGGGGAGGCATATGTCCAGCAGTGGACGTCTTTCGGCTGAAATGATGATAAGCTTGCGTTTGCCCACAATCTCACCTGATGGTACGCAATGATGTGGCCGACGATGGAGCACGCTTGCCTAGAATTAGTAACCTATACGCATAATGAATGTGTTCCCAAAATGCTTTGTACGTTTGAGTGGGATCTCCAACATGTACCGGTGGCACAACGCTGTAAGTCTGGTCGTCTGGAAGGGATGACACGGAATCAAATTTAAGAGTTTTTAAGTGAAGACTGAATAAGGAGATTCTCACCAGACATTATATTCAACTCTAGAAAATTGCCACCTTTGTTTCAAGCCGGAAAACATCGATGATGACTTTTCCTTGTCTAAAGTGGGATGAGAGGCCATGTAGAGTTATCTATGGTGCTATGTAACCTACGTCCGAACTACATCCATGCTATGGTCAGAAGCAAGGAGGAGTAGCAGGCGCTAGCCTCCTTCTGCGAAGCAGTAATGTTAGCAAAAGAGGTGGCTGCACACGTGCACACGTAAGGCAAGAAAATTTTTATTAGGAAAATATATTATCAAAAACAACATCAGAGGACAAAAAACTTTCCTTTAACCTTCCGAATACCGTAATTAGAGACATAATAGAAAAGCAATAGGTGTTCGCTCGGGGCTCAAGAATTTAATCATAATATTTAGTCTACTGATTTTTATATTAATGTGAGAAAATAATTTCTTAGACATAAATCCTGTACTAATACGCGAATAAGCCGTTCTATTATCCTCAATCCCTACAATACCTTCTAATAAGTCGATGTTATTTAGGTAGATAAGAATACGATATGATGGCAACAAGTTCTTGGGGTATTTTTTCGATAGAAATATACAAGACATAATAAAACCTAGACAGACAGTACAAATGTGTTGAGACACTGAAACAATGTGTAGTTGATTCATTTAAAGTTGTATTAGTTCATTAAGCCTCAAGAGGACAACGGTTTTCAAAGTCAAAGTCAAAAAAATTTATTTCACATGGGCCTACATGGGCACTTATAAAACGTCAGATGGTAGTGCACGGTTCCAAATTGGTAAGTTTCCTATGGAGAAGAACCGGCAAGAAACTCCATGGTTACTCTTTTAAAAAAATTGTTATCTTTACAATATTTCCATAGCAATTATGTAAGGACAGTGCAGACCAGTCAATATTGAACTCCTACCGTTAAAATGGTAGGAAGTAATCTAAAATTTGCGTCTACAATGTTCTCACATTCACATTATTGAAAGAGGCTATACCGGTATCCGCATACCTATTGTCTTTTAATTGTGTCTGTAATTACGGTAGTCGAAAGGTCAAAATTGTATTAATGAGGAGTTTTCACTTTCCGCAGATGACTTGCAACTAACACCCGTATTCACAAACAATACTCAAACGACCCTTGACTAAGCAAACGCACAGCGTTGAAATAGAGCTCTGTGATTGGTTCGTTTGTGTTGCGTAGTTCACAAACCCTGCCCTGTGCGCTCGCGAGCACTGTGAGACCACACAGTAACGTTTGTGAATACGGGTGTGAGTCATGCAAAATAGAAACAGGCCAAGAGCGTGTCACGCTCAGTGTAGGGTTCTACAACTCGTTAGTCGGAGAATTTAGCAATCAGTTACTAAAACACTAATTTATTTGTAGAAATATGACATAATATATTTCACAAGCTTTTAATTAGTTTTTAGTCAAATATTGTTCATCAGATCCATATATTTCCCATCCGGTTAAAATTTGGGTGTCTTCAAGGCTACAGTGAATAATGATTGCATCACTGCTTACCATCAGGTGGAATCGCATTCAAGCATTAGTTTATAGCAAATAAAAAAATCACGGTTTGTTACTATATCTTCTAAGACACTCTCCTCCAACCGATTACATTGAACCTACAAAAAGCTACCTTCTAGCAAACTGTGTCAATTACAAGAAAATAAATAATCACTTAACGGCTGGAAGGACCAAAAAAGGATACTTTTGTTTACCTTCTACTAAAAGCTTCGCCTACCTATTTACAGGGTCTCATGAAAGGAGTCTCGGACTACACAGGCTAGTCCTTTTGACGTCATCATCCATCATACGGAGGACAAATGGCTCGAGTATCGGATTCCAGGGTTTTAGGAAGTTATTTTCATAAATTGGGGGGATGAGAAAGGATTGTTGTTAGACTAGAGTCTGCTAGAGGTTTTGCTTGGGTAATTGGTAAAAAGTCTGACATTGTTTCCCGCTCAGCCCAAATTTTTGTCCACCATAAAAAAGCCTTTTACAATATAAAAAAGCTTCAAACGATTATAAACTTAGTTACGTTTATATGAATTCCATTAACTTTGTATGCAGATTGCACTCAGAAATATTGTAACATTGTAATCATCTTTATATGGGTCTTAAAGTGCACATTCTTTTAACTTTATAGTTCTAATTATGTGACAAAAGGAGCGTAAACGTAACGGAAGATTCTGAGAAAAATTTAATTGTCTTATATACAAAGTGGGGGAATGATACTGGTACAATTTATTTTCTGTTATGGACATTTCCGAAGATTTTATGAACATAACTACAATAACATAAACAATGCTCCTCAATACCTTCGTGATCGCTTTGAGCACCTCGTTCCGAAGGGTAAACTTTGTCGCACTACCAAGTCTCTTCTCCTTCGTATTCCGCGTCACACTTCCAGCCGTTATGGCGGCTCCTTCTCCGTAACTGCAGTTCGTCTTTGGAACTCTCTTCCACATTCCCTTCGCGACAGCCCTTCTCTGGATATTTTTAAGAGGAAAATTAAAGAGCACTTCCTTTCTCAATTGACATAATATTAGTATGTATTAGTATGTAAATTATATCTACGTATTTATGTATGTATGTATATATTAGACGTATTTATGTAGGTTTATTTGGGGGAGGCCTATGTCCAGCAGTGGACGTCTTTCGGCTGAAATGATGATGATGATGTAGGTTTATATTGTACACTGGTTTCTACCCTCTTATGTAATCTCTCTCTGTTACTCAAAGGTTTGCTGGGAGAAAACTCATTGTTGAGTTAAGCTCGCCTTTGTAAGTGTATCTATATTAAGTTGTTGTGTACAATAAAGAATAACTAGAACTGAAAGTTGAACTATAAGGACGGTCGATCTTGAATGCACAGTAACCAATTTTCGGTTCTTAATGGTTAATGGAGAGCAATGGTGGCCGAGTGGTAAAGGCCCCGACTTACGAGGTGTAGGTCGTGGGTTCAAACCCAACCAGACGCATTACTTTATGTAACTTATTTCATCACCACTGCTCTCAAAACGGTGAAGGAAGACATCGTGAGGAAACTGGTATGTTCTAGAATCAATAATTCGAAGACATGTGACATCCACCAATTTGCACTGGACCCGCGTGGCGAATTATGGCTCATTCTCTCTACTAGAGAGGAGGCCTGTGTCCCAGCAGTAGGAACAATAAAAAGGCTGATGATGATGATGATGAATGGTTCAACTTATTTGACACATATTACAAATACGTCTAGTAGTCCCATGATGGAATGGATTATGCACAATAACTCATTCCATCATCAATTTCTGCTCATTTTTTGGAGTCTATTTTCTGTAATAATTATTATTGGTGTCTGTAAGCACGGAATATGCAAATAATTTATAGATAGCCGTACGTAAAATGCGTGCATTTTTCAGTAAATTTTAGTTTCATGCAAATTATAGAGACATGTGTATTCAAAAGAATTATGTATTCGTCATAATTTAGCATAGAGATGACGGATTTAAACTAAGTACTATTGTGGTTTTGTATGCTGAAGTTTATGGGATTAAAATTGTATTTCTATGCTGATTTGAAGGTGAATGTTTGGAAAAATATGTAGGTATGTATTGGGTATTCTTTGAAAGAAATTTAGAATTATATTTAAGCTAGCGACCCGCCCCAGCTTCTCATGGGTGCAATGTTGATATTATGCGTACAAACCATCCTCTTGAATCACTCTATCTTTTTTTTTCACTCTATCTAATAAATAAAACCGCATCGAAATCCGTTGCTTAGTTTTATAGATCTAAGCATACATAGGGACAGGGCGACGTTGTTTTATACTACGTAATGATGAAATGACGGGTTTTGTATACCTGATGTAATAAAAAGAACCATCTTAAATAAAAAAAAATCTTTCTTTATTTATTGATATTTTTTTTATCACACTAGCTTTTGCCAGCGGCTTCGCCCGCGTACATAAAATATAGCCTATGTCACTCAGGAGTAAAGTAGCTTTCTATTGTTGCTAAAATTTTTTCAATCGGACTAGTAGTTCCAGATATTACCTCCTACAAACAAAAAAAAACAAACTTTATCTCTTTATTATATTAGTGTAGATTTTTGAGCCGAATAGGGTACAAACTTGCTTCTTACCCAGCCGGTGGTAAAGCGTTTTGGTCCCTGGCAAAGTCGGTTGAATAGAAATTCTGCCATTGTTGAGGCCCGATGGGTCGCTGGCTTGGCTTGTTGAAAGTTCTTTAGAAAGAAGAAAGAAAGAAAAACAGTTTATTTACGCGTAATGAACGCAAAACTTAAAAATAGATTACAACATAACCAAGTGACATAAGGAAGATATTCGCCACTTCCGCGCAAATCGGCCGAACGCTCAGCATAAGGCTGTGGCTTCACGCACATTGCGATGGGCCACAGCGCTGGTTTTCAGCGTGGGCCTTTAAATGACAAACACGACCAAAAGCGTATATGGTATGATTTCAACCTATCCGTAACTGTCGATAGTTCTTGAAATGCCTACACCAACGGCGTGACTTGTTTTTAAGCTATTGCATAGCTTCTATCGCAGGCCTTGAGCGCGGGGACTAAATCCAGAAATTCCGTAACGAAAAAACCTCACGCTCCCCACTCCGACGGGCACGGAGGTGTGGCTTGAAGGCCGTGCATCGTCTAACGTCGTGTCAGTTCGGCAGTCTTCGACATGGCGCTGTGTTTCGCAGTGGCGTAGCGTGCAATCTCGGCGCCCGGGGCGTGAGACCCATTTTGCCGCCCCCATTCTATACCGTGAAATTTAAATGGTTGTTTTCCCGCGGCAGAATGACTTGCCATAAGGAGTACTTTCGAAACATACAGTAAAAATAAAAAAATGAAAAGTTTTTTTTTATAAATAATTATTAAAAATATTCATCAACTCACAAAAGCGAAAACAATAGTAACATTAGACCTAATTTTTAGGTACTACTAGAGTCGCATGAGCAGCACGTCGTCAAAGGAAACCGATTCATTAAATATTTTTACAAAAATAAGCTCTCGCACATTGTGATACGTCATAATTAGCTTGCACTCTACAGGTCCATTTTTTATTTTTAATATTTTATTTTCTTATCAAACGTTTGTATTACCAAGACACAACCATTTCGCTCAGGGAAAACAACCATTAAAATTTCACGGTGTATAACTGGTGCTTAATTCAAATTAAATTTCACAGGCAATGAGGTTTCTTTTATTGAACTAATACAATTATTGGGAGAAAGAATAAAAAAGCTATTGTTTCGGAATTGACACAACAATTTTTTTGACGTGACAACGTCTTAAATTAGGTTGCGGCTGGGAGTCACTTATGAAAAAGTGTAACGCTCGGTAACGTTACGATGAGTCACCGAACGAGAGAGAGGCCCGCCGAATGCCTTGCGTCTCTCTCCCACTCAACTATGATCGGTCTGCCGCGCGCGCAGCACTAGAGAATTAGGACGTTGTCACGTAAAATCTTCGCCCGTAAAACCGACTTTACAGGCAACCATTTTTTTTTTTCTTGAAGAAAGTTGTTCAGTATCATGAGTAGAAACCACTGTTAAAATTTCGTTCACAACTTCAAAATCACCCTGTATAACTGTTAGTATTCCATTTTGACCCCCTTCTACTAAAGTAGAGGGCGCGGTACTGGTTGCACACGGGCGCCACAAGTGCTACAGACGCCTCTGTTTCAATTTTATAGTTATTGTTGTTTTTTGACCTGTTCTGACACATGAAATGAAGATCTCTACCCGCTTTACCGGCGACATTTTGCCGCTCCCAAGGGCTGCCGCCCGGGGCGAGCCGCCCCCTCCGCCCCACCCACGCTACGCCACTGGTGTGTCGTGCGATTAGACGTATTGTACGACTTTACGATGACATATTGACAGCTGACAAGTAAACATTAAATGTTATTGTGCTCGTAATTAAATAATTATTTAAAATAGAAAAAGCAGTATTCAAACAGTGTATAATTCATAAAAGTGATGATAGACTCATAAACAAACAGTAACAGTGTTATCATAGTTTAAAAATACCGGATTATCATATAAACATTGATTCTCAAATATATAAACATTGACTAAAAACTCAATAAACTCAGTGCTTTAAGTGTAAATATACAAATTTTAAGACAATAGCCTACAAAATAATCATAATTATAATGGAGTGTGGTGATAAAACACGTCCAGGATAAGTGATAAAGAAAATTCGCTGTTCGTTGTTTTTATTTGAATTCAAACAAGTCGATAAAGCAGTATAGTGAAATAGCGACATCTGTCAGGGAGTAGCGGAACTTGGTTGACACTTGATTTACGTCTGTCATTCATTCTTTCCACCGACTTGAAACATAGCATTTTGGCACATCAAAAGAAATTCGTGCACAGGTGTGTTGCCATTATACTAAACTATATTTTCCCCGATATTAATTATTGCCACTTATAAAAAAGACATCTAAATTAGGGGAAAAACGCACAAAAAAACAATGTCTGCTAAAATGAATACGAGAAATGTCCGCAAGATGCCTGAAAAAGTGACTTGCTGCTCCGAAATCGGACAAATACATAATCAGCTTTTTGTGAGAAAGTATATAGGTGTATAAGTATTTATCTACAACAGTGAACGGCTGTACTTGTAAAGTTTGTGTATAAAGTGTTTTGAATATGAATGAACAAAGTGCATTTATTATTAATGAAGAATAATTATAATTGCATAAGTTGATAAAGAATGCTATTCAAAAGCTTTACCGCGGCAGTCCCCGAGTGCCACACGTATTTTTTTTTAAGGTAGTTTTCAGAAGTAGGGTTACACAAACATGCTTATGTTTGTGTGTCTGCTTAGACCTCGGCAAGAGTCGCTTAACTTTGAAGATCTAATTGAGTAGCCATTATTATTCTAGCCAAAGCTAGAAGTTTTACTATGAGGTCTACCGAGAATCCCTTCTTAATCCCCTCTTAAAGTCGTAGGATGATTTGTGCTGTGAAGTCGGCTACGCAGGAATTCTCGAGAAAATATAATATTAAACAAACGTATCTATCAAGACTTTTATCAGCTTATCAGCCAGTCAAAGTATCCAACTTCTCAGGAATTTCCGAGAAATTTAGAGTCATGATTAGCAGCTTACAAAGTTTCGGTCTACTGGTTCATAATATTTTACCTCTCCATACATTATTTATCAAATTCTAAGAATCTTAACCATTCAATTCCCAGCGTCTTCTGGAGTCTTTTATAAAAGAACTTCTTATTTAATTTCCTACAAATAAAACGTATAATATTTATATAATCTACGCCAGGGGGGTGACCAACCAGTCGACCACGATCGACCTGTCGATCTCTGCTGTTAATCTAGTTGCCTAATCTACGCCTTGGAACCTGCAAATTAGTTTCAATTTTGACATTTTCAAAAGTGCCTTTAAATGGTCTATTTGAAATAATTGAGTTTGAGTTTGAGTTCGATCTTGGCAAGTATATTCCCGTTTAGGCCTAAAGAACTAATTCGCTGTCGTAAATAGCTAGTTTTATCCACATCATTCTATCATCAGCCCAGCCATATTGGCAATCTGCAAACGCTGATAAACAACCAATAAAATGTATAGGAATCACTTTATTAAAAAAAAATAGCAGTCAAGTTTACATTATTCAAAATGGCAGAATAAATGTAATCGTTTCTACGATATGATTATGATATTTAATGATTATTAAGCTGAGGTGTTTCGACACAAAGATTTCTCAACTTGGCTAGGGGGGCAGATCGCTTCATAAATTCTTGTTTGTCGAAAAGATATCGCACTTATTATCAATAATAAGTGCGATATCTTGCTCAATTGCTCAATTTTGTAAGCTTTTTTATTTATCTTTTGAAAAGTTCATTTTATGGTTATTTTTTAAAAAGCCTTGGTACGAAAGAAGGTTAGCAATCAAATGGATGTCCAGGAAATCAGATATAACTATGCAGAGCTGCATTTTGTGATTATTTTAATGACGGTAAGTTTTAAATATGCATAGCAAAAAAATATTGAATATAAACTCAATAAAATCAAGTACACAAATTACGCGTGCCTCAAGGAGTTGTCAGCAAACCGTAGGGACCCTGCAGAAGGGTCGAAGCCAACTGGAGCCAAAGGTTTGCTTCTGAAAGCAAGGCTCTGGCCCTGGTATACATGGCAACGTAGGAATGGGGTAGTTTGTTTAGTCAGTAAGAGTCTGACACAGTTTCCCGCTACGCCCAAGAGCGGGATTCGTCATCGGATGATTTTTAACTACCATAAAAAAGTACATAAAAAAAGATGATGTCGATAAAGTACTGAATAAATATAAAAAGTCCATCTGAAATATTAATGAATGAGTAAAAAAAGTATACCCATTTCTCTACTACCTTTTTGCTGATTTGAGTAGTTTATTTGTCGCAATACTCTGTGACAAAAAAATCGCAGGCCTTAACTCTCAAGGTTTTATGACAACGGTAAATAGACAGCTTTGAAGAGAAAGTAATTAATTGTTCGCATTAAAAAGGTTGCAAAGTCGAGGTTGAATATTTCACAGACGAATCCATATTTTGACACGGGTTTGTGTAAAAACACACCTTTCGTAATGAGGCCTATTATGAAGTTTGTTGACCCATTTATATGAATATAAATATAAATGGGTCAGAATTATTTATACACCGTTAAATATTAGTCGTTTTAATCCCGAAGAGGGTCGATCCAGTACATGAAACACTATCGATTTGTGTAGATAAAATAAGAAAATAACGTACTTTTTTTCTTAATCTCTTATTGATATACGCATTTCCGAAATTAATTTCTTTAAGTAAACGAGTCATTGACCTTGTAGGTAGTTGGCGGTCGTTGCGTACTAACTACCTACAGGTCATTGAACTCGCTCAGCTGACGTTTACTTAAAGAAATCAATTTAGAACATGCGTAAATTAATTCGAGTTTAAAAAAAAGTACTTTGTTTTTTTATTCTAATTTTACTAATCGATAGTGTTTCATGTACTGAATCGATCCTCCAAGGGATTAAAACGATCAAGATTTAACGGTGTATAAAGAACTTAAGTTACAACCTAGCAGGTTTTAAATCAAGAGTGTTATATTTATACCAATAACAATCTTATCAAAATAATAGTTTACGATTTTTTAGTTGAATAATTAAATAATAGTAATCAAAGTAGTGTGACAAACACATTAATTTAAATATATAAAGATTTAAAAAACATTTATTTATTCTTCGTAAGAATTAAAATATCACATCAAAAATAAATCGCCTAAATATAAGTTTTTTATAGGTCGGCTTGATGAAATAAAAACCAAGTTTTCCATACCCCGTTCACAGCTGATGGTACATACGTTGGTACTACTTGATGACCTTAAAAAATTCTTAATTGTCGTTTTTTTTACACATTTTTACGAAACTTATTTGGCCGTAAAATTTGGTTTTTGTATTTATTTTTTCCTAGAAAAAAAAAAGTATTGTAAAAGTATTTTTTTACTTATTTTTTTGTTTATTTATTTGTTTTGAAAGGGGGTCAATGCTCAAATCTATGGTTGTATATACTATGGTTTTTTTTTATGGTAGGTAAAAATCATCCAATGACGAGTCCCGCTCTTGGGCGGAGCGGAAAACAAGTGTCAGACTCTTACTGACTAAACAACCTACCCCGTTCCTACATCGCCATACATACCAGGGCCAGAGCCTTCCTTTTCAGACACAAACCCGTGGTCCTGATTGGCTTCGACCCTTCTGCAGGGTCCCTACGGTTGTTGACAACTCCTTGAGGTGCGCAGGAACAGTGCGCGCCGTCGACGACTGGGCTTGGTCCGGACGATTACCAGACGACCGGACGGCGAGCTGCCCAATGCTCACCGTCCGCAAGCCCGTGCCTTCGGTGGCCGGAAGTCAGGATCGGAATCCCGGCGGCGTCTGGGGCGCAAACGCCGTTGCCTTATGCGGTCAGCCTCCTCCTTTGCTAGCATTACTGCTTCGCAGAAGGAGGCGACCGCCTGCCACTCATCCGTATACAAGGTGTCATTGACATGTTAACGCAAACGAATACCATGGATCCAGTACATGATTCTGGACCCCCCAGTGGTGGAATTTTTCGTCGGTTTTTTTTCAAATTTAAAAAAAAAAGTTTTGTTTTTTTATTTTTAACCTGTATAAAATCGTTATTCTGATCAATCTCAATGATATTTTTAGAAAAAAAAAGAAAAAGAAAATTTTTACAAAAAAAAATATTAATAAAAAAATCATCGAGGCAAATAAAGTCGTTATTCTAATCAAAGCCGATGACATTTTTAATTTGAAATGTAATGCACTCATTTTTTTCGCAAAAAATGTTAAATTGACGTTTTTATATAGTTTAATTAAAAAAACGTTAAAAATTCATAAAAAAAAAAATAAGAAAAAACCGACAAAAAATTCCATCACTGGGGGTCTAGAATCATATACTGGATCTATGGTATTCGTTTGCGTTAACATGTCAATGACACCCTGTATACTATGGTTATCATAATAATTATGTGCCATGGTGGGCTTGTTATAGCTACAATCACATGTTTACGTCATCATCATCATCATCAGCCTTTTTAATGTTCCCACTGCTGGCACACAGGCCTCCTCTCTCTCTCTAGGAGAGGGAATGTTTACGTGTAGGTCATTAATTACGAGTCACTCAACATAATATCTTTACTTACAAACTCTCACAGCGTAACATCATCATCATCATCATCATCAGCCTTTTTATGTTCCCACTGCAGGGACACAGGCCTCCTCCTCCTCCTCCACAGCGTAACAACAGATTATATTTTATTATCTAGGGCTCATAGGCTTATTTGTAGTACTCATCAAGAGCAAAATTATTGTTTAAAAAATAAATTTAAAAACTACAAAAACAAACAAGTTCCTTAGAACTCTTCTATTCATTGTCTACTTACTTACTTAAGTAGAACTCTTTTATCTCTATAAAGTAGCTACTCTTTGGCTACAAACTCTATTAGGTTAAAACTTAATCCTTTATCTCAAAAGAACTCGCCGAGCAACTGCCGTTTTTTTTCCTCAGGACTTTTATTAAAGTTTCTTGAGTGTGTTTAAAAAATAACGTCACCTCTCCCGTTTCTCCTTTATGTTTAAAAGTAATGTTGAATGAAATTATGTTTATTGTTGTATTTTTGAGATTTTAACGTATTATAAGTACTTTTGTTGGGCAAATATGAATACAGAATATAATTTCTACATGAATATAATCTGTTATTTATTTATTGACCACACCTACCACAGTGTTGTCTTTTTTAACCCAAAGGTTGACTGGTAGAGAATGCCTTGTAGCATCAAGTCCGCCAATGTAATGTACTATTACTGTACATGAAATTTAAATAAATAAATAAATACAGTTAGAAAACATTTTTATAACAAATTAATGGTTTTAGCTCTACCTTGACTTTTGCTTTGTTTTCTCATATTTTTTCAACAATTTTAAGGATTTAAATATAAATATCTGCAATAGAATAATATTATTTAGATATTCTTTAAATATGTACCTATTTACTTCTGTATCTTTTATATCATTGTTGAAACAAAACAAATCTTCGTAAACGTTAGCAAGTCATTCTAACATTTCATATCTACCAGTAAAAAGCCACACAGGGAAACCTTGCCAAAATTCGCTACCACCATTTGCTTGACACGCACAACTCCGCCACAGCAACATATACAAAACAAAATTGTTGATAGCTGAAACGATGCGTAAGTTCGGAGTCGAGGCATGTTGGTTGCAAAGTTGGGAAATTTGACGGGAATGCCTCTGGAATACTAAGTTATGGTGGAAAACTGTGTGGTCTTTTTGCGAAGACTACACTGTTAACTTGTGGGTATGCTTGTTTCATTTTACACTAGACGTACGTTGATGGGTCATTCATACGTAGCAAGCATTTTAGAAACACATTTATTGTTCCTACAGCTAAGGAGTGGAATTCCTTACCGGAGTCTGTGTTTTCTGATAGCTACAACTAAGGAGTCTTCAACTCAAGAGTGATTTCTAGGTAAGCGTGCTCGATTCGCTATCAGGTGACATAGTGGTCAAACGCGAGCTTATATATAATAAAAAAAGCTTATTGACCCAAAACTAAAGCGCGAGTGAGCACCTATACACACCCACTGATATTGATGTGGATGAACTTTTTGATGCCCAATAAATTATTCGTTTATAAATGTACCTTATTATAAGAATAATAATTACATTACTTTGTGTAATTTAAATATTTCATAACCATTGCTCTTAAAACGGTGAAGGAAAACATCGTAAGGTGTCCTAGAACCAAAGTTTTGAAGATATGTGACATCTACCAACCTGCACTGGGCCCGTGTAGCGGATTACGGCCCATTCAGTCTCCTAGAGAAGAGGCAGTGGGAATATTAAAAGATTGATAATACTAGTGTATGTATTTGTTTACTCTCAAAACATAACGTCATCACTACTTACCCAATAACACACAACCTCGAGGTCAATTGCAAGGTATTTAGCTTTTATTACATTAATGAAATCTCACATTACTTTCAGAAGTTTCTATCTACGATCTTAGATAAACAGCATTCGTGTAGAGTTCTCCAACTCATATTAAGATAAAATTGTCTTCCACTCGTACAATAGGGATACAGAGTAGATAGGACTAGAAGGCTAACAGTATCATTTTTTTTTTAAGTGGGAAATTGTCCTGTATTTTTTCTCGATCTAAGGTGGAGCGCAAGTAGGAATCAGACTTTTTTATAGCCTATTGTGTGTCCCACTGCTAGGCAAAGGCATTCTCTTTCTTCTTTCAAACTTCCCTACAATCTCTGGCCAAGTTGCCCTGCGAATATGATCAGATGGTCACATTACCTTTGACGTAGTTTTTTTTTGGTGGGAAAAATCACCTAATAACGAATTCTGATCTTGGGCTTGGCGGGAAACAGTGTCAAACTCTTCGACCCCATTCCTTCTTAGCCTTCGTACCGGGGTCAGACCTTCTTATCAGAAACCGGACCGGGGCCCCAGTAGACTTCGGCCATGCAGTTGGACCTCTACATTTGCTGACAACTCCTTGAGGCGCGCGGGCGAGTCGAGCGCGCCGTCGACGACCTGGCTTGGTCTGGACTTTTACCAGACAACCGGACGGCGAGCTACCCAATGAAAAAAGTCTGTGTGAGCTTCCCCACTCATTGTGCGGAGCTGACCTTCTTTTCCCCGTCTATTCCTCTATAGGTATGTAAGGAAATTTGTTTATATACGGTATTTTATGGAAGAGGTTTGTACTCGTATCTGCATGTTGTTGTTGCACGTTGAACTCGTTTGCTGAAAAGGAAATGTATTTGGATGCAGGAATATTTTTCGTGAATTTTCTCTTGGGACGTTTGTCAGGGATTTTTGTCAAGGCTTTGGACGGTATCCTACTGTGCAATGTATTATGGGAAAATGCGGACCAAAGTTATATGCACCGCAAGGACACGAGGAGGTGGCTTTATAGCCCTGTCGCCAATATCCCGACCCCGATTTCCAGCCACAGAAAGCGTGGGCTGGCGAACGGCGAACAATGTGTAACTCGTCATACGATCATCCAGAAAAGACCAATCTCGAATGGAAGACGTATTTAATTCCATGTGCGTTCCAAAGAGATGTCAGCAAAATTAACGTAGCCAAATAAAAACGAATTCCTGGCAAGGCAGTATTTTTTTATAGGCTCGCGTTTGACCGCTATCTCACCTTATGGTAAGCGATGATGTGACCGACGATGAAGCTCGTTTGCCTAGAAGTAACCTTTTCAATCTTGACTTAAAGACCCCTTAGATATTATTCGAAGGAGTTACCTGTAAAACTGTAGGGATAATGAGTGTTTAAGTCAGCAAAAATCTGATATATCCTCTCACGCCAGTCCGAAGTTATTTCTTGATTTTCCACATAAATTTCCGCAGGTACAATTATGCCATTGCTACGTCTATACGAGTATACGTGAAGGAAGTTACAGAGAAAGCTTCCAATACTCTCAGTGACATCAAAATGGCGCTATTTGGTGCTTGGATTGCGGTGTTTTACCAGTGTTCCTCGTTTGATTCTCAACTTAGCTTTGTGGCTTACTGTGGTCAGTTGGTCACAGGGATATTAAATGCTGGCCATGTATTTTAGATAAATAGATTAATTACTCATTTATTTGTGGTAACACATACTATACACGCCTAAATTTTGATCTTTTCGATCAATATCTGTGTAGTTAACTACCTACAGGTCATTGACTCGTTCAGCTGATGTTTTTTTGTAAACTAGTAAATTTTTTTCGAAAATGTGTAAATTTGAGTGTAACAAAAAATACTTGTTAACTCGAATTAATTTACGCATTCACCACATTAAAATGATGATGTTACATGATTTACAACATTAAAAATAAGTTTTCAATGAAAATATTTTTTTCATAACAAGCTTTTATAGCGGTGGTCTATACTTATATAAATAAAACTCGTCAAGACGATTCACACGAGCCCAAACTCGACGTGGTTGTGCCGTTTAATTACAGAGTTCCTATGGCTACCTCGCGATTCCATCATCAGATCAGCTCCATGTCATCATAATATTGCATTGTCATCCGAACTAAACGTGTATACCAAATTTCAGCTCAATCGGAAACCGGGAAGTGGATCAAATTTAAGTTGCAAGATTTGATTACAGAACGACAGACAACGGGACAGGTGAAACTAAATAAAAGCTTGTAAAAAACAGGGAAGTGATTTACGTAATAATAATAATCATCATCATCATTTTAAGTCTAACCCTGAACCTAAGCTTCTCAAGTCTTCCAAATATAACCAGGTCCTGTCCTTTTGTATCTAACAGACTCCCTCAATCTTCACCAGGTCATCGCTCCTCTATGTAGGAGGCTTTCTAGCCCTACGACTCAGGTATGAGGTCACCACCCCACCTCTTATAATCCGACAAGTAAAGGTAATTAATTTCCAAACAAAATTAAAACTCATTAATAGTTCAACTACCTTAACAGGAGGGTAAACTCAGTCTATTACCATCATAGAATAAAGAAATGTCACAGACAGTGGCAGTTACTTGAAATCTATCTCAATCTTTCTCTCTCAGCGTATCAATAGCAAAACTTGTTTTTTTTTTTTTGTACGGTGGCGTTTACTGGATCGAAAAACAGGCGGCTTTTCTATTTAAATTCATTAAACCCCAAGCGAGCGCCGGCGCTCAAAAACCTATTGTTCTTTAATTGTGTCTGTAATTAAGGTAGTCAATAGATTCATCCAATACTGGATGGTATATATTATTGTCATGTTTAGAGATTGATACAGTGCTGATATAGCACTGAGTCCAGTGAAGCTAACGCCAGCTACTGTATAAGTGTAAATCGGCCTTTGAAGTTTCCTTGCCTAGACCAATACTTCGTTACGGTAATGCCATCCACTGATGTACGTTATATGATATATATAATACGTGACGCAAGGTGAACACCGCACAAACACGGAAGATCGGAACTTCAGTGAATGCTCATCTGTGGCTACTGGAGATGTTATTGTCATTGTTTAAAAACAAAACCAATTTTTCAGTGTGTGTCATCATGTATGCTTATATAAATTGACGAGGTCAGCGAATTCTGAAAGATAACGTTCATTTTTATGAAATTAAATACGTACTTAGTACCTCATTGTAACTACCGGTATCGATCAATACTTAGAATTGTACTAAATCTTATAGCGGGGCAATAAATTGGCAATGCTATTTCTAGTCTATTGTCGTTCCAAGCTCTATGGACCAGCAACTCTAGATGAATGGATTAATATTCCCGTTCCGCGCTACGCATTCGAATAATCTTCTCGTTTATTATTCACGTCTTCGGTTGTCCTGACTCACATAGCAAGATATTCATACAAATTGGACTTTTAAATATGTTCGCTCTTTATTTTGGAAGGTAAAATTTCTGGTCCTTGGAGTCTTGAGTTAATTTTCCGTGTGTGAATTTTTGGTCCTTCGAGTTTTCGCGTTTGTTTTTTCTTTTAAACGGAGCGGAAGAAACGATGTGATGGTTAGTTGCTTGCGTATTTTATATTGATGTTTTAATAAAATTAAAGTCGTTCTTCTGATGTGGCCTTACTTAAGCTTATCGGGTCAAATTAAATTAAAAATCAAGGTCCAAACTAATTTGGTGTAGATGTAAAATGATCTAGTCTTTAGCACTACTAATTTGATTTAAAAAAAAATCCAGTGCAAAGCTATATTCGAGAAGACCCCACTTTGAGGAGTGGCTGACGTAGAAGACGTAGCGTTGGAAGACCAGCAAGGTGACTGATGACCTGGCCAGGGTTGCTGAAGTACGATGGATGCGGACCGGTCGTTGTGGCGACATTTGGGGGATGCCATGTCCAACAGTGGACGTCTTTCGGCTGAAATGATGATGATGATAAAAGTGAGTTTTACCTCACAGATGAGATGCTTAGAGTGCTATAAAATTGGATTTTAGCGCCAAATTGACTAATAAAACGAATAACGATTATTTCAAACAAAATAAATACCTACTATACTACTGTATAAATACCTGTGTTTTGTTTTGAACGCAAAACAAAGCTTTAATATTGATTACATGCTAAACTGTGTATGGAGGTAAGTGGAACAGACAGTAAAGTCCCACATACCTCCTTTGAAAAGGGAGGATCCTCCGACCAGACAGGTGTTATATTCTGGTGGGCTACTGCCCGATAGTTGATTTCGGACTGTCGTATATGTTCAAATCACGCGGAGAACTTTGATTGCGCGATGCAGGATTCTTCTAGTTCTTATTTGACGCCATAGATGGCGCTACATGTGTTTTGTTTTAAATAATCGCGATTAGATTTATTGGTAAACTAGATTATGCCCGCGGTTTTTTTTTCGGGGTTTCCAGGTTAAAAAGCCTATGTCCTATTCCGGAGTGTATCCAATGCCTGTGCCAAATTTCATCCAGATTCGTCCAGCCGTTTTGGCGTGATTGAGTAACAAACATCCAAACATCGTAACTTTCGCATTTATAATATTAGTAAGATTTGGCCTTAAGAAAAATGGACTTAGTAAACCAACATTTCGCGTCAAAAATTTTGAAGTCTTTAAAGAATTAGATCCACGCATTTGTAAGTCAACCTTCAACGTTACAAAGTATGGCTCGTCTCGCTAACTTTTCAATTAATGTTATCTCGGAAGTGAAACGTGGTTTAAATATATATTTTTATGCGAGTGAGTTGGTACGAGAAGTATATGTATATACACATATGTGTTTGTTTTTAATTGGTGGTAAGCAATGATGCAATCGTTGATGGCGAGGAACACTAGTTTATTAAGAGCCTATTCACTCTAGCCTTGAAGACACCTAAATTATAATCGGATGGAAAGACCGCAGCTGGCAAACTGTTCCAGTCCCTCAATATACGCGGTATAAACGACGAGGCAAAACGCTTAGTCCGGACCGTAGATATCTCAGCAACGTAAGGCACATTGGCCAGGTATATTTGCCGTACGTACATATAAATAAAACACTCACAAACTTTCATTTTTATAATATTAATGTAAAAATTTAAACACCATTACAAAAAACGACGTTTTTACAGCACTATGCAAATTACCATTTCATAAAGGCCATTTTAAAATATTTTTGGTCCCTTAATTTTTGAAGTTCCTTCCTGCAAGTAAGTTTAAAACGCCTACACTCTGTTCCGCCCAAGAGGCAGGTCTCACCCCTAACTAATAATTAAAAGTCAGCACGTACGGGGCGCCTGCTTGTGCATAAGTAATGTATTGTTTATCATGTTAAGGGCGTGCAACCCGAGATACAAGACACATTTCCAGTCGCACAAGTGAAGGCTACAATTAAATTTAGTTAGTAATAGAACCAATATAAAAGGCTACGATGAGACTGACATACGCTGATAAAAGCCCCTAAATAAAAAAAAAGATTAAAAAAAAACAAGTGAAGGAACAGTATTCTTCACACCACAGCCGCTGGAATCCCGACTAGACTTCAAATTAGACGTGGGGTTGTGGTCGGTGAGCTAAGGGTAGGTTCAGTCGTCCGGCCTTCCGGTAGGTAACCATCAGGACCAAGCTAGAGATATTGACGATGCGTAGAGCTTAGCAAGGTGGAGATCTACTGGGACCATGGGTTTGTTGAGAAGCCTGATAAGCAGCCATTAGATGATTTTCCACCTAAAAAAATTCGAGGTATATTTCTAATGATTTCCATATAACAACAATGATCGCGTGATCTATACATATAATAAAACAGTAACGAAAGAAAAACTGTACATTGAGAATTTTCTGGAAAAAATGAGTGGGTTTTGTTAGAAAAACGTAACTGATGACAAAAAGTGACTTTTTAGAATTTTTGTCTGTTTGTCTGTGCCTATGGTACGGGTTGGCACCAAAACTACTGAATAGGTTGATTTGAAATTCAGCAAAAATGTTCCTTGTAAACCAAGGAAGGCTTTAGGCTACATATTATCACGCCGTAAGTTATGGGAGGTAAGCAATTTTGAATTTCAATGGTGCAATGGATGCAAGGGTGTAGCTTTTTTTTCCGTGGGCCGATCGACTCAAAATTTAGCATAAACATTACCCTAAATTAGTTATCAAGGATGCCATATTTATTTTTTCGGAAGTATCCCCTGTGCAAGATTTAGGGGATGTTAAAGTTTGTATGGGAGAATCTTATTCCTTGGGTTAATTAACTTGAAACTTGGCACGTAAATTTATTTAGATAAATAATAAAGATTCCCATTATTCATTTTTCAAAACTACGTAATTTAGGCAAAGAAACATAGTTTAATGAATATTAGTAGTATAAAGTAAAGACATATTTTAAAAAGCGCCATCTGTGAGATTACACAAAAATGAAATCAAGTTACATTTTGACACTTTTTGGAAATTAATAATTTTTTGACCATGTTGGCAAGGTTAGCAGTTAGTTATTCTTAAAATTCATAGATGGTAGTGCGCATTTTCTTCATAAAAGTCCTATAATTCGTTTTGACAAATTTAAGTTTCAAAAAACCCTTAAAATCTCACGACATAGGTATTCAAGATTTCATAGTCTCTTACTGCGCGGTCGAATTTACTCACAACTGGGAATAAAAAATGAAAAAAAAAAACAAGCCCAAACAGAGCAAAATAATGTTACTTATTTATTTTTAGGCAAATTATCTTAGGTAGTGGTTGGTTCGTTTTACGAAAAAATGTGGGTTAATATTTAATACATAATTTTAAAAAATTGTTTATCTCTTTAATGGTGAAACGGCGTTCTCCATGTTTATATGAAATGTTTTTATTCTGATTCCAACGGTCTGACGGATTTATTTTGCAACGCAACCTAATCTTTCAATGTTATTTATATACGTACAACGACATCTACTGACTCAAATTAGTACAAACGAAAATATTACATTAACAAAATAATATTATTTTTACCTTTCGACTACCGTAATTACAGACACAATTAAACGATAACAGTTGTATGGAAATTGGTGTCCTCTTGGGACTTAACTAAAGAGTTTTACGAATAATCTATACATATAGGTAATTATAATAAAATCGTAGGAAAGTCAAAACTGTTCATTAAATATTTTTTTAAAAGAATACTTGGGAAGTGATCTACAATCGATATCAAAGCCAAAAATATAGTTTTTAGAATTTTTGTCTGTTTGTCTGTATGTATATCAAGGCTAAACTCAAAAACTTACTTGGATATACATTTATACATACTGCATGGATTATCTTCAAATTTTGCTTGAATAAAGGATGGGCCAACATATAGGCTACATATTATCACGCTATCACTTACGGGGGAGGAGTTGTGAATACTTATTTTTCTTACGCATTCTGTGACAGTGTTTAATCTAACGACGCATATTTAAATGTTGTTTTTGAGTAAGCCATGCTATTATCTGGCTTTACACTATAAATACTACGACATTTAAGTAACTTGGGCAGAGAAACATAGTTGAATGTAGTAGCATATAGCAAATTTTAAAACAGCGCCATCTATTTGATTTCATAAAAATCAAATTCTTCCTAAACGTGGTATCGTATATTATTTATTTTTTACTATGAGCTTTATTGTACACTTCATAATGTGGACAGATTATACAAATACAAAATCGCACAGGGCAATATATAGGGCAGGGTATAGTTCGTTTTGAAAAATTCAAGTTCCAAAAAACCCTCAAAATCTTGAGCAGAGTTGAGCAAGACTATTAAAAAAAATGCGGTGTTATGTATTACAAAAAAGTTATGTTCATTAAAATATCGCCATCATCTGTCTGAAGATTTTCTGCGAGCTTTGAGGCGTGCTACTGGAGACGAAGTCGATGTAACTGATGATCGTGTGCTGAAAACCTGTGTCAGTTCACTTCAAGATGTGGACATTTCTATCGGCGGCAATCCACTGATCTAATATGGATTACTAGCTCCCCAATCGTCACCGCATCAAGACTATGGAAATCGAGAGTATAACGCTGAGACAGAGTTCTCTTCAGAGCAAAAACAGATTTATGACACCGTCCTTGAAAGCGTTGTGCAAAACCAGGGCAAAATGTTTTTCTTGGGTTGATCCTATTGGAACAGGAAAAACATGGCATACTTGCAGAGGGCTGGGAGCAGGGCAATATTGCTGTTGCTGTCGCGTCGTTGGGAATTGCTGCCAAACTGCTTCCGGGTGGCAAGACAGCACATGCCATGTTCAAATTCCCATCGATTTAGAGAGCGTTAAAACGTCTGTTTGTGGTGTGTCACGTAACAGCGATAAGGGACACGTGCTTAAGGATTGCTCTTTGATCGTATGGAATGAGCGTATTATGGCCAATAGGAAGGAGTTGAGGCCGAGGACAGAACCCTGCAGCACATCAATTATATAATTGCTGCCGATTGCTGGAGGCGCAGGGAATAGTGCGCGCCGTCGACGACTATCGGCGGTCGCAAGCCCGCGCCTACTGTGCCCGTAAATCGGGATTGTAGACACGGCAGCGGTAGCTGTGGCTTGAGCGCCTTTGCTTTTGCCTGATGCAGTCGACGCCCTTTTTTAGCGCAGACGGAGGCGACCACTTGCCACTCTTCTTTGCTCCGGATCATGGCCTCTGCCAAAGTCCACTGCAAGTTAAAACCCACTGCGAGAGAGGTGGACAGGAAGTGCTTCCAAAGTCTCTAGATAGAGCGTTAGCCAGCTTAGAAGAATTCATTTGCTGTGTGTACAGGGACAACAGTCATTTACCGCACCAGCTGAATTTCTTGGGTGTGTGAGCGAGCCATTTTGACGTCCGAAAATGATCAGGCTGCAGCAATTAACGAATACATTCTCTCAAAAATTGAGGGAAATGCAGTGATCTATACCTCAATAAACACTGTCGTCGAGCAAGATGACGCCACACATTATTCATTATCATTAAGTGGACTTCAAGCGCATACCAATTAGCTGAAAGTCGGAGTCCCGATAATGCATTTTCAGAATTACCTATTTCCTCCAAAGTGGTGTAATGAGACCTGTCTTAAAGTCATCTCCCTGCAGTCTGTGCAGGGAGATGACATCATTGAAGCAAAAATTCTTACGGTTTATGGCGAAGTCGAGGCAGTATATATACCTCATAACTTCCCGTTCCAGTTCAAGCGCGTACAGTTCCCCGTGAGTGTTTGCATCGCGATGACCATCAATAAGTCGAAGGGGCAGACACTGAGTGCAGCGGATGTCAACTTCAGGACGAGTTGTCTCTTACGCGGGCAACTGTATGTCGCTTGCTCCCGCGTCACCAGTCCTGACTCTCTTTACATTGTGGCTCCTGGCAGCATAACTACCATCGTAGTGTGGTGGCGGAGTGGTAAAGGCTCCGACTTATAATAATATAAGTTGTAGGTCTGTCGTTCAAACCCAGCCAGGCGCATTACTTTGTGTATTTTATTTCATAACCACTGTTCAACGGTGAAGGAAAACATCATGAGGAAACTGTGACTGTGAATGTTTTAGAACCAAAAATTCATCAAGTGTCATCCACCAAACCGTATTGGACACGCGTGGTGGATTATGGCCTATTCCCTCTCCTAGGAATGAGGTCTGTGTCCCAGCAGCGGGAACTTTATAAGGCTGATGCAATGCTAATTTAAAAGTTGTTTACTTATAATGCTATGTCATCTGATATACACTGATCATAAACTGCCATCTTAGTTTTTTTGGTGCTGTAGAGCATTCACGCAGACAACGTCGTGGGCAGCAGCTAGTGTGTAATAAAGTCAAAATCACATAAGATTATGACGATATAATAATTTATTATTATCTTACATATATTATCTTGATTTCTATTGAAATAAAAACATAACTTTGTGTAGAAGTAATCAGTAAAGGTCTTAGAAAATTCGTTATTTTGCTTGAATTAGTTAAAATTCTGAATGAAGAAAATATTTTCAAAAAAAACTGGCAATATTTTTTGAATAAAACCATATAGATTTTAAACCAACATAGGTAACAAACAAAGGGATTACTGAATGCCAACAGAGCGCTCAGTCTGTTTTTTTTTCACGTTGCCTTTTATCAGTCAACTAGCGACCCGCCCAAGCTTCGCACGGGTACTGATATTGAATATATTATGCATGTATTATACACATAAACCTTCCTCTTGAATCACTCTATTTATTAAAAAAAAAAACGGATCAAAATCCGTTGCGTAGTTTTAAAGAATTAATCATACATAAGAACGAAGCGACTTTGTTTTATACTATGTAATGATGAGTTTGTATTGCGTTGGTCACATGCTCACGTTGATGACAGACGATTGTGGACGGGTCCTCTTAAGGAGTAGGTACGGGGAAGAAGATCTCAGTAATTTCATCAATGTCAGAGTTCAAGACGTGTGTAATATGTGTGTAACTCAGTTATCAAGGGTGGGTCGAATTTGACGTAGAAATTTCTTCCGGTATTTAATTATATTTAGCAATGAATAATTACGAAACATTGTAAAGGCGACGGCGCGCACTGTTCCCTCGCGCCTCAAGGAATTGTCAGTAAACCGTAGGGATTCTGCAGAAGGTTTGAAGTCTACTGGGGCCAAGGGTTTGCTTCTGAAAACGTAGGAACGGGAAGGGTTTTCAAGTCAGTAAGAGTCTGACACTATGCACAGCAGTACATCCTTGGGTGGTGCCCCACCCAAAGTTGGAAATTGTCTTTGTATGATTTTTACCCAACAAAAAAAAAAACAACAATTTAAAGGCTGGTTTATGCTAGAGGAACTGAGCACGATTGAATGTAAGAAAGCAAAACTTTTCAGACTTTTAAGACGAGCTCAAATTCGTGTATGTATAGTTAATACTAAAAATTCAAAGTCATGTGACATCCACGTATCCACGTGGGTCTGCGGGGTGGATATAGGTAAGACGGCCTGAACGAGAAACGTTTTTGCTAGAACTACACTGCATGCTCGTGGACCACGTACGCCGATCTGAGTGCATCTCCATACATTTTATATAGACACAAGACTCGTAGAGCTACACTAGATCCATGTCACGGTACTTGTACGTACAAATCAATTGTGTTACACGTGTGCCTCGGTCTAATGTAGTTCTAACTTTATAATTGTATATAAGTTGCACCCAAGAGACGAGTAAGTCGGGCAGGTTTCTAGATATGTATCAATATTAAGTAGGATTTGAAATCTTTCATTATCGTCCAGCCAATGCTCATTAAAGTATCTTGCAGACTGGCTGTCCCGAGAGAGGGGACTTGCATCCTTGTTGTGGTTGCATTAAAAGAGGCGGATTATGCTTAATTTATTTATAGATTTGTATGGAAAAGGATTGTTAAGTTAAGAAAAATATGGAGAGCCACAAAAATCCGACTAGTTCGGGCACACGTATTTCCCATATTTCTACACCACAGAAACGAGGACCCTACGGGAAGTGGACAAGGAGAAGTTAATACTCTTGAGATGTGGTGCTGGAGGAGAATGCTCGGAGCATCGTGGACTGAATTCCGTTCTAACGAGTCTATACTTCGAGAAAACGGCATCTTTTTGTTACAATCTCGTGTTCTTAGATTTGTTGGTCACGTCTGCCGCCAAGGGAAGGCGGCTAATGAGCGATTTATGGTGTATCGAATGGTTCAGGATACCAGGCTTCAAAGAAGATCGCCTATAAGATGGACTAATTAGAGAAAAGAGGCAGAAAATGGCTGATCATCACTGCGAATTCCCGAGAAAGGTAAGAAAAAGAAAAAAAAAGCCATTCGAGAAAAATAGTGGCGTGATGTGAAGCTTGCCACCAAAACTTGAAGTGCTGCTCAAGACCAGCCTGTCAAGAGTCACAGACAGACAGGCGAACTACTAAGTGATCCTACAAGGGTTCCATTTTTTTTCCTTTTAAAGTACGTAACCCTAAAAGCTAGTTTCTAGTGGGGATAGTGACCATAAAACATGATTTGAAAAAAGAATTTCTTCAATCTGAAAGAGAACTAAATCCGCTTGCTCTCTAGCAAGCGAAACGACACAACGAAAAGCATTTCTACGCACGATTCACACGAGGCAGGAACAAAGCCGGTGTCAAGATCTGAAACTTCACGTATCTTAATTCTCAACTGAACAAAGACTGACAAGTTTACTCGTAAATAGTTCGCTACTGAAACTTAACGCAAGCACTATACTCATATTACAATGAGAAATCGCTTCTGTGTATATCCAAGTTTACGTAAAGGCTAGAGGTGTTTAAGTTTGAAGAGGATTACTAGCAGAATATTTAATAATAATATACCACAACTATCACACAACGGCATCTAGTTCCAAGCTAAGCAGAGCTTGTGTTATAAATACTAGACAACTGATAAACATACAAGATACTAATTCGCTCACTGAATGCAATCCAATCAACCAAGTAACTTCTGCAGAAAAGTCGAAGCCAACTGAGGTCAAGGGTTCGCGTTTGAAAGGAAGGCTCTAGCCCTGTTGTAACATTGTAGGAATTAGGTAGATTGAAAAACGACCAACTAACTTAACATATCCTAAGTTAACATACAGCCAATAAATAAAAATCAAACAAAAATACTATAAAATATCTAGAATATATATATATCGCAGGCAATACACTAAGCAAAAACACAAAATAATAAAACAGAAATAAAATACTGCTACGCTGAGCGTGCCAGAAACGGAAGGGTCGCCAACTCAGCAATTGCTGGGTATCGCACACCCAGCGCTGGTTTTCATTTGGCATCTCACTGTGACGCATGGATGATCGTAAATAAAATATAACCCATACTTAAAATAAATAGTATATACTTATGAGTGGGATTGTCAGCAAACCGTTGGGGCCCAGTAGGACCGATGCCCCCTAGCAAGAAAAAGCCGTAGTCCTAGCTCGCAAAAGGCTTTTTACGGCCGAAGCCTACTAAAGCCCCAGTCCGGTTTCTGAAAGAAAGGTCCGACCTTGGTATGAAACCTAAGAAGGAATGGAAGGAGTCGTTTAGTCAGTAAGAGTCTGACACTGTTTCCCGCTCTGCTCAAGGGCAGGATTCATCATTAGATGATCTTTCCCACCGTAAAAAAGCATGCAAAGGGTAAATGAAGAATATATGTGTGGTTTTAGTCCGCAAAAGTCTGACACTCTCCCGCTTTGAACAGTGTGAGACAGTCATACATCATCATCATGTAAAAAAGTGTTTGTGTGATAATTTCTTGAATTAATAAGTAACTAAATATTATTATATAATTATTAAGTGCCACTGATACTAGTGGGTAAATAATTATAAACAAAATAACTCCATTAAAATTGAATTGATTACATTTTCATTATATTGCATTATTAATTGAGTTATTGAAGGCATTGGAATTAAATTAAATTATTATATCGAATTGATTTAAACCGAATTCAATTTAAACTGTTAAAATTCAGCGTGTAGCTCCATTGTTGCGGTTATAATTATATTATATTGGTGGAATAATTTTATAAGAGTTATCATCGTTGGCAGTATATTGTTTCTTTAGAAATAAAAAAAAACCGGTGCAATGAGAGTTCTGTACTAATCAACTAATGAAAATAATTTAATTTCCAAATAGAGTTATAAAGATTTTTCGTATGGAAAAAAAAAATGTGTGACAATCACAAATTTTCAGTTTTCAGATTTATTCTTATACTTGTGTTATTAAACCTTACCTACTTCATATGTATAATAAATAATACACAGTAGTTGAATTCTGTGACCTTCTATTCGAAAGTCGGGGCCACCATTCAAGTATAACTTTAAATAAAATAAAAATAAAAGTTTGCTGTGTTCTCCTCCATAGAAAAGTTTATTTATAATTTTATTTTGGATAAACTTTTGACTTCTGACGTTTTATAAATACCTATGTACGTCTAAGCAATGAAACCCATATAATTTTAACTGAAATAAAGCCTGAATAGCAGTCTATTTGCCATACAGCGTGGCAATGCAGCCAGCCTTTTGGGCGCTTTACCAGTCGACAGCGATGCGAAAGAGTTTTTTGACGCCTTATTAGATTATGTATTTTTAATTAAGTTCAAGTTTTAATTTATGTGTATATTTATGTAGTTTTAAGCTTAGAGATTGATTAATTTTTGTAAATAAAATCTACACTAACTTATGTTAAAGAGGTAAAGTTTGTTTTTTTTGTTTGTTTGTTTGTAGGAGGTAATCTCTGGAACTACTGGTCCGATTAGAAAAATTTTAGCAACAATAGAAAGCTGCTTTACAGGAGTAAAGCAGCTTTCTATTGTTGCTAAAATTTTTCAAATTTTTTACTCAGGAGAGTGATGTAGGTTATATTTTATGTACGCGGGCAAAGCCGCTGACAAAAGCAAGTAACATATAAATTAAAAAACAGTCTAATTTGATTACAACATACAAATAATGTTCTCACTCGCATTGTTCAATCTTGAGATATTTTAGTAAATCTCAAGTCGTGGTGTTGTTTCAGATGACGATCCTTTTCATCTAATTAATGTGAAACCCAGCTGTTTGAGTTAAATTTAATATCTTTAAAAGGTTTAACAGCAGCTGATGAAACAATTAGATTTACCAAAATTTCTCACATATTAAAAGTAAGACGATTTTCATAATGGTAGCGAAGTAATCGTTTTGATTTCTAACAGTAGACCATATGATTTTTTTTTATAATGGGAAAAATCATCTAATGACAAATCAAAGACATACAAAGATTTTTACTGACTAAATGACCCACCCCATTTCTTCTAAGCCCTCATACCGGGATCGGACCTTACGTTACCTTATGTGGTCGGTAGAAGGAGGTACTGCCACTCCTTCCTGCTCCGGACCATGACCTCTATCAAGTATGGCAATGCATCCACGATGCAAAAGTAATTCAAACATTTTTTTTTTAAATTACCATTACGAGCTATACAATACCAAACAATATACCCAAAGTTCATTCATCTTCAAATCCACAATTAAATATCTAACTTAGTGAAGATCAAGTCTTCAGAGATCTCCTAGACCGAGACAAGGACCGTCTTAAGCCTTTACTTCGCTGCATTGTGTTCAACCCTTTGTGTACAATTTACACAAGACGATGAGACGGGTCGGATCGGACCATATTTTATAATTTATTAAGGCCAGATTCTTCTGATTTTGAACTTTTTTTTTTAACCTTTAGAAATCTACAAATATAAAAGAAAAACACCATGACAAATTATTTTATTAAAATTGACTATAATGACAGAAACTCTACACCAGAAGAAAATAGTTTGGTGAAGTCATTAGGAATAATAATACTGCCCTTCTAAGCCAAAAAGCGGTATCTCACAAAAATAGTAAAGTTGATTTTTGTTTAATAGTATAAAAATCAACTTTACTGTTTTGTTTAATTAATTATTAATTAATTAAATCATGAATAATTATTTTTTATAGCTATCACAATAGATCATAGATTTTAATTTAAGTAATTAAACCTTTTCGTGCAAACTTGTTCGAAACATAAAAAAATATAATTAGGAAAGTTTTCCCTATCTCAGATTTGATGGCAAAAAAACAATATTTAAGATTTTTTTGAGATACCGCTTTTTGGCTTATGAGGTCAGAATAGTGACATGAAACGATTGGGAATAATAATAGTGACATGAATCGATTGGGAATAATAATAGTTGCGTCGAGTGATTGGGAAAGGTAATAGTTGCGGGATGATTGGGAATATTAATAATTGCGAGAAGTGATCGGCAATAATAATAGTTGTGTCAAGTGATTGGGAATAATAAAAGTTGTGTCAAGTGTTTGGGAATGATAATAGTTGTGTGAAGTGATTGGAAATAATAATACTGGCGTGAAGTGATTGGGAATAGTAATACTGGCGTGAAGTGATTGGGAATAATGATAGTTGCAACAAATAAATGGAAATTATAATAGAAGCGAGAAGTGATTGGAAATAATAATAATGACGTGAAGTGATTCGGTATAATAATAGTTGCGTGAAGTGATTGAGAAAAGTAATAGTTGCATGACGTGATTGGGAGCAGCTTTAAGTAATGATTGCATGGTGGAGGTTGGGTTTTACGTGCCCATAATCAAGAGATTTTATCTGCTGCAACCGGCTGTCTCCAACTCAAACACGTCTCGGCGGGTGTAAATCATACTCGAAGCAGACTGTCGCAGACAATTGCAGTGAAAAGTATAATTTTGCAAGACATGTCGAGTCATGTTGGATCGCAATAAGTTTCAATAGGCGACAACTTGGAAATGTCCAATATTGCATTTTGCAACACGCTGCAGGGACATGAAACTACTACTTTAAGAAAATTGTTCGAAGTTCCCTTTCTTTTATTTCTGAATGTTTGCTTAGTAGAATATACGAGTAAAAGACACTAGCTGCCCCTTGCGGTTTCACTCGCATCATTAGCTGCTGCCCTGCTTTCGTAGGTTGTAGCATAATGTTTAACACACAGCCTAAATCTTTCCTCAATAAATGGGCTATAAAACAAAGAAATATTTTTTCAATACACTTTCTCGGAAACCCGCTCTTATCTCATTGTTTACTGGCATGCAATAGACTTTTATCTGCACTAGTGCGGAAAAAAATGAATATCTATGTAAAACGTCAAAAACTAGTGCACGGTTCCAAATTGGTCGTTTCCTCTTCGTCGAAACTCCATGGTTACTCTTTTTCTTTCGACATTGGCAGAATAATCGACATCAGCTCTATTTGCTATTACCTAATAAAAAATAGAATAGAAAAATATATGAAATCCTAAAAAAAAATGTGAACTCCTTTTTTCAACATCGTATAATAGGTGATTAGAAACAACAATTTGTTGATTTTCACATTATTTAAAAATTGTTTGCATCATTTAAATATCTTTTATTAATTCAATATTGAAAATCTAAATGCTTTATTAAAACAACAAATATAAAATCAAAGTAATAATTCTAATAAAATTTTCAGTTTTTATTCACTCCACTTTACCCTACCTGACAAACGTCATTTTTAACCTTATTTTCTACTACTAGCGACCTGCCCCAGGTTTGCACGGGTACTGATATTGAATATATCATGCATGTATTATACACATAAACCTTCCTCTTGAATCACTCTATGTATTAAAAGATGAACCTACCACCATATGTTTGCCTATGATACTTAAGGAGTTCCCTCGATTTGGATTTCTCATGGATCCCATCATCAGATCTCAACTTGGTGACAATGGGACCCCCTCAGAACTATCTACTTTCGAACAAAAAAAGAATTTTGAAAATTCGTCGATACTTGGCGGAGTATTCGATGAACAAACATACAAAAAAAAAAACATACAAACATCCGAACATAGTACCTCCTCCTTTTTATGAAGTCGGTAAAAAAACCGCATCAAAATCCGTTGCGTAGTTTAAAAGATCTAAGTATACATAGGGACAGCGGTAAGCAACTTAATTTTATACTATGTAATGATGATAAAATATCATTTACTATTTTTTCTTGTTTAGTCAGCTCGTAGAACAGCGAAGTAAGCAGTAATAAATATTCTGAATACTTTATAATAAGACCACAAAACGTGACCTGGACGTAGTCCAAGTTTCCGCACAGTTTATTCTTGTTTTGCGAGGCACGGTGTAAGTCAAGAGTACGTTTAAAGTGTACGACAGTAACTAACGTGTGTGTGAAGCAATTAAATTAGTTATTCTTGCTTGCTATGAAAAAAAAAAACTTTTAACGTTTTCGTCCTCGAGCGAACGCCGGCTTTTGAGGGTATTAACGGAAAGTTATTTGTCTATTAAACTTTTTATTTACGTTCTTGGATAAATATCAAAATACCCTATAAAAAAATGCTCAAATATTGTACATTCTATTTTTGAAAATTTTACAACGGGGCGTGGCGCGAAATCATGCCGACGTATACAAAGAAAAAAGATTTAACCACACAACATCACAAAATACTGAAAATCATTTAAAATTTCGAAGTGCTTTCAAATTTAAAGTACGACTATGGCAAAGACAAAAGTTATTTAAAATCAGTTTTTTTTTTTTAAACAGAGTGATTAAACACCAAAATAGTTTTAATAAAGAAAGTAAGAAAAGTAAAACCCGACTACTACAAAAAAAACCATGCTGACAGTAAAAACAGAAAAACCGTAGTCTTACGTTATTAAATGCAGTTATAACATCTCACTACGATTTTTCTTATTTCATACATTTTCAGAGCCGTTTTTTTTTTTTGTTGTAGTCGGGTTTTTTTTATCGTTTTGTGTTTTTTTTCTGAAATATTAAAATCAAAATAATTTTAAATTTGGAAGTCTATGCTTCCAAATTTAAGTTATTTCGTTCGTTTTTTTTATTTTTAAATTCATAAAGTATTATTTATATTTTAGTTTTATTCAAAGTAACTTAGAATCAATTAATCGGTTGATAAGTATCACGGCTCACGTGTCGTTAATTAAGAGGAAATTAATATGTTCGGAGCACGTGTCATATCGCCCGAGGCACTCAGCTCAAGAGGCGAAGCAATGTTGACACTGAGAGATAATCTTGTTAATATTAACGTGAATATTAAATTACTCCAATAAAATGTTGGCATAGACTTACCGCGGAAATTAAGCAATTAAATTATTCATGATAATTTAAATAAAAACATACAGTTTGAGTATAATCGAGATTTATATACGACAGACTTAGCTTCGATTCTAAGCTACCATCGGTCTTCATACTAAATGAGGCTAAAATCAGCATAGTTGAACAAAATTTTATAGTCATTGATGAAATCAACTTTTAATAAGATTTATAATAATAATATTCCACAACTTTCTACATCTCTATTTTTCCAACTCTCCTTTCACAGGTATACTGGAAGAGATTTTTTTAGAAATAAGCATAACTTCTGTACCACTTCTTTTCTTTTTGTTATGTGTGTACATAAATAGTTATATAAATAAATTAATACAACGCCGTCTAGTCCCAAACTAAGCAGAGCTTGTGCTTTGAGTATTAGACTACAGATCAACTTAAGAAGCCGACCAATGTGGTCTATATGGCTGAAATCAGCTTGATGGCATCATCATCATCATCACTGATAAACATACATATTTCTAAAAATCAAGCACTGAAATATTTGTCTTTTTTTTTCATTTGTGAAACTCGCGTTCGTCGCATTTGCTTTAGAAAAAATCCAACGCGCTACTAACAAAAAGTCACAAAAAATGAAGGGCCTAAGATTATATACATGTTTCATCTACTCTCATAATAAAACCCAACGCTAAAACGCAACGCAACTCCGGAATATTAACTTATGAAATAAAACTCCAAATTCCATTCAAGCGAAAATCGCTGTTCGTTTTTTAGACCACTTAGTCAAGTTATATCGAATATACGAGTAAAAATTGAGAACTTGATCGTTGGTAGTCAAACATGAACTTACACAAAGCCCGGTCTTTGACTAGTACACGAGCACGATGCAAATACTCACACGGAGTATGAATTTAGACAAGCTATTGGATAATAAAGGCTCCAACTGGCGAGTTGTAAGTCGCCAGTTTAAACCCAGTCAGGCGCATTACTTTGTGTAATTTATTTCATCGCTACTGCTCTTAAAATGGTGAAGGAAAACATCGTGAGTAAACCGGCATGTCTTAGATCCGAAAATTTGAAGACGTGACATACACCAATCCACTCTGGGTCTGCGTGGTGGATTAAGGCCCTTTTTCTCTCCTAGAGGGGAGGTCTGTGTTCCAGCAGTGGGAACATTAATTAGGCTGATGATGATGATTCCTTTGTGTAATTTATTTCATCAAAACAGTGAAGAAAAACATTGTGAGGAGACCGGCATGTCCTAGAACCAAAAATTTGTAGATACGTGACATCCACCAATTCGCACTGGGCCCGCGTGTTGGATTACGGCCCCTTCTCTTTGCTAGAGAGGACGCCTGTTTTCCAACAGTGGGAAGGTTGATGCAATGCAATTGGATTATAAACTGACGACATATCTACGTGAACACAGTTTTTGTGTATACTATTTGTAATGTAATAATCTCAAGTACTTTTAACGAATGTCACACAGCATTGAATTGTTATGGACTAATTCTCTATCAATCAATCAAGAAAAAATATTTATTTGCAAGAATATGGTACTTAAGATTTTACAGTAATTTTTTTTTTTCATAACATAGCGTGCAAAAAACTTGTCCATATAGTCACGCTAGCCACGGAATTAATCCAAAACAATAACAAGTAGAAAAAAAAATACAAAAAAGTACAAATGTACTAGTTTAAGTTTGTCTAATTTATACTCCAAGTCTACTACCAATAGCCTGTGCAGTAATTAAATTTGTTCATGAAAGATTATAAGAAAGTTCGAGGCTTTTTGTACGGATCCCAGTATGTTAGAAACTTTGCACAGATTAAAGCAAGTAGGCTTTACTCTTTGGAAGACTGTGGGTCTTTATTCATGATCCCCATACTCTGTGACTTGGCAGTAAAGAAATGTTGCGGTAGAGAAATGTAGTTTAATTTTTTTTTTTTTTTCAACTAGTTTATTTACTGTGAAGAGTTTGTTTTGCAGTTTTGTTCTGAAGAGAGTTTTACAACAAAAAAGTATATGATCCACTGCGGTAAAAAGATTCAGAGAAAAATAAACAGGATGTCATTGATATCGTAAAGCAAACGAATACCATAGATCCAGTACATGATTCTAGACCTCCCAGTGGTGAAATTTTTCGTCGGTAGGGGCCTCTCTTTAAAACTATATATGAAAGAATTTTACGCGACATAATTATGAAAACCGTATGAGCAATCCCGCATTACTGATCTCGGAAAAAAAGGCACAAAATTCCGAAATTTCGATTGGAATTCTAATCACGAATACATCATCTGAACCCGCTACGAATAACTTCGTACGTAGGATGTAATAATTAATTATTATAATTAATCTTCGTCAGATTATATCTTCATATAATATCATTATGTAATTATGAGATCATTATCCTGCACGTGGAAAGCTTCTATTATTATCCTTGTTGAGATATTCATAATTTTGTGATACATTAGCTTCTGCCAGCGACTTTTCCCGTGTAAAAATATATTTCCCTTACCATTGATATACACCATTAAATTAGGGTCAGCAACAGCTGAAAGGGTTCAATGACCGTAGATAGTTGTCGGTCGTTGCGTACCAAGTACCTACGATCATTGACCTCGCTCAAGCTGTGGTTTATTTAAAAAAATCATTGCAGCACTGCTTACCATCAAGTAGAATCGCAGTCAAGCATTAGTTTAAGGCAATAAAAAAATGAATTTGGTCATCTAACTGTGGGTCAAGGTTGGATATGCAAGTCACATGAGGGCACATGACAGAGCACTAAGCATCACGTCTGAATTGAATAGAATAGAATATAAATAAATTTATTTGATACAGACACAGCACACCAGGCTACAAAACACACGTCAAAAAATAACAAAAATAAAGTGTACGCTGAGCGTGCCCGAATCGAAAGGGCGACCACTTCAGCATTTGCTGGACGTCAAACACCCAGCGCTGGTTTTCAGTTGGCACCCCGCAGTGACGCAGGGACATCAGAGCTCACAGCCACAATAAGACGTCAAAGAAGGTGGCAGCCCAAATCGGCTTGATGACATCATCATCATCATTCGCAGTCTTTCGATGAACGCGGTGTATGAGAAGGAAGCGAAGCGCTTAGTCCGGACTGTAAAATTTAAACAACATTAGGATGGATAAATTACCCCCAGACACAGAACAAATGATTGAGCTCATCACACAAACACGTTCCGGTTGGGAATCGAATTCACGACCTCTGGCATAGCAGTTAGGGCCACTAACCAATAGACCAACATGCCAGATGGTGGAATCAAATCGTGCAATTTTAACTTCAAAGACAGAAACAGGCTTAGACATACTTATAGTGCTTACGTAGGTATATCTCTTGCCATTAAGAACGTCATAAGGCCTCTCCATTTTCCACCATGATTTGCATTACAAAACCACATCAACATTCCTCCCTGCCCTCACAGTAATAAAGCCGTTTCAGCGCTTACATTTGAACCTCCTATAAACGGTGGCTTACAACCATCTCCGCTATAATAACTATTAAAGTAATGTGCAACTTATACCCCAATTGTTTCCTTGGCATTTTGGCAAACGGCCTGCGTAGAGGCCCAGTCTTTCATAAATGAATTCAGCCATTTTTAAAAAGTCAATTATTGAGTTTTATGAACTGTTAGAAGTGGTTTGGTTTTCGATTTTCTTTAAGACTCATATCAACGTTTTGACTTTGACTTTATCCACAAATAAACGTTTTGACTTTGACCTCGTACAAATTAGAAAAGGATGTTTAATCCAACTCTCTAACTAAAGAAAGAGTGGCGTAAGATAATTTTTTAGTTTTCAAACGATGCATGCATTTCAATAGGTGGATTTCTAAATTCAAGGCAAATTCATATCCGCCAAATCGGTAATTGCAGCGTTAGACCTCCCAAATGTTAGATCGATGACATAAGGTTCAAAATTAACAAACTATCAAATGCAATTATCAATTCTTTAATTTTTTATTGTACACGACAACTTAATATAGATACATTTATTTGACATTTCATGTACAAAGGCGAGCTTAACTCAACAATGAGTTTTTTCCCATAAACCTTTAATTAACAGAGAGAGATTACATAAGAGGGTAGAAACCAGTGTACAATATAAACTTACATAAATACGTCTAATATATTTATATACATACATAAATACGTAGATATAATTTACATACTAATACATACTAATATTATGTCAATTGAGAAAGGAAGTGCTCTTTAATTTTCCTCTTAAAAATATCCAGAGAAGGACTGTCGCGAAGGGAATGTGGAAGAGACTCAATTACTCTAAACCTTCATCTAAATGTGACTAAATGAATAATTTTATTTCTATCTATTTACATTATTATTAGTTACTATTTACGGTATATATACCGATTAAAAACAATTATAATATGTACTAACAGATAGAAAATAAAACTCATAGGGCATCAAAATATATTTATATCAGCAAACGGCTGGTAGATTCTTCGCGTGAGGAGAGGACTGGGCTTTTCTTCGGTCAAGAAATCAACATTGTCATCCAACGTGGCAATGCTGCCAGCGTTCTGGGCACATTTTCCATTGACATCGATGTGGATGAATTTGAATTTGAACAAAATGTAATTTACCAAAATATTGCTTCTATAACATAAACGCAGGCTCCGTTTAATAAAGAAAACCAAATAACGAAGGCCTAAAAGAAAAGCAAAACAAAAACATTCCGAAAAAATCAAAGCTCCCAAAAAATGGGAACAACCAATTAAATAGTTTCCAGGTATAACATCGAAGCTTTTGAGCACAGAGGTGTCATGAAAAATTTTTTCAACACATACCAATATCTGTATCACATTTTTGTACACATAGATTTTTCACGAACTATCCACGGTATAAGCGACAAAAAATAGGTACAAAAAGTTGTGACTGTATCGGAAATGAAAATATTCGCAAAAAAACCAAAGTTACCGACATAGCCCGAAGAATCAGAAGGGTTATTATTTTAAATTAGTAAAGAAAACGCTTTCTCACCTGGTCTAAAGCAACGATGCGGTTGACGATGAAGAGCACTTACCTAAAAGTAACCTATTCAATTTTGCCTTAAAGATTCCTGGGTTGTAGCCATCAGGAAACAGTCTCCAGCAGGGAATTCTTTTCCTTAGCTGAACGCACCCTTGATCTGTTTCCAAATTATTTTGTGCGTATAGGTAGGAAGTCCTTCATATACCAGACGCATCGCCGTACGCCTGGTGGTCCGATGATGAAACTGGCAAGGAAGAATTAGGTTATGCAATTTCGACACACTCGGCGAAATGCAGCCGGTAGAAAACCGACACGCTGGTAACTCGGGGTCGATCATCAAGACTTTGAAGCTTCGACTCGACAAGTGCATCGTTACCAATTATCCTCTTGGCTAGCTTCTCAATTGTCTCAAATGCATCAAGCTAGTAAAAATGAGAACATTACTTCAAAAGGGAATGTTAAACTGTTACTATTAAAACCCACCTGCCTTCCTTTTGATGGCGACGTCCTCTTGCGCCAGGCACTGGGAGGATCTTGGGCTGCCTTCTGTCTGCTTTGGCTGGTTCAGACCATAGTCTGAACCAGCGCCAAGCGCAAGACCAAACCCAACCATGGTCTGGAGCGAAAGAAAATGGCAGGCAGTCGCATCCGTCTGCGAAACAGTAATGCTAGCAAAGTAGGTGGCTGTAAAGGTGAGGGACCATACATACCCAACTGGAAGAATTGTTACATAGACCTCAGATAAAAGGCTCTGTTCTTTAATTGCCTTTTGAGTTCCAAGGCCAAAAGGTTTTTTAATAGCGACTGCGTATTGAAAGACAAAGTGTTCGAAGACATCATGGTGGACCAATGTTCCATTATGGTGACGCTTGGTCTATGTCTAGTTATGAATGTTTTTTGACGAAAAGGATTACAAATAAGGACAGAAAATCGTATTTCTCTAAAATAGAGACATACATGCATTAAGGATCGCGATCTCAAACTGGAGGCTGTCGCGATAATGGTGTGCATACGATTGCAGACACAAAAGCGTGATACTACGACAACATCGCATCGGAAAAGTCTGCACTCAAATGAGCACACGCGACGTATGGCAAGAACTTGAAGATTGATAGAAAAACAAGAAATAGCAATTGGGATGCAATTCAGCGTCAAATTGAATCGCATTGGAGTTTAGTGTGGAAGTTCTATACTTACTGTATGTGAAGTTTAGGTTTAGTACGCAGTAAATAAGTTAAACCATTTACTATATAATACTTCCACAAAGTCTCAGTCAAACTTTAATTCAAACTCGAAAACGGTACTGCGTATTGAACGTCACCCGCTATGATAATCCAACTAGTTTGCTGCATACTATATGCCTAAAAGGGCTAAGCTTGGAGTATCCTTGTGGAATCCAATCAGAAATGAAGATCTCTGCAAGAGAACCAAGGTTGTCGACATAGCGAAAAGAATCGCCTAACTTAAGTGGCAATGGGCAAGGCACATTGCAAGCACAACAGATGGCTGCTGGGCCGCACCGAAAGACGTAGCGTTGAAAGGCCTCCCACAAGGTGGACCGAATAACCTGATCAGGGTTGTTGGAATTCGATGGGTTTTTGTGGCGGCACTTGGTTGAGGCATATATCCAGCAGTGGACGTCTTTCGGCTGAAATGATGATACGTCTTAGTACGTTTTCACTTATTAGATAGAGTCGACCTTCTGTATCCATCTAATTCGTGTCAAAAATAGTGGGAAAACAAATACATGAATTATGTAGAAGGAGGTGGTCTGTTATAAAAGTTGAAGAGTTTAAGTTGTGTAAAGTTATGAGTAGTGAGGTGAATGGTGCTTTCTAGGAAGCTGGTTCGTGTCATGATATTGTTGGAGAGAAAAATTATTATATTATTTTACTAGGGATGGCAGTAAAGAAGAATATCTGTAAGGAATTTTTACATCAGTATTGAGTTGTAATTGAGTTATGGAGACAGATACGGGACGTACTGTTCCCGCATGCCTCAAGGAATTGTCAGCAAACTGTAGGGGCCTAGCAGGTTTGAAGCCTCCTGGGGCCATGGGTAAATGTGAAAGTGTAACTCTAAGGTTCTGGAACTCAGGCAAAAAGACGAGGTGGGTTTTAGTCAGTAAAAGTCTTAGTTTCAGTAGAAATTAAAATTCAGCTCAATACCTATATACGTTCCCGAGATAAACGGTCTTGACAGACAAACAGATGGAAAACAAGTCAAGTAAGGGTTCCGATTTTTCTTTTTTTAAGTACGAAACCCTAAAAAATACATTACACAAAATATTTTGTTGTTTTTTCTCGTTATTGCAAAATTGTTTGCAGCATATTTTTATAAACTCAATATTGAAAACAAAAATCCTTAATTAAAACTAAAAATATGAAATCAAAGAAATAATCCTAATAAAATTTGATTTCTATTTACCCCATTTTACCCGGTAAGTGTAAAATAGTTTGTCAAATTTGATACTTCGTTGGGAAGCGCTTTGTATATTTTTTAAAATTACTTGAAAGCTACATAAGCATTAAGTACCTAGTTTTTGCATTTGACGATACAAAGAGAGAATTAACAACTTCTATCTAAATGTAAATTTGAATGGTGAGTATAAAGAGGTCCACTCAATGCAGGCAATTGTGTCATTTGGTACTTCACTATGTATGTAGTGCGAGACTATTAGCTGAATTAGTTCTCTTTGTTACTTGTACCAGTTTTTTTGTGAATGCGCTATATTATTGAAAGCAGTGTGGTGGCCAAGTGGTATAGTTCGCTCGAATCAGTGCACAGTAATAGATCGATCCGAAGCAAATATCACGCGCGCATACAATTTGCTAATCTTGCTCTTTGCTTTACATACTTACATAAATGCCCATATTGCACCCGCTCCAGTTAACGTTGGGAACATTACACTCGAAGTTGTTGACCACTATGTTTACCTGGGACAGACAATCCAGTTAGGTAAGTCCAACTTCGAGAAAGAGATCTCTCGTCGAATCCAACTCGGATGGGCAGCGTTTGGGAAGCTCCGGCATATATTCGCGTCCGAAATACCTCAGTGTCTCAAGACAAAAGTCTTTGACCAGTGCGTGTTGCCAGTGATGACTTATGGTAGTGAGACGTGGTCGCTTACTATGGGTCTCATAAGAAGGCTCAAGGTCACCCAGCGAGCAATGGAGAGAGCGATGCTTGGTATTTCCCTGCTTGATCGAATCAGGAATGATGAGATCCGTAGGAGAACAAAAACAACCGACATCGCTCGAAGGATTGCATCGCTGAAGTGGCAGTGAGCGGGACACATAGCGCGGAGAACCGATGGCCGTTGGGGTGGAAAGGTTCTCGAATGGCGACCGCGTACCGGACGGCGCTCTGTGGGCGTGCCCCCTACAAGGTGGATCGCCGATCTGGTGAAGGTCGCGGGAAGCCGCTGGATGCGGACAGTACAGGACCGATCGTTGTGGAGATCCTTGGGGGAGGCCTATGCGCAGCAGTGGGCGTCGCTCGGCTGACATGATGATAATGATGATGTCCCGACAGTGTCATATAAAAGACAGATAGTCTATTTTAAATCAATACATTTATGTCATAAGGTGCGTTGGGGTAAGATCGGAATTGGGGTAATAACGTATAAATGAAATATCGCACATATTTCTTAATATTTTTAATGTTAGCCACATTGCGTACCACATATTATATTCCGCCCTGCCACACAATGTGGCTAGCATTACCAAATCTAGGCAAATAAATAGGTTTATTAGACTTATATCTTCTTACCACAGCGTCGATCTTACCTCAGCATACTATATAATGACTGTAAAAATTTTTTTTTTTCTTTTAAGCCTATAAATAGTGCACAATTTAATAAACTTGCAACAATATTTCTAAAGCTAACAAACTGTAAAATAATAATTGCATAAAACAAAGGAAAAAGCAGCTCCAACATCAACAAGAAATACCAGTTTATTTACAAACTAATTAAAAAGATCCCAGCATTACGAGTACTTCAAGTTGCGAAAGAACGTAGCAAGTTGAAACTTATATTTTTTATGCCGCAAGAAGAATAGTTGAGACGAACTTATAGCATGGTTGTGCGTCAAATTATAATATCCTATCATAGGGATGGCAAACCGCAATTATAGGTTTTTCTTTTGCTGCTTTTCTTTTTTTATGTTTTTTTTTCCCCTTAAGGACCTTATCTTACTAATATTATAAATGCAAAAGTTACGATGCTTGGATGTTTGTTACTCAATCAAAAACGGCTGGACGGATCGGGATGAAATTTGGCACAGGCATAGGATACACACCAGAATAGGACATAGGCTACTTTTTACCCCGGAAACCCCAACCCCAAAACCACGCGGGCGAAGCCGCCGGGCAAAAGCTAGTTTTTAAAATAAAAACACAATCTGTGGTAATCTATGTGATAGAATTTCCTACTGCAGATGCCAGTCTCCCACAAAATAATACTTATATCTACTTACTTTTATTATATTAGTTTTTAAAAGAAAATAAATTAATATGTAAAATATTAAATTGCAGACATGCCTGAATTATTTTGCCGCATGTCATCCCTGTAGGACTTGTCATAAATTTCTAACTATGAACTTTTAAAACAATTTATCAATCGTCTACTCAATGGTCTACTCGTGGATTTAAAAGGAGTAAACGATGGCAAGTTAAGACTAATCATCATCATCATCATCATTAGCCTTTTTTAATGTTCCCACTACAGGGACACAGGCCTCCTCTCTGAGAGAGGGAGTGGGCCGTAATCCACCAAGCGGGCCCAGTGTGAATTGTCACATGTCTTCGAATTTTTGGTTCTAGGACATACCGGTTTCCTCGGTTTGGTTTGCCGGTTGTTAAGACTTTTAGGCCTCCTCTCTTAGAGAGGGAGTGGGCCATAATCCACCACGCCGGCCCAGTGCGAATTGGTGGATGTCATATGTCTTCGAATTTTTGGTTCTAGGACAAGCCGGTTTCCTGGGTTTGGTTTGCCGGTTGATAAGAATTAGTCTTATGTTGTTAGTTGCTATATGAAACAAAAAAAAAAAAAGCAAAATGACAAAACTTTTTTGGTTTATTTCGTTAAAATTGACTCAAGACTGCAAAATGAATGTAGACATGGATGTCTAGACAACGTTACAGTTCACTCAGGTTTTATTAGCCTTTCCGAGAGTATAAACGACGAAATATTTCACGACGAAATTGAAGCGCTGTCTAAAACAAAAAAAAAAAAAACTGGACAAACGCGAGTCCGACTCGCATTGAGGGTTTCGTACAAACTTATCCTATGAATACAGATTAAACTCTAGAGCGAACGCCGGCGTTTGCACACATATTGTGTTTTTATTGTCTCTAATTATGGTATTGGAAAGGTTAATTCCCAAATTGTGTTACGTAGGTTTTCCAAATCACATTTTTTATTACAAATTTACAATGTTCCTATACCTGTGCTATGAGACCTTGCTTTATGCCAAATTTCTGAATTCTAGGTCAACGAGAATGCCCAATAAATTTTGATTAGAGTATCAAAATATACGGTTTTTGCTATGTAAACTACTGTGTCTTTTTTTTGTTAACTTTTAAACTTGATGTTATCACAGTTTCAAAGGACCGTAAAGGACATGGTAAAAGATGGCCTATGAATCAACACGCATGAAACATTTACTATAATTCTTATTTATTTTAATAATATACATTACAAATATTTTTATAGAACGGACACTTTTTAATTTCGAAAACATTTTAAAAAGTATTCACTTCCATCATTAGCTTCCGTCATAATCTTCGGTGACAGTTCTATTATTTTTTGGTTCAATTTGAGGTTTTTAATATCCAAAGGTATTATAAATCATACAGCCATGTCTTTGTAACAGCACTCTTATTAAGAGTTAGACACAGACAAGCGTCAATATTCTCAACACTTGATAAAAAATAATGATTTTTAGTTATAAACAGTCCGCTATGATATCGCGGAATCATAATAAGGCTTATCAAAAAACTTGATTGAAAGCGCTGTTTCGAACGAGCATTAAAATCGACACTGACAGTTGATGAATTGACAGATGACATTTAGTAGTAGGTAATGACACTTGGCGGATGATGATTGATATAACCTATAATAAAACTAAATATTTTCTAAAGCAAAACATTGTTTAAATGTATGAAATACCTATTTAAATTGATTTCTATTATTTATTATGAATCCTAGTAAAGGCTGTTTCTCTTGTTTGCTGGCGCTAATGACTAATAGTGTGGCAATAAAACGATACCTACTTGAATACGAATGTTTTTATTGACGTAATTATAACCTCAAATTCCGAAAGTGTTTTGAGTTTTTTTAGAATTCTCAAAAGTGTCCGTTGTTTTAATTTAGGTTCAGTCGAATATATACATTATCTAAAACCCAAAAAATAAATACATATCCCTGTTGGTTCTTAGGCGAACTATGTATGGACGACGAGCAATGTCCTTTGAGAGTATGATTTAAATTTCTACTCGATACCTCTACTCGTTTATATGGTAAAGGATCTTGACTGACAGACAGACAGTCGAACAACAAAATGATCTTTTAAGGATTTCGTGTTTTTCTTGTGGAGCTACGAAACCCTAAAAACAAAAGGCTATCAGAGGATTTAAAAATTAAAATTTCGTCCAAAACAATCTTGTTAGTAATAGCAAAGTTAATCAAAAACCTCACTGAACACGATTAAAATTTGTTTATCTTTTATCCGCAACCAACAGAACTTTTTGTTTTTCTTTTATAATCAACGTATGTCGATTAAGCTTGGTACACACAAGGCTTCCAAATTGAATTTGGCAGCAGCTTTTGTTTATGGGTTTATTTACTTTTGTCCACTATCTCACTGGACGATGAAATAGTTGATTAGCAGTAAGAGGTTTTTTTCTTTTTGTGGCAGGAATGGGAAATCCTCATGGAACCCAGACTGACCCACAGTTTAGGCAATTTGGGTAATGTCGAATTTGAAAAATCTCTGAAAAATATTTAATATCATATATAAAGTATTTTTCAGAGCCCGCATAATAACAGGGTTTTCATGGTTAAGGCAATATCTAACTAAGTTATTAACAGCCTATTGTGCCAAATGTAAGTGGCAGCAGTCAAGGAAAATACTTACAAAACATCTGCTCTCGACTATCTGGCCAATGGAGCCTATAGGTTCCGATTTGGCGATGAAGACGATAAGTCGGAAGGCCTCTCTCAAGATATACCGCGAAATCTATGTATATTAATGGACATCTTAGCGCTGTTCTACTCATCATCATCATCATCATCATCATCAACCTAGCGCCCGTCCCGGTTGCTACCTTGGCTTTCACCTCGGTGCCCGGGGTCCGCTTTGCATCCCTTGCCTTAAGCCCATTAGCACGCATGTCGTCCCTTACGACGTCGATCCAACGCCTCTTAGGCCTACCTCGTTTTCCGGGTCCCGGCGGAGGCGGCATGGCGAGGCATCTGTTACCCACGTAGTCTGCCGGTTTTCGTAAAACGTGGCCATATCAGCGTAAGCGACCCTCCTGCAGTTTATCCGCTATGTCACGGACCTGAAGGCTGCCCCGGAGCGCTGTTCTACTATTTAGTCATAAGCCCACATGGGCACTTATGACCTGACGCATATACGTACCAATACTTGGAATGTATATGCAGAGCATACGCTTCTGATTCTCCGTACAAATACTGCCAAAGACTTACGTATGACAGCCGGTGTTATAATGTATTCCTGGCTTTATACCAACTCGGCCAAATCCAGTTCTAAATGAAATCATCCTTGTAAAACAAACAGGGTTGTAATTTGAAGTGGGCACACGAAAACAAAAGGAGAACGTAATAAGGCATAGAACACAGACTCACTGTACTGGCCATGGATATCATTACATAGTATAAAACAAAGTCGCTATTTGTCCCTATGTATGCTTAGATCTTTAAAACTACGCAACGGATTTTGAAGCGGTTTTTTTAAATAGATAGTGATTATAGAAAAAGGTTTATGTTTACAATATGTACATAATTTATTTAATATCACCATTGTACCCGTGCGAAGCCGGGGCGGGTTGCTAGTATAAAATACGTACTACGCACTAGATAAGGCGTACCGTACAGTGATTTTACACCATTACATTGATGACATTAGGGCAGTTTTGGCGTACCTATCAGCGCTTTGGCAATCCAATGACATCTCTGCGCCCTTGCGTGGAGCGAAAAATAGTGTCAGAGTTTATTGACTACAAAACCCACTCGACGTTTTCACAACAGCTCATGGCCCTGGGGCCCGGAGCGTGGGGCCATCTGCTGGAATAGGATCGAAGCCAACCAGTTGGCTTTGATCCAGTTCCAGCAGATACTACGGTTTGCTAATAACTCTTTGAGGCGCGTGGAAAAAGACGCACCGTTCCGTACTCTGTGGTAACGGATAGATAATACAATAAAGAATAGGTAGCATCTGTCATCTGTAGCAGATAACTTTGTATCGGCGATGCGTTAAAAATAAACAGATGAGGCTCACAATATGTTATCGAGTTTATAGGCTTAGGTTTAGAAGTTTAGTTTATTCAAACTATAGCTTTTTGTTTAAGAATTTTTGGTCAGTTTTCTTGAATGGTGTCAGAGTATGCGCTTGTATATCGAACCTGGGGGCTTAGAGAAAGTCACATTCTCACTAACGATAACGAAATTCGAAACTCCGAAATGTATGGAACTGACATATGCCTTCGAAAAGTCACATGGTCAAACGTTTTCGATACGCTAATTGTTATTAGTTGTTCATACGTCAAATTGGACGTTTTAATTCGATAACCATAGCAAAGAAGTTGTTATTTTATCGAACCAACACTTCGACTTATCGATATGTTAGTCGATGTCACTTTGTCTACCATTTTGTGGTCAACATCGTTAAGGCGAAATCGAACTTAGAAATGGATTCGACACGGAGCGATTGCCACTTGTCTAGGGCCCCTTTATAAGCAAAACATTGTAAGTATAATCTTTGACACGCAAGTTGCAACATCATGGTCATCAAATTTAATCGCGCAATTTTATATTGTGTACTAATAATATAAAATAATACATATACTAATAAGATAGATAGATTGTGTGAAGCACAAATAAACTTTTTTTTTTGTTTCAATTTTTGTCTCTCCATCACCCTGAAGTTGACTGGTAGAAAATGCCTAAGGCATTAAGTCCGCCTCTGTACATTTGTGCATGAAGTATTAAATAAATAAATAAATAAACAATCAACGACAAACAACCAATGACCAACCACCAATAGCCAACAATCAATAACTGACAACCGACAGCCAACAACCAATTGAATCAACTCAACCAACTTCAATTCTCCTGTTGCAGGTCAGCAGCATCTTTGTGCTCTTCTTCTATCTCTAAGGAACGTTTAATATCCGGTAAAGTTGTAAACACAGCTCAGGACAATCAACTAATATCCATGTAAATTATTCTTCCCCTCAAAACTCGTTATTCAACCTGAAGCTATTAACATAATTTCTTCCCCCAAGTTTTCTAAACAACCAACAAATTGCAATACTTCACTCTCACCGCTAAAAATAATAACAGTTGCCTTAACATCAGAATAAAATCTTTCTACCTTTCGTCGAGCATAAAGTGGACAGGCACAGAAGGTCTACTTCAAACAAGGAGAGAAAACATACTAACCTAACGCGCCTTGATACAGGCCTTGATCCGAAGCGAGGAGCAATGCAGGCGGTTGCCTAGCAAATAAGCGGCCGTTTGCGTTAAAAAACCCACTTCCTTAAATCCCAGTCGCCACAATCTCGACCTCAATTTTTCCAGCCATCTTAGTTGTATTTGCAGACATTGAGCAAAAGCCCCCCGTCCAGTCGTCCAGTAACTATCCCAATCATACCCGACTCGTCGACAGTGTGTAGTGTTCCACACGTACATACATTACATAGATGTCAGCAAATTGTAGAGGCACAGCAGGGCCGAAGCTTGGGGTTGGCACCATGGGAACGCAAGGCTTACTTACTCGTATGAATCTTCTTGATTCATACGAGTAAGTTCTCACTCTCCCGATTACATAGACATTCCGTGCCAAAGAAGACAAATTAAATGAAGTCCCACGAAAAAAAAGGGAAATTTTATCGTAACCTTTATTAGTTCTTCCATTCACATGATGATATTAACTGCGTTTATCCGTATACGTAAACAGGATGAAGTTTTGAAAGAGATCAGTCAGTCGGCTATCATCATTTAAACTGAATCACGTATATACGTGTTTCAGTTCACCAATAATATTATTGGTGTCTCCTCTTAGAATTACCACAACGACTGGTCTAGTGCGTCTTCCATCCATCGATCGAGCTTGAACAGTCTTCCAATGCTGCGTTTTCCGGTACGTGGTCGATACTCTAGAACTTGATAACGTCTTGCGTTGCTGATCCATCTCAATTTTACCATCGGACATCCCGACGTACGGCAAATATCCACTCTTACGTTGTTGAGATATCTACGGTCCGAACTAAGCGTTTTGTCTCGTCGTTTATACCGAGTACATCGACATTTTCTTTTTTTTTTCCTCATCATCAACGATTGCATCGCTGCTTACCATCAGGTGGGATCGCAGTTAAGTACTAGTTTATTGCAATTAAATAAATTTAAAAAAAACTCCTTCCTGTGTGTTTGTTTTTGGTCCTTGTCCAGAACCAACCTTTGGTCTTATTGCTCTATGCAGTGACTCAGTGAGCTTCCGACCCAACCTGTCATAACTTTCGACCCTCATATTTTAAGTTTTCTCTGGCAGCTGTAACTTTTTCATTTGTTTTGTCTACTATAACAAAAATAGAAAATTACCGTGAAATTGTAAGGTTCAATCCAAGATGTTTTAGTGTGATTACTGCTGAAGAAGAGAAAGATGGAATTAGAATTTAAGATTTTGTTGAAGACGGCTTTTGGCAGTTCCCTTTTCGTGTTGATTACAAAAGTCTAAAACTTGTTTTAGTTTTGTTATATCTTGGAATAAATTTTCCGTTTGACATTTTTAATGATAAATTACTAAATTTGTTAGCATTTTCACTTTGTGTTGCTTTAAATACTTTTATTGCTTATTTATTTGTCTTTGTAAACAGAATTAGTCTGAAGTAATATTTATAATAACTAATTATATTTTACTAACAATTTTATGCGGTAATAGTGCTGCTGGAAATCTTATTCAAATGTTTTGAGGGGACTATGTCGCTGAACTGTGAGAGCAGTGGTAGCCGAATGGTAACGGCCCCGACTTACGAGTCGTAGGTCGCGGGTTCAAACCCAGCCAGGCGCATTACTTTGTATAATTTATTTCATCACCACTGCTCTCAAAACGGTGAAGGAAAACATCGTGAGGAAACCGGCATGTCCTAGAACCAAAAATTCGAAGACATGTGACATCCACCAATCCGCATTGGGCCCGCGTGGTGGATTATGGCCCATTCCCTCTCCTAGAGAGAGGAGGCCTGTGTCCCTGCAGTGGGAACATTAAAAGGCTGATGATGATGTCGCTGAACGAGCTGTTTGTAACAGCTTGTTTTCTGCCGACCCTTGTTTTAAAGATTCTAATGGAATCACTTTTAAGCACCACAATTCCAAAGACACCGCTACAAAAGTTTTAGAAATATTAATTTTAGCCATGTTCCTCTGACGTCTATATTTTCACACTATATGGGGATTATAACGAGGAGGAACAATTTAGTTTGTAGATTATAACAATTTAGTTTGTTATAATCTACAAACTAAATTGTTCATGAATTGCAATGCACTGGGAAAATCGCAACATCAGCATGTTAGCAAAGAACTAATACATCATCATCAACCTAGCGCCCGTCCCGGTTGCTACCTTGGCTTTCACCTCGGTGCCCGGGGTCCGCTTTCCTTCCTAGACGCCTCCACTTTGCTCGGTCTTTTGCGTCCCTTGCCTCAAGCCCATTAGCACCCAGGTCGTCCCTTACGACGTCGATCCAACGCCTCTTAGGCCTACCTCGTTTTCCGGGTCCCGGCGGAGGCCGCATGGTAAGGCATCTATTACCCACGTAGTCTGCCGGTTTTCGTAAAACGTGGCCATACCAGCGTAAGCGACTAATACATGATAGTAGTAAAAGTTGATTTAGATTTTATTGTTTTGTAATAAGTGTTCTAACGGAGCGAACCTTAACAATTTCATTAAAATATTCCGATAAGAAAAAATTAAAAAATAATATACTTACAATTTTTTTATTATCCAGTCTCATTACGAATCAGTATTTTTATTTGTTTTAGTCGGATCTGTTAATTATAATTATTGAAATTAATTTTATTTACATGTTTTGATCTTGTTTAATTCCAGGTATTTAGTTTTCCGTTAAATAAGCTTTTTGTTCTTTTAGCGAGTTAGTTGATAAGTCTCCTACAATATGGATTTATGATCAAGTGAGAGTCTTGAAAATTCTCTAGTTTTTTTATTAACGATTTTTATTTTTATTGATGAAATCATAGCGCTCTTGGGTAAGGTGGTAGATAGTGTCAAACTTTTACTGATTAAAAACCTACTCTTGTTCCTTCTTTGCCTTCATTCCAGGGCTGTTAGTGACGTTTTTTCAATAAACCTGGCTCTATAGGCTTCGATCCAGCTAGGCCTGTACGGTTTACTGGCAACTCTTTCAGGCTTGCTCTTGACATTCTTGACGCTCGCAATTTGGGTCCGGTCTGGATGATTACCGGACGGTCCACAAGCCCGCGACTGCGGTGGCTAGAGTTCTTGATTGGGACCTTCAAGACGCACAAAACCGGTCGTTGTGGTGACACTTGGATATAGCCTAAGTCCAGTCTTAGATGACATTGAAACACTACAATTATTTCAATTCAACTAATTACTCGTAAGTCCACAACAATACCATTGCTTCATTACACTCATGCTGATTTAGAAATCGAGTACATTCGTACCATCATGCTAATGATTGCTAACGAGAAAGTGAGTTACAATTAGTACTGGGTACTATTTGAAACCATGTTTGCATGAACGTGGTATGGAAGTTGGTTAAATTGATCTGTGCATGTAGTGCCTGTTCTATGTTCTCCTGGTACCTATTAAGAGGATTTATTGAAATTGTCTCTCTGCTGATTGCAGATTTATTCGGTTTTGGATTTGTGAATGACAGTTTCAAGGTTTCAGTAGTTGATATTTTTACCATAGTTTGCTTTGGGAGAGGGTATCATTGACCGTTTGTCAATTAACTTTCAAAATTAAATATCTGTCTCGAAACAGGTCTTTATAGAAACAGAAAATTATTAAATATGTAGTTATGAGCCAACAGTTTCGTTTTTCTTGATAATTTTATTGCAATTTTGGTTGTAAAAAAAATAACAACAATCAAGGAAGTCGTAAAAGAAGTACTACGAAGCTAAATTGCCAAAAACTTTATAAAATTGCTTTTTATTAATTTATGCAGTGGTTTTTTTCATACAACTCGAATTTTCAAAACACTAATAATAGCCTTTCAGTTCCGAACGGTGTTTGCGTATCTACAAACAAGTCGTTGTGCGCAAAGACTAACGTCTAACAGCTGATCATAATATATATTTTCGCTGTCTAACACGATGTCAAATGAGACATTGAGTTTTTTACCCTCGCTCATCAATTTGTTCGATCCTGCGATGAGTTCAGCCTTAAGTGGTATGTCTCAGTTTTTTGTTTTTTTTTTTTTATGGTAAGTAAAAATCATCCAATGACGAGTCCCGCTCTTGGGCAGAGCAGAAAACAAGTGTCAGACTCTTACTGACTAAACAACCTACCCCGTTCCTACATCGCCATACGTACCAGGGCCAGAGCCTTCCTTTTCAGACGCAAACCCGTGGCCCTGATTGGCTTCGACCCTTCTGCAGGGTCCCTACGGGGTATGTCTCAGTTCAAAATGTACCTCAATAAAAATTTTAGTTCCTTTATTTTTTTTTATCGTTTATAATAATAAATAATAATAATAAATAATCATCATCATCATCATCATTTCAGCCGAAAGACGTCCACTGCTGGACATAGGCCTCCCCCAAGCGCCGCCACAAAGACCGGTCCTGTGCGTCTTGCATCCATCGGCTTCCAGCAACCCTGACCAGGTCATCGGTCCACCTTGTGGGAGGCCTTCCAACGCTACGTCTACGACTACGTCTACCTTGGACAGACAATCCAGTTAGGTAGGTCTAACTTTGAGAAAGAGGTCAATCGTCGAATCCGACTCGGCTGGGCAGCGTTTGGGAAGCTACGCGGTGTCTTATCGTCTAATATCCCACAATGCCTCAAGACGAAAGTCTATAATCAGTGCGTGTTGCCAGTGATGACGTATGGCTCTGAAACGTGGTCGCTTACAATGGGCCTTATAAAAAGACTCAAGGTCACTCAAAGGGCAATGGAAAGGGCTATGCTCGGAGTATCCTTGCGTGATAGAATCAGAAATGAGGATATCCGCAAGAGAACCAAGGTTGCCGACATAGCGAAAAGAATCGCCAAACTTAAGTGGCAATGGGCAGAGCACATTGCACGCAGAACGGATGGCCGCTGGGGTCGAAAGGTTCTAGAGTGGCGACCGCGTACCGGAATAAATAATAATAATAAATAATTATAAATATTTATGAGTTAGCGCTTGACCGCTATATCATCTGATGGAAAGCGAAGATGCGGTCGATGATGGAGCGCGCTAATAATAATACAAAATTGCTATTGAAACTTTTATCTCAGTATATGCTTCGATATTTAAAAAAAACAAAATATATTGCAGCGCTGGTATTCTGGTGAACATGCTCACAAAGCCGTTAAATAGAAAATGTAGACAAAAGAAAACAAACTAGACTAAAAACACTAAAAGACGTGAATAAAAAAAACAAAAAATGTTATTCGTCTACCGTGCATGTATCTTTGAATATTTAATGTATTACTAGTTATGTTTTTCTGTATAAAAACTGAAGTAAAACGACAAAAATAGCGGTAAAAAGAAGTCTACTATAAAGCATACATTTATACTAATATCCTAAAGACAAATGATTTGTATTTTTTGGGTTTTTATTCATGAAAAATAAATCCAGTAACATATTTTCTCAGTAACATCAACAATTTCACTACTACTATGTTATTTTATCGCTAAGTGCTGTGTAAGTAAAATAGATATATATATATTTTATTTTCACACGAGCAAAGCCGCTGGCAGAAACTAGTTTGTAATAGTTTCAGAATAATATTCCTACAACTAATTCAAACCACATATCAAACAGTTTCCTCACTGAACCTAGTTTTAATAACAAATCACTTCACTAATTGGTAAATTAGAGTACTTAGTCAGCAACTATCATGACATCATCAAGGTAAACTTACTTTCATACTTCCACCGCGCAACTTCTGTGATTGATGTGTTTAACAAACTTTATTGCGTACAGGTATACCTTGTCGTAGATGCTCCAATTAAACTTCCAATTGCTTTTAAACTGCTAAGAGATCCACAAGAAGTTTGAGCATCAAGATCTGGTGGAAGTTCGAATCCAAGTCTAGATGGATTAGGGAATTGATACTGTATTTAGAAAGATAAATGTTACAGAGTTGTAGTTTTGTGAAGATTTTAGTTTTAAATGAAGGTGAATTTATTGTTTTAGTAGTCATTTTGCTAGACCAATACGACTCCTATTTGTGTAGCAAATTTGATGCCAGGTGAACATCAAAGTAAGATTTGGTTTTCCAACTTGGCGGTAATATTGAATTAAGTAGTTTACTTGAAACAAAATTCTATAAGTTAAACGAATCAAATTCAAGTATGTTTACGCAATCTGTATTTATTTGGGTGAACCTGTATTTATCTTTAAATTTAGAAATAACTCCCTAAGTTTATCAATCGCTTTAGATCTGACAAGATTAGAAATGAAAATTGTTTAGATCAAAAGTAAATAATAATTAAGATAAACAAACGCAATAGACGACACTAAATATAAAGTTCTTTTATATATATTTTTCTACTTTATTAGAATGACCTTACACGATACTGATGTACTGCTGATCGTCTTCACAAACGTAACTACTGACTGGTTTCGGTTCCCAGGCTGAAAATGCTATTAAATTGTTACATTAGGAATTAGTCTATAGCTGCCCGGAGTTTGGAAGTAGGTGATGTTCTATCCGCATAACTATTTCAAAAAGCTCGTAAACGGATAGTCCTGCGTTACCTATATCTCTCTAGTCGTATCGGATTGCCATCTCTTTGGTTTATGAAAATAAACTAAAAGAGCATTTGTGAGTGCCAGTTGAACATGCATGTTGAACAAGCATGTTGAACCAGTTGTATTAAAAGTCATAACCACAAAATAGCTATTTGACATTACTTCACCTCATATTTGAACTAATATTACATGTTCACCAAAAAATTACAAAATCAACCATCCAGTTTAAAATCAAAATTCTAATTGTTCAAACAATGATCGGTAATGTGAATTCTAGTTTATTATACGAACAAAGTTATCGATATTTCTTGAAACTTGCTTATCTATCCTTTTTAGTTTCCTTTTTTTGAAGCGCAAACTCATATTCAATAAAAAGTATATACTTTAATAAAAGTAAAGCAGCTAGTTTCCAAACAAAATTCCCGAAAGAATTCGATTACACGATTCTTAGTACATTCCTGTAAAAAAGAAAAAGGAATACTCATCATTACATGGTATAACAAAGTTAAACAAAGTTATCGTTCCCTATGTATGCTTAAATCTTAAAAAATACGCAACGAATTTTGATGCGGTAGATAGGGTGGTTTAAGAGGAAGGTTTATGCGTATAATACATGCATAATATATTCAATAGCAGTACCCGTGCGAAGCTGGGGCGGGTCACTAGTTAAAATTAAAATGTTTTTTATTTACAATGTGAATACTAAATTCGGTACATGGTAAACTAAACAACATAATACCAAATTAGGACATAGCAAAAACATGAATCAAAATAGTAAAGAAACAACATTATCCTATACTATCGCAAAATACTTAGCGACAGTGAACAAATATCTACCAAATTTAACCCAACTGTAGTTAGCTTTAGTTTTACTTACAGATTAACATAATATATACGATTTATTGCAAAAGTTTTGTTTGTAGCTAAACTGAATCCTACACAAGCAAATTCATGATAGTTGTTTATATTATTTAGTACGATATACAAGTTTCGTTTTAGTAGCAAAACCCGAAATACGTGTCCTAGTATTTTTATGTAAAAAATCTCTCATCAAAATAAGCCTCACCATCAACGATTGCATCACTACTTACCATCAGGTGGGATCGCAGTAAATGATTAGATTATTTTAACAGCGAATCTTTCATTATCTTTCAGCTGAAATCATGATGATTAAAAATTAATGCAAATAATTTTGATTTATTTAAAAAAGTCTGTCTGTACGTACTGGCAATAAAATTATCGTATAATGTTTTTTATGGTGTGTAAAAAACATCCAATGAATCTCACCCTTGGGCGGAGCGAGGAACAGTGTCAGACTCTTACTGCTTAAACCACCCACCATGTTCATTTGCTTTTCGCACTAGGGCCAAGTCTTCCTTTCAGAAAATGACCCTGGGCCCCAGTTAGCTTCAACCCTTCAGCTGGGTGATTTGCGATGGTATGATATAAGGCCTATGATCTTATAAGGGTTATGTTTTTTCCCTTTTCAGGTATGGCCCTCTAAAAATAAAAAAGCGCATGTCATCTCTGTTTGGACGAAGTTCTTGTACTGTACTTCGTTTGCTGCCGAAAACAATTTTAACAGTAAACGATCAAAAGTCTGAAACTAAGGCTAAAAATATAGCAATTTATAAAGTTTTTTACATTAAATATTAGTTTCAAGCCTTTATAGGCTTAAATACTTTAGTTAAAAATATAGAAATATTGTTTACTATATTTTTAGCCAAAGTTTTAAGCCTCTTCACTAGAAATATTTAAAAAAAGAAGTGAGTGGGTTTTAACAAAAATAAAAATATTCAAAACGCCTTTATAATTTTCTACGAACTAAAAACAACAGCTGAAGAGAAAAATGATTTGTCTATATAAATAAGTATTGAAGGGAAAATGCCTTCAATAAAAAATATACTTGAACTGCTATACGAGAAAACTCGTCTGCTTGTAGTAGATGCTGATCAAATGAAAAAAAAAACATAACAACGGCTTAGCAAAATGCAAATCAAATTGTACATTTCAAATACAAAAATATTGCGCAAAAATCCCGAATTTATTTTCAAATATTTATTTTTTCCGACATCGCAATGCCGCATTTCCGAAATATATCATTTTGATTTCTACTTACCCAGTAAGGGAAAATAGTAATTGATTCAGCTTCCCAGAGTCTACCCAGAATCCACACAGAATCCAATTTGGAGAGTGGCTACTACGGTCACTATTACCGAATGAAATTTTGATTGGGAAAAAACATCAGTATAGATTGCTTTATGTAGCTCCCGGGTTTGTTCATAGATGGGCAGTCTTTGTAATTTGTTTTTAGAGCGAATATTTTGTCATACGGACCAAATAGCACAATGGAAAAATAAAATGAATTATTTATTGTGATGGCAAAATTCGATGACAAGTTACTTCTACAAACTTGCACGAACATGCGAGATATATTACTACTCATTCTTTCTCTTAGAAAGGAGATCTGAGTTTCAGAGGTGAGAAGATTTCAAGGATAGTTACGCTTATGCATTATTATTTTGAAGTGACTAGTTGATTTAATGATCGGTGATATTATTTCTCTTTGTGTTGATATGGTTTTATAATTGATATTTTAATGTAATTTAATACTATATTTTTATTTTTGTTAATTTTTGGCAACTCATTAATAATTTCTCTGTTATTATTATTATTTCTGTAAAACATTTAGACACAATGTTAATTGTGATTAGATAAATAAATGAAATTAAATGCTATTCATCGCAAAATATTCATTACACATTATTTAAAAAAAAATCAAGTTTTAAGAAAATAACCTTTTTATTTGGATTTCTGTCAAAGTATTCTCAGTCACAACATAAAATATGGTCAAACTTGTATGCCAAAGACAGAAACAGAACGTATGACAAAACAACATGACATATATGACACAAATTAATATTCACAAAAATAGTATTTCGTTTTGTTTTTGTGTTTTGTTTGGTGTTTTTTTATTTTGTTTTTGTCATGTACCGTTATTTCGGTTGACAGGCGTCCACTGTTGGTAATAAGCTAGACAAATGACCACAACGACCGATCTTGTGCGTCTACTATTTATCGAATGCTCGCAACTCTCATCAGCCCCTTTAGCCAAGTTACAATTGTTTCGTTTAGAGTTACTGCTTATAGCCACGCCCCCAATTCCTTTGTTGAGATGACGTGCGACCAAGGGAATTGGGGCGTGGCCAACTACAAGTGCTACACTTAAGCTACGCGATTGTAACTTGGTTAGGGAGGCAGCTTATCGGTCTACCTTGTGGAAGTCTTTTTTTAACTTAATCGATCGTCTGATTTCCGAGCAATTCCACTTTAGTTTGGCGATCTTTCTGACTATAACCTCGGTTGGTAGCCTTGACTTTCCTGCGGATAATTTAATTCTTAATTTGAATACATAAATGAACTCGTCATAGATCTTTCGATTACTTTCTTAAACTAAAACATTAACAAACCAACAGAAATCCTAAAGACAGATCCAAACAGATAGAGAACGAATGTTTTCAACAAATTGATTTATGGACATGATAAAATTCAACTCGCCCTCACGTCGTATTTGGGTCAGCGAAATATTTCTCCTGATGTTTCATTTCAATTTGTAGTTATGAAAACTCCTGAGGATGTTGTGCGAACAATTGTAAATGAGAGATTATTAAATTTTAGACGTCAATCAAAAGACGCGAATTGAAAATTGATATCGGAGATGATTGACATTGCAGACGTTTGAGAAAGGAAATGTAATTAATTGATTATGGAGACTGATTTGGTTTTTTAGCTGATATTTGACTGACTATTAAAATTTTGATGATAAACCCTTTCTGGATTAATTAGTAGAACAAAACGTGATCAGATATGGTATTTGGCTAGTTTGAGCTCCTTAGTCGTCCTAAATTAAGCTATACGGTTACTCACAATTTGTGCTTGCACTGACTGAACAAGACCACACAAAACTGTATGGCTTGTTCCTCAAAGACCATGTCAGAATCTGTACTGTTCTTATATTATGATTTTACTTACTTAAGTTTGCTGTATGGACTTTAAAAGAGACTTTTGCTCCTGATTTTGTTTCAGTTTTGGTCATCTCTCATCTAGTTTAAACTGACGACAAAAAACTGACCTGTAAAAGTATTTTGAAAAACCTATTTGCAAAAATAAATGATTTATCATTTCACTGTTGGACATAGGCATCCCCAAGTGTTGCTATAATGAACGGTCCTGTGCTTCTCGCGTCTAATGCATTCCAATATTAATCATTATAAAATGAAAAATAAATTCAAGTCTAGCTTACGATGTCAACTCTCACAAATAAAATGTTGGGCATGGGAATCGTAAAAACGAAATCGATGTTCGGTACATTTTGTTGGATAATACCAACGAGGCATGAGTATTATATGGGGCAGTTGATTTATGTTTTGTGTAGACAATTCATTGTGCGTACAGCTAAGGAGATGAAGATAATAACCATCCTTACGTTGTTGAGACATCGCGTACATCGAGGGACTGGAACAGTTTGCCAGCTGCGATCTTTCCGTCCGATTATAATTTAGGTGTCTTCAAGGCTAGAATAAATAGGCTCTTAATAAACGAGTGCGCATTACCATCAACATTTGCATCACTGTTTACCACCAGGATCGCAGAAGCACTAGTTTATAGCAATTTAAAATAAAAAATTCCTGCCGGCGTTTCAGTGACCTGTAAGCTACAACTCAACAAGTATTTAAGTTGATAGTGACATGCGAGCTCGACAAGCGATTACGTGGACGACCCACATCATCGCTTACCATCAGGTGAGATTGAGGACAAGTGCGAGGTTTGACATATCATGAAATGTTAATGTTTAAACGATTTGGCCTTTTAAAGAAATGATCAATTCTAAAATCTGGTCACAACATAATAATAAATTCTTTTAAAAGTAAACTACACTATTGTGCTCTTCAATCTGTATTTGGGTCAGGACCAAATTTTTGACGCGACGAAATGTGTCACAGTGGAAAATAAATGTCTCACACTGGAAAATTATTGTAGCACAATAGAATTGTTGCCCTACATTTATTTTTCAGTGTGACACATTTTGTAGCGATTTCCGTTGTGCGATTACGTCAAAAATTTGGTCCTGACCCATTTATAACTTTTTCAACCTTTCGAATATCGTAAATAGAGACATAATAGAAAGACGATAGTCAAAGTCAAAGTCAAAATCTTTTTATTTCACATAGGCCTACATGGGCACTTGTAAAACGTCAGAAGCTAGTGCACGGTTCCAAATTGGTCGATTCCTATGGAGAAGAACCGGCAAGAAACTCCATAGGTGTACGATCGCCAGCTTTCTATCGGGGCTTAAGATTTTAATAAGTTTTAATGTTTCTTTTCTACAGGAATCTACTAGGAGTCGTATCATCGCATTCTTCGTGGAATTTTGTTTGGCTCTGCTTTACATTGGTGCGAACGCTGGCGTTCGCTCGGGGCTCAAGAGTTTTTGTGTTATCTCGGTCCATAAATTAGTTTAGAATATACTTGCAAAGTATAGATTTTGGTCCCAGACACGGCCATTTACCATCGTAATTCCGTGCCCGTCTAAATGGGTATCCTAGTTTCAGTAATGGCCGTTTTCCGCCTCATGTAATCATAACCCCTGTTTTCCGTGATATAAAAGTATATTTCGTTTAAACTGTTTGGACTGCATCTTAAATAAACGTGCAAAGAGTTTTGGGAACACATTCTTTAATCTACAGCTAAGGACTGGAATTCCTTACCGGGGTCGGTGTTTTCCGATAGCTACAATCTAGGGGTCTTTAAGTCAAGATTGAATAGGTTACTTCTAGGCGAGCGTGCCCCATCGTCGAAATAACATAATTCTGCATAGATGCTCTTTGTTTTGAACTTTTCACAATGATTCCTTTTTGTTAGCAATATCGCGTTACGTATCGCTTCGGTCTGATGGCCTCTCAGTCCTGAAATCCTGACGAAAACTATGATCGCTGAAAGATGCTCTAGAGTGACGCCACTTGCACATGGAGTTACTCAGAAGCAAACAATGTATAACCATCAAAAAAGGGCAAGCACACCATGTCTGTGTGTGACCAAACATGAAAGGCAGGAGTGTGGATTTAGTCCAATTGAGTCTGACACTGCTGAAACTGGCTCCTCTAAGAGACAGCCTAACCGTCTATAAAGATTTTTCACTCCTGGGAAAAAGATTTACTTTTAGTTATTAGAATGCCACTATTTCGAAATAATAAATAAATCTTCACTTACTTTATTAATAGAAAAGGCTTTATAAAAATTAATTTAGTAGAAAACTAAACTGTCAGACCTAGAGGTCTAACAAAAGAGCAAATAGATTACTTCTAGGTAAGCACTCTCCGTCTTCGGCCACATCATCGCTCATTATCAGGTGAGTTGGATGTCAAGCGCGAGCCTATCAAAAATAGTAATAGAAAAACTAAAGTGAATAGAATTCTCGTATGTTTTTATTTGAAACCGGAATTCAACGACCGATATTTCCATCAGATTAGTACGACTTTTATGGATACTTCACTCGTATCAAACGCACAGCGTAGGAATACTAAAATATGTTTTGTACAATGTATAATTTGAATCTAAATGCAACTTGGTATAATTAATTTTATCGAACATACATGACGAACAGTGATGGCCGAGTGGTAAATAAAGACTGGAGCCTTAGGATGGTTTGAACTCACGACCTACAACTTGTAAGTCGGAACTTATGAGCGTGTGCAAATCATTAGTCATAACTTTGTGTAATTTATTTCATCACCGCTGCTCTAAAAACGGTGAAGGAAAACATCGTGAGGAAACTGGCATGTCCTAGAACAAAAAACTTTGTAGACATGAGATATTTACCAACCAGCACTGGGCCCATGTGGTGGATGGATTACAACCTATTCCTTATCCTAGAGAGAAGACTTAGGTCTTCTCTCTAGGATTAGTCCTAGCAGTGGAAACACTATAAAGCTGATTATTATGTCTATTTTGCTAGAAATACCCTGATACCTATATATTATTTTTTATATATTTTATCAGTCTCTCAGTCTCTAAATAAATTCTCATCACATTTTCAGTATCAATTTAAACTATCTTCCACAAGAATACATAGAGAATCTGCAAACTGCAGAAGTTCGGAATCAAATTGAAGTGATGCGCAAATAAATTGATTTATTAGTGAGAAACCTCAAGGATACAAAGTCGCGGCGTTATTTAGCAGGGCATTAAAATGCAGCGGGCGAAGTTGTGGCAACCACGGCTGGGTAGCAGGAGTTAGAGAAACTGGATGTGGAACAAAAGTTTCTATATTTACCAATGATATTCTATTAAACCCTCAAGCGATCGGGGCTCAATGCCTCTTCTTTCTTAAAATGAACAAAAAAAAAAAATAAGTAATAAAAGTTTCGCTGATTTTTTCTAGGCAATGGTGAAATTTAAAAACCAAAATTTACGGCAAAATAAATTTCGATAATATTTTTGTATTATATTATGTAGGTACATGGTTAGGTTTAATAATAATAGTTTAGTAAATATTTAGAGCAGTGGTGCCCGAGTGGTTATAATAGTCCCGAATTACGAGTTGTAGATCTCGGGTTCAATCCCAGCCAGGCGCATTACTTTGTGTAATTTATTCCATCACCACTGCTCTCAAAACGTTAGAAAATGTTCTAGAACCAAAAATTCGTAGACATGTGACATCCACCAATTCGTGCTGGGCCCGCGTGTTGGATTATGGTCCATCCCCTCTCCTAGATAGGAGGCCTGTGTCCCAGCAGTGGGAATATTAATAAGGCTGATAATGATGATGAAACATTTAAGTTTTCCACATGAACAACCCGTAACATTCACCAAAAAAGATTTTTTTAGAGCCGGCAAAAGCCGTTGGCTGAAACTAGTATAAAAATAAAGTTTAAGAAAGAATAAGAATTTGTATTTCCCTTTATTATTATTATTTAGTTACAGTGGACGACTTTCCGCTGAAATTATGATGATGATGATTTTCTAGAATACGATTTTATTTTTTAATTTTTTTTTTGTTTATATTGTCAAGTCGTAAAAAAAAATCCTAAGTATATCTCTATTTATTAAAAACACTTATTTCATTACCAAATATTATTTACTTCATTCAAAAGGCTTTAAAATTTCACGCAATAAGCAAAACCTGAAGACAAATTGACATATTTTAAAACTAATTTCCGCTTTTGCGTCTTAGTCGCTAACTGTCAAAAACAGCCATGGCAGCTTTAACTTCCTTACATTTTGACAGATTTCTGACATTGATGGTAGCCGGAATGATATTGCTGTTTTTAGATACCTACAAGAATCTGTAATATCATATCGTACATTGAGGGACTGGAACAGTTTGCCGGCTGTAGTGTTTCCGTCCGATTATAATTTAGGTGTCTACAAGGCTAGAGTGAATAGTCTCTTATAAAGAGTCTAGAGTGGTGATCTTATTATATTTTATTTATTAGGGAAACAAACATACATTATTACATAAAGAAAAGCTTAGTTTTACATAATTATGTTATATTTTTTGTTTGTTTTACAAATGTTTGTTGTGTTGTTATTATGTTTTTTTTATGTTTTCTTGCATCGGAAGACGCAATGTCGGAAAGCCTTCCATAAAGTGAGTCTAGAGACTAGGAACGAAGAATTTCACACAGGCCTGACTTTTAGACTAACTTTCGCCCATGCCCGGGTTTGTTTCACAACAAATCTAAAAATTCCAAAAGGGGAATTCCGTTTTTATATAAAATTCTATTCCTTTTGCCTATAAACCTTGAAAGTCAATCATCATCATCATCATGTCAGCCGAGCGACGCCCACTGCTGGGCATAGGCCTCCCCCAAGGATCTCCACAACGATCGGTCCTGTGCTGTCCGCATCCAGCGGCTTCCCGCGACCTTCACCAGATCGTCGGTCCACCTTGTAGGGGGCCTGCCCACGGAGCGTCGTCCGGTACGCGGTCGCCATTCGAGAACCTTTCCGCCCCAACGGCCATCGGTTCTCCGCGCTATGTGTCCCGCCCACTGCCACTTCAGCGATGCAATCCTTCGAGCGATGTCGGTTGATTTCGTTCTCCTGCGGATCTCATCATTCCTGATTCGATCAAGCAGGGAAATACCAAGCATCGCTCTCTCCATTGCTCGCTGGGTGACCTTGAGCCTTCTTAAGAGACCCATAGTAAGCGACCACGTCTCACTACCGTAAGTCATCACTGGCAACACGCACTGGTCAAAGACTTTTGTCTTGAGACACTGAGGTATTTCGGACGCGAATATATGCCGGAGCTTCCCGAACGCTGCCCATCCGAGTTGGATTCGACGAGAGATCTCTTTCTCGAAGTTGGACTTACCTAACTGGATTGTCTGTCCCAGGTAAACATAGTGGTCAACAACTTCGAGTGTAATGTTCCCAACGTTAACTGGAGCGGGTGCAACATGGGCATTTAACATGATTTTCGTCTTGTCCATGTTCATCTTAAGACCCACTCTTTTGGAAGCATTACCGAGATCTTCGAGCATTATGTTCAGGTCTTCCAAGGTCTCAGCCAAAAGAACTATGTCATCGGCAAATCGCAGGTGTGTTAAGTACTCGCCATTGATGTTGATGCCGCGTCCTTTCCAGTCCAGAAGCTTGAAAATATCCTCCAACGCAGCTGTGAATAGTTTCGGAGAGATAACGTCTCCTTGTCTCACGCCTCGCTGTAGTTGTATCGGATTAGAGCTCTGGTTCTGTAATTGGACCGACATGGTGGCGTTTTGGTATAAGTACTTTAGCACCTCGATGTACCTGTAGTCTATTTGGCACCTTTGGAGAGACTGCAGAACTGCCCAGGTCTCAATCGAATCAAAGGCTTTCTCATAGTCCACGAACGCTAAACAAAGTGGCAAGTTGTACTCTTCGGTCTTCTGTATAACTTGCCGCAGCGTATGAATGTGGTCTATGGTACTATAGCCTTTTCGGAACCCGGCTTGTTCGGGAGGTTGGAAGTCGTCAAACCTGCGAGCGAGACGATTCGTAGTGACTCTAGAGAACAACTTATAGATATGGCTCAGAAGCGAGATGGGTCTGTAGTTCTTCAAGAGAGTTTTATCACCCTTCTTGAAGAACAACATCACATCGCTTCTGCCCCATGCCTTTGGCGTTTTGCCCTCGAGGATGACAGAATTGAAGAGCGTTTGGAGGACTTTAAGTATTGGCTTACCGCCCGCTCTCAAGAGCTCTGTTGTAATTCCGTCATCACCCGCCGCCTTGTTGTTTTTAAGCTGCTTCAGAGCCATCCTAATCTCGTACAGGCTGACGTCCGGGATATCTTCGGTATAGTGTCGGGTAAGCTTGGCTCTAGGATCCCTAGCCTTGCTTTCAACAGGTGTTTGCGTGGAATATAACTGTCCATAGAAACTCTCAATCTCCCTCAGAATTTCAGGTGTTGACGTAATGATGCTACCTTCCTCAGTTTTCAGCCTCGTCAATTGGCTCTGCCCAATAGACAGATCTCTGGCGAACACTTTGGAGCCTTTGTTCCGCTCAATGGCGTCTTTGATGCGCTGTGTATTAAATTGGCGAAGGTCGCTCGTCAAAGATTTAGATATCTGTCTATTGAGTTGCCGATAACGATGGGCATCCGTTGAGTCTTGTAGCCTCATTTCGTTCCTCTGATCCATGAGTTGGAGAGTCTGACTGGAGAGTTTCTTTAATTTAGGACGGCGGGTTTTAAAGTACTTGGACCCTACCGTACGGACAGTATTCACCACCATGTTGTATAGATCGTCCACATCGATGCTGTTCTCAAAGGCTTCGAAGCGGTTTTGTAGCTCGAGCTGAAAGCTCTCGGGGTTTTGAATTTGAGCCGGTATTGGTCGGAGCGTGGATTTTATCAGTCGCGCTCTTTCAAGCTTTACGTCGATATTCAATGTGCCTCTGACCATACGGTGATCGCTTCCTGTCTTAACAGCGTTGATCACAGCGACATCATTGAATATATGCTTCTTTGTCGACATGATAAAATCGATCTCGTTTTTGACTCTACCGTCCGGACTGATCCAGGTCCATTTGCGGCTTGCGGGCTTCTCGAAGAAGGAGTTCATCATAAAGAGGTTTTCTTTCTCCATGAAGTCCGCCAGCATCTGGCCCCTTTCGTTCCGTTGCCCAAATCCAAATTTCCCCACTCTCAACTCATCACCGCAACGTTGCCCCAACTTCGCATTGAAATCCCCCATCACAATCGTGTAGTGGGTTTTATAGCTATGCATGGCTTCAGAGATCTCCTCATACATAGCCTCCACTTCGACATCGTCGTGTTTCGAGGTCGGAGCGTAGACTTGAATGACATTCAGCGAATATCGTTTCGATATTCTGAGTATCAGGTACGCTACCCTGCCCGAAACACTTCCGATAGTGATCACATTGTTGACAAGGGACTTGTGGACGATAAACCCGACACCACCTATGGACTGTTGGTCGCCCTCCCGGTGGTATAGTAAGTTACCGGATTGCAGGGTTATCGTATCCTCGCCCTCTCTTCGGACTTCAGATAACCCAATGATATCCCAATGTAACTTACTAATTGCCTCTTCCAACTCTACGAGCTTCGCGTCAAGCCTCAGTGTGCGCGTGTTGTATGTTGCCAGGTCGAGTCGTCGTGTTTGGCAGCCGAATCTCACCCGGAGATTCTTAGCACCCCCTGCCCCGCCTTTACCATAGCCGCTACCGAAAGACTGAAAGTCAATACGTAACCTAAATAAAACATTTTTATTGTCATTTGTTTTTCAAAAAGAACTCCCAGAATAACGATTTAGAAGGTTATATATGAAAATTTCATCATAGTTCATAGTTCATCATCTTCTTAATGTTTTTCGAAACTGAATACTTATATATATTACTAGCGACCCGCCCCAGCTTCACACGGGTATTTTATGCATGTATTATGCACACAAACCATCCTCTTGAATCACTCTCATATATTAAAAAACCGCATCAAAATCCCTTGCTTACTTTTAAAGATCTAAGCATACATAGGCGGTAAAGCAACTTTGTTTTATACTATATAATGATGATTTATTAGAAAATATTTTTGTTAATTATTTTTTTTATATTCTAATGTATTTAATTCAATCAATTTCTTTTATATTTATATTGCTCTAGATTTATTAATGCCTGAAATAAACGATAAATAATAAATGTATGAGTAGTAGTCAATCTCTATTAATCTTTTCTCTCTTAGTTTCATTTTATTCTATTCTCGTGAACATAGCTATTGGCAAACTGCTCATCTATATGATCTGATCAACCTAAATTGATCAGATCATAATAATATAGACTAGCGTCGGAGGTCTATGCGAACATAGTCCTACGCATTATTTCGGAAATAGCTAAACCGATGTGGGTTGTAAGATTTTTATGAATGTATATATAGAAACATATTGAACACTCTGATTTCTGTTCTTTTACTACGTCAATAACATTGTTCTTAAAATAAATCCAACAAACATTTTTTTTTTTTTATAATATGTTTGTTTGATGCGACATTAAAGTTTTCCGACCAATATACCGACAACATATAAAGATTGTCTTGGATGGATTGTCGTAGGGACCCTCCAGAAGGGTCGAAGCCAATCAGGGCCAAGGGTTTGCGTCTGACAAGGAAGGCTCTCGCCCTGGTGTGTATGGCGATGTAGGAACGGGGTAGGTTGTTTAGTCAGTAAGAGTCTGACACTTGTTTTCCGAGCGGGACTCGTCATTGGATGATTTTTACCTACCAAAAAAAAGTGGATGGATTGTGTGAAGAGAGATATGAAGCAAAAGTGGCTAAAATGACGGATTACACAGCAGAATAGAAATAGAAAACTTGTTGTGCCAACCCCAGATAATATGGTTAAAGGGCAGGAAGGTGATGATGATGCAGGAAGGTGATGATGATGCCTATCATTATTAGTTAAACTACGCTCAAATTACTATTTCAGAACTGTTAAAGTTCTTACAAAAATAGTCTAGCCAAAGAACTTACAGGCGAAGTTATATCAAAGAAATCCTTTCCCATTTCTGTGGCACTTCCAGCTAAACTTTATCTCTTGAACTTCGTACTTCGAAGATCTAGGTTCAAGTTCGTGAATTCGAAACTACGGAGCCGTGGTTTGCACTTCAGCATGCATCGCGATATATTCCAGCTATTAACACAGACATACATATTTGTTTTGAGATACTATTATGAGGAATATGTTTATTGGTATTGCGGTCGTCTTTTTTGGGAATGTGAATGTTTGGAGTTGGAATGGTAGCTCAGTTTTATGGTTTTCATCAGCATTAATTATCGTCATTGTTTCAGCTGAAAGACGTCCACTGTTGGACATAAGCTTTCCCAAAGTGTCACTGAAATAAAACGGTCCTATGCATCTCTTCCTCAAGGAGTTGTCAGCAAATGAAGAGGTCCATCTGCAGGGCCGAAGCCTACTGGGTACCCGGTCCGGCTTCTGAAAGGAAGGTACGACCCTGAAAAAAATTCAAGCAGTGCACGGAAATTGCTAACATAGCCTTTGTGATTTAAAACCTTTGCGTCTGACTTTCACTTGCCCAGTTTTATTTTTACCAACCGTTTTGTAATGTAAAATTATTAAAAATGTATGCTTATCTTATGTAACTGGTATGTGAGAGTACAAATAATGTATTATATCGTATAGAAAAGGGAACGAAAATAACTGTTGGAAATTGGCATGCCCTAGAATCAAAAATTCGAAGACATGATGATATCCACTAATCTGCACTGGGCCGGCGTGGTGGATTATGGCTCATTTTCTCTCTTAAAAAGATAAGATCATTTATTTGTATAAACATGTTTTGCCGAAGGTAATCGGCGTAAAAAAATATTTAATTTGAAAAAAGTAAAAATGAAAAATCATTCTATTGAATTGCAAAAAATAATCTAAATTCAATCAATTCAATTACAGTTAATACAGAGTATAGTCAAAAGTGAGAGTGAACCTGAGTCCCAGCTGTGGGAACATAAATAGAACCATTAATGAGCATTAATTAATAATAATAAAAATAACTAAACAAAATATTTACATTATTCCCGACTTCACAACAAAACAACCACGTTCGTACAAAACAAATTATAATTAGCCCTCATCCATTTTCTCACAAATTAACATCACATTAGATAAACTCCATTAAGATTGCGTGGAGCTACAATAATCTCTTATCACATTAAGCACATTCATCTTAAGACTGTCTGAAATTTCTCCAAAGACTCGCTGAGTGTCATCAAACTTTTCAACAATTATTTTTAAAGAAACGTCTTTTTATTTAATAAGCATGAGTTCCGTATCTTTAATCTCTATTGCTTTATTGAAATAAAAAACTTTATTTGCAAATTTTGTTTCTTTTAAACTCTTGAGCCCAAAGCGAACGCTGTTTGTACACCTCATCAACATCATCATCAGCCTTTTAATGTTCCCACTGCTGGGACACAGGCCTCCTCTCTAGGAGAGGGGTTTATACACCTATTGTCTTTCTATTACGAGTATATCTCTAATTACGGTACTTGAAAGTTTAAAATTTGAGCTGAACTAGTCTATATATTTGATCATTTTGGCGTATTTTAGGGTAGACCTGTGTCTTATTTCATCATCAGCCTTTCAATGTTTCCACTGCTGGGACACAGGCCTCCTCTCTAGGAGAGGGAATGGGCCATAATCCACCACGCGGGCCTAGTGCGGATTGGTGGATGTCACATTTCTTCGAATTTTTGGTTCTAGGACATGCCGGTTTCCTCACGATGTTTTCCTTCACCGTTTTGAGAGCAGTGGTGATGAAATAAATTACACAAAGTAATGCGCCTGGCTGGGTTTGAACCCGCGACCTACAACTCGTAAGTCGGGGCCGATACCACTCGGCCACCACTGCTCCTCCACCACTGCTCGCCTGTCTTATTTAATTGATAATAATAAACTTTTGCTTGACTGCGATCCCACCTGATAGCAAGTAGTGACGCAAACGTTGATAGTAAGGCGCAATATTTTAATAAGAGCCTACTCACTCTAGCCTTGAAGAGACCTAAATTAGAATAGGACGGGAAGACCGCAGAAGGCAAGTTGTTCCAGTCTCTCAATGTACGCGATATAAGCGACGACTTGAAGTGTTTGGTCCGGACCTTAGAAGTTTCAACAACGTAAGTTTGGATACTCGCCGTTCGGCAGGTTTTCCAATGTGCGCATCGATACGTAATATATGTACTATGCACTATATTATGTAGGCATACTGTACAGTCACTTGACTTGACTTAGGTGATCTGAAGGCCATGCACCTTCACATTAATTACACTAATGTAGTTGTAACGTTCATGCATTGTGAGAGCGCAGTCAGTTTTAAAAGTTTTGTTAGACGACATAATGCTAATGAAGCGCTGCAGCAGACTTTTGTATTAACTATTCAGTGTTTTGACAAATAGTTTCTATGAAAGTGCTGGTTTATCGTCTGGTTATATTTTATCTCGACGGATATGTGTGTGTGCAGCAAAAGACAGCTTAAACTAAACTTTTGGTTTCTTAAACTTCATGACATTTAATTAACCCTTTACTTTATTGACAACTAGCTTTTGCCCGCGGCTTCGCCCGCGTGGTATTGGGGTTTCCGGGATAAAAAGTATTCCTATTCCGGAGTGTATCCTATGCCTGTGCCAAATTTCATCCAGATCCGTCCAGCCGTTTTGGCGTGATTGAGTAACAAACATACAAACATCGTAACTTTCGCATTTATAATATTAGTATGACTAGCGGCCCGCCTCAGCTTGCAATGCCGCACGCGCCGCACCCCGCCGCTAGCAACCCGCCGCACGGGTGCAATGATGATGTATATTACGCATGTATTATACATATAAACCTTTCTCTGGAATCACTCTATCTATTACAAATCACGTCAAAATCCGTTCCGTAGTTTTAAAGATTTAAACATACATAGAGACAGACAGCGGAAAGCGACTTTGTTTTATACTATGTAGTGATTTTCAAACGAGGTTGTAAAAACCGCGTACCACCAGAATGCAAATAATACCTAATAAAAATGAGTATTACACTGTCTTTATATTAAAAAAAAAACTACAAACTTCTCTAAAAGGAAAAGAAAAAAAAAAAATAGAGGGGTCTATTGTGCTACTGAAACAGAACCCTAAAAAAAATTGTATATTGTAACGAGCTCTCGACGGAAGTCCTCCGCTTGCCGCCACGGACCACTCCGAACGTCCGGGAGGCATTGTAGTCGGAACAAACTTTGATGTTTGTATCTTTAGACTTGTTACATTTAAGTATGGGCTGAGTTTTTGTAGGGTTAGTGATAGTGTGGATTTTCTTCGTTACAATTGTTATTTAATTTATTAGACGACTTTTGTATAAAATTATTAGAACCTAGCGGTTTCGTGTATGACGATAGGAAGAGACGGCCTCAAGTCTGCTATTACAATATTCGATCATTGATTTCAAAATTGTTGATTTTGACAATTTTGGTAATCTATTAATATGATGGCCTCATTATGATCAAACAATGACACTTCATTGACAGATTTTTTTTAGAATGGTAATCTCGTACATAATGTACAAATTAATATTTGACATATGCGGTACCTACATTAATAAAATTTTGACAGTTCCTTTAATCAGTGACTTACGATTAGAATGTTATACTGCAGTTATTGTTTTAATAACGTTACAAAACAGCATGTACCACATTTCTATTACGACCCCACTGACCGCCCAATGATCAGCCATTCAGAATGACAATGGAATCGGATTGGAATGACAATATTTTGAAAATAGCAGACTTGGGCCCCAGATGGTTTGACAATGGTGTCGTGGAAGTGTTTTTTTGGTAGCTATTCTGATCTAGATTAGAAATATATTTCATGCACAGAATTGACTTCTCTACAGATTTATTGTAAGATTTTTTTTTATGTTAGGTAAAAATCATGGAATGACGAATCCCACTCTTGGGCGGAGCGGGAAACAATGTCAGACTCTTACTGACTAAAGAACCTACCCCGTACCTTCCTTGCCTTATTCCCAGAGCCCCGGTGTAACGCTTTCACATCAACCCTCAGCTCCGGGAGGCTTCGACCCTGCAGGGTCCCTACGGTTTGCTGACAACTCCTTGAATTGTAAGTAAGATGGATGAATATTAAATTAATTTATATTTGAAGACATGTGACAGCCTAATACGCAGTGGAGCCGCGTGGTGTATGGCCCTTTTCGTCTACTAGCGAGAAGGCCTGTGTCCCAGCAGTGGGAACATTACAGAAAGGCTGATGATGATGATGGATGTAAAAAGATTGTATTTAGCGGAGATGAGAATGTTAAGAAGGATGTGTGGTGTGACGAGAATGGATAAAGTGAGAAATGAGGATATTAGAGCAAGTTTAAAAGTGGCGCCAGTGACTGAAAGTTGAAAGGAAATCGTTTGTCTTGGTATGATGAAGAAGGTGGAAAGAAAATATTAATATTATCAAAAAAAATTTTTTGCGAGACCCCTTCTTTTTTAAATACCTATCCAACAACACGTCACACGTTCGGGTAGAAATGAAAAAAAAATTACTTCCCACTTTACATGTATTGTTTTTGCACTTTGTCCGCGTGATTGATAAACATATCGACGACAAATTTCAGCTTTCTAGTGTCGCTGAATTATCCGCGGATGGACAGACAGACAGACTTGGCGAAACTGGGTTCCTTGTTGACTACGGAAACCTAAAAACGGCCAAAAATTTGAACATGTGACAACTACCAACCAGTATAACTGGGCCCACGTGGTCTCCAAGAGAGCAGACCTGAGTCTCAGCAGTGGGAACATTACACGCGGCTGATGCTATGCTATTACCCAAATCTGCCCCTACCTAATCCCCTACCTCTATCTTTCCTCACGAAAATAATTTCCACCACAGAATTCCTTCCCCCAATCACACGCTTCACTTCGCATACATACCGCAACATTGTGCATCTACCCACACATTTGGTCCACATCGCCACACAGTGGGTAACAGATACGCTCCATGAACTGTTGGTAGGTACATCTTGAACTGTTAATTTGTCTTTGTCATCGCTTTAATTTCAACGTAGATTTGGGTCGGGTGCAGGTGTAAGCGAGGCACTTTTTTTGACGCCCCGCTTACACTCGTACCCGATCTTGTGGAACGGAATGAAGTGTCAAACATTTAGTTCCTTAAAACTCATAGTGTTTTTTCAATTGTCATTTTTATAATGCCTACGACAATTTCTCCGAACTCTTTGCAGCTCTAGCAGTCATTGTAGGGGCCCTACAGGGTCGAAATCTCCTGGGGCCAAGGCTTGATACGAAAGCGTTACACCGGGGCTCTGGGACTAAGGCAAGGAAGGAACGGGGTAGGTTGTTTAGTCAGTAAGAGTCTGACACTGTTTCCCGCTCCACTCAAGAGCGGTATTCGTCATTCAACGATTTTTATCTATCATACAAAGCCCTAGCATTCATAGACTCTAACTAGCCTCATCAATTTGTTGTCAACTCTTTGAGGCGCGCATGAAACACAACGCTCATTTGACTAGAGCTTCATTTTTTTTTATCGTACGGTCAGACGCTATCCACAAGCTATAAAAATAAAAAACATTTTTCTCACTGCCAAACAGGCCTTGTTTGTACGCGAGCCATTATGTCAATTTTGTGTCTAATTTCCTAGACGGAACATAATTATATCTGCCTTTGAACAATCAATTCTTCGTTCACAAACACGTAAACACAAGGCACTCGGACCAGAAACAACTATCTGTAAGTGATATAAATATTGGATCTGTGCGGGAATCGCACTCACAACAATAGTAATCGCACACACAATAGTAGTAATCACAAACACTATTTTAGTAATCGCACACGCTATAGTAGTAATCACTATAGTGTGTGCGATTGAGAGTAGTAATCACATACACTCCAGTAGTAATCACACACACAACAGTAGTAATCGCAACCACAATAAAAGTAATCGCACAACCACAGCCCTAGTCAAGCACGAATGAATTCAAGATACTTCATGTCAAAAAAGTAATCAATAACTTTATACAGCTCACTTCTTTCAAAGTTTTGACTCAATAAAGTTCAGATCGCCCAGTCAATATTTATAACTGGTCAGCAAAAATCCAACGTTAAAGAAGATTTTGATAGAAGAAAATGAGATTGGCAAACAGTTCGCTTTATTACGCAACGTGTAAGTTTTCGCAAACTACTTTAGGTAACACTTGAACTGTTAATTTGTCATTGTCATCACTTTAATTTCAACGGGGAATGGGGTTTGGTCTCACTGTTGGCGATTGATGCTATTCTTTTAAAATAAACATTATTTGAATTTCGTGGAAAAGGGTTTAAAATCCTGTGGCCCTAGTAGACATTGACCGACTGGTTTTACTTAAATGTCTTTGTGCGTCTATACGCTGTCGATGACTTTTGGGTTCGTCCGTACGTCCATACCGAACGACTGCCGGCCAGATGGCGAGCTTTCTTTTGGTGGTGGTCTTACCTTCTCACACTTAGCTTACATCCGAGATGGTAGCTATTATTGGGAAACACAAACCCGGCAGGTAATTCCATTCCAAATCTGTACGCACAGTGAATCAGAAGTTGATTTGATGATTTCGAAAGACTTAGGTAACTTTTTATCAACGTCACACATAACGGCAAACTGGTTGTCAATAAGTATATTTCACTATGAAAACGGACAAAAATTTTCTACAATTTTTTTCTTGTTTCCTCCAAAACTTACTTTAGTCGAGTTACTGAGCTTCCAAAGGCAATACACTCATCATTTACGAAGCATATTTTGCGTATATCCTTTATGAGAGATCCTAAATAAAGAAATAAATCGCGAGCACTGAAGCCATCCCTTATGGAGGCGACATTAATAGCTTTTGCGGTTACTTGTGAGTCACGCTCCATTTAAATGTACATGAATAAAAGTTGTGTAGAACCAGGGAGGCTTACCTTGCCTTAGATCTTTATACCTATTACGTCTTTTACATTTGATTTATTTCGTAGAACAAGATGTCGATTTTTGTACTATTTTTAGGTTAACCTTGAGAAGGTCTGTCTGAATTATTTTTTTGGCTTCGTTGTGCTATATTTGAGATTTAATTGGATTATTTAGGAGTAGCTTCTGCAAGTGGCTTTGTCTGCTTTGATTTTGGATGATGTGAAGGCGGTTAAAAAGTAGCTTATGTATGGACATATTATTCTACTTTTTAAAGTCTCAAGAATGGTTTTGGAATTCAAGCTTACTCCGAACCAAATAAAAACAAAAATCATGGTTGTTTTTTTTCTAAGATGGTCTGGATCGCAATGGCTGAGGACATTTTATTTATTTTTTTACGTTTCAGAGCCATATGTCATCACCAACAACTAATAACACTATCTAAATAAAATGCTATCATACTACACAATTTTTTTTATGTTGGGTAAAAATCATCCAATGACGAATCCCGCTTTTGGACGGAGCGGGAAACAGTGTGAGATTCTAACGGACTAAACACCCCACCAAGCCAAGGGCCAAAGCCTTCCTTTCAGAAAGAGACCCTGGGGCCCAGTAGGCTTCGACCATTTGCAGAATCCCTATGGTTTTGCTAACAACTCCTTAAGGCGCGCGGTAACAGAGTGCGCCGTCGACGACTTCGGCTTGAGCCGGACTGTTACCAGACGACTGGACGGCGAGCTAATACTATACAATTTCACCTTTCCTTCTTTCTTAAAAGCGACCAGAACTATATACTCGTAAATCAGTAGTTCAAAAGCGCATTCCATTCCGAATACCTTTCAATAAATCTTTTAAAAAGGTGAAGTGGTGATTTCAGTAAAAGATGTAGCTGCTAGCGACAGGCCATTGATGGCTTCCAGTGACAAATTACGCTTTTCCAACGAACACAGGTGAATGGATCATTAGATGGAGATTTTGTGAATAACTTATTATGTGTAGGTACTTCGCTTTTTTGGCGATAAGGTTGCCAATGCAAATGAGTGGTCTGTCTGCTGTGAAGAGGTTTTATAGAAGGGAATTGATGAAGTAGGCTAATAGATAACTTCATTATCGGAGATAAGTAGAGATTTATTTTAAAGAAAGAAAGAAAAACAATCATAACCAATAGGTTATGACCAATAGGTTATGATTGTTTATTAGCTTTAAGTTAGGTAGTAGTAAGTGGCACACATCTTCCTTATGTAATAACTTAAGGAAGATACATATGCGCCACTTCCGCGCAAAACGGCCGAACGCTCAGCATAAGGCTGTGGCTTCACGCAAATTGCAATTACATTATGACAATTCAAGCCATTTTATTTTATTCTAATTTTGAATTAAATTTTATTATTAGTAATGCATATTGTTGTCAATCAAGCGCGAGATTTATATATCTATGATTGTTGCGAATAAAGCCGTTGAAAAGGGTTAGTTTGTTGTTTATTGTTATTTTATATTATGTAAGTATTTGTTTTTCCAAATAAATGAAAATTTGAATTGTACTCTAAAAATAATTTCGAACTGGACTGAATTTTGATCAAGGTGATCAAAGCAGTTTGATCAAAGCAGAGAATAATCGTGTACACAAAAAAAAAAAAACTATAACTATACCAGCGTGAAAGAGGGGTCAACAAAACTCCCAACTCTCCAAGGGTCCAAGCGTGGCAGAAACTACTAGGGTCATGTATTGACTTTTGAATGGGAAACAGTAGGACCGAAGCCTTCTGGGGCCCGTTTTGGTTTCTGAAAGGAAGGTGTAACTCCGGTATCAACGCAAAAAAGGAACGGGATGGGTCGTTTATTCAGTAAGAGTCTAACATTGTTTCCCGCTCCGCTCAAGGGCGAGATTTGTCATTAGATTATTTTTCCCAACATAAAAAAGGAACACAGGTGTTTATTTGACAGTAAAGTCTGACATATCTTTCTTCACCACCTTAAAGCGGGAGTAATCATTAGAATAGTTTGATTAAAAACAATCCGAGCAATAAATATTTTAGTTACAATCTAAGCACTTTCCCGCTTATAGACTCTACTCAACTACCTATTGCTAGTAATAACCTCTATCTCGGAGAAACTCAGGAAGGTTTTGTTTCGCATTTACGGTACACAAGTTTTTAATGGAAATGTTTTTTTATAGCAAACTTTTACTGCGCGTTGTATACAATACATTTAAAACTCGTCAAGACAAATCGCACGAGCCCAAACAGAGTACCTATGGCGGTTCACACACTGCCCCGCATCATGCTGCATGTTGCGTTTCAACGTATCTACGCGCGTACTTGCGGGAGTGCAAATCTGCATCATCGTGCGTGTTTTATACGCACACACGCGCGTAGGTGCGTTTTGTAAATTCACGTACGGCGGCTCTCATTTATTCGCCGTTCTCTGTGGTGGTCGTGCAGTACTGAGCATCACGATAGTTTTGATAGAAATGGTTAATAGTGTGGAACTCATTCAGGACGCTGCCATTATACTAACTGTTTGGTTTTTGTACGGTCACAAATACACACACAAAAACAAACACACACGTCACGCCCATTCAAAATCACGCGCGGCACTGCGGGATTCGGTGTGCCATACCTTGCGTCTCGCCCCGCATCTACGCGCGTGGGTGCATGTTTGTCCGCGTGTATGCGCGTGATCCGCATGAACGCGCGTGGATGCATTTTCTGTGTGTTAGACTGTGGCGTGTTTTCCATACAAACGGAAATACTTACAAGCAATGGAAGAACACGCATCCACGCGCTACGCTGCATCATGCGGGGCAGTGTTTTTTTTTTTTTTTTTTTTTTTTTTTTTTTTTTTTTTTTATGGTAGGTAAAAATCATCGAATGACGAATCCCACTCTTGGGCGGAGCGGGAAACAGTGTCAGACTCTTACTGACTAAAGAACCTACCCCGTGCCTTCCTTGCCTTATTCCCAGAGCCCCGGTGTAACGCTTTCGCATCAACCCTCAGCTCCGGGAGGCTTCGACCCTGTTGGGCCCCTAGGGTGTGCTGACAACTCCTTGAGGCGCGCGGGAACGGAGCGCGCCGTCGACGACTTGGGCTCGGTCTGGACTGCTACCAGACGACCGGACGGCGAGCTACCCATTGCTCACCGTCCGCAAGCCAGTGTCTACGGTGGCCGGATATCGGCAGGATCGTGGCGGCGACGGCTACGGCGAGTGCGCCGTTGCCTTTGCCTTATGCGGTGCCTTATGCCTTATGCGGGGCAGTGTGAGAATCGCCTAAGGCTACCTCCCAATTCTATTAATAGTTCAACTCCACGACATAATCATTTTGCATTGTCATCTGATTGACAGATGGATGCAAAATGTCAGCTCAATCGGTAACCGGAAAGTGGATCGAATTAAATTTATAAGACTTGATCACAAACATTGGGACGGGCGAAACCAAATAAAAGCTTGTAATAAAAATCATCCAAGCTGGACAGTTCATCATCAGTTACTATCTAAGCACTTTTCCGCTTATAAGCTCCACACAGCTACCTCCAGCAAGTAATATCCTCCATAAAAATCTTCTCACCAACACACCCTGGCCTCATAAACTAGAATCTTGAACTATCAAAGAATTATAAAGCCGAACTACTTGAGTTACGAGCGCTAGCAGACATATTGCTTGCTCCCCGTTCGACGTACAGTCAGCAGCATATCAGACTTCAAAAAACTGTCAAAATTCTGCAAACGATTTTCAACTAGAGCGTACGAATGTCTCACTTTAAGCAGTTTCCAAGTGGGGCGAAGCTAATCTGGTAGCATTCAACGCCGCCAAAACACAGACGTAAGTCAAATATCCACCCTTACGTTGTTGAGTCCGAATATAATTTGGGTGTCTTCAAGGCTAGAGTGAATAGGCTCTTAATAAACTAGTGCGCCTTACCATCAACGATTGCATCACTGCTTACCATCAGGTGGGATCGCAGTCAAGCACTAGTTTATTGCAAGTTAAAAAAAAAAAAAAAAACTGGTAATTTAATTTCCGAGGGCAGTATTGTAATAAGAAAACTATATTGTTTTTTGCTTTTTGTACATTTTTATACAATACTAGCTGGTACTCGCGACTTTGTCTGCGTCTTTTATTCGCAATAAAAGGTAGCCTATGTCCTTCCCCAGGGTCTAAAGATTGTCTGTGCCAAATTACATCAAAATCGTTTGAGAGGTTTAAGCGGCAAAGCGTAACAGACATATAGAGTTACTTTCGCATTTATAATATTAGTATGGATTAGCTGTTTAGGCAAACTTCGTCTGGCCAATTATTTTTTCCAATAAAACTGTTAAGTCTTTAAATATTTGTGATAGTTCAGGGAAGGTTCCCGAATTATTATGGTCCCTGAACTGGCGATGAATGTAGATAAATCTGGTGCTGTGTGTCATTGAGAGTGTGTGTGTGGTTTTTTGCGACATAAATGGAAGTTTTTTTTAAATATAAATATAGGGTTTTTTACGCGTTCTCTCGAGCTAAACAGACACACAGACAACATAATGAAGGATCATTGTGTTATCCGTCTTATTGGAAAGTGTTCCGTTTTTGTTTTCTTTTGTTCTGTACCTCACCCTTAAAAGCAATGGGCTTTGAAGGAGTTGGTCTATATTTTTACAAAATTTAAATAATATTAAAAAAAAATAAGACACACACACACAGTCTGTAAGAGGTCACAAAAACCCGATCAAACCCACAGTCGTACCTTCTGCTTCTAAAAAGTCGAACCCAAAATAACACCTTTTTTGTAAGTTGATAATTCGATTGCCATACATCAGGGTAAGGAAAACGAACCATATGTCACGAGTGAAAGGGAAATAAACTAAGGGGTTCAAGATTTATGACTTCGAAAGTAATAATAATGTAGGAGAGATAGGCCGAGGCGAATTTGTGTTTTTATGTAATTGGTTAGTAAACATTCATATTTTGTTTGAGGGATAAACTTGATGTTATATTTTTTTTACACTTTGGAAAGCATAGTACCTACGCGGTAGACTAGTTAAATCATTTACTATAGTTTTTGATAGTGAAAAAAATCATCTAATCATGAATCTCGCCGTTGGGCGGATCGTGAAACAGTGTCAGACTCATACTGACTAAACGACTCACCCTATTCCTTCTTAGCTTTCATACCAGGGTCGGACATTCCTTTCAGAAACTGGACCGGAACCCCAGTAGGCTTCGGCCCTGCAGTTGGGCCTCTCCATTATCAATTAGTGGGTGGCATCTCTAAAAGCGGTTACTTTGCTTTGCGACTATATTTATTACATTGGGTAGACCTGTCAAAACTATTGTATTTGTTAATATTGAATAAATATGTTTTTATCATAAAACTACAGGATGTAACGATGAACAGTTTGCCGGCTGCAATCTTTCCCTCCGATTATAATTTAGGTGTCCTCAAAACTAAAATGAATAGGCTCTTAATAAACTAGAGCGCCTTACCATCAACGATTGCATCATTGCTTATCATGAGGTGGGATCGCAATCAAGCACTAGTTTATTACAATTAAAAAAAAACATTGTAGAAATGATTACATTTCGTTCTTTAATTTTGAATGATTTAACTTAGCTAAAAATTTTGTTGCCATGATGGTCATTCTTAAACATTTGATAGATATTTTCAGTAGAATATCCCTCTGCCGCTGAGGTTACGTCTGACAGACAACGCAACATAAAATTTTGGTTGCTATGCCGCCATTTTTCCGAGAATCGTCCTGCGCCGCTCAGTAGCTTCCTGCGCCCGCGCGCCCCTCCCGTCAGTGTGGCGACGACAGCCACGGCGTGCGTACGTGACGAGTATTACAGCTGTGGTGTCCGTGATACGTAAGGTCAGTAATAAGTGATGTGTCGTGTAGACGTATTGTCAGTAAAATGATTATATCCCAATACTGTATTATGGACGTTACGTCAGTATTTTCATAGTGTATTTTATACTACACGACAGCAAAATAGTTGAAATGTACGTAATTCATTGTTTATTTTTAAATATACTATTTATTTATTATTATTTATATATATGCGTTATTCGTTTTAGATGGATTGTAATCAACAACAACCAACTGACCGACCGTCTAGGAAGAGAAAGGCTACCGACGACCATATTCAGCAATGGTTGGAGGAAGAAGACGAGTCAGAGTTTAGTGAAGTTGACGATGAGGTGGCCGATCGGAATTTCACCATTAAGGAGGAAATACATGAAGATAGTGAAATATCGAGTGGTGATGAACAAGAAACATTACAGGAACAGCCGGCCAGTCCTGGAAGCATAAACTCTGAAGAGGTTGTTTTGCCAAATTCAAGTGGTAATAATAAGTACGTAGGTAAGAATGGTTTCGTTTGGTCAAAAACTGAATTTTCAAGGACCTCACGAACGCCTGCACATAATATTGTATCTTTGCCGAGACCAACTTCGGACCATGTATTTCTTGGATTTGAAAACCTATGGCAAAAATTATTTGATGCTGAGATGATAGAAACATTGGTTTCCTGCACAAATAAAAAACTTGAAGCCTATCGTAGACAATTCGCAAACTTTGCCAAGCATGAGCTCAAAGATACAACTTCTATAGAAATAAAATCACTTCTTGGGTGCTTATATTACTCTTCGGTTTTTAAATGTAATGATGCTGATTCAAATTATTTGTTTGCAACTGATGGAACGGGTCACGAAATATTTAGATGTGTAATGTCTAAATATAGGTTCAACACTCTTTTGAACTGCTTGAGATTGGATAATATTAGTGACCGACAGGAACGCTTGCAAACAGATCCGCTTGCTCCTATTTCTGCATTTTTCGATAAGTTTATAGTGAATTGTCAAGCTCATTTTACACCCGGTCCATACACCTGTATTGATGAAATGCTTTTAGCTTTCAAAGGTCGTTGCAAATTTGTTATTTATATGCCCAATAAACCAGCTAAGTATGGTATTAAAATTATGATTTTAAGTGATGCTCGTCAATTTTACGTATACAATGCCTACATTTATCATGGGAAGGGTTCTGATGGTCTGGGGCTTACCGAAGCAGAGAAAAAGCTAGCTGTGCCTACGCAGTCTGTATTGCGACTGGTGAAACCCATCGAAAATTCAAACAGAAACGTAACCGCTGATAACTGGCTCAGCTCTATACCATTGGCTGAAGTTTTACTGAAGAAAAAATTGACGTATTTAGGAACACTAAAAAAAAATAAACGTGAAATTCCACCCGAGTTTAAACCAAGCAAAAATAGAGCTGTTGGAAGTTCTTTATATGGATTCACTAAAGATTTGACTTTAGTTTCTCATGTTCCAAAAAAAGACAAGGCAGTGGTCCTCCTCTCTTCTTGCCACCACCATGCCAGCACCGATGAGGTTACAAATAAACTTTCCATGATTGTGGATTACAATCATAATAAAGGAGGTGTGGACGAAATTGATAAAAAATGCGCCATTTATTCCTGTAGCCGCAAAACTCGACGTTGGCCTCAAGCAATTTTTTATCGATTACTTGATATAGCTGGTATTAATGCATATGTGCTTTACAGTGAGTATCCAGAATGCAAAATGAGAAGAGCTGACTTTCTTATGCACCTTGCAAGGGAATTAGTACTGCCAGCTCTAAAACAGCGAGTTTATAATGAAAAACTTCCAAGAGAATTGCGTATGACTCTTCGACGCGTTTTAGGACAAGATTTGCCACCTCCTCAGCCCCCAAGCGACACTGGGGCATCATCAACAAGAAAGTTGTGTCGTATCTGTCCAAGTAAATTGAAGCGGCAAACGAGATTCGTTTGTTGCATTTGCGCAAAACCGATTTGTTTGCAGTGCGCCGCTCAAGTTTGCGCTGATTGTAAGACTGAACTTTGAGACTGTATTGTAACAAAAGTACTCTAAGGATTTTTATTTTTAATTTTTTTATGAATAGTTTCAAGCCAGAAGAAGGCAAAACTAAGTTCTTTTTGTTATGTTTTTTAATATTTTTTATTTCGTTAATTTTTAATAGTCATTGTACCAAAAGTTCCTTGATCTCATATGTGATACAAATATAACTGTGAATTCTTAAATCTGACTTTTATTGTAACTCTCATTGTAATTCCCTTTTAAAAATATGTCAATAGTTATATTAATTCAAGTTCTATGACAAAATATATAATACCTACAACATAAATAGTACTCTATTTACACGTCTGTCAGACCACTCCTCAATATAATAGAAATAAAAATGGCACCTCAGTCGCAGAGGGATATCAACGTGGCTAAGCTTACTGAAATAGAAAACGTTTTATTAAAATCCAAAAGATCGAACACGACCGAACACGAACGAACTCTATAAAAACACCTCTTCTGTATTTACAAGCAAAATACTGAATACACGTACAGTCTATTTTACATACAAAATTCTCAACAACCATACAAATATGTTACCGAGACGAAACAGGAACAAAACAAACAGTAAGATACGAACTCGTGACGAAGTGGGAAATACGTAAAAAGTTTAAATTTAGAGATGAGGCGAGTTAGGGAAACGGTATCGTGATTGTAATATCGATATATTACTCGTACGTATATTGTATGTATTGCATTCGTTAAGAGCAGTGATGGCTGAGCACAACAACTTCGATTTACGAGTTGTAGGTTGCGGGTTCTTATTTATTTCATCACCACTGTTCTCAAAACGGTGAAGGAAAACATCGTGAGGAAACCGGCAAGTCCTACTCAACAACTTTTCATCCCCATCGAACATCTGTTCTGCGAGTAATGTGCCCTTTTTTAGGTGAGATATCCTCTAATGATTTCTCCCGTCCTAGGGTGGAGCAGAAAGCGTGTCAGACTTTTTTTACTGACTATAATCGATTTGAATACAAAGGCAATGAAGAAACACTCATGTACATGACACGTTTTATAGAAAACTATCTGTTGCCAGCGGCATTACCCGCGCGAAAGTAGCTAATTTTTCCAAGGAAACATTTTCCTTTGATAAAAGCTATGTGCCAAAACATAGAACAAGCATACACACACAAACCCACAAATCGCTTTTACAATTTAAGTGTAATTATGTACTCCCCACAACAGATAAAAAATGCATATCTTTTAAAATACCCACGTCTTCATAAAAAGTGATTAATCTTCCATAATATCTTTCAAGTATGTCTTTAGAAAAGTAATTAAACGTTTCAAAGTCATATGTAGCAAAAAAGTTTGAAATTACGTCGTTGGAAACTCATTTGTTAGTCGAATATGACTTGGCTATGGTGTATAAATTTGTTTTTTAACAAGTTTTCAATGAAAATATTTTTTTTCATAACAAGCTTTTATAGCGGTTGTCTATACTTATATAAATAAAACTCGTCAAGACGATTCACACGAGCCCAAACTTGACGTGGTTATGCCGTTTAATTACTGAGTTCCTATGGCTACCTCGCGATTCCATCATCAGATCAGCTCCATGTCATCATAATATTGTATTGTCATCCGAACTAAACGTGTATACCAAATTTCAGCTCAATCGGAAACCGGGAAGTGGATCAAATTTAAGTTGCAAGATTTGATTACAGAACGACAGACAACGGGACAGGTGAAACTAAATAAAAGCTTGTAAAAGACAAATACTTGATAGAGATTTTTAATTTCTTTCTACTTATTGTTTTGTCCGTTTGTTTTCATTATCTGGAATTGATCTTCTCACAATTCTTCGCCAAGACAATCCTTCTCGGGTGGTTGGTTTTGGCAGCTAGTTTGTGGGCTTGTGGATGACGAGCATATAAGGTAGCTCACCGTCCAATCGTCTGGTAACCGTCCGGATCAAACACAGTCGTCGACGGCATGTTTCCACTGTTCCCGCGCGCAATATGATTTCATAGCAAACCGTAGGAACCCTGCAGAAGAGTCAAAGCTAACTGGGGAAAAGGTTTCGCGTCGGAAAGGAAGGCTCTGGCCCTGGTATTATGGCAACGGAGGAACTGGGTAGGTTGATTACTCAGTAAGACCCTGACACTGTTTCCCGCTCCGACCAAGGGCGGGATTCGTCATTGGATGATTTTTACCTACCTAAAAAAAAATTCATACCAAGACAAACGATTCCCTTTCAACTTTTCAGTTAATGGTGCCACTTTGTTTCAGTCATACTAGCTCTATTATACTCATTTCTTACTTTAATTCATTAATCCTCAAGAGGACACTGGTGTCCGCATACCTATTGTCTTTTAATTGTGTCTGTAATTACGGTAATCAAAAGATTAAGTCTCGTCACACCGCCCCATTCATTTCACCACACCACACCATATTCTCATCACCGCAACATACAATTAGGAAGAGATTGAAATCGCTTTAATAAAAACTATTTTATGTAAACAAACTACATTAATTTAATCATCATCAGCCTTTTTAATGTTCCCACTGCAGGGACACAGGCCTCCTCTCTAAGAGAGGGAATGGGCCGTAATCCACCACGCGGGCCCAGTGCGGGTTGGTGGATGTCACATGTCTTCGAATTTTTGGTTCTAGGACATGCCGGTTTCCTCACGATGTTTTTCTTCACCGTTTTGAGAGATTATTTTAATGATGATACCTAATTATTTTGTAACTATAATACTTAATCAGAACCCAGTTAATTAATGCCTACTTAATTAAAGCTTTTTACAGTATTATATTACAGAAATATATCTAGTATTATTTATTGTTTGAGTAAACTAAATACGCATTGAAAATTATTAGACTCTGATGATACCTATAGTCATTTTTTTTTTCGTCAGTTTAAACTAGATGAGTCCGGTCTTTCCTAGCTGATTACCATGAGAAGAAACACCGAAACAAACTCAGGAGTCAAAGTCTCTTTTAAAGTCCATACAGTAAAAATGTATGGTCAAATCATATGAGAACCATGCAGATTAGTGTCTTAGTTTCTCTGGGGAAGTGCTACGAAAACAAAACTGTCAGAACTTCAACGATCACAAAATAAATTAATAAAAATGCTTTTCAACTATCCCTATTTAACATCAACTTCAAAAATCTATACTGACACAAAGTTAATGAACATCAAGCAACTCTATATCTATAATACATGTATATTCATTAATAAAGTACTTAATAAAAAAATACACACAAACATTATATTAAAACAATATCGACAAGTCAGTCAACGAAGCTCACGACGAGCGAGCCTAATAGTGCTACCAAAATAGTGCAAAAAAATGGTTACATTTGAGGGAGTGCAACTGTATAATAAATTACCATCAAGTATTAGAAATGTACACTCACTCAATGCATTCAAAATTCAGCTCGGCCAGTATTTAACAGCAAGTAAAACACGCTCACAGAAATGAATGCGTTGGGTGGGTCGTGTTTGTGAAACTAGACATAGTGGTGAAGTCGAACCTTCATATTGTTAACATTAATTTATTGTTCTCAAGTAAGTGACATTTGTGTATGTTTTATTGAGAATAAAGTTTCTTTAAACCTAGATGATCTTTTGAAGAAAGAGCCACACAGATTTGAGTAGACCTATCCAGTCATTGCAAGCATTTGTCAGTATTCAAGTAGCTCAAACTTAGGACTACTAAAGAACTCAACGACTTAACGATAAATACCAAAGAAACTCACTCACTCAACTCAAATCTTGCAGACATTATAATAAAATTACAGAAAAGTAATCGAAATGGTCTCCACATCCACAATAATAAAACAACAAAATAAATAAATTGTGGATGTGGCTCAAACGGCTGCCCAACTGTAATGAGACTGGGCAAGACACGTATGCCGCATGCTCGGCAAACTGTGGGCCAAAGTTACACAAAGTTGGTGCCCAGAGACAGTGGGACGGGGTCGCGGCAGACCACGAAAGACAGGATGCGATGAGCTAGACAGGTTCCTTCCGAACTGGCAAGTGGAAGCGCGGACCCGCGATGGAGTTGAGTGGAGGGATTCCTTTGCCCAGGAGTAGGACAGAATAGGCTAACAAAAAAAGTTCTAAGTCAAATAGTAAAATAAAACAATATGAATTTATAGACCCCTCCGATACCCAGTATGACTGAAGTGCTCCCAACCAAATGTTGGCCTACTTACTAGATTGCTCAAATTGCCCCTGCATCTGCACTTTAGCGAACCTTGAGGCGTTAGTCCTTTGAACATCTTGTCGGAGTTAAATGCACAGTATAGATACAGCCACCTAGGTGGCAATGTAGGTTTTTTAAGGTGGGCAAAAATCATCCAATAACGAATCCCATACTAGGACGGAGCGGTAAACAGTGTCAGACTCTTACTGACTATAAACGTTTCTTCTTTGTCACACTGGAGTTTGACGGAGCGGTAAACAGTGTCAGACTCTAACTCGTTCCTTCTTTGTCGCACTGGGGCAAGCCTTATTTTTAGAAAGAATCCCTGGGCCCCAGTAAGCTACGACCCTTTTGCAGAGTCCTTACGCCTTTGCTGACAACTCCTTGAGGCGCGCGAGAACAATGCGCGCCGTCGACGATATGGCCCAGGCCAGGGCTTCTAAGGCCCCGGTCCGGTTTCTGAAAGGAAGGTCCAACCCTGGTATGAGGGCTAAGAAAAAAAGGGGTGGGTCGTTTGGTCAGTAAGAGTCTGACACTGTTTCCCAACCCGTCCAAGGGCGGGATTCGACATTAGATGTTTTTTCCCCTCCATAAAAAAAACATCATGTCCTAAATCATTATGTTGTGAGAAAAAGACAATGCTATACGACATCTATAACTCTATCTCTCTCTCTCTCTCTCTCTCTCTCTCTCTCTCTCTCTCACATCGATACTTTGACGACTTTGAAACGTCATAGTACCACTCAACTTACCTTGTTTTACAAATAAGCTGAGTTTTACTTTTCAATGTTTTATTGACTCTCAATGACTTTGGAAAAGAGCTTTATTACCAAACACACTTCAAGTTTAACAAGTTATGTGCTTACTGTAATTGCTAACGTGACTTGCTTTAACTTTATAGATGATAAAAAAGTTATTTTGCTAACGTTACAATCAAGTATATTAATCAAGTTACTGTCACAAAGTTAAGTTATATAGTAAAATAAAATAGTAGTTAAAAATTCGTTTGTTCTACAAATTAAGAGCTCATGTTAGGTTGGGTTAAGTTGCGTCGTAGAAGAGCAGATATCTCCGTTTCTCCGCTCTTGAGAGATTGGTTATGTTTGTTAACCGTAACCAAACGTAAAAAAACCTCACCAGCTGTTGAAGCCTAATGGGGTCCAGGGTCTCTTTCTGAAAGGAAGGTTTGGCCCATTGCGAAAGACAGAAGAAACGGCATTAGGTTGTTTAGTCAGTAAGAGTCCGACAGTGCTTCCCGGTCCGCCCTAGGGCGGGATTCGTCATTGGATGATTTTTGCCCACCATAAAAAAGTCCCTCACCGGTCCACCTTGGCAGCCCTTCCTACACTTTATATTCCGGTACACGATCGCCACTCTAAAACCTTTCCTCCCCATCCACCATTTATTCTCCGAGTAACACGCCCTGCCCACTTCCACTTAAGTTTGGCGATTCATCGGGTTACTTAACCTTATAACCTTCAATAAACTCTTTACCACTTTAAAACTCCTCAAAACTCGTTCCGTATAATAACGACTCACTATTTCTTTTAACCCTAATTAAAAGAAAGGGGACGGGCCATAGAGCTCCGAACCATCTTAGCGGCATTTCGTTTGAAATTCTGTCGCTTTTAAACATCTGTTTAACCTTTCCCCAATTGTATTTCAAAGTCAAAGACGAAATCTTTATATTTCGCATAGGCCTATATGGGCACTTGTAAAACGACCTACTAGACATATTAAGACCAGCTTCAAGTTTTTTGCGGTTCAATAAAGCCCAGAACCGTGGCTCTAGAAAGCAAAAGGCAATTGAAAAAAAGAAAAATTGATTTTAGTCAATAAAAGCCTGACACTCTCTAACTTTACCCGCAATAGGAAAAGTCATTTAATAACACTAGTCAAGATCGGACACAAAACCCCAATAGATAGATTCTAGAGGATCCTCCTTTTTCAAAAGTTAACTTTACGCACACTCTGTTCGGCATAATTCTAAAAAGTCATAATTGGCAATAAAGCAGATAGATTGACGTCTTTTAAACGACTTATTCATCGAGGTTTTCTTGGCAACATATTCATGGTCCTTCCGCTGCAGTTCTTTTAGAGGAGATTTAATTCCTCAAGGCTGCTGAGACCCGAAGAGATCGGGTTAGATGACCGACGTCCGATGCTCGGCGTTGTCAGTTTCACGATGGTTAGATCGAAATTCAAATCAACCCCCCTCCTTTCAGAACCGGGCTTGGGACCGGCAATGTGATATTAAATGCATCAAACTAACTCTGCAGTTTGATCTATTTAATATCTGAGTAAAGTTTATTCAAACGAAAAAGAATTACTTAGCACAAGTTTATCCAGCAAACTACAACAAACTGGTTCTTCTACTTCATTGAATCACGAGCCTTTTCATTTACACTTGAACGAGTTCACCGTAATATTAAATAACCAAGATTTCAAAAATAGTGTTTAACGTTAAAAATGTTTTAAAAGAACACTAATAGGCGGATGAATGATCCATACAAACGTAATACCACAAAATCATTTGCAGGTTTAACATATTTCCACAATATTATGGTGATATTCGGATTTAGACAATATTGATCTAAGTTTCTACATCTTCCTTTTTTTTTAAATAACTGTTGTACAAAAAGGCAAAGTTGGGAATAAAATAAAAAATATATTAGTGTCTCCTTTGCCTTTCGCAAAAAGACACAGTTGGGAATAGAGAAAATTTATGTGCCTTCCCTTTCCTTTCGTAAAAACGCACAGTTGGGGATAAAACATCCTGATTAGCGTTTTTAGTTGTTACCAATGCCAGGTCTATGCTTCTTAAGTCTATGAAAACGACTTAATTACTGAGAGTAGCTTGCATTTGTAAAGAACACAGTGCTCCAGCGACCTTCAGAACGTACAAAGGGAAAGTTTAAATTAGCTCAACTTTTTTTTTGAAAAGAAAAATCTTGTCAAGAACGAGCTGAACTTCTTTTAAAATGTTCAACTTAAGATTGTCAAAGAGATCTGTTTTGTAGTTTTTTTTTTATTATTTCGTAGGAGTTTTATAATAGTATTGTAACAAAGCATCAAGTATTTCTCTTTCGACGATTCATAACAGACAACGAACTTCAAGTATCGTAAGATTTATTTTGCTCGTAGGTATGCTCTATGTTTTTTAATAGCCTATTATATGACCCACTGCTGGGAAAAGGCCTCCCCTTTTTCTTCCAAACCTCTCTGTCTAAGGCGACCCGTCATGTTTCCCCCAAGAACAACAGAGAACAGAACACACACACAGACAGAGAACTTCTTTTTTCTTTCTTTTTCTTTCTTTCAAGAACATGATCAGATTGTCACACCAACTTCGCCGCAGTCCTGGACGGTGTCGACACTATTAAACTATTATTTTCGATTGCCCACCGTGGGGTTATTACGTAATTGCGCGCTCTTTCTAAAATTAAAAAAAAATATAACAGTTTCTTTTTTTTAAGGAAAAACGAAGATATGAAGCCTACAATTTGCTAACATCTAGCAAATCGTATTGGCCTAGAGACACGCGTAAAACACTACGCGCCGTTAACAATTTGGACTCAATCTGTACGTTTACCTGAAGGCGGGACGGCAAGCTACCCATAATTGCTTGCCTACATGCCACTGTCATCAGCATCATTTCAGCCGAAAGACGTCCATTGTTGGACATAGGCCTCCCTAAATTTCGCCATAACGACCAGTTCTATACGTCTAGCTTCCATTGGATTCCTGCAACCCTCATCAGCTCACCAGTTTCATGTTTTAGGAAACCTTCGAACACTGCATCTTCTAGTACGTGGTCGCTACTCCAAAACCTTTCAACCATTGACTATCTGTTCTACGAGTGCTTACTGGGTCGAAGCCTTCTGGAGCCGAGGGTTGGTGCGAAAGTGTTAGGGCGGCTCAATGGGGTAGGTTTTTTAGTCAGTAAGAGTCTGAAACTGTCTCCCGCTCCGCCCAAGAGCGGGTTTCGTCATTTCGTCATTGGATAATTTTCTCCTACCATATAAAAAAAAAAACGAGTTCTTACTGCCATTTAAGTTTGGCGATTCTTAAGACTATATCGGTAACCTTACTTCTCTTGAGAATGGCTTCGTTTCTGATGCAAATTGCGTTGCACTACCGTTGCGTTTATGGTGTATAAGAATGGTAATTGTTATTTTTTTGTTTATACTAAGACTGCGTTCTTAGTATTGAATATTATTCTAGCCATAATGAAGTGAAAACCTTCAGGATCAGTTGTTACAGATAATATAGCCGACACAGATATACCTATACCTAGACAACGCAAGAGCAACTACTTCGCGTGCCTAGCTTACGTACAAAAATCGTAAGTGGTCACTTTCGCGGTTAGTCTACATCGGTGTACAGCGCTAGTCGGACATCAGTTAAAAATATAAAAATGGTTAATTTTGCTGGCAAGGTGGGGTTGGAGCGAGGGGGACGCCGTACGCAGTGGCATCTTTGAATCGCTTTGATTTTCTCATCACAAATAGTGCTTGTGACGCCATAATAGGTAGTAAAAAAATGGCACGCTTGGTTTCCATACAGATCGTGATGCTTGCGTTATCTAGGTATATCTATATCTGATAGACAACGTATAAAATCATCTCCCTGAAATGATATCCAAAATTAGATTTCCTGGTAACGTATGATTGAGTTTTGAATGAAAGCTTAGTCAAATAGCATTACAGCATATTTATTTTACAAGAAACGTTTAGATGAAGAAATTATACGTGATATTAAGTAACTCTTTTCTAACATTTTATTCTTGCTTCACGAATTTACATGCGTATACGAGCTTTTGAAGATACAATTTGCTCTCATTATGCCTGTTACACCATGATCGTGTATACACTGCAATTTAAACCTTATGTTAACAACCAAAAGCACTTTATTGCTTGTTCGTTTCAATGATGAAATCTTATACATTTAAATATACATACACGTAAACCAGAAAAGGTATGAGCTTCGGTAATCTCCGTTTATCCGAATTAGCACGTAGATTGAACGATCAAGTAACGTTTTTGGGAGGTACGAAGCTTTATGTTTTTTTGTACCCTTTCCATATCCCTTCTTTGAATGCTTAGAAAGGTGCTACGGTGTCTTCATCACTAGACATTATGATGTCACTAGACATTATGATGTCTAGTGAGGAGATAAGTGTCTGGTAAGTTCATGTTAGTAAACATAAAAATGGAAATTAGCTCAGACCAGCAAGTCATTCTTTTATAACAAGCTGAAAAAGGAGGTGACAGAACTTAGCGAGAGAGAGTTCAAAACTTATATTAAGCGTGTCGTAACTAAAAAAGCATATTTTAAGGATAAAAACTATGCCGAAGACACGCTTGTATGGCAATGACTGGTTCTGCACATGTGTCCCCCAGGTAACTTATGTACTCTGTAGATTTGTTAATTAACCATCTTTGTTTTAATATATGACATCTATTTTTTTTTTATTTTGACACATTGCTTTTACAATATTCTTTATATTACCATTTTATAGATTCATCTTCTTATGTAATTGTCTTACTAAGAGTTGTGATTATTTTTCTTGCTTTTATATAGCCTCTTTCAATAATGTGAATGCAAGAATATTGTCGACGCAAATCTTATATTACTTTCTACCCTTTTTACAGTACGAGTACAATATTGACTGGTCTGCACTTCATAATTTATGTGTTAAAATACTGTAACATGAAAATCTTATAACAAACCATGGAAAGAAATGATTTTTCACCATAAACAAAAATAAAATTAAAAGAGTAGGTAACCATGGAGTTTCTTGCCAGTTCTTCTCCATATGAAACGACCAATTTGGAAACGTGCACTAGCTTCTGACGTTTTACAAGTGCTCATGTAGGCCTATGTGAAATAAAGAAAGAAAGAAAGAAAACAGTGTTTATTATTTTTTTAAATTATAAAATGATTCTGACTTTGACTTTATGAGTTTAGGTGAAAGAATCGCCTGGGTGCCACAAATATTATAGATATTTCTTGTAAACTCTGTAGGCACATAAATAAATTGAAACATATTATTGAATTAATATACAGATGACGAGCGTACGGGAGGATAGATTCGTCGTATCTCTGAACCGATTTTCCAATTTTAGGACGACGGCTGTCCGGACGGTAGAGGTGCAAAAAGATCTGATGTCAGGTGCCAGTTCCTAAGAGTATGAATAAGACAAAGTACATTTTGAAAGTTAACATAGGTCCAAAGTTATATGAAATAGAAAAATTATGTAGGACTGTTGGTTCATCACATTTTTGAATTTCTAAATAATAGTGATACTATTACTGATAAAAAGTATCAAAGACGAAGAAGTCGAGTGCTTGTAATCTAAGTTAAAATTAAATTACAAAATACCACTGCAGAGCTAAATAGTTAAATCATTATATTTATAAGAGGGAAGGCCAAGAGTGGGCGACATTGGGCTGAAATGATGATGATGACGATAATTATGCCATTTACAATATTTGTTTCTAGGCCTATGAAAACAAATAAATATAACTTTCAGCTTGACACTCTTAATTAGTATACAGACGTACAAGCGACGCTGAGTGTTCTCGAGCTATCCTATACCAGAATAGAGTTTACTACGGCATGTTTTTACACACTCAAATCACCCTCAATCAACCTCAACCATCATCAAATCATCAACCTCAAGCAAACGGATTACAGCAAATGCATACATAAATTCGTATATCAAGTTTCGTTTTGCAATATTACTCAATAGTATTCATAACACAGTTAGAGCAGTGGTGGCCGAGTGGTAACGGCCCCGACTTACGAGTCGTGGGTTCAAACCCAGCCAGGCGCATTACTTTGTGTAATTTATTTCATCACCACTGCTCTTAAAACGGTGAAGGAAAACATCGTGTGGAAACCGGCATGTCCTAGAACCAAAAATTCGAAGACATGTGACATCCATCAATCCGCACTGGGCCCGCGTGGTGGATTATGGCCCATTCCTTCTCCTAGAGAGAGGAGGCCTGTGTCCCTGCAGTGGGAACATTAAAAAGGCTGACGATGATGATGATTATTCATAACACAAGCTCTGCTTAGCTTGGGACTAGACGGCGTTGTGTGATAGTTGTGAATATATTGTATTCTTGTTGAATATATTAATACAGTGATTTGCTAACGTATTTTATAATTATATTTTGCAATGAAGTTTTTTTTAGGTACAAAAATTAGCAGATTTTTATTATCAACGAAATACATTTTTTTGATAACAGCGAAAATTTGACCACTTTTATGGTTCAGTAATTGAATACTATAGGAAAGGTTTTTAAGTTCTAATTAATTAATTCACTAAGCCACATGAGAACACCGGTGTCCACACACCTATTATCTTTTTATAGTGTGTTTGTAACTACGATAGTTTTTTTTTTATTGTGGGAAAAATCATCGAATGATGAATCCCGACCTAGGGTGGAGCGGGAGACAGTGTCAGACTTCTACTGACTAAACGACCCACTGTTCCTTCCTGCCTTAGTTCCAGGAAGCGAAACACCGGAGGTTCCGCTTTTGAATCAACCCTTGGCTTCAGAATAGTGGAAAGGTTAATTCAACTATAACAGCGCTCTATAACTCTCCTATACTCAAGAGTCAGAAAAACCGTTATTTGATTTTCAGATTTTATACTGCGCGTATTTTTTTTAGCGAAGAAACGCAGCATTTGGCACCGAAATGTGACGAAAGTCCTGGAATCGTTACCGAACTTTTACGGTTTTAAATCTGCCGAAACTGGTGAAAATTGATCCATTTTCTCTTTATTTCGAGAACTCACTAAACTTTTTGAACTATATTCGACTGTGCTTTTTTCGTCTCTGGAGGTTTTTAACGTGAACTTCTTTTTAAACCTTTTTGCAAGCTAATATATATTGTACTCAGTGGAGACCTTAAAAAGCCGATGCCTTTTAAGGTTCCCACAGCTGGGATTCAGACCTCTTCTCTAAGAGAGGGAATGGGCCGTAATCGGTGGACGACCAACCTGCACTTATCGTGTTGACGAATATCACATCAATCAATCAATTCAGCCGAAAGACGTCCACTGTTGTACATAGGCCTCCCCCAAACGTCGCAACAACGACCGTTCCCGTGCGTCTTGCATCCATCGAATTCCTGCAACCCTGATCAGGGGGCTTAGATGCCTTCGAAAAGTCACGTGGTCAAACGTTTTCGATTCGCTAATTGTTATTAGTTGTTTATACGTCAAATTGGACGTTTTAATTCGATAACCATAGCCAAGAACTTGTTATTTTATCGAACCAACACTTCGACTTATCGATATGTTAGTCGATGTCACTTTGTCTACCATTTTGTGGTCGACATCGTTAAGGCGAAATCGAACTTAGAAATGGATTCGACACGGAGCGATTGCCACTTGTCTAGGGCCCCTGGTCGTCGATCCACCTTGTGGGAGAGCGCACCAACGCTACGTCTTCGTCGGTCGCCACTCCAGAACTTTTCGGCCCCAGCGTCCATCTGTTCTGCATGCAATGTGCCCATTGTCATTTTAAGTTTGGCGATTCTTTTCGCTGAAATAATAATGATGAGACGTGTGGTGTGATTATAGACGATGAACTGTAAAATAGTCCAATAATCAACACAGTGTGTATATTACAGTGTGGCACAGAAAAATATACAAAAAGAAAAAAAAAGTATAGTAATCATTTACAAAACTCTTTTAATTTGTCAACAAAATCACAGGGCGCGCATTACCGAATTATACAATTCAAACAGCCGTTCCGCAATTGAGCTGTAAATCCTACCCACAATAAAAACTGAAAAGTTGTTTGTTTAAAACGCCGTTAATATTAACGGTATTATGTAAATACGCACCCGTGATTTGAATATGGAATTGTTTTATTTTACTCTTTTTAGGGTTCAGTAGCAAAAAGGTTAGCACCCTTTGTTTCACGAGAACCTCATGTATAAAGGACAGTTTCCACTGTATTTGATACATTAGGTTCTCGTTAGCATCTATTCCTAGTATGATGGTAAATGTGATGGCTAAAAAATAACAGACTGAAGACACAAAAATATACTACAGTAAACCCGGCTCCAACAACGAGATAGTGATTTGAAAATTATCCATAAACTGCCAGGATAAAAAGCACACTACGTTTTAATATAGTACATGGACTACTCGTGTGCTAAGATTCATAAAAATCAGTTGAAAGTGAAAAGATAACAAAAAACACAAACATATACAGCTTCACACATATACGCTTTTATAATATTTTTTTTTATTCGATATAAACTATTGTTTGACTGCAATCCCACCTAATAGTAAGCGGTGATGCAATCGGTGATGGTGAGGCGCACTAGTCTATTAAGAGCCTATTCACTCTAGCCTATTATTATGAAATATAATAATATTATCGCTTATTATCAGAGCTCATACAATATTCATGTAGTAAACAATAACAGTAACTGTTTCCGTAACTATGCAGTCATCATAATAATTTCAGCCAAAAGACGTGAACCGTTAAAATTAATCTTCTCCCAAAATTCTTCATTAAGTCTTGCATCTGTTGATAATGATAAATGCTTTTTATTCTGTAAACCAGCTGTGCCCGCGACTTCGTCCGCGTGGAATAGTTATTTTGGGCATCATATTTATTTTTGCAAACAACCTCCTTAGCTTTATAAATTATACCTGTTACTCACGACTTTGCCCGTGTCAATTTCCGTTATTATTTTAGACAATTTCGTTTTTAAAAGAACATAATTGTCTAAAAGTACTTTATAGAGCTACACACCCCCTTGGACACGCCATAATCTCGGCGGTAAGTCCCCTCTTTGAGGCGTGGTTGGATAGACATCACGGCATCCTCACCTTCCGCATGACGCAGTTTCTCACCGGACATGGAAAGTTCAGGAGATTCCTGCGCCGGATTCGTGCGGAAGAGACGCCCGGGTGTCCCCACTGTGTAGCCAGCCCGAAGGATACGGTGGAGCACACGGTGGAGGTGTGCCCCGTTTGAGAAGAGCATCGCCGTGTCCGTGGGGGTGATCGGCGGCGGCGACCTCTCGCGCCGGGCCTTGGTTCAGGTCATGGTCATCAGCGAATAAGAATGGCAAGCGGTCTCCTCCTTCTGCGAAGCAGTAATGCTCGTAAAGGAGGAGGCCGACCGCATAAGGCAAGAGCAACAGTGCCCTCGCCGTAGCCATCGCCGCCGCGATCCCGCCGATATCCGGCCACCGTAGATGCTGGCTTGCGGACGGTGAGCAATGGGTAGCTCGCCGTCCGGTTGTCTGGTAACAGTCCAGACCGAGACCCCGTCGTCGACGGCGTGCACTGCTACCGCGCGCCTCAAGGTGTTGTCATCAAACTGTGGGGCCCTTCAGGGTCGAAGCCTTCTGCAGCCGAGGGTTGGTGCGAAAGCGTTATACCGGGGCTCTGGGAATAAGGCAAGGGAGAAACGGAGTAGGTTGTTTAGTTAGTAAGAGTCTAACACTGTTTCCCGCTCCGCCCAAGAGCGGGATTCGTCATTGGATGATTTTTACCTACCATAAAAAAATCCCTCCGCGCCGCCCGCAAGCAACCCGTTTCCTCGCCCGCCGGCCAGGCGCAGCGTCATATTTTGCACATCATGCAGCGCGTGTGAATTTTATATCGGAGTTATTTTAAAATTGTAATATCTTCTAAGATGTTCATTGAAAATAAGTGATGTCAAAGACAATTTTGTTCACAATTACATACTCTTAATCAAGAACACATTTATTTGGATAAAGTTTAATATTACTATGTTGATACAACTCTAACAAATAATTGGTAATAATGCATTAATTTCGGCCAAATTTGATTCCCATAAAAACGGTTCTAGTGAGTTAATCTTAAAAGATAGACATATACTGTCGCGAACATTTTTTTAGATCATTTTAAGAGAAATAGTTCTTTCGTACATAGTTTTTTGGTATCTTGAACCGTTTTCGCAGCGCACGCAACGGAAGCCCTCAAAGATGAATATTATTCCCCGTTTTTCCACATTTTTCATTATTTCTTCGCTCCTATCAGTCGCAGCGTGATGTTATATAGCCTAAAGCCTTCCTCGATAAATGGTCTATTCAACACAAAAAGAATTTTTCAATTCGAACCAGTAGTTCCTGAGATTAAACAAACAAACAAACAAACTCTTCAGCTTTATAATATTATAGTATAGATGGGTTTTTACAAAGTCTTACAAACGTCAATTTCTTTTTTTTCGTCCATTGAAACTAGACGAGGCCGGTGTTTCCTAGCTGACTACTTTGAGAATGACAACGAAAAATTTGAAAACAAGAAATGAAATGACAACAATTATAGTGATTACTGGAGCAGGTCAATCTCAAGCGGTTTTGTTCTCAAGATAATCTTTTATTTTTGAATTCCAGCGCCCCTCAGGGTCAGGTCATCGGTCTATCTTGTGAGAGGCTTTCCAAAGCTGCATATTTTGGTTCGTAGTCGCCAATCTTTCCTTATTTCTTTCTTCGTTTTAACTAAACCTGTAAACATCACGTACCATTATTAAATGATGATGAATAAAGGTAATTATGTATTTTTTTTAAATAAAAAAAAATGTATATTTGAATTATTCTGTTACGGAACCCTTACTACATAGAAATGATTCACTCTTGGCCAGTTTTTATGTTTTACTTCGTCATATCTGTTGCGTACAAATAGGTTTTTTTTACAATTTGAAATTAGGCTGACGGTTTCATGCTGGTAATTTAGGCTAAATATTTCAGACAGAATGACGGAAAGAAATTGCCGTAATGTAATTGTATGTAGCTTCATCTCTGTGATCCAATAAAGAAATTAAAGGCTAATTGCGTATGCAGGTAGTTTTTTTTTTAATTGCTATAAACTAGTGCTTCACTGCGATCCCACCTGATGGTAAGCACTGATGCAATCGTTGATGGTAGGCGCACTAGTTTATAAAGAGCCTATTCACTCTAGCCTTGAAGACACCTAAATTATAATCGGGCGGAAAGACTGCAGCCGGCAAACTGTTCCAGTCCCTCGATGTACGCGGTATAAACGACGAGGCAAAACGCTTAGTCCGGGCCGCAGGTGTCTCATCAACGTAAGGGTGGATATAGTTTAGAACGTTATTTTAGTCACATTATGTTTTTATTGAGGCTAGTTTTATCTGAATGGCCATTTTCAAATAGGAGTAGAGTCGCTGAGTTGCGGGCTGTTTTGCGCACACTATTCTGTACTGTTTATAGTTTTATGTAAATTATTATTTACTTGTAAATTAGTGTATAAACATTGAAAAGTTTTTCTTTCTTTCTTAGAAATACTACGCCGCAATATGTACACAGAAATATGATCTGCAGCAACCCCAGTACACCTTCGTCGATGGTGCTCACTGTTTTCGCACGCCTCAAGGAGTTATCAGCAAACTGTACAGCAACCCAGTAGGGTCTTTTGACGCCAAGGGTTGATGCGAAAGCGTAATACCGAGGCTCTAGGATCAAGGATAGGAAGGAACGAGGTAAGTTGTTTAGTAAGATTCTGACACTGTTTTCCTCTCTGCTTAAGGGCGGGATTAATCATTGGATGATTTTTACCTACTATAAAAAAAAAACAGTACTTTTGGCGTCGGGTGCGTCCTTATTGTACATGGGGCATTATCACTTCGTATAATTTAGACCGTGTACTGAAAGACGCAGTGTTGTAAGGCCTCCTACAAAATGAACCGATGACCTGGCAAGGGTTGCGGGCATCCGATGGATGCGAGATTCACAGGTCCGTTCATTATAGCGACAAGGGGGAGGCTTATGTCCAGTAGTGGCCGTCTTTCGGCTGAAATGATGATGATACATCAGACAGTCTCCTGGAACCATGTTGATGTTGGCAGCCCTGTTTGGCGATGGGCCTGGCCTGCACAATTAAGGCCTCCAGAAGAAGTAAATTCAGTTCAGTTGTTGACCTCTAGAACCCCTTCAAAGTGAAAAAATCAATGCTTTATCCTATCAAAATTACAAAAACAAGATGCCAACATTTGTACAAATTTTCTTATACAAATTAAAACAAAAGACAACAGTTTACTTTCCGAAATTGTTTTAAAGAAAAACAAAACCCAGCTTCGTTTACCAATACAATATCATAACGAAAGGCAATAAAATCGAAACAGTAATTCGATATACCGAAACTATTAACCAGTATTATAACTTGGTTGAAATCTGTTTGCGGAGCTAAAAGCCTACTGAATCACTAAACAAGTTACATGAAAAAGGTTAATTCATGCTAGATTTTTTGTGGGCTAACACTATTACAAACTATTTTACAGCAGTGACAATGTTTTGATTACACATATTTTCAAATATAAAAAAATAAAATAATTTTTTGCCACAATCAGCGTATTATTACAAACTAGCTTTTGTCAGCGGCTTCGCCCGCGTACATAAAATATAGCCTATGTCACTCAGGAGTAAAGCAGCTTTCTATTGTTGCTAAAATTTTTCCAATCGGACCAGTAGTTCCAGAGATTACCTCCTACAAACAAAAAAAAACAAACTTTACCTCTTTATTATATTAGTGTAGTTTTGTATTTGAAGCTTAATTTTAGGCAAATAATGCCTGTTTTAGAAGGCTTCGCTCTTCCGACACAATGCTAATCAATATATGCATAGCGTGAAGCGTGATGTGTGGTTTGTGTTGTGACGTGAAACTGGTGTAGACATGTTGTGCGATGTAAGTGTATTCATATATGTATGTTCGATACGTTTTTTCTTCTTTTTTCATCGGAAACATCTGCGTTCAAACCCAGGAATATCTGCCATTCGGATCGTTGGTCGTTATAAACGCTACCTTGGAAATGGGTGACTATACAATTATACACTCCTTCCACACTCAATGCGAGTAGAAAAGAATAGAAATACATTTATTCGAGACAGACACAGAACAACGGTTACAAAAAACAACAGTAAAAAATAACAAATATAAATAGTACGCTGAGCGTGCCCGAACCGTAAGGGTTATCACCTCAGCATTAAGTACGGCCATCTGATATTCGTGCAGACCAAGGTCAAGTAGTTGACGCTCACGGTGATGTACCGTAAACAGAATACTTTTCTTTCTTTTGTTTTAAGTGATCCTACTGTAACTATTCTATTCAATGTACCCTGAACTAGACCTGACCATTCTACGCAACAATCTTGAAGAGTAGACCTTCATTCAAACTTTGGCAATTTTGCTTGCGATGATTTGAACCAACTCAGATAAGACGGTATTATTTTCTTTACTCAGAGTACCTATTACGACGGTATTTTTTTGGGAGAGTTGACATGAAAAAATTCTGTTCATTTATTTTATACTACCTGTTGCCTACGAGTTCGTTCGCAACAAGGTTGTAAAAACTACACAAATGTAACTGATAATTTTGCGCTTCCGTTTTATTCTTCCTTTTTAGGGTTCTGTAATTTCCTTCTTTTTCTATTATTTTAAAGAATCCATAGAGCAGTGGTGGCCGAGTGGTAACGGCCCCGACTTACGAGTAGGTCGCGGGCTCGAACCCAGCCAGGCGCATTACTTTGTGTAATTTATTTCATCACCACTGCTCTCAAAACGGTGAAGGAAAACATCGTGAGGAAACTGGCATGTCCTAGAACCAAAAAATCGAAGACATGTGACATCCACCAATCCGCACTGGGCCCGCGTGGTCGATTATGGCCCATTCCCTCTCCTGGAGAGGAGGCCTGTGTCCCAGCAATAGGAACATTAATAAGGTACAATCTATTTCTCTTTCATTTAACGTCACCACGATCTATCATCACGTACGGATACAAAGCAAGCCATATCTTACCTTGCCCCACTTCGGAAGAGCATCGTCGTGTTCTTGTGGGAGCGATCTCTCGCGGCGGGCCTTGGTAGAATCCATGGTCCCGGGCGAAGAAGAGTGGCAGGCGATCGCCGGTATTTTCTTTTTTCACGCGGGCAATGCCGCTGGCAGAAGCTAGTACTTCAAAGAAAGTTTCTTTTAATTTCTAGAAAGAAAGGTGTGAGTTGACTTCAGTACTAAAACTCAAGAATTATGAACCATTTGAAAGGAACAAGGTGAAAAATATGGCCAGATTTAATTACCATTGCAGAACTTCTGAATTATTTCTACTTAATTTATTTACTTCAGAGTTTTTTTTTTTAGGGATATGATTCATTCCTACGTAAAGACTGAAAGCCAGGCTTTTAGTTTTTTATACATTTAAAAACTAATTAACCAGATTTTTTTGAAGATAAAGAGTGTGTAGAGTAAATAGATACTGAAAATAAAAGTGATTTGATCTTTGAACAGGAAACACAGCCTTATCTATATGTGTCGATACTCTTGCGCCATCTCATCTTCCTAGCTCATCATGCTGTGCCGATGCTGCCGCTGCGGCTGCGGAGAACCTCAAGCGGCGGAAATATACTAATCTTGTTGGTAGTTATATTTTCGAGCCGTTTGGGGTTGAAACTCTCGGATCGTGGGGTCCGAGTGCCCACAAGTTGTTTAATGAACTTTCTAAACGACTTGTTGACACTTCGCGTGACCCAAGGGCTGGCTTTTACCTAGGGCAAAGAATAAGCATTGCCATACAGCGTGGCAATGCGGCCAGCCTTTTGGGCACTTTACCGGTCGACAGCGATGCGGAAGAGTTTTTTGACGCTTTATTAGATTAGGTATTTTTAGTTAAGTTAATTAGGGTTATGTAGTTTTAAGGTTAGATATCTAATTATTTGTACAGTTTACTAAATAAATTTTGTTATGGGAGGAAATTTATTTATTTATTTTTATTCATTTATCTTTAACTTACAACTGTCATTACAGGGATTACTAATATTAATTAGATTAGAGTAGGAATGGGCCGTAATATCTCACGTAGGCACTTTGGAGCAGTGATGATGTTGTAGTAACTGCTCCTACTTATACATTGTAGGTTGCAGGTACAAACCCAGCCAGGCACATTACTTTGTGAAACTTACCAGCACTGCTCTTTAAACGGTAAAGAAAAACATCGTGAGGAAACCAGCATGTTGTAGAGAAAATATTCGCGAGCAAAATGCCTTTCAAAGAAAAATAAGTGCGAATCTGACTCGTGCATTGAGAGTTCCGTACAAAGTAACTTAAACTTATCTAAGTAAATAGTTTAACTGTCAAACTGAGTCTCGAAGAACATTGGAATCTATTTTTTTTTTTGTGATTTCACCTTTCGAATACTGTAATTAGAGACTTAATAGGAAGACAATAAAAGGTGTGCGAACGCAGGCATTCGCCCCAATTTTTTTTTTTTTTGAGTCCCAAGCTCAATTTTTTAACATTTTTTAACATTTTTTTTAATGCCTAAATATACCAACATCCATCTAATACTAAGTTGAACTCTTTTGTGAATTGTTATAAATATAAAATACCTATACACACGTTCCAGATTTTTATTTACAAACCGTATGTATTATATGATTTTGTTACTTAATCTACATGTACAGTATCAGTGTATTATGACTTCATAAAAAAAAAAAAATAATAAAAAAATATAATATCTTCTAAAGGATCAACATTGTTTGAGCGTTCACTAAGCTCGACAATTGCGCGCGTGTGCGTGTCGGTGCACGCACGATGCACACAAACATAGCATCACAGCGAATTTGCCTAAACAAACTCAAACTCAAACTCATTTATTTCAAATAAACCATTTACAGGCACTTTTGAAATGTCAAAATTGAAGCTAGTTTGCACGTTCCAAGGTGTAGACTCCTATGGAGAAGAACGTGCAAGAAACTCCATGGGCACTCTTTTAAATCAAAATTTAAATTTACATATTATTTGGTTACAAAATGTTGATTCTAATATGCGAGCACGATGTAGCGGTACTTAACAAAAAGTAAAATAATAATAATAAAAAAAAAGAGAATTTCAAATAAGCTAACTCTAGCGAATGAATTTTATACACGGACTCTTAACTACAAATTTATAACTATTTGTGCAATATGGCTTAACTTCATGCCAAAGTTCGGGGTTTTATTTCAACAGGAAGTAAGTACCCTATGAATTTTGACTCCCTTGAGAGTGTCGAAATATACGTTTTTCGTGTCATAAACGGCTGTATTTTTTTTTCTTCTATTAATTTAGAAGTTTGATTTTTTTACAGCTTCAAGAAACCGCAGACTTCAGTATATATGTTTTTAATAAATATTTGAGAAGTATTTTATATTTTTATTAAACTATTAAATCCAAATAATATTTTGGACCATATCTTTAGGAATAACCTTAGTGTCATTGCAATAACATTTATTAAAATTACAAGTTTTTGTTGGATTTGAAAACCACGCCGTCCGGTTCGGAGACAGGGCCACGCGGCTCACTTTCATATGCATTTTATTTAATAGCTGCAATTTGTGGCTCGTAGGAAGCGTTTATGTTGGGCCTCTCACGCGGCTCACGGGTGACCCCTATGGCTTGAATGGTTCAGTAAGATAAGGCTCACCGGTGGGTCCTGAGGCCTGAATGGGAATACTCGATTTTTATTTGGCGTTTAACGTGTTAATTTAAACTCAACATCTTCACGCGTTCCCGAAGTCTTGACATACAAGCAGATAGACAACAAAGTGATTCTAAAAGGGTTCCGTATTTTCCGTTTAAAGAACCCCAAAGAAAGAGCAGTGGTGGCCGAGTGGTAAACGCCCCGACTTACAAGTTGTAGGTCGCGGGTTCAAACCCAGCCAGGCGCATTACTTTGTGTGATTTATTTCATCACCACTGCTCGCAAAACGGTGAAGGAAAACATCGTGAGGAAACCGGCATGTCCTAGAACCAAAAATTCGAAGACATGTGACATCCACCAAACCGCACTGGGCCCGCGTGGTGGATTATGGCCCATTCCCTCTCCTAGAGAGAGGAGGCCTGTGTCCCTGCAGTGGGAACATTAAAAGGCTGATGATGATGATGATGAAAGAAAGATCAAAATCCGTTCCGTTTACTTAGGACCTATAATGCCATAGACAGACATACGATCCACTGACTACACTGATGTTCACGACAAACCCATTCCTTATTTGTGTTCAGGGTATAAGAGGTCGTAAAACTTGGTCACTCTCAGACGAGATGCAAAAAAAATGTAGTATTTTTTTATATTTAAGTTTTATTTTGTCCTAAACTGAACTAACATTCAAAAGATACAATGCTTGTAAAATATGATCAATTTTAGCGGTTTAATAAACATCCACAGATATGATTATTAAATTAAAACATTATAACGGTGAAACTTTGCTTGTAAAGTAATTTGTCAAGGAAACAGAATTATAAGTCCGGATTTTAATTGACTTTTTGACGTGACAACGTCTTAAATTAGGTTGCGGCTGGGAGTCACTTATGAAAAAGTGTAACGCTCGGTAACGTTACGATGAGTCACCGAACGAGAGAGAGGCCCGACTGCATGCAATGTTTTAGTAAACAAAATATATTTCTATAGTTAAAATTTGTGCAATTCTTATTTTCATTCAATTCCTTGTTCCTATTGTGCAATTTAATTATATTCATATCAATAAATATTCTACCGAGAAAAAGACGTTGTCACGTAAAATCTTCGCCCGTAAAACCGACTTTACAGGCAACCATTTTTTTTTTGTTGATGTTGGCTCGCGTTTGACCACTATTTCACTTAAGCGACGAAGTGGCCGACGATTGCCTAGAGGTAGACTATTCACTCTTGACTAAAAGAAACCTAGGTTATAGCTACCAGCCCCCCTAGCCAAGTTACAATCGTATCGTTTAGAGTTAGCGCTTGTAGTTGGAAACACCCTCAATTCCCCTGTCGGACGTCATCTCAACAAAAGAATTGGGGGCATGGCTATCTACAAGCGCTAACTCTAAACGAAACGATTGTAATTTGGCTAGGGGAAACACAGACTCCAGCATAACTGCTGTATAATAAAAAAACTTATGAGACATATTTGTGATCTTTTTACCTACGAGTACCTACATATAATGTTTGGAACACTAAAAACATTGTCAGCGCAGGATGCCAACCAGACTGGAAATCCTTTTCAGACTCATTACTTGTGAACGAAGTGTGAGATAATTGAAACAGAGCTTTACTATGCGTTCCAAATAAGAAGCGACAACAGATTTGACAGCATCTGACGTCACGCCGTACTGTCAAATAAAAGATATTTTTGCATAATTAAAAAACTCAGAGATGAGTAAAATTGAAAAACCGGATTCTGATTAAACTTTTTCCTTCACAATTCGTAAATAAATTAAATTTTTCGTATATAAACTGAATTTAATCAATATCTTGCCTCCATTTGACAGTAAATCGTGACGTCACAACGTGGCAATCGATTCTATTCTCATTTGGAATGCTTTGTATATTGAGACTGATCGAAGTAGACAGTTTATTTTATCTTACTAATATGCGAAGTTACGATCATTTTTCTTAGCTGTACTAACATGCCGAACCTTCTTATCATAAATCCGTGGCCCCGGTAGACTTTATTCGTACAGTTTGCTGACAACTCCTTGAGGCGAACAGCGATCTATACATTGCTCATAAACCGCAACCCCGCGCCTATGGTGGCCGGAAATCGGGATCGGATTCACGGCGGCAACTGCTGCGTGAGCGCCGGTGCCTCATGCGTTCGGCCTCCTCCTCCGCCTGCCACTTTTCCTCGCTGCGGACCATGGCCTGTACCAAGGCCCGGTGGCTTAAGAAATCAATGAATTCCACCTTGGTCGCAATGACAAACTTCCTGCCTTTGTATCGAAATGTGCTTTGTTTTACTTCTGTTTACTACGGTGCATTATAAAACTTGTATTTAGCTTGTGCTTTGATTTATTTGTTTTGTTATATATTATTTTATTTGTTTGACATTGTTATGTATTTTATTATGATTATTTATCTTAAATTATTTATTATTTGACATTCAAATTTGAGTAATTTGTAATAATATTTTATTTATTATTGTAACAGTTTATGTACCTGACTTGAATGACTTGTAAGAATTCTTTACCAATAAAAAACTATGACTAAGCCTATAACTTTTAACTCCTATGGTCCTCAAAAATACCAATTTACTGAAGAATTCAACTAAAAAAAATACTTTGAGATTGGATGACTGCAACTCGATAATACCAATAACAAAAAAATCCTATACAGCTTTTCAGAACAAGTTACATTTCACTGAATTTCTAACCGAGCAAATATTACATTTGCTGTCGTTTCAACTATTTTTCTACCGATTGTGAAACATTTTACTGAAGTTTCTTCGTACAATTGGAAATTGATTACATAAAGTAAACATTTTATTTGAACGATGCTCAATTTCAAATGATAACGATGCTCAATTTGAAATGATATAGACTTATTGGAGTGGAAAAAAGTAAAAGTATTGCATGTGTGTGGCTCCTTTTTTTACTTCGTCCGAAAATTGTGTAGTCAGCTGTATTACCAAATACCCTACACAGACCAAATACCCTACACAGGACAAGAAAATTAAACACAATTATTATAGATTATAATTTTTAAACTTTGCTGTACAAAAATAAAAAACATTTAAAAATATAAAAATAGTATTCCACCGGTAGCTTGGAATCGGTCGGTTAGGTCTATTTGAAATAAATAATTTTGAGTTTGAGTAACTTCTAAAATAAGAAAATTATAAAATTTAAAAAAATATATGATGAATCATGCAAACTTTTAACGTAAATTAATTTGAACGAGGTCTAGTAAGCGTTCGTATATACCATCAACGAATTTTGGTTACTATAAAAATAAAAAATAAAAAAACTAATTGACCATTTTATCAATAACATTTTATTTCTAAAACATATTGATTTTAGTTCTTTAGCAATTAAGTTCAGGTTGTATTACCAAAGCGAGATGAGAAAAAATATTCGATCCCTTATGAGATCCCTTATAACTAGTGCTTGACTGCGATCCCACCTGATGGTAAGCAGTGATGCAATCGTTGATGGTAGGCGCACTAGTTTATTAAGAGCCTATTTACTCTAGCCTACACTCAAAGTAATTCCAGCCTTATAGTCTACTGCATAAAACAGTTTATTCAGCAATAACAGTCTTAATCCAATCAAGGTATACGTAAACATTAGTATAAACTGAAGGAAAATCTTTTTGACCACATGGATTAGGTCCAAAGCTGACGATGCCAAATAGTTCTACTAATCCTTCGTTATTCTCGTATACTAAAGGACCACCTCCGTCTCCTTTGCAAGCGTCATTGCCTTCCAACCCTCCAGCACAGAGCTGGCCTTCAGCTAAAACGACTTTGCGCTTGTTATAGATGAGTTTGCATTTCTGTAAAAGTAAAGAATGGTTGTATTAGTATTTTACAATCTAGAAACATGCGCAATAGAATCAAATTTTTTGGCAGTAGAATAAATAATAATGATGAAATATGGCTCCGAAACGTAGTCGCTTACAATGGGCCTCATAAGAAGACTCAAAGTCACTCAAAGGGCAATGGAAAGGGCTATGCTCGGAGCATCCTTGCGTGATCGAATTAGAAATGAAGATATCAACAAGAAAACCAAGGTTGCCGACATAGCGAAAAGAATCGCCAAACTAAAGTGGCAATGGGCAGGACACATTGCACGCAAAACAGTTGGCCGCTGGGGCTGAAAATTTCTGGAGTAGCGACCGTGTACCGGAAGACACAGCGTTGGAAGGCCTACCACAAAGTGGACCAATGACCTGGTCAGGGTTGTTGGAATCCGATGGATGCAAGATGCGATTGGGGTAGGTCTATGTTTCGGCTGAAATTATGATGATGAGAATAAATAAAGAAAAATATTTTATATTGGGCTTAATTTTGAGATTTCTTGTGTAATCAAAACAGGAATGAATCTAGACTTACATGCTAGAGATACACGAGCACTTTCAAAGAAAATATTTGTCATAATAGAAAAGTTAAATGTAATTCTTCTACAGCGCTTCATTGTCATTATATCGTCTAACCAAAACTTTTTTTTTAATTAAAAAAGTTCAAAAAAGATCAAGACAGATAAAATCGTTATTCTAATTAAGCCCGATGACATTTTCAATGTGGAATGTCATTCATTTTTTTTTCGCCAAAAATGTTTAAATAACGTTTTTATAACAGTTTAATTTAAAACATGTAAAAAATTCATTAAAAAAAAATAATAAGAATAAACCGACAAAAAATTCCAGCACTGAGGGGGTCTAGAATCATATACTGGATCCATGGTATTCGTTTGTTATACGATGTCAGTGACACCCTGTATGTTAAGCGTCATAGTCATGCCTTACATATATGCCATTAGATTTCGCGTCTCGGGTTATGAAGAAAGAAAGAAAGAAAGAAAATAAATTTATTTTGCCACAGAGTAGGGCACACAAAAATTACAGTCATAAAGCAAAAAATAAAAGAATCAAAATAAAAAGTAGAATGAAAACAAAATAAAAAATTACTTAAAATAACTAAAAAATAAATAAAATAAAATACAAATTTGAAAATACAGATATTGTGTGCCTCACAGCTGCGACAAAAAAGGTTCAGTTCAACATATATGCCAGACAACTAGTGCCTGACGCTTGACGTTATCACCGCATTACATTCCACTGAGATCGGAGATCAATGGTTTATGAAGAACCATGATGCGTGCCAAGCCAGAAGACTGTTCGTATATATTTCTTTATACTTTACATTTTGTTTTTAAAATTAAAATCTTATTCATTACTTACCTCCTGGTTGACGAAAGGCACTTCATAAAGAGATTTGATTCCATTTCCAGTTTTTTGGTGCCAACTAACAACGTACAAGGATTGGTCTGGAGGATTGGTCTCTGGGTTTTTGGTTGGCAAGCATATGGGGCGTATAAAATCTGGAATGGAAAAGATATATTTTGTATTTTTTTTTTTTTATAGCCTATTGTATGTCCCACTGCTGGGCAAAGGCCTCCCCTTTTTCCTTCCAGACCTCTCTATCTACGGCGACCTCCGGCCATGTTTGCCCCGCGAACATGATGAGATCGTCACTCCACCTTCGCCGCGGTCGACCTGGACGGCGTCGACCTCCCTCAGGTGTCCAGAGAGTGACGATCTTCGCCCATCTGTCCGGGTGCATTCGTGCGACGTGGCCAGCCCACTCCCACTTCAACCTGGCTGTTTTTTCTCCAACATCTGCTATTTGAGTTATGGAGCGCAGCGTGGTGTTCCTAACCCGATCTATTCGCTTAACACCTATTATGCTGCGCTCCATTGCCCTTTGACAAATCTTAAGTTTGGACTTTTGTTGTTCAGTAAGTGACCAGCTTTGGGCACCGTAGGTTAGAACGGGCAGGATACACATGTCGATGAGTTTACGTTTTAATGTCATCGGAAGGCTACCCTTCATATGCTCTTTAAAGGCCCAGAAGGTCTTCCAAGCATTCTGGAATTTATTTAATTTAATTTTGTATTTTAAAGCATTTAAAAATAGCAGTAGAGTGCTGGTCCAAAACTCATCCAGGAGTATTAATTTGTTTAATTTATTTCATCACCACTGCTCTGAGAAGGAAAACTATTGTGAGGAAACCAGCATGTCTTAGAACCACAAATTTTGAGTCATAGGACATCCACCAATCAATACCAATGTGTGTTGGATTACGTCGACGATAACATTTCTCAGAAAGGAGGTTTAATCCCAGCAGTGGTAACGTTAGGATAAACCAGGCATGTGTTTCAGTCGATAACGTTTTTTTTTTTTTTTAAGTATAAATAATAAAATCGGTTCACGCAATCCAAAGTTACCACCAAAAATTCGAAGACATGTGACATCCGCCAATCCGCACTGGGCCCGCGTGGTGGATTACGGCCCATTCCCTCTCTCCTAGAGCGGAGGCCTGTGTCCCAGCAGTGGGAACTTTAAAAAAAGGCTGATGATGATGATGATGATGACAGCGCCATCTCTCCGGAAATTGGGTTACTAATTTTATACATGGGTTCTGTTACATTGTAAGAAAATTGTGGCGGACGGGAAACTACGGAATCCTACACTGACACACTCAGTGTAGGATTCCCGACAGGCTCTTGGCCGATTTATTCTTTAACTGATAATTTTGTTTTTTTTTCACAGCTGCAATGGACCCTAGACCTAAATGGTTTTAATTTCAACTCAAAACATTCGCGCATTCCCAAGATAATGGGTCTAAGGACAGAAAATAAGGACAACAAAACAATCCTATAAGAGTTTCGTTTTTTTCTTTTGAGGTATAGAACCTAAATGTTCTACAATTCGTTACAGAACGAATATTGAGGTATAGAACCTCATTCTCAAAACTATGTCTACAATATACAATTAGCTTCAAACCTGTATAAGGAGCGGTCTTCTTCAGTCTGACCAATGCAATATCGTTCCACTTCGACGGGTGATTAGGATAGGCGTATTTCGGATGAGGTGTGGTCGTCTCGATTTCGATGCTAACAGCTCCTTCGGTGCAATACGAGTTGCTATCGGCTTCTATTTCGCAATCCGGACCTTCATGATTGAAGTCAAATTCTCCAAGGCGGACGCTAGTTCTGGGAAATAAGTTTGGAAGTTTGAGAACTGACTGTATAGACAATATACTCCGTGTAAAGTTCGAAATCCGTTACTTTAAGCAGTCTGATGCAGTTCTAAAAATCATCGCTGTGGCTCTGTTTAACACATGAGCCCCAGCTTTTCGCTGAGCACTGGCCGTTTTGTGCGGGTGTGTCGTATGTTTTTAGTAGCTAGTTGTTTTTATTTTTTTATGGTATTCGCCATACTATTGCGCAAATAACCTTTTTTTTCTTTCTTTTGGAAACGATCGATCTCATGATTCTAGGTCAACGAGAATTTTAATTCTCTTGAGAGTTTCGAAATATATGTTTTTAGCGACATAAACGGCAGTAACTTTTTATCCTCTTAGAAGTGTTTTATGCAGCTTCATGAGAGAGCAGACTTGAATACATAGTTTTCATTTCAATTCGATCCACATGTTCCAGAAATAAAAGGTCTTGGACTAACGGACAACAGAGTGATCCTGAAATGGTTCCATATTTTCCCTATGAGGTACAGACCCTTAAAATTAATAAAAAATATCTTACGGCGTTCCTACATCCTCGACTTGTCCGACAACACAATGAGCACCTGTCAGGACATATCTTCCGCTAATCAAAGTTCCTGAGCACAGAGGTTTCTTGCCGCCTTTTTTAAGCTCATAATCTATAAGAGCTGCCCATGGATGCTGGTCGACTTGTGCTGTGACTCCTGGAATGGTAAAGGAATTAGAATGTTAGACGTTGGAATCATTCTTATATTATTTATTTATAAAACAATTACTTGATATAATTATGAATGTACCAAAGTTCTATTACTGTGCCAATTAATCTATCTACTTAAAAAAAAAGTCGAATTACTCATTCAGTGAATTAAAATGTACGTACATCAAACATTATATTTATATAAAATTTTGTTCTATTAAATTGTTCATTTAATTAACTCACAGATGGTGTAAAAATGTAAAGTATTCAACAGCTGTCTTTGTTCTGGGATGTTTGAATTCCTCGCTTCGCTCAGGTTTTTAAATTAACTCCCTCGTGACGCTCGGGAGTTTATTATAAAGCCTTCTTTTACGTTTGGGATTAAAACTAACCTAACCTAACTAACCTTCGATTCGTTCAGAATTCAATAAAACACTCGCGACTTAAAGACACTGCTTTATCCTCTACTCATAGAACTGTTTTTTTCGGCAAAAGTAAATTCCCTTGGGATATTTTTACTATCATACATACAAAGTTACTAGTACCAGTAACTCAGTTACAGGAATCCAAATAACCCAGAACAAAGACAGCAGTTGAGTACTTTACTTTTTTACACCATCTATGAGTGTCAATCAAAACCAATTATCATTATTTGTGGTCGGCGCAATACGTCTTCTTCTTCCATTCTACCCTGTCACCCGTCATGCTATCACTAACTCCTCTTTAATTCATATCACTTCTCACACAATTCATGTATCTTTTCTTTGCTGTCCCTTTCTAGTTAAAACTAATGATCAGTACGAAAATTGGTTCTTACCAGCTACCATTTTATATTTGGGTCCATGGGTACAGCATTTAGAAACAGGATCTATGGGGAATGCCGTCATTTTGGCCTCACAGCTGCTCACCGCTGAAGAACTTGCATCTGAAAATAACGACAGCTTTTTTTATGGAAGGTAAAAATCATCCAATGACGAATCTCGCCCTCTGCGAAGCGCAAAACAGTATCAGACTCTTACTGACTAAACAACCTACTCCATTCTTACGTCACCTTATATAACAGGGCCAGAGCCTTTCTTCTAGACACGAACTATTAGCCCCAGGTTGCTGCCAACTCCTTGTGGCGAACCAATGACGTCACTTGCTCTGCCCAAAAGCGGCAGAAGGTATAGGGTGATTTCCCACATAAATAGAATAAAAAAAGCGGCAGAAGGCATAGGGTGATTTTGGTAGATATTGAAATAAAAGCAAATGTAGTGTTTTGTTAACTTTACTATTTGATAAATAAAATATTGAGGATAAAAAAACTAATAACTATTCCATCATTATGATAATAAATTAAAATCTTAGAATAAAAGTTAACAAGAACGCAACTTTTTTATGTTATAATATGTAGTAAAGAACACTTTTTCACGTATTTTGTTTTGTGAGGTCAATGTCTTAAACCTGACTACCTTGAAAATAAAGACCAAAACAAACTCAAAAGGCAAAGTGTTTTCTATTCCTCAAATAGTAAATCATCATCCTACTCTTATCCCATTGGCTCGCGGACGGTGAGCAATGGCTAGCTCGCCGTCCGGTCGTCTGGTAAGACCGAGTCCAAGTCGTCAACGGCGCACACCATTCCCGCGCGCCTCAAGGAGTTGTCAGCAAACTGCAGGGGCCCTTCAGGGTCGAAGCCTCCTGGAGCCTAGAGGGTGGTGGAAAACTGTTACCTCGACTCCAGGAATAAGGCAAGGAAGGTACGGGGTAGGTTTTTTAGTCAGTAAGAGTCTGACACTGGTCTCCCGCTCCGCCCAAGAGCGGGTTTCGTCATTGGATGATTTTCACCTACCATAAAAAAAAAAACTCTTATCCCATATTACTTGGAGTTGGCGCAACATGTTTTTTTCTTGCACTCTGTCCTGTCACCCATCACACTATCACTAACTTCTTTTTCTTTCATATCACTTCTCATACAATCCATAGTAAAAATATAAAATGAAACAGTAAATATAAAATAAAAAAAACTTGTATTTTTTAATTATTATACATTACTTTAACATAAGAAAAGCAACAAAAAAATAATATTTGTAGTGAAGATGATCACATACTGATCATGAAAAACTAAAAAGTTCTTTATTTACCTACAAACCTCAATTAAAAGAAAACAAAGGTCACTTAGGTCACGCGACAAGTTGCTAACCAAATATTTTCCTTATATTTTATGGATATGTCATTTAAGATGGTGATCTAAGCTTGTTTACAAAGTGTGTTATTGAATAAATAATAAACTAGAGACCCGCCCCAGCTTCGCACGGGTACTGATATTGAATATATTATGCATGAATTATGCACATAAATCTTCCTCTTGAATCACTCTATCTATTAAAAAAACCGCATCAAAATCCGTTGCGTACTTTAAAAGATCTAAGCGTATATATGGATAAGCAACTTTGTTTTTAACTAAGTAATGATGATTTATATCAATGCGAAAAATGTCTACAACCGGTTGCAGTCATATTGTATTCTGTAGGTACTGACACAGGTCTATATGTAGACTTCAGTGCCCCGTAACAGCGTTTTTATTAAAAAAAAAAAAAACATAGAAACTATTACTATATGTAATTTCATATGAGAGTGGTGACCGAGTGGTAAGGGGTTCGAACCCAACCGAACCGAACCCAACCAATGACTTACGAGTTGTAGACGTTGTAGGTCGTTGGTTCAAACCTAGCCAGACAAATTACATGACAACAATTCGACTTGACTGTCGACAATTCAAGCTAGTACCAGACATACTGGAGCAGTGGTGGCCGATTAATAATGGTCCCGACTTACGAGTTGTACGTCGAACCCAGCCAGACGCAATACTTTGTATAATGTGTAATTTATTTCATCATCACTGCTCCCAAAACGGTGAAGAAAAACATCGTGTGGAAACCGGCATGTCCACCAAAAATTTCGAAGGCATGACTGTGATATTGACCAGCCCGCACTAGGCCCACATGTGCCTAGTGCGGGCTGGCATCCACCACATGTGGATTACGGCCCATTCCCTCTCCGAAAGAAGAGGCCTGAGTCCCAGCATTGGGAACGTTAAAGGGCTGATACTATGCTATTCTATTAAGTAATCCACACTGCCTACTGAGAGCTTGAGTTCTCGAAGCAGGAACAACATAAGGCTGATTACGCTTTATTTGTTATTTACCAATGTACACAAATATACAAGTTTCGGTGTGGTGACCATGTATGGGAAGACGCAGCGTTGGAAGGCCTCCCACAAGGCGGACCGATGAACTAGTTGAGGGTCACGGCAATCAGATGAACGCGAGACGCGTAGGACCTGTCTTTGTGAGGACCCTCACTGGACAACTAAGTCCAACTACAGTACAGGTCTTTCGGCTAAAATGATGATGATGACCAATGAAAGCCCTATATATTGTCCTGGCATTTACTGTCCATTCCAGGTTGCTTGTATGTGTTTTTATTTTTCTTTTGTGTATATATATTTTGGTGAGCAATGAAGTATACTATAATAAATAAATGAATGATGACGAATATGATAATATTTTTTTTAATAAAGAAAATCTTTAATTAAGTGCGTTAAAAAGAAAAAATATGTTTTACCCTTAAACTATTAACTTATAACGTCATATAAAAGTGTATCACGGGATGAAATTATTTAAATTACTTGTTTATTTACACCGGTAAATCTCGCGACAAGCTTCTAGAAACTTCCCACCTTCCAACGCCCTCATCAGATCAGCTTTATCAGCTTTATTATAATATTGCATTGTCACGCGATTTACACCTGCATGCAAAATTTCATCTTAATCGATAATTGGGAAGTGGATCATATTATTTAACTTGCAAGATTTGATCACAAACATCGGTCAAGTAAAACTAATATAAAGCTTGTAAAAAGAAATATAATCTTACGTCCAAACACAAGTCCAGCGCAGATAGCAACGGCCACCGGTAATAATTTCATTTTTTATTTTAACTTTGCACTACACAACTGGAGCCGGTTTCGTAAGAAGCCCTCCGAAGCCAACTGACAAGAAGGTCTGAGTCTAGTAGCTTTATACATATCTTATAAGGAAAATCTTGTGATTTAATAACCGGTATATCTTTCTGATTTATAGCATCAAATTAACAAGTCTATGCAGTAAACAAATGCACAATATTTTTTGATACTTTTAAAGTTTTTTGTTTCATTGTTGTGTCTAACCTTAGGGTCAATACATGTAGGATAACGGATGCATCGGTAGTTACCGAGGTCATTGAACGTGAAAAGCTATTAAAGGAACAAGGTTTTTAGTCAGTAAAAGTCTGACACTCTGGGTGAAGAAAACAGGAGAAATAAACAGGTTAATTGTTGTAAGGCCTCCCACAATGTGGACCGATGACCTGGTCAGGTGTTATGTCGCAGCTGGGTTATGTCGGTGACCCTGGTTCTCCTGCGGATTTCTTCATTTCTGATTCGAACACGCAAGGAAACTCCGAGCATAGCCCTTTCCATTGCCCTTGACAGCTCTAATAAGCTCAAACAATGCTAGGATATATTATTTTATTTTGAAGTTCCCATGCCGACCTTCCACCTTCCAGCTTCATCATCACATCAGTTCAATAGTACCTTACAGGCAAAGTGCATCTTCTGACAATTCTAACAAGCCCAAACACGGCTAAGATATATTAATTAGTTACGCAGTTCCAGTGCCTACCTTCTAGCCCCATCATCATCATTAGATCAATTCGATGATAATATTTTCAACATAATTATTTAAAATCATTGATTTTTAGTGCATTTTCATAGTTGCTTAATAGCATAAGATCCCGATATAAAACGACCTTCACCGAGATGTTTATTTGATGAAACGTATTTTATATGTAATTTAATATGTCAATAAATAAATTGCATATGGGTTGCCTAACAAATTTAAGTCAAGGGTATTTTTAATTAATAATTGAAAATTTTTTTTTTTTTAAACATTCCACCGGTGTGATTATTAGATAAACTATATACCAATCGAAAGTATGAAGCCCATAGAACATGCAAACGTTAGGTTGCCCTTTTTATTCCGGTCACAACTATCGGGTAGCCAGGTATAAACAGGTAAATCTACACTAGCATTTTGCAACGGTCTGCTTATTGAATTGAACCTTAATAAAAATTAAAGATTATTTAATTATAAACACGGTGGTATAGGGTTGCCTGCGAAAAATCAGTCCCTAATTCCGGTTGTCGAATTTTAAAAAGTAAAATATCGCTGCGGGTGAATGTCTGCGACTGAGAGGTCTTAACCAACCATCCCATGCGATAGAAGAGGACATAGCATAGCAGCTGATTAAGCTCCGCCCATTTAAAGAAAGAGAGTGCGCATGCTACTTGTGCTTGAAAATGAAAAGGATAGCGATAGACGCGTATACGCTGCGCATCATTTTGGAGTATTTTATTATTAGAATAGAGAAATAGTCATTAAATTTTTTATTTTTCAATCAATTAATTATTTATGTTTTTTTTTTTTATGTGACACTAAAGTATATACACATATTTAGTGAAGAAGAAGGTTATAGTAATACATATATATTACTAATCTTGGAAATTTTATCTTTATTATTAGAAGACAAAATAAAAAACGACAATTAAAAATAAACTTGTATGTATTGTTAACAATTAAAAATACAATTTTTTTTTTAATTATTCAGGATCCGCGTCATCGGACATATAACTTAGATCTTCAGCTTCTGAATCTTCTTGGTCATTACACTCCGTTTCAAATCTTTCGACAATATCTTGAATCTTTAAGGGTGAATGATCCCCAATGAATCCTACTGGTTTTAAAAATTCATCAAAGAACCAACCGCAGTTCTCAGGCTGAAGTTTCATGCATATGGGATCCGTTGCATGAAGCCACATGGAATTCACGAAAATAGTTCGTAAAATTTTTTGAAGTAATGATATCCAGCATGGTGGTATGGAATTGGAGTCGAAGCCTTTTATTTTTTTTAAAAAGTTCTCTCCGTCTTCTTTTGCAGCGTAAGTTTTCATAAAAATGCGATGTCTCGCGTCATTCACACTGGTGCAGTTTTTGATACCATACATACTAGCTGTGAATTAGGGACTGATTTTTCGCAGGCAACCCTATACCACCGTGTTTATAATTAAATAATCTTTAATTTTTATTAAGGTTCAATTCAATAAGCAGACCGTTGCAAAATGCTAGTGTAGATTTACCTGTTTATACCTGGCTACCCGATAGTTGTGACCGGAATAAAAAGGGCAACCTAACGTTTGCATGTTCTATGGGCTTCATACTTTCGATTGGTATATAGTTTATCTAATAATCACACCGGTGGAATGTTTAAAAAAAAAAATTTTTCAATTATTAATTAAAAATACCCTTGACTTAAATTTGTTAGGCAACCCATATGCAATTTATTTATTGACATATTAAATTACATATAAAATACGTTTCATCAAATAAACATCTCGGTGAAGGTCGTTTTATATCGGGATCTTAGACTATAACTACTTTGATTGTGATATCTATGCGAGTGTCAAGTTTCGTTAGCCATTTCTGATCTTCTTCACCAGTTCCACCTCATTAAATGTTACTTTTTGACTGTAAATGCTTGAGTTCTCGATGAAAATATCAAAATTACTATATAGTTGCCTATAATATTTGAAGAGTTCCCTCGATTTCTCATGGATCCCATCATCACAATCGATTTTGTAAAAAATGGGACCAATCTGGAATCATATCCTTTCAAGTATAAAAAACTTTTGCAAATCCATCCATAAACAACGGTGTTCTGAGGTAACAAATATAAAAAAAAATACAATCGAGTTGAGAACCTCCTCCTTTTTTTGAAGTCGGTTAAAAATAAGAAAAATGAATGATTAATTTATTTTGTAAATAGGTTTTAAAATAACACTTTTACACGTCAATATTTTTTTCTTTTCGTCAGTTTAAGCTAGATGAGTCCGGTGTTTCCTAGCTGACTACCCTGAGAAGAAACACCGAAACAAACTCAGGGGTTCAAATGTTAGCGATTTACTAAAAATGTATAGATATGTTTATTAAATTTAAACCATTTTAACGGTAAAACTTTGCTGGTTCTGTCAAGGAAACAATGATTAGTCCGGTTTTTAATCGTTTTTTTTTTTTCATTTTATATAGGCTCGCGTTTGACCACGATATCTCACTTAAAGCGTCTAGAAGTAAACTATGTATTCAATGTTGACTTAAAGAACCCTAAGTTATAGCTTCTAGCCTTTCTAACCTTGTTTAAATCATGTCAACTCTAAAAGTTAATGCTTGTAGTTAAAGAATTGGGGGCGTGGCTATCTACAAGCGCTAACTCTAAACAAAACCATTTTCAGCCAGTGCGGCATGAAACACAGACTCCAGTTGGGAACTCCTTTAGCTGTTGGTACAATAAAAAAATAGAGGGTTTGTGATATTATTACAAATTGCAAAATTAGCTAACTATATTGTTTTTAACACTATAAACATTGTCAGCACAGGATGGCTATCAGACTGGAAATCCTTTTCAGACTCATAATTTGCGCACCATGTGTGGGTAACTATAATTGAAACAGAGCTTTTCTTTGAGACTGATCGAAGTAGACAGTTTATTTTATTGTTAATTAGCGACGCGATCCAACTTTGCACGGGGCCAATGCTGATATTAAATATATTATGCATGCATTACACATGTAAACCTTCCTCATGAATCACTCTATCCACCTGTTTAAAAAGCAACATCAAAATCCGTTACGTAGTTTTAAAGATTTAAGCATACATTGGGACGAACCGACTTTGTTTTATACTATGTAATGATGACTAGCGACCCGCCCCAGCGTCGCATGGCTGCAATAGTGATATTAAATATATTAAGTATGTATTAGATAGATAGATTTCTCTTACACAAGTTTATGTTATTTCTATAGAAGCCTAGATAATATCCACAAGATATATGTGTATCCAAAATATCTGAAGAAAGATGTGTAATAACATCACAATCATGTAAGAGCGGTTGTATGAAAATTTACCTCGGGTTGGCCGCTCTTAACTCCTATGGTCTTCTCAATAATACCAATTTACTTAAGAAGTCAACTAAAAAAACTTTGAGATTGGATGACTGCAACTCGATAAAACCAATAACAAAAAATCCTACACAGCTTTTCAGAACACGTTACATTTCACTGAATTTCTAACCGAGCAAATATTACATTTGTTGTCGATTCAACTATTTTTCTTCTGATTGTGAAACATTTTACTGAAGTTTCTTCGTACAATTGGAAATTGATTACATAAAGTAAACATTTTATTTGAACTGTGCTCAATTTGAAATGATACAGACTTATTGGAGTGGAAAAAAGTAAAAGTATTGCATGTCTGGCTCCTTTTTTTACTTCGTCCGAAAATTGTGTAGTCAGCTGTATTACCAGATACCCTACACAGGTCAAATGATGATTTTACTGAGGACCTTTTGGGATATTTTCTCCTTAGTTTTTTTCATTAATGTACCTACTTATTATTATTTCGTTTATTTATTAAATTAAAAATATAGATTATATTTTTTAAACATTTTTGCACATAAATAAAAAGTTTTAAAAAATATAAAAAATAGTGACCCACCAGTCACTTGGACTTGGAAAGAAACCTCCTAACTTGTTATTATTATTCCATATACATATTTAAACAATGTTTTTAATCATTTCAATACAAAAAAAAAACACTGGAACGTGAAAAATATACTTAAGATATAGCCACATAAATATAATTTTAAACTTTAAAATGATTAACTTTAAAGGTGCTGATACACTTGAGCATTCACTTGTAACCATAGAAAAATACGAGAACTTTTTAGCGAGCATTCTATCGAGCGTTCTGGTGAGCATTCTAGCGAGCTATTTTTGGACCAATCATATTATTTTAGCAAATATTCAAACTCGCGCATTGACTAGAGCGTTCACAAAAATGCTCACGAAAACGTTCATAGCAATGTTTGGCTCTATGCTTGGCTCGGCTCGTTGGTTAGTTCGACAAATATAAAAACGGTGAATGGTCGATGTTTTGTTACAAGTGAATGCGCAAGTCTATCAACACCTTTACGGATTAAACGGTGAGAACGAACAAAAAATCGACGCTATATAAAGTTTGCAGGGACAGCTAGTAAATATAATTCTGATTTCATGAATCAAACAAAGGAAATGAAGAAACCAAACTCAGTCCTTCAAACTTAATTGAACTGAGTAAAACTTTGCTCAACTACTGAACTGCATGTGAACAGTTCAAGCAGTGCAGGTCACTAGCTCGGGGCTAGCAAACAATGTTTCAGCGATTCTGAACCAATTTTTGTGAAAGCAAGCTGGAGTCCACAAGTTTATGAAGTTTTCAAATCGTTTAAAAATGCCTCTGAACAGAGTTAAAATGAAAAATGGAGAAAAATGTAAATTTGTATAAGATAAAACTTGAAATTAATATCATTTTTTTCTGAACTGAATAGTTTGCGCGAAAGACAATAGTATATATTATAAATCTATGCTTCCAACGCGGTGAAATGGGTCAACCCCTTCCGTAACTTCTAAAATAAGACAATGATAAAATTAAAAAAGAATAAAGGAAAACATCGTGAGGAAACCGGCATGTCTTAAAACCAAAAGTTCTAAGATATGTGACATCCACCAACACGTACTAGGCCCGCGTGGTGGATTACGGCCCATTCCCCTCTCTTAGAGAGGAGGCTTGTGTCCCTGCAGTGGGAACATTAAAAAGGCTGATGATGATAATGAAAATTAAAAAAATATATGATGTACATCATGCAAACTTTTAACGAAAATTAGTTTGAACGAGGTACAGTAAGCGTTCGTATATACCATCAACGAATTTTAGTTACCTGGGTACTAAAAAAAAAATAAAAATAAAACCATTTGATCATTTTGTCAATAAAATTTATTTCTAAAATATTAGAAGAAGATTTTAGTTCATTAGCAATTAAGTTAAGGTTGTTATTACCAAAGCGAGATGAGAAAAAATATTCGATCCCTTATGAGATCCCTTATAACTAGTGCTTGACTGCGATCCCACCTGATGGTAAGCAGTGATGCAATCGTTGATGGTAGGCGCACTAGTTTATTAAGAGCCTATTTACTCTAGCCTACACTCAAAGTAATTCCAACCTTATAGTCTACTGCATAAAACAGTTTATTCAGCAATAACAGTCTTAATCCAATCAAGGTATACGTAAACGTTAGTATAAACTGAAGGAAAGTCTTTTTGACCACATGGATTAGGTCCAAAGCTGACGATGCCAAATAGTTCTACTAATCCTTCGTTATTCTCGTATACTAAAGGACCACCTCCGTCTCCTTTGCAAGCGTCATTGCCTTCCAACCCTCCAGCACAGAGCTGGCCTTCAGCTAAAACGACTTTGCGCTTGTTATAGATGAGTTTGCATTTCTGTAAAAGTAAAGAATGGTTGTATTAGTATTTTACAATCTAGAAACATGCGCAATAGGATCAAATTTATTGGCAGTATGAATGAATAAAAAAAAATATTGGGCTAAGTTTTGAGATTACTTGAGTAATAAAAACAGGAATAAACATAGACTACTACTCTAGCGATAGACAAGCACTTTCAAAGAAACTGTTTATTGCGTACTTTACGTTTTTATAAATTAAACCATATAAAAATTAAAAACGTCATTTTAACATTTTTTGCGAAAAAAAAATGAATTAAATTCGAATTTAAAAATGTCATCACCGGGTTTGATTAGAATAACGAGTTTACTTGCCTCGATGATTGAAAAAAATCAACTTTCTTTTTTCAAAAAATGTCATTGGGGTTGGTTCGAATAACGATTTTATAAAGGTAAAAATTAAAAAAAAACATCATCATCATCTACATTTGTTAAATTGGGTTTACCTGTAAAAACAATTGTGGTGATAATAAAAATAAATAAATAAATAAATAAATAAATAAATAACATTTTTTTTAACGAAAAATTGCATCACTATGAATTGTCCAGAATCATGTACTGGATCAATGGTCTTCGTTTATGCGACGATGTCAATGAAACCTTGTATATCTTTGGGAATGAACATATTGGCAGAAGAACCACAGGTTCTGATACAATCCGAAGAATTGACAAAATCAATTGTCAGAGGGCAGTTCACATTATAAAACTATGTGTGAATTCTAACAGTTATATTAACCTTACCATAGATTTCACGTCTCGGGATATCGCTACGTTACATTCCACTGACTTGGAGATCAATGGCTTATGAAGAATCATGATGCGTGCCAGGTCAGTAGAATGTTCATATAAATCTATTTATATAAAAGAAGAAACTGACTGACTGACATCGCATAGCCTAAAACTACTGGGACTAGGGTTTTTCAAAACTCAGCACCTAAAGAGATGTAATGGGCGTCTAAAGTTTGTATGGAGTACCCTACTTTCACGCGGGTGAAACCGCTGGCAGCAGGTTAGTTTCTTTATAATTGTCATTTTGTTTTTAAAATTAAAATCTTATTCATTACTGACCTCCTGATTGACGAAAGGCACTTCATAAAGAGATTTGATTCCATTTCCAGTTTTTTGATGCCAACTAACAACGTACAAGGATTGGTCCGGAGGATTGGTCTCTGGGTTTCTGGTTGGCAAGCAGATGGGGCGTATAAAATCTGGAATTATAGGATAGACATATTTTGTTCTTTAAAACATTTAAAAATGGCGCTAGAATGCTGGTCCAAAGAGTTTTGGACCAGCATTCATCAATCAAGGAGCCTCAATGCTCCTGGATGAATATCGAGGAGCATTGATTTGTGTAATTAATTTCCTTTCCACTGCTCTAAGAAGAAAAACGATTGTGAGGAAACCAGCATGTCTTAGAACCACAAATTTTGAGTCATGGGACATTCACCAATCAATACATGTGTGTCTTGGATTACGTCAATGACAACGTCTCTCAACTTCAACGGACCCTAGACCTGAGTGGTTTTAATTTCAACTCAGTTCCTTCCTCATGGTTTTAAAGACAAAAGATGGACAACAAAGCAATCCTATAAGAGTTTCGTTTTTTTTTTGGGGTATAGAACCTAAAAGGTCTATAATATACAATTAGCTTCAAACCTGTATAAGGAGCGGTCTTCTTCAGTCTGACCAATGCAATATCGTTCCACTTCGACGGGTGATTAGGATAGGCGTATTTCGGATGAGGTGTGGTCGTCTCGACCTCGATGCTAACAGCTCCTTCGGTGCAATACGAGTTGCTATCGGCTTCTATTTTGCAATCCGGACCTTCATGATTGAAGTCAAATTCTCCAAGGCGGACGCTAGTTCTGGGAAATAAGTTTGGAAGTTTGAGAACTGACTGTATAGACAATATACTCCGTGTAAAGTTCGAAATCCGTTACTTTAAGCAGTCTGATGCAGTTCTAAAAATCATCGCTGTGGCTCTGTTTAACACATGAGCCCCAGCTTTTCGCTGAGCACTGGCCGTTTTGTGCGGGTGTGTCGTATGTTTTTAGTAGCTAGTTGTTTTTATTTTTTTATGGTATTCGCCATACTATTGCGCAAATAACCTTTTTTTTTCTTTCTTCTGGAAACGATCGATCTCATGATTCTAGGTCAACGAGAATTTTAATTCTCTTGAGAGTTTCGAAATATATGTTTTTAGCGACATAAACGGCAGTAACTTTTTCTCCTCTTAGAAGTGTTTTATACAGCTTCAGGAAAGAGCAGACTTGAATACATAGTTTTCATTTCAATTCGATCCACATGTTCCCGAAATAAAAGGTCTTGGACAAACGGACAACAGAGTTATCCTGAAATGGTTCCATATTTTTCTTATGAGGTACAGACCCTTAAAATTAATAAAAAATATCTTACGGCGTTCCTACATCCTCGACTTGTCCGACAACACAATGAGCACCTGTCAGGACATATCTTCCGCTAATTAAAGTTCCTGAGCACAGAGGTTTCTTGCCGCCTTTTTTAAGCTCATAATCTATAAGAGCTGCCCATGGATGCTGGTCGACTTGTGCTGTGACTCCTGGAATGGTAAAGGAATTAGAATATTAGACGTTGGAATCATTATTATATTATTTATTTAGAAAACAATTACTTGATATAATTATGAATGTACCAAAGTTCTATTACTGTGCCAATTAATCTATCTACTTAAAAAAAAAAAACACGAATAACTCATTCAGTGAATTAAAATATACGTACATCAAATATTATATTTATATGAAATTTTGTTCTATTAAATTGTTCATTTAATTAACTCATAGATGGTGTAAAAATGTAAAGTATTCAACAGCTGTCTTTGTTCTGGGATGTATGAATTCCTCGCTTCGCTCAGGTTTTTAAATTAAATCCCTCGTGATGCTCGGGAGTTTATTATAAAGCCTTTTTTTACTTTTAGGATTAAAACTAACCTAACCTAACGAACCTTTGATTCGTTCAGAATTCAATAAAACACTCGCGACTTAAAGACACTGCTTTATCCTCTACTCATAGAACTGTTTTTTTTTTTCGCAAAAGTGAATTCCCTTGGGATATTTTTACTATCATACATACAAAGTTACTAGTACCAGTAACTCAGTAACAGGAATCCAAACATCCCAGAACAAAGACAGCAGTTGAGTACTTTACTTTTTTACACCATCTATGAGTGTCAATCAAAACCAATTATCATTTTACTCCCCTTGTCTTGTTTTATTTGTGGTCGGCGCAATACGTCTTCTTCTTCCATTCTACCCTGTCACCCGTCATGCTATCACTAACTCCTCTTTCTTTCATATCACTTCTCACACAATTCATTCATGTATCTTTTCTTTGCTGTCCCTTTTCTAGTTAAAACTAATGATCAGTACGAAAATTGGTTCTTACCAGCTACCATTTTATATTTGGGTCCATGGGTACAGCATTTAGAAACCGGATCTATGGGGAACGCTGTCATTTTGGCTTGACAGCTGCTCACCGCTGAAGAACTTGCATCTGAAAATGACAACAGTTTTTTTTTAAGCTAAAAATCATTCAATGAAGAATCCCGCACTTGGCTGAAGCGGGAAACAGTGTCAGACTCTTACTGACTAAACTACCTACCCCATTCCTACGTGGCGTGGTCTAGTCTGGAAGGAAAGCTCTAGCCTATGCCTTATATACCATATAAGGCATTATATACCAGGGCCAGAGCCTTCCTTCCAGACCAGACCCTTGGCCACATTGGCTTCGACCCTTCTGCAGGGTCCCTACGGTTTGCTGACAACTCCTTGTGGCGCGCAGGAACAATAACGCCGTCGACGACAGTTGAGGTTAGAATATTTATTTCGTTTTAGGAACCTCTCAGTTGCAATCGTGCGTAGTGTTCCACGCCTCTAGGAGATGTGAGCATATCATAAGGATCCAGCAGCGTACGAAACGTAAAGGGACCATAGGTTATGTTTTTTTTTGAAAGTTTAAGAAGGCAAAGGATAAACAGGAGATGATTGAAGTCAGTAAACATCTGACACCAATGACGTCACTTGCTTTGCATTAAAACGACGGAAGGCATTAAGTGATTTCCCACGTAAATAGAATAATAAGTGGGTAGGTATTGAAATGAAAGCAAATCCAGTGATATGCTAATTTCTCTACTAATGGAATATTTAGGAACAAAAAAAAACTTATAACTATACTATCATTATGAATGTACATAAAAATTAAAATCATAAAATAAAAGTCCCTTGAGAAAGTAACTTTATATAAGCTTTTTATATATGTAGTAAATAACACTTTTTCCACTTATTTTGTTTTGTGAGGTCAATGTTTTAAACCTGACTACCTTGAAAATAAAAACCAAATCAAAATCAAAGGGCAAAGTCCTTTTTATTGCTTAAATAGACAATATAAAATGAAAAAACATGTATTTTTGAATTATTTACATTATTTTAACATAATAAAAGCGACAAGAAATCAATAATTATATTTATAAGTAGTATATAATTATATAGTAGTAGTATATGACAACTATCACACGACGCCGTCTAGTCTCAAGCTAAGCAGAGCTTGTGTTATGAGTACTAGACGACTGATAAACAAACTTATATATTTCTTAATACATACGTATTATAGATAAATTAAACCCAGACATAGAACAAATGATCATGCTCATCATATAAACATTTATCCTGGGTGCGAATCGAACCCACGACCTCCGGTAGGAAATTACTACTATTACTATAGGCGACATGATTTAAAGAGTCACTTGCATGTTCTTCTCCATAGAAACCTACGCTTTGATACTTGCAAATGATGAAAACACTAAAAAGTTCTTTATTTACCTACAAATCTCAAATAAAAACAAAGGCCACTTAGGTCACGCGACAAGTTGCTAGCCAAATATTTTCCTTATATTTTATGAATAATAATTATGTCATTTAAGATGATGATCTAAGCCTGTTTACAAAAGTGTGGTATTGAATTTATATAAATGCGAAAAAGGTCTACAACCGGTTGCAGTCATATTGTATTCTGTAGGTGCTGACACTGGTTTATATGTAGACTTCATGGAACCATAACAGCGTTTTTATTCGAAAAAAAAATTAGTACAGTCAAACGGGGTGAATATGAACAAAACTTTTAACAATATTTTCACGATACCTACTTGAATATTTTTTTACCTATATCAATTTATTAATGAACTGTTATTCTAACAAAAGAAAGAAGAAAGAAAAACATTCATTTTGACTCGCACAGGACAAATAAAAAAAAAGTCGAAGTCGATGGTTTTGTCAGAAGACAATAATAAGGTATCAAAGTGAAAAACCAAACCAAAGTTTTGTTTCCATCCACCCCTGCGTTTCTATTCACCCCGTTTTACGGTAACTATTATTATATGTAAGTTTCATATGAGAGCAGTGATGACCGAGTTATAAAGGCACCGACTTACGATTTGGTTCGTCGGTTCAAACCTAGCCAGGCACATTACTTTGTGTAATTTATTTCATCACCACTGCTCTCAAAACGGTGAAGGAAAACATCGTGAGGAACCATATCCTAGAACCAAAAATTTGAAGTTGACTGCGACGTCGACCAGCCCGCACTGGACCTGCGTGCTGGATTACGTTCCATTCCTAAAGAAAAGGCCTGAGTCCCAGCATTGGGAACGTTACAGGGCTAATACTATGCTATTCTATTAAGTAACCCACACTGCCTACTGAAAGCTTGAGTTCTCGAAGCAGGAACATCATAAGGCTGATTACGCTTTGTTATCTTATTTACCAATGTATACAAATATACAAGTTTCGGTGTGGTGACCATGTATGGGAAGACGCATCGCTGGAAGGCCTCCCTCCCACAAGGCAAACCGATGAACTGGTTTAGGGTTACGGCAATCGGATGAACGCGAGACGCGTAGGACCTGTCTTTGTGAGGACCCTCACTGGACAACTAAGTCCAACTACAGTACAGGTCTTTCGGCTAAAATGATGATGATGACCAATGAAAGCCCTATATATTGTCCTGGCATTTACTGTCCATTCCAGGTTACTTGTATGTGTTTTTATTTTTCTTTTGTGTATATATATTTTGGTGAGCAATGAAGTATACTATAATAAATAAATGAATGATGACGAATATGATAATATTTTTTTTAATACAGAAAATCTTTAATTAAGTGCGCTAAAAAGAAAAAATATGTTTTACCCTTAAACTATTAACTTATAACGTCATATAAAAGTGTATCACGGGATGAAATTATTTAAATTACTTGTTTATTTACACCGGTAAATCTCGCGACAAGCTTCCAGAAACTTCCCACCTTCCAACGCCCTCATCAGATCAGCTTCATGTCATCATAATGTTGCATTGTCACGCGATTTACACATGCATGCAAAATTTCATCTTAATCGATAATTGGGAAGTGGATCATATTATTTAATTTGCAAGATTTGATCACAAACATCGGTCAAGTAAAACTAATATAAAGCTTGTAAAAAGAAATATAATCTTACGTCCAAACACAAGTCCAGCGCAGATAGCAACGGCCACCGGTAATAATTTCATTTTTTATTTTAACTTTGCACTACACAACTGGAGCCGGTTTCGTAAGAAGCCCTCCGAAGCCAACTGACAAGAAGATCTAAGTCTAGTAGCTTTATACATATGTTATAAGGAAAATCTTACGATTTAATAACCGGTATATCTTTCTGATTTATATCATCAAATTAACAAGTCTATGCAGTAAACAAATGCACAATATTTTTTGATACTTTTATAGTTTTTTGTTGCAATCTTGTGTCTAACCTTAGGGTCAATACATATGGGATGACGGATGAATCGGTAGTTACCGAGGTCATTGAACGTGAAAAGCTATTAAAGGAACAAGGTTTTTAGTCAGTAAAAGTCTGACACTCTGGGTGAAGAAAACAGGAGAAATAAACGTGTTAATTGTTGTAAGGACTCCCACAATGTGGACCGATGACCTGGTCAGGTGTTATGTCGCAGGAGAACCAGGGTCACTGACATAATGTCAGTGACCCTGGTTCTCCTGCGGATTTCTTCATTTCTGATTCGAACACGCAAGGAAACTCCGAGCATAGCTCAAACAATGCTAGGATACATTATTTTATTTTGAAGTTCCCATGCCAACCTTCCACCTTTCAGCTTCATCATCACATCAGTTCAATAGTACCTTACAGCCAAAGTACATCTTCTGACAATTCTAACAAGCCCAAACACGGCTAGGATATATTAATTAGTTACGCAGTTCCAGTGCCTTCCTTCCAGCCCCATCATCATCATCAGATCAGTTCGATGATAACATTTTCAACACAATTATTTAAAATCATTGATTTATAGTGCATTTTCATAGTTGCTTAACTACCTTGATTGTGATATCTATGTGAGTGACAAGTTTCGTTAGCCATTTCTGATCTTCGTCACCAGTTCCACCTCATCAAATGTTACTTTTTGACTGTAAATGCTTGAGTTCTCGATGAAAATATTAAAATTGCTATATAGTTGCCTATAATATTTGAGGAGTTCCCTTGATTTATCATGGATCCCATCATCACAATCGATTTTGTAAAAAATGGGACCAATCTGGAATCATATCCTTTCAAGTATAAAAAACTTTTGCAAATCCATCCATAAACAACGGTGTTCTGAGATAACAAATATAAAAAAAATACAATCGAGTTGAGAACCTCTCAGAGATTTACTAAAAATTTACAGATTTTAAGAAGATTTTAGAAGTTTATTAAATTTAAACCATTTTAACGGTAAAACTTTGCTGGTTCTGTCAAGGAAACAATGATTAGTCCGGTTTTTAATCGTTTTATTTTTTTAAATTTTTTATAGGCTCGCGTTTGACCACGATATCTCACTTAAAGCGTCTAGAAGTAAACTATTCAATCTTGACTTAAAGAACCCTAAGTTATAGCTTCTAGCCTTTCTAACCTTGTTTAAATCATGTCAACTCTAAAAGTTAACGCTTGTAGTTAAAGAATTGGGGGCGTGGCTATCTACAAGCGCTAACTCTAAACAAAACAATTTTCAGCCAGGGCGGCATGAAACACAGACTCCAGCTGGGAACTCCTTTAGCTGTAGGTACAATAAAAAAATAGAGGTTTTGTGATATTATTACAAATTGCAAAATTAGCTAACTATATTGTTTTTAACACTATAAACATTGTCAGCACAGGATGGCTATCAGACTGGAAATCCTTTTCAGACTCATTATTGTGACTGGCCTGTCAGTCTAGTAGTTAGTGACCCTGACTGCTATGCGGGAGGTCGTGGGTTCGATTCCCACCCAGGACAAATGTTTGTGTGATGAGCACGATCATTTGTTCTGTGTATGGGTGTAATTTATCTATGATAAGTATGTATTTAGAAATATATAAGTATGTTTATCAGTTGTCTAGTACCCATAACACAAGCTCTGCTTAGCTTGGGATTAGACGACGTTGTGTGATAGTTGTGGACATATATTATATATTATATTATTTGCGCACCATGTGTGGGTAACTATAATTAAAACAGAGCTTTTCTTTGAGACAGATCGAAGTAGACAGTTTATTTTATTGTTAATTAGCGACGCGACCCAACTTTGCACGGGGCCAATGCTGATATTAAATATATTATGCATGCATTATACATATAAACCTTCCTCATGAATCACTCTATCTACCTGTTTAAAAAGCAACATCAAAATCCGTTACGTAGTTTTAAAGATTTAAGCATACATTGGGACGAACCGACTTTGTTTTATACTATGTAATGATGACTAGCGACCCGCCCCAGCGTCGCATGGCTGCAATAGTGATATTAAATATATTAAGTACTAGCTGCTGCCCGCGACGTTGTCTGCGTGAAAGCTTTACAGCACCTAAAATACCTAAGATGGCAGTGTCGGTATAGCATTATAAGTTATTATAATTATAACTTTTAAAATACCTAGCATTGCATCAGCCTTATAAAGTTCCCGCTGCTGGGACACAGACCTCCTTTCTAGGAGAGGGAATGGGCCATAATCCACCACGCGAGTCCAATACGGATTGGTGGATGACACAATATGTCTTCGATTTTTGGTTCTAAGACATTCACAGTCACAGTTTCCCCATGATTTTTTCCTTCACCGTTGAGCAGTGGTTATTAAATAAATTACACAAAGTGATGCGCCTGGCTGGGTTTGAACGCCCGTCCTACAACTTGTAAGTCGGAGCCTTCACTACATCGCCACCACTGAGTCGGAGCCTTACCACTCCGCCACCACACTACGATGGTAGTTATGCTGCCAGAAGCCAAAATGAAAAGAGAGTCAGGACTGGTGACGCGGGAGCAAGCGACATACAGTTACCCGCGTAAGAGACAACTCGTCCTGAAGTTGACACCCGCTCACTCACCCGTTGACTCAGTGTCTGCCCTTGCGACTTATTGATGGTCACCGCGAAGCAAACACTCACGGGGAACTGTACGCGCTTGAAGTGGAACGGGAAACAGGAAGTTATGAGGTACAAAAACTGCCTCGCCTACTTCGCAACCCGTAAGAATTTTTGCTTCAATGGTGTGTCTGTGCAGCGAGATGACGTTAAGACAGGTCTCGTTACACCACTTTGGAGGAGATAGGTTCCGAAGATGCATAATCGGGACTCCGACTTTCAGCTTGATGGTATGCGCTGGAAGTCCACTTGCTGGCTGGGAGTTCAAAAATTCCACGGGATAATGTGTGGCGTCATCTTGCTCGACGACAGTGTTTATCGAGGTATAGAATCTTAATCAGATATTTTATTTGTAGAACATAGGTAAGTAAACAAAATACAGATGTGATGATGATAGACCACTGCATTTCCCTCAATTTGCTAGAGAATGTATTCGTTAATTGCTGCAGCCTGATCATTTTTGGACATCAAAAAGGCCCGCTCACACACCCAAGAATTCTGCTGGTGCGGTAAACGACTGATGTCCATGATCCGGAGCGCAGAAGAGTGGCAGGCGGTCGCCTCCTTCTGCGAAGCAGTAATGCTACTGGCTAAAAAAGGGGGTCGAGTGCATCAGGCAAAAGCAAAGGCGCTCAAGCTGCAGCCACCGCCGCCGTGTCTTCTTTCCCGAATTCTGACCACAGTAGGCGCGGGCTTGCGATCGCCGAGCACTGGGTAGCTCTCTGTCCACCCATTCGATAACAGTCGCGACTGGGCCTAAGTCGTCGGCGGCGTGCACTGTTCCCTGCGCCTCAAGCAGTCATTAGCAACTGTTGAAGCCCAGCAGGCTTCTGGGGGAAAGGGTAGATGTTAAAGCGGAACACCGGGGCCCTGGAACAAAGGCTAGAAGGAACGGTGGGTTGTTTAGTCAGTACGAGTTTGTGCATTGCTGCCGAGCCGAGCTCGAGGTCAAGCGCAGCGCGCAAACTCGTGACTACAACGAAGATTGTTTCAACGTAGCAATCGGGAAGCGTTTGCCCGAAATCGTCACTGAACAAACTGTGACACCACCCATCAAATGCTCGTTCCCGCGGATGTCCTGCAGGGTTTTATCCTCGGCCTCAACTGCCTTCCTGTTGGCCATCGTACGCTCATCCCAAACGATCAGAGAGCAATCCTTAAGCACGTGTCCCTTATGGCTGTTACGTGACACACCACAAACAGGCGATTTGGCGCTCTCTAAATTGATAGGAATTTGAACATGGCATGTGCTGTCTTGCCTTGCCACCTGGAAGCAGTGTGGCAGCGATTCCCGACGACGCGACAGCAATAGCAATATTGCCTTGCCTCCTGACCTCTGCAAGTATGCCATGTTTTTCCTGTTCCAACAGGAGCAACCCAAGAAAAATATTTTACCCTGCTTTTGCACAACGCTTTCAAGAACGATGTCATAAATTTGTTTTTGCTCTGAAGAGAACTCTGTCTCAGCGTTATACTCTCGATTTCCATACTCTTGATGCGGTGATGATTGGGGAGCTGGTAATCCATATTCAATCAATGGATTGCCGTCGATAGAAATGTCCACATCTTGAAGTGAACTGAGACAGGTGTTCAGCACACGATCATCAGGTACATCGACTTCGTCTCCAGTAGCACGCCTCAAAGCTCGCAGAAATTCTTCAGACAGATGATGGCGATATTTCAATGAACATAACTGTTTTGTAATACTTAACACCAAATTTTATTTTAATAGTCTTGCTCAACTCGGCTCAAGATTTTGAGGGTTTTTTTGGACCTGAATTTTTCAAAACGAACTATACCCCGCCCTATATATTGCCCTGTGCCATAAGACCGCCCATCGTACACTTAATTTTTGTATTTGTATATCCTGTCCACATTACCATCTATGAATTTTAAGAATAACTAACTACTAACCTTGCCAACATGATCAAATTTAAATTATTAATGTACAAAAATTGTTGACATGTAATTTGATTTGATTTTTATGAAATCAAATAGATGGCGCTGTTTTAAAATTATCTTTATTCTACTACAAACTATGTTTCTCTGCCCAAGTTACATAAATGGCGTAGTTTTTAAAGTGTAAAGCCAGATAATAGCATTACTTACTCAAAAACAACATTTAAATATGAGTCGTTATTATAAACACTGTCACAGAATGCGTAAGAAAAATAAATATTCACAACTCCTCCCCCGTAAGTGATAGCGTGATAATATGTAGTCCCAAGAGGACACAAATTTCCGTACAACTGTTGTCGTTTAATTGTGTCTGTAATTACGGTAGACGAAAGGTAAAAATATTATTATTTTGTTAATGTTATGTTTTCGTTTGTACTAATTTGAGTCAGTAGATGTCGTTGTACGTATATAAATAACGTTGAAACGTTATTTAAGATTAGGTTGCGTTGCAAAATAAATCCGTTAGACCGTTGGAATAAGAATAAGATATTTCATACAAACACGGAGAACGCCGTCTCACCATTAAAGAGATGAACTATTTTTTTTAATTAAATATTAACCCACATTTTTTAGTAAAACGAACCAACCACTACCTAAGATATTTCCCTAAAAATAAATAAGTAACAATTGCTCTGTTTGGGCTTGTTTTTTTTTTTCATTTCTAATTCCCATTTGTGAGTAAATTCGACCGCGCAGTAAGAATAAGAAAATGCACATTACTGACATTACCATCTATGAATTTTAAAAATAACTAACTACTAACCTTGCCAACATGATGAAATTTAAATTATTAATTTCAAAAAAATGTTAATATGTAACTTGATTTGATTTTTGTGTAATCTCATAGATGGCGCTGTTTTAAAATTGTCTTTATACTACTAATATTCATTAAACTATGTTTATTTGCCCAAATTACGTTGTTTTGAAAAACTAATAATAGGAATTTTTATTATTTACCTAAATAAGTTTACGTGCCAAGTTTCAAGTTAATTAACCCAAGGAATAAGATTCTCCCATACAAACTTTAACATCCTCTAAATCTTGCACTGGGGGTACTACTGAAAAAACAAATATGCCTTCCTTGATAACTAATTTAGGGTAATATTTGTGCAAAGTTTTGAGTCGATCGACCCACGGAAAAAAAAGTTACGCCCTTGCATCCATTGCACCATTTAAATTCAATATTGCTTACCTCCCATAACTTACGGCGTGATTATATGTAGCCTAAAGCCTTCCTTGGTTCACAAGGAACATATTTGCTGAATTTCAAATCAATCTATCCAGTAGTTTTGGCACCAACCCTTACCATAGGCACAGAAAAACAGACAAACAGACAAAAATTCGAAAAAGTCACTTTTTGTCATCAGTTAAGTTTTTCTAACAAAACCCACTCATTTTTTCCAGAAAATTCTCAATGTACAGTTTTTCTTTCGTTACTGTTTTATTATATGTATAGATGTATTAGATAGATAGATTGATAGATAGATTTCTCTTACACAAGTTTATGCTATTTCTATAGAAGCCTAGATAATATCCACAAGATATATGTGTATCCAAAATATGTGAAGAAAGATGTGTAATAACATCACAATCATGTAAGAGCGGTTGTATGAAAATTTACCTCGGGTTGGCCGCTCTTAACTCCTATGGTCTTCTCAATAATACCAATTTACTTAAGAAGTCAACTAAAAAAAACTTTGAGATTGGATGACTGCAACTTGATAATACCAATAACAAAAAATCCAACACAGCTTTTCAGAACAAGTTACATTTCACTGAATTTCTAACCGAGCAAATATTACATTTGCTGTCGTTTCAACTATTTTTCTTATGATTGTGAAACATTTTACTGAAGTTTCTTCGTACAATTGGAAATTGATTACATAAAGTAAACATTTTATTTGAACGGTGCTCAATCTGAAATGATATAGACTTATTGGAGTGGAAAAAAGTAAAAGTATTGCATGTATGGCTCCTTTTTTTACTTCGTTCGAAAATTGTGTAGTCATCTGTATTACCAGATACCCTAAAGGTCAAATGTTGATTTTACTGAAGACCTTTTGAGACATTTTCTCCTTCCTTTTTTCTATTAATGTACCTACTTATTTTTATTTCATTTATTCATTAAATTAAACATATAGATTATATTTTTTAAACATTTCTATACAAAAATAAAAATATTTAGAATTATAAAAAATAGTGTCCCGCCGGTTTCGGGAACAGAGTCCAAGCTACCTGCGGCCAGAGCTCTAGAGCCCTGACTTGGAAAGGAACCTCCTATGTATATATACAATTTTACATATTTTTAAATATTTCTTACAAAATACCTATTTATAATAATTTTTTTTTTAATCATTTAAATACGGGGGGCTACTGTTGCTCGCGTCCGTAGGATTTACCATCTATTCCTAGACTCACCCTACACGTGTCCCCTGGGTGGTGCTAAAAGAGCGACAACGCCGAGTCTTGGGCGGCGGTAAATAACCCGATCTAGCAAGCCTAACAAGTTTGTCTTTGTTGAAGGTAGGAAATGACCCCAACAACCCGGTCTTACGGTCATGTCTCGTGAGGCTGGGGGTCTTGACTTCATTGCCCGGACCAAGGGGAAGACAACCCCATATAAAATTACCCCAATCCTAAGGTGAGGACTGCGCCGATAGGACGAATGGCTGGAGGGATTCCAGTTACTAGCACCAACCTCAACGGACCTGGCTAACGTTGTTGTACTGTGCCTTCTTGAGGGAATAGGCGTCACCCCTTAAGTGACGTTTTAGTTCGGCCTAAATCGTGGGAACAAGATGAATGAATCTAACCAAAAACCAAATAATATGATCCAACAACATTTTCACAAAAGCATGTTTACCAGACAACGTAGTGATAGTCTACCATCAACATCAACTGCAGCTAACAAATCCAGTGATAAACCCGCTCAAAACAATGAAACTGAAAATAAATCAGAGCTGAATGAGCAAGAGAACATCAGTCCGAACCTTTGGCAAAATGATACAGTACCTGTAAGACACAAAAGAAAAGAAACGAGTCCAATACACAGCAACGACACAAAGAAACCTAAGAGTACATCAACTTTTGCAGTCCCTACGCAAAACAGATTTGATCTGCTAGTCAGCGAGGAAACAGAAACACCTGTTAAGATAACTGAGTACATACCTAAGCCAGAACCTATCTTTGTGACGGGAGTCATGGACGTCACAGCACTGAAAGCAATTCTAAATAAAATTGTTGATTACAATTTATACAAAATGACCACTTTAAAGTCTGGCCATATCATCAAAATAATGCCAAATGATATACAAACTTATAAAAAAATACGTGACGAATTTATAGCAAATAACATAGCACATTATACCTACAAACTGAAATGCGAAAGAGCTTATAGAGTTGTATTACGAGGACTACACTCTACAGAAGACACTACTCAGGTTAAAGAAGAACTGAAAGAACAAGGACATGATGTCAGACAAATAGTCAACGTTTTACACAGGTCTACGAAAGAGCCATTACCCATCTTCTTGGTGGATCTAGAACCTAACAAGAATAATAAAGAAATATTTAATCTGCGATATCTAAGCCAAATGAAAGTGAAGTTTGAAGCGCCTTATAAAAAAAAAGAAATAATGCAGTGCAAAAGATGTCAGAGATTTGGACACACAAAAAATCAGTGCTTCAGACCTTTCAGATGTGTGAAATGTGGCAACGAACACCCAACTTCTTCATGCACAAAAACACGAGACACAGAAGCAACATGTGCAAACTGTCAGGAAAAACACCCCGCAAACTACAAGGGTTGTGCAAAATATAAGCAATACAAAGAAAAAATACTAAAAACAAAACCAACCAGCAAAGAAAACCACATAACACGAGATACAAAAGAGATCAAAACAATAACCGAAACAGCAAAACGAAATGTAAGTGAGTATAATCGCACTGATAAAAGAAGCTACGCAGAAGCAACAAAAGACCGACCACTAATTGAGGACTCATCAAATTCAGAAAACTTTTCAGACAGACTAGAACTTATGTTCGCCAAATTTCAACAAGTCATGATAAGCATGATGGACAAAATGATGGATCGTATGATCCAGCTTGTGAAAAGCCTAGCAACAAAATGAATAACATACTTAGAGTCGTCACTTGGAATGCAAATGGCTTGACAGAACGTCGTCAAGAACTCCAAACATTCCTCCAAGTGGAAAAAATTGACATAGCGCTAATATCGGAAACAAGATTCACTGCCAAATCCTACTTCAATATACAAAATTATACAACTTACACAACAAATCATCCATCAGGAAATAGCCACGGGGGAACAGCAGTAATTGTAAAAAATAATATTAAACACTTTGAACTGGCAAAGTACTATACTGACAAAATTCAAGCAACGTCAGTAAAAATAGTGGTCAATGAAAGAACTGAGACTACTTATTCTGCAGTGTACAGCCCACCTAGACACACGATAACTAAGGAAGACTACAACACCTACTTCTCTTCTCTTGGCTCCAGATTCATATGTGGTGGGGACTGGAACGCAAAACACACATACTGGGGATCAAGACTTATATCATACCGTGGAAGAAATTTATATAGTACAGTTCAAAATCTGGGACTCGAGTGCATGACCTCTCGTAAACCAACATACTGGCCAACGGATCGAAATAAAATTCCTGACCTGCTTGATTTCTACATAACTAAAAACGTAAGCCCTAATTATATGACTACTGAAACCTGCACCGACTTGTCTTCTGATCACACACCAGTCATACTGAATGTAAGCACGAAAGTGATACTAATGAAACCCATGGAGAGACTTTATAACAAGAATACTAACTGGGAGATGTACAAAGAAATAATAACGAATGAGATAAATCTTATTACGCCACTGAAAACATCAGAAGACATAGAGGAAAATATTGAGAAACTAAACCAAACAATATACAAAGCATGTAATATATCCACAACAATAAGAAAAAAATTCGTAACTCAAATGTTTAAGGAATACCCGAAATTGATAAAAGACAAGATTTTCGAACGTCGTAATTTAAGAAAAGTTTGGCACCAAACCAGGTACCCTGAAGACAAAACAGCATTCAATAGATCTTCGAATGAATTGAAAGATCTCATTAAAAGCTTCACAAATAATAATCTCCAAACGTTTCTCAATAATTTGACACCAAACCTAGACACAAATTACTCACTATGGAAGGCAACACGAAAATTAAAACGTCCCAATACTCACATTCCACCCATCAGAACAAACAACGGTAATTGGGCCCAATCGGACTTGGAGAAGGCAACAATTTTTGCTGAACACCTTAGCAAAGTATTTGAACCAATTTCTACTTCAAAACCTGACCATGACGCTGAGATAAAACGCTATCTTGAAAGCACACAGCAAATGAGCCTCCCATTACAGTACACAAGCCCAACCGAAGTAGCAAGAGAAATAAAACAACTAAAAGAAGGAAAATCTCCTGGATATGACAACATCGACAGTGTTCTTCTAAAAAATCTTCCCAAAAAGGGTATAGTAGCAATTACAAATATTTTCAATGCTTGCTTACGTCTTGACCACTTTCCAGGACAGTGGAAAATAGCGCAAGTAATAATGCTACCCAAACCAGGTAAACCACCAAATGAAGTAGCCTCGTATCGACCCATAAGTCTTCTGCCATTAATGGGAAAACTCTTAGAAAAGATGATACTCAAAAGGATGAAACCACATCTTAATGACATTATTCCTAACCACCAATTTGGCTTTAGGGAAAATCACGGAACGACTGAGCAAGTTCACCGCATAGTCGACACTATAGGCAGATCGCTGGAAGAAAAGAAATATTGCTCAGCAGTCTTTTTGGATATTAGCCAGGCCTTTGATAAAGTATGGCACGAGGGCTTACTCTACAAAGTCAAGAAGATGCTTCCTCACACGTTCTATCAAATAATAAAATCGTATCTCAACAAAAGATGCTTTGAAGTAAAGCTACGTGATGATTGTTCTGAACTGTATGAAATCAAATCAGGAGTACCACAGGGAAGCATACTGGGACCGGTTCTCTACACCATATATACTGCTGACCTACCAACCACAGACAATACAATGGTTGCAACATACGCAGACGATACAGCTTTACTTTCTTCACACATGAATCCGGTAACTGCATCAGAAAACCTACAACACCATATTGACGTAATAGAGGAATGGCTTAAAACTTGGAGAATTCAAGCAAATCACAGTAAATCAACACACGTGACATTCACTCTCAGGAGAGATACGTGCCCACCTGTAACACTAAATAATGACGAAATACCTCAAGATGACAACGCAAAATATCTAGGCATGCACTTGGACCGAAGGCTGACATGGAAAAAACACATATGGACAAAGCGAAAGCAGCTAGACTTAAAACTACGCAATATGTACTGGTTAATAGGAAGACACTCACAAATGAGCACATATAGCAAACTTACAGTTTATAAGGCCATCCTAAAACCTATATGGACGTACGGTATCCAGCTCTGGGGTACAGCCAGCAATAGCAATATTGAGATTTTAGAACGTTTCCAAACCAAAACTCTCAGAGCCATCTTTAACATCCCTCAATGCATAAATAACAAATACATATATCATGACCTAAAACTACCAACTGTTAAACAGGAGATAATGACCTACAGTAAAAATTACCAGAAAAGACTAGCAAATCATAAGAATGAGCTTGCTCTTGGACTGAGTGGAGATCAAGCCCTCCAATATAGAAGGCTAAAGAGACATAGTGTTCCTACTCTACGGAACAGATTCATCAGGATGGATGGAGACATCATATAAAACGTGTCCCACCAAGCTTAAAATCCCAAAACAGATATATATATATCAGTCAGAGCAGTGGATTATTGTTTTGTACAAAACAGATTGCCATGGTGCAGTACTACAAATAAAAAAAAAAAAAAAAAAAAAAAATCATTTAAATACAAAAAAAAAAACATTTACAAATCGCTTTTAGCGCTAAGACCGCCCATTGTAACACCGTAGTAATTTTAAGTTCCTAATGTACCAAATTGTCTTTATGGTGTACTTACAATAAAGAGTATATATCTATTTATCTATCAATAAAAAATATTCATTTGGAACGTGAAAAATATACTTAACATATAGCCACCTATAAACCAAATAACCAAATATAATCTCGGTGAGAACGAATAAAAAATTGGTGGTATGATGTTTGCCGGGACAGCTAGTAAATATAATTCTGATTTCATGAATCAAACAAAGGAAATGAAGAAATCAAACTCAATCCTTCAAACTTAATTGAACTGAGTAAAACTTTGCTCAGCTACTGAACTGCATGTGAACAGTTCAAGCAGTGCAGGTCACTTAGCTCGGGGCTAGCAAACAATGTTTCAGCGATTCTGAACCAATTTTTGTGAAAGCAAGCTGGAGTCCACAAGTTTATGAAGTTTTCAAATCGTTTAAAAATGCCTCTGTACAGAGGAAAAATGAAAAATGGAGAAAAATGTAAATTTGTATAAGATAGAACTTGAAATTAATATCATTTTTAGGGTTCCGTACCTCAAAAGGAAAAAACGGAACCCTTATAGGATCACTTTGTTGTCCGTCTGTCCGTCCGTCCGTCCGTCCGTCTGTCAAGACTCTTTTTCTCAGGAACGCGTGGAGGTATGAAGCTGAAATTTATATCAATTACTCAGGTCTACTGTCCCTTGAAGCTGTGAAAAAATCAAACTTCTAAGCCAACGCAATCAAAAGATACAGCCGTTTATGCCGCAAATTTTCGAAACTTGCAAGGGAATCAAAACCTACAGGGTGCTTCCCGTGAACTCAGAATCTTGAAATTTGGTACGAAGCAACGTCTTATAGCATAGATAAAGGAAAAATTACGAAAACCATAAATTTTTAGTTACATCACATAATATATATTTTTTTAATAATTTTAAACTTACTACTCCTCTATTTCCTCATAAACGCGTAGAGGTATTAAATTGAAATTCATACCAAATACTCAAGTCTATAATACCTTTAAGCTGTAACAAAATCAAACTTCTATGTCAACGCAATCAAAAGAAACAGCAATTTAAGCTGCATATTTTGAAACTCGCAAGTACTCGCAAGGGAATCAAAACCTAAAGGGTACTTCCAGTCGACCTAGAATCTTGAAATTTGGAATGAAGCAACGTTTTATAGCACACATAAAGGAAAAATTAACTTCTATGTCAACGCAATCAAAAGAAACAGCAATTTAAGCTGCATATTTTGAAACTCGCAAGTACTCGCAAGGGAATCAAAACCTAAAGGGTACTTCCAGTCGACCTAGAATCTTGAAATTTGGAATGAAGCAACGTTTTATAGCACACATAAAGGAAAAATTCCGAAAACCTTAAATTTTTAGTTACATTACAAAATATATATTTTTTAATAAATATAAACTTATTACTTTTTTCCTCATGAACGCGTAGAGCTATCAAGTTGAAATTCATATCAAATACTTAGATCTAATTGCCTTTAACCCGTGAAAAAAAAAAAATTCTAAGTCAACGCAAAAACGCAAAACGCAAAAGTACAACCATTGATACCGCATATTTTGAAACTCGCAACTACACGCAAGGGAATTAAAACCTAGACCACTTCCCGTTGACATAGAATCTCGAAATTTGGTAAGAAGCAATAGCTCACAGCACAGGTAACAGAAAAATTCCGAAAAGCTTAAAATTTTAAGTAGTTATACCACCAAAAAAATTGTGATTGTAAACATAATTGTAGTTACAGCAATGATCGCGAGTTATTATACTATGTATGGGGAGGGCAACATTTTTCAAACGGCAAAGACGACCTCACTCATCGTCATTCAATCCCGATGTTTTGGTGAATGTAGCTGTATAATCTAAATGCGTCCTAACTGCTTAGAGTGCAACCTTGCAGGTTTGTACGGAACCCTCGGTGCGCGAGTCCGACTCGCACTTGGCCGGTTTTTTTTTTTTAAACTGAATAGTTTGCGCGAGATAGGTACACTTCCGACGCGGTGAAATGTGTGCCCCCTTCCGTAACGTAACGTATTAGCAACTAGCTTTTGTCAGCGGCTTCGCCCGCGTACATAAAATATAGCCTGTCACTCAGTGGTAAAGCAGCTTTCTATTGTTGCAATTTTTTTTCCAATCGGACCAGTAGTTCCAGAGATTACCTCCTACAAACAAAAAAACAAAGAAACAAAAAAACAAACTTTACCTCTTTATTATATTCAAAGTCAAAGTCAAAGTCAAAACATTTTTATTCCAAATAAACCATTTACAGGCACTTTTGAAACGTCAAGTCTGTCTGTCCTAAATAATGATGCTAATTGCACATTCCAAAGCGTAGATCTCTATGGAGAAGAATGTGCAAGAAACTCCATGGACACTCTTTTCAATTATGGTAAGTATTACAAATAATTCGGTTACATGTTTCTTGTCGATACTAGTATGTGAGAATAATGTAAATAATAACTAAAAAGAAACAATTCTAAATATAGATATTATATTAAAATAAACTACTGACAGCTAAGAGATGACCAATCTCAACTAACAGCGCCCGTTCACGGACATGACGCATACATCAGCACTACTCAGCTCAACCATTTTATAGGGAACCGAATAATCCAATACATGCGCCACCGTCAGTGAGACATTTGAGTGAGCATGACAAACTCTCAGCTGCCGAGCTCATTTACGTCAAATCAAACAAGTCCTATAGTAACCTAAAACCATAAATTGTTCCATGGTACTCACATTTACAAACTTTGAAAAAAAAAAATGAATTTACATTATACAATACTATTATAAAATAAATGACCAACTTTAAAACACAAGAAAAAAGTAATTTTAATGCCAATCCATTTGTACGAACTACGGGTAGTGGAGCTGGACCAGCATTAAGCCAAGCATTTTTATCTTGAATGTAATCCTCCAACTTATAATATGCCTGCCTGCATAGTGTGCGTTTAATGCAAGATTTAAATTTCGTTTCATTAAGTTCCAATATGTGAGAAGGTATTTTATTATAACATTTTAAACAGTACCCCATGAAAGAAGAGGCCACTTTAGCCAGTCTGAAGCCTGGTTGAACTAACTGATCCCTATTTCTTGTAACATAATTATGTCTATCGCCTCTTTTGCTAAAAAGATGAAGATTTTTTCTAACATACATGATGTTTTCATAAATATATTGACATGCCATCGTCATGACATTAATATTCTTAAACAGCTCCCTTAGGGAATCGCACCGCCGGAGATTATAAATGGCTCTAATTGCTCTTTTCTGTAGTATAAAAATTGAGTCAATGTCTGCAGCCCGTCCCCATAGTAAGATACCGTATGACATAATACTATGGAAATAACTAAAATAGACTAGTCTAGCGGTATCAACATCCGTTAATTGACGGATTTTTCTAACAGCATATATATGCAGCTGAGCTAAGTCGTCCTGCAAGAGATGTTAAATGAGGACCCCATTGCAGTTTTAAGTCAAGCGTAATCCCTAAGAAAACCGTTTTATCTACAAATTCTAGTTTCTCATTGTTTAATATTATGTCACAAACACTACTCTTGACATTTGGTAAGGAAAACCTTATGCATTTAGTTTTTTTCCCATTTAACACTAGATTATTAGCAGTGAACCAATTATGGACCTGTAGTAGGGCGTTATTTACGTCGTCAAAATTAGTAGCCCTTCTATTTATCTTAAATATCAAAGACGTATCATCGGCAAACAATACCATATTAAGTTTGTTTTGCAATAAATGGGGTAAATCATTAATATATACTAAAAATAAAATAGGACCTAAAATTGAGCCTTGGGGTACCCCCATTTTTACATTTAACCCCGAAGAATTCACACCGTTTATCTGAACTAATTTCTGTCTATCATTTAAATAAGATCTTAATAAGCTTAACGATTTTTGACCTAGTCCGTAATGCTCAAGTTTCAAAAGTAATGTTTCATGAACCACACAATCAAATGCTTTAGACAGGTCGCAAAAAATACCAATAGCATCCTGCGCCTCCTCCCACGCATCAAAAATGTGTTTCAGTAAGGAGACACCAGCGTCAGTCGTACAACGTCCTTTGGTGAAACCAAACTGTTTATTGTGCAAGAGATTATTCGAGTTAAAATGAATCAGCATTTGATCCAACATCACCTTTTCAAATATCTTGCTGAAAACTGGCAACACAGATACTGGTCTATAATTATTTGTATCTTTACTGTCCCCGGATTTAAAAAGTGGTATCACTTTACTAAATTTCATTAGATCCGGAAAGATTCCTTGATCTTCACACAAATTGAATATTAAGGCTAAGTACGGTGCTATTGTCTCAATAATTGAGGTACAAACTTTGATAGACATACCCCATAAATCTTCAGTTAATTTAATTTTAATTTGTTTAAAAGCTTTAATCACTGTGATGGGATTAATATGCTTAAAGTTAAATTCTGTTGGGCAGGCTGCAACATTCTCTTGCAATAAATCAAAAGCAAGCGATGGCGATGAGTTTAGTGTAGTTATTAGTGTAGATAGAAGCACAAGACATTTGTAACCAAGTTATATGTAAATCTAAATTTGATTTAAAAGAGTGTCCATGGAGTTTCTTGCACATTCTTCTCCATAGAGATCTGCGCTTTGGAACGTGCGTTCCAAAGCGTAGATCTCTATGGAGATAATATGCACAAAATTGAAGCTAATATGCACATAATTATTAGCTTCAATTTTGGCAGTTCAAAAGTGCATGTAAATGGTCTATTTAAAATAAATAATTTTGAGTTTGAGTAACTTCTAAAATAAGAGAATGATAAAATAAAAAAAAATATATATGATGAATCATGCAAACTTTTAACGAAAATTAAATTATTACCATAAACGAATTTTGGTTACCTGGGTACTATAAAACATAAAAAAAACACCAATTTAACATTTCGTCAATAAAATTTTATTTATAAAACATATTGATTTTAGTTCATTAACAACTAATTTAAGGTTGTCATTACCAAAGCGAGATGATGAAAAATATTCTATCCCTTAAGACTACCACGTGGAATCGGCTCTACACTCAAAGTAAATTCCAGCCTTATATTCTACTGCATAAAACAGTTTATTCAGCAATAACAGTCTTAATCCAATCAAGGTATACATAAACGTTAGTATAAACTGAAGGAAAATCTTTTTGACCGCATGGATTAAGTCCAAAGCTGACGATGCCAAATAGTTCGACTAATCCTTCGTTATTCTCGTATACTAAAGGACCACCTCCGTCTCCTTTGCAAGCGTCATTGCCTTCCAACCCTCCAGCACAGAGCTGACCTTCAGCTAAAACGACTTTGCGCTTCTTATAGATGAGTTTGCATTTCTGTGAAAGTAAATGAATGGTCGTATTAGTGTTGACAGACTAGAAGATGCGCAATAGGATCAAATTTATTGGCAATATGAATTATTAAGATAAATATTTTATATTTGGCTAACTTATGAGATTTCTTGAGTAATCAAAACAGTAATAAACATAGACTTATATCCTAGCGGTAGACTAGCACTTTAAAAAAAAACTAAACTGTCAAAATAAATTGTCATTATATCGTCTAACAAAACTTTTAGAACTGACGGCGCTCTCACACCGCGTGAACGTCGAAACTTCATTAATGTCATCAACGTAAAAGTGTATGGCTTGTAGTTCACCTAAGTTGAATAAGGTGACTGTGACGCCTAATCTAGTCCGTAGTAAATATACATCGATGGGAATGAACATATATTATTCGCAGAAGAACCAGTGTCACTGATACAATCCAAAGAATTGACAAAATGTCAGAGGGCAGAGCACATTGCAAAACTATACAAGGTGTCATTGACATCGACTCACAAACGAATACCACTAATCCAGTACATGATTCTGGACTCCCCAGTGGTGATATCTCCGTCCGTTTTATTCAAATTTTTGATAAAAAACGTTGCGTTTTTTAAATTTTTACCCGTATAAAATCATTATTCTAACCAATCCCAATAATATTTTTAGAAAAAAAAAAGATTTTTTATTACAAAAAAAAAACATTGAGACAAATAAAGTCGTTATTCTAATCGAACCTGATGACATTTTTAATTTGGAATGACATTCATCCTTTTTTTTTACAGTTTATTTTAAAAACTGTAAAAAAATCATTAAAAAAAAAATTAAGAAAAACCCGACAAAAATTCCACCACTGGTGAAAAAAAAATCCACACATGATTCAAGACCCCCCGATATTGAATCATGTACTGGATCAGATGTCAGTGACACCCTGTATGTTAAGTCTCACAGTCATACCTTACCATAGATTTCGCGTCTCAGGTATCACTGAATTACATTCCACTGAGATCGAAGATCAATGGTTTTTAAAGAACCATGATGCGTACCAGATCAGTAGAAGGTTCATATATATTTTCTATATTTTACATTTTATTTTTAAAATTAAAATCTTCTCCATTACTTACCTCCTGGCTGACGAAAGGCACTTCATAAAGAGATTTGATTCCATTTCCAGTATTTTGGTACCAACTAACAACGTATAAGGATTGGTCCGGAGGATTGGTCTCTGGGTTTCTGGTTGGCAAGCAGATGGGGCGTATAAAATCTGGAATGGATAAGATATATTTTGTACTTGAAGAATGCTGGTCCAAAACCCATCCAGGAGCATTAATTTGTATGTGTAATTTATTTCATCGCCACTGCTCTAAGAAGGAAAACTATTGTGAGGAAACTAGCATGTCTCAGAACCATTAATTTAGAGTCATGTGACATCCACCAATCTAATACTAGTGTACTACATGATGATAACATCTCTCAGAGAAGAGGTCTTATCCCAGCAGTGGTAACTTTAGAGTACACCAGGCGTATGTGTTTAAGTAGGTAACGAGCTCCAGAGTAACCATGGAGTTTCCTGCCGGTTCTTCTCCATAGGAAACGACCAATTTGGAATCGTGCACTAGCTTTTGACGTTTTATAAGTGCCCATGTAGGCCCATGTGAAATAAAATATTTGACTTTGACTTAGATTTGCAAAATTATTACATGCATTTAAAATTACATAAACTACATAGAACGTAAGTTAAACATTTGTGTCGGTTGCAAGCTTATGAACTAACCAGATCTGTCCATATAAACATAATTTTTCCTTTTTCACTAAATGAGAATTTTAATTTTTTCACATCTTCAACGGTCCCTAGACCTAAATGATTTTAAGATCAGCTTAGTTCCTTTCTAATGAGTCTAAAACAAAAAAGAAGGACAACAAAGCAATCCTATAAGAGTTACATTTTTTCCTTTTGCGGTATAAAACCTTAAAGATCTACAATATACAATTAGCTTCATACCTGTATAAGGAGCGGTCTTCTTCAGTCTGAGCAATGCAATATCGTTCGACCTCGACGGGGGATTATGGTATTCTGGATGAGGTGTGGTCGTCTCGATCTCGATGCTAACAGCTCCTTCGGTGCAATACGAGCCATCGCCTTCTGTTACGCAATCCAGTCCCTCATGATTGAAGTCAAATTCTCCAAGGCGGACGTTAGTTCTGGGAAAAAAGTTTGGAAGTTTGAGAACTGACTGTATAGACAATATATTCCGTGTAAAGCCTGCTCTACACTACTCGCGAAGTTGATCGAAGTTGAATGAATACGTTAGTGTAGAAGAGTACTTCGCTTCGCTTCGTGCAACCTCGCCGTTTTTGCGCCTGAGTCAAAGGACTCGTAGTGCTCCTCGCGAGGTTGCACGAGTGTCTAGTCACATACTTCGGACTTCGATCAACTTCGATGAGTACTTCAAAGACGTAACTTCGCGAATAGTGTTGAGCAGGCGTTAAGTTCGAAATCATTTACTTTAAGCAGTCTGATGCAGTTCTGAAAAAGATTTTATGATTCTAGGTCAACGAGAATTTTAATTCCCTTGAGAGTTTCCAAATTTATATGTCTTTATGCGACATAAACGGCCGTATTTTTTTCTCCTCTTAAAAGTATTTTATACAGCATAAAGAGATGGAAAAATTAAGTATATGGTTTTCATTTTAATTCGATACCTCCGCATGTTCCCGAATTAAAGGGCCTTAACAGACCAGTAGACAGACGGACAAAAGAGTGATCCTGAAAGGGTTCCACATTTTCCTGATGAGGTACAGACCCTTAAAATTAAAATAAAATATCTTACGGCGTTCCTATATCCTCGACTTGTCCGACAACACAATGAGCACCTGTCAGGACATATCTTCCGCTAATTAAAGTTCCTGAGCACAGAGGTTTCTTGCCGCCCTTTTTAAGCTCATAATCTATAAGAGCTGCCCATGGATGCTGGTCGATTTGTGCTGTAGCACCTGGAATGGTAAAGGAGTTAGAATGTTAGACGTTGGAGTTATTATTATCTTACTAATATTATAAATGCGAAAGTTACGATGCTTGGATGTTTGTTACTCAATCACGCCAAAACGGCTAGACGGATCTGGATGAAATTTGGCACAGGCATAGGATACACTCCGGAATAGGACATAGGCTACTTTTTATCCCGGAAACCCTTAAACCGGGCGGGCGAAGCCGCGGGCAAAAGCTAGTACATTATATAATTTATTTAGAAAACAAGAACTTGATATAATGATTAATGCATCAAGACACTATTTCTAAGCCAATTAATCTATCTACTTACATAAAGTCACGAAAATAATATCATTCATTGAATTAAAATGTACATATACGCATCAAACATTATATTCAAAAAGTTGTTCTATTAAATTGTAGTCTTTTAATTATCTCACAGATGGTGTAAAAAAGTAAAGTATTCAACTGCTGTCTTTATCTTGGGCGGTTTGAATTCTTTACTCAGGTTTTTTATATTAACTCCCTCGCAACACTCGGGAGTTTATTATATAAAGCCCTTCACTTACGTTAAAGATTAAAACTTAGCAATCATATTTTCGCTAAAAATTCAACATGTCGCCCGATATTTAAATACACTGCTTTATCCCCTAGTGACATAATCAGTTCTTTTTCCAAAAGTATATTCCCTTGGAATATTTTAACTTTATACGATGCTAGTTGTTAATCAAAACAAATCATCATTTTCTTGCCCTTGTCCCGTTTTATTTGGGGTCGCCGCGATACGTTTTTTTTCTCCATTCTGTGCCGTCACCCGTCATGCTATCACTAACTCCTCTTTCATTCATATCACTTCTTACACATGAATTGTGTAATCTTTTCTTTGCTTTGTAGTTAAAACTAAAACAGTATAAACAGTACGAAAATTGGTTCTTACCCGCTATTATTTTATTTTTGGGTCCATGGGTACAGCATTTAGAAACCGGATCGATGGGGAATGCCGTCATTTTGGCCTCACAGCTGCTCACCGCTGAAGAACTTGCATCTGAAAATGACAACAGTTTTTTTTAAGGTAAAAATCATTCAATGACGAATCCCGCACTTGGTTGAAGCGGGAAACAGTGTTAGACTATTACTGTGGTAGGTTGTTTAGTGAGGTCAATGCTTTAAACCCGACTACCTTGAAAACAAAGACCAAAACAAACTCAAAGGGTAAAGTCCTTTTTATTGCTCAAATAGAAAATATGAAATGAAAAACATGTATATTTGAAATTACAATATTCTAACATAAAAAGCAACAAAAAATAATATTTGTAATGAAGATGACATAATGATCACGAAAAAATAAAAAGTTCTTTATTTACCTACAAACCTCAAAGGTCAGTTAGGTCACGCGACAAGTTGCTAGCCAAAAATTTTCCTTATATTTTATGAATATGTCTTTTAAGATGGTGATCTAAGCATGTTTACTAAAATGTGTTATTGAATTAATTATAAATTTATATCAATGCGAAAAATATCTATAACCGGTTGCAGTCATATTGTATTTTGTAGGTGCAGACATGGGTCTATATGTAGACTTCCCGGGCCCTTAACAGCGTTTTTATTAGGGTTCCGTAGTCAACAAGGAGACCTTATAGATATATTTCGCCAAGTCTGTCTGTCCGTCCGCGGATAATCTCAGCGACGACGGTTAGCACTAGAACTACTGGGTTTTGTTACATTGTAAGAAATTTGTGACGGACGGGAAACTACGGAATCCTACACTGAAAGTGGCCTTACAGTATATTGGTCAGTTTTTATTAAAAAAAAGAAACATAGTAACTATTACTATATGTAACTTTCATATGAGAGCAGTGGTGACCGAGTTGTAAAGGCGTAGACTTACGAGTTGTAGGTCGTTGGTTCAAACCTAGCCAGGCGTAGTATTTTGTGTTATTTATTTCATCACCACTGCTTTTCAAATTGTGAAGAAAACATCATAGGGAAACTGCCATGTTCTAGAACCAAAAATTGTAACTTGACTGTGAAACAAATTTTGGTATGGTGACCATGTTTGCTAAGACGCAGCGTTGGAAGGCCTCTTACAAGGCGGAACGATGACCTGGTTGAGGGTCACGGCAATCAGAAGAGGAAGACCTGTGCTTGTGACGGCACTTACTGGAGACCTTCGTCAAACAGGGTCTTTCGGCTAAAATGATGATGATGACCAATGACAGCCCCATGTCTTGTCCAGGCATTCACTGTCCATTCCAAGTTGCCTAGAAGAGACCGCAGAATGCGATAAGGTCGCCTATTATACATGTCGGAAACGGCTTCGATTTGTTGCCAACAAGACAAGGCACGCCATCTAGTGGCAACTAGAAGAACTAAATAAAGATGGCGCGCTTGACAGAGTCGGTGACGTTTGCGCTTTGCTGCGGGCTTGCGGAGGGGGGAACCCGCCCTGGGAGCGGACACACTCTCAGCCAGCCCGTCGCAGAGTTAAGACGTTCTGAAACTGTCCGTTTTGTTGTATTTTGTAAAGTGATAACAGTGCACTGTACCGAAATGTATTGAGAAGTAAACCGATTCAACTCCTACCCGTTGTTATTCATTGCACGATACCCACATACGCCCACATGATAGATCTGATAGACCAGAGCTCGAACACCATCCTGGACACGAGCCGACATACATATAAATGTGTTTATTTTGCAACTATATTTTGGTGATCAATAAAGTATATCGATGCCTCCCACGTAAGTTGTTGTAACCCCAAAAATGCAATTTTACAGGAGAGCGTTTTAAAGATACTTTTTGCGATATAAGCCACATTTTTCAAAGAATCTTTTTGAAATTCGGTATGAGCATATAGTTTTTAATATGTTATCGTTTACTATATGTCACTACTTTATAATTTTAATGGTTTCTTGAATTTAGTTGTTACAACTGTTTACCGCGACATGAGGCCCTTGCAAAATGTTGTAACTATCACTTACATTATTATACACGGGAGTTCAAGAGCCGATTTTGATCATATATGATACTTACATCAATGTACGTCGATTACAAATAAAAAAAATGGTATGGTATGTGTATCATTACTGGATATAATAAAATAAATACAATGTTTTTCCAGCTTAATTTCATTTAGGACGATACCTTTTCGTTGATACGTTACCGAAATACAAAAAAGTAGTATATTTTCAATCATGTTTACCAAAATTTTACGTTTTAGGGTTTAGAGTTTAGAATGATAAACGATATTTTAAATATTAAGAAAACATTAAACATTAAGATTAAAAATCATTAAAAAAACTGAAACTAAAAATTTAAGCTATTTCTAAATTTAAATTATACTTTTTAATAATTACATCGTCCTTTAATCAAATTTTTATTAGTTTAAATAATCAAAAATCAAAAAAGTATCGTAACCAAAATGATTAAGAAAATTCTAATAATTAATGAGATTTAAAAATAGGTAAATCATCATCAGGTTCCTATCTTAGTCCAATGTGATTTGGAGTCAGTGGAACAGGCTTATTCTTCCATTTTGTCGTATCACCTGTCTCGCTATCATCCTTTTCTTTCATATCACTCCTCCCACAATCTTTACTTTGTAATCCTTTCCTCTCTCCATTTTTCCAAGGGACTATATTTATAGCTTATTCTGTAATATGCTTTATCCTTCTTCTTTTCATAACCATATCCAAGATAAACTATAGATAAATAAGTAATGTTTAAAAACTTATTCTGAATCTAGAAGAGCCCTCTACTATTAAGTTTTGCTCTTGATACCTATGGTAATATAGGTAGAATAGAGGGATTGTTTCCTGACCCCAAAAAACTAGTGTCATGCACCTAGCTGGTGTATTAATATTATCAGTATTTCGTCATCTTAAGGTATTGATGTTGAAAGAAATGGTCATCTCGTTGCAGTCTGACAAAACATTATATTAATATTGAATCTTTAGAACAAACTTGTACCTCTTTTATTTTCACGATAATGTTATCTTTCAGATCTCGTTTTTCATTTGTACCCTTAAGGCTAAAGCTATACATTATTACTGTATACATTAAAAGTTTAAACCTCTGTCTAAATATAACATTTGTGAATTTTGTGAAACATAATGTGACTCAACTTGCAAGCAGTTAAAAGAATCTTGAAATGATCACAAACGATGGTTTTGACAGACCCAGACTTTTTCACAGGCTGTCAAATATCTCTTTGATTGAAGAATAATGTTGCTTTTGGTATATCTTATTAATCTAACGCCTTATTAAGAACTTAATCACTTACAGAAATGGGAAAACTGTTGTTTACACACAACTGAAGTTTCAGTAACGTTAACAGGCAACTTATTTATAAAATTTAGTTATATCTCTCAATAGTATCAGCATAAATTCTAAACTTGGCTCTCCTATAACTAAATTATACATCGATGGTTATCTCTGTCACCTTTTTAGTTTAATTTATTGAAATAGTGCTTACAGCAAACTCAGTGGGCCAGTTTTCCTATTGGCTCTTTTTAATATTTTACTAGAAACGTTTTCCTTTGACGAATTTCTTTTTTTTTAATCTCTAGTCTTTTAAGTGTATTTTTTTCATTGCCTTTATCAAACGATGCTTAATTTAATCAAATAATTAATAGTGGGCTTAGCTTAAGAGTCCAACAGTGCAGAAATGCATGTGGTGACTGAGGTAAAAGTATGTACGAACAATGTTTTTGGATTTGGGAAACCGGCAATAAACACGAACAAGAAGCAGGTTCTGGGTTTTAATCAGTAAAAGTTGCTTTTACTGACTAAAACTCACCTGTATTCTTTTGGTGCCTTTTATGTTACAGGACCACAGTAACTCTTTCGGAGTCTCTCGCAGCTTTGGTAGGATAGGTCCCTGATTCAATATGAAACTATTTTCACTCTCTATATAATATAAACCAAATGGTTAATACTACACAACTAAGAAATGCGAGTAAGTGAGCAATTTCAAGTTCAGTAAGATCTACAGTTTTAAGGTCAGAAGTTACGAATATGTCATCATCTGTTACATTAGTTATTTTAAACTTCTCAGATTCATTGGAATTGCGGTCTAGGGTGACTCTGACTCCAATGATATTCATAAAATACCCCTTGAAACAATACATACAACGTACTCATAACAATCGATTACTGACGTAAAATGTTGTATGTGATACTTGACAACTTCGAAATTGTAAATATTGCGACGTAAATCATTGTATGTGATATTACAACGTACTTTTACATATCTAGCATCGACGTAAAATGTTGTATGTATCATTTAACATAAAATAATTTTAAAATTAACAACGTAAATTGTTGTATGTGATCACTACCACATTTTAAATGGTTATTATGTCAGTTAAATATAAAGTTGAACGGAATAGTAATTACAAGAATATTAAATTAACGACATAAAAATTGCATAAGAAGTGCGACTGACAGCAAATTCCAGCGTAATCTATGATATGTGTCACATACAACGGGCGCGCGTGCGCTTTTCCCCGCTGTAAACCATTGCAAGTAATAAATACTACAGTGTACGCCGGAATCGTCCGAAACATACAACATTATACGTTTCAAAAGTACCTTAAATAATGGGTTTTTTGGACTTTTTAATTTTTTGTATGATAGTATACATAAAATTAGACACTTTACCATAAAAAACCCAAAATCGACATTTTGTGGGTTACAACAACTTACGTGGGAGGCATCGATATCACTACATAGTATAAAACAAAGTCGCCGCGCTTCCCGCTGTCTGTCCCTATGTATATCTTTAAAACTAAGCAACGGATTTTGATGCGGTTTTTTTTTTAATAGATAGCATGATTCAAGTGGAAGGTTTATACTGTATAATCCGTGCATAATATATATCATAACAGCATTGTACCCACGTGAAACTACACTAATATAATAAAGAGGTAAAGTTTGTTTTTTTGTTTCTTTTTTTGTTTGTAGGAGGTAATCTCTGTAACTACTGGTCCGATTGGAAAAAAATTAGCAACAATAGAAAGCTGCTTTACTCCTGAGTGACATAGGCTATATGTTATGTACGTGGGTGAAGTGGCTGACAAAAACTAGTAAATAAATAAATTACGACCAATAATTATAAAAAAATAATTTAATCTTACGTCCAAACACAAGTCCAGCGCAGATAGCAACAGCCACCGGTGATATCTTCATTTTTTATTTTAACTTTGCACTACACAACTGGAGCCGGTTTCGTAAGAAGCCCTCCGAAGCCAACTGACAAGAAGATCTGAGTCTAGTAGCTTTATACATATGTTATAAGGAAAATCTTACGATTTAATAACCGGTATAGCTTTCTGATTTATAACATTAAATTAACAAGTCTATGCAGTAAACAAATGCACAATATTTTTTGATACTTTTCAAGTTTTTTGTTGCATATTGTGTCTAACCTTAGGGTCAATACATATGGGATGACGGATGGATCGGTAGTTACCGAGGTCATTGAACGTTAAGAGCAATGAAGGAACAGGGTTTTAAGTCAGCAAAAGACTGATATTCTGGGTGAAGAAAACAGGAAAAATCAGTGGGTTATTTGTTGTAAGGTTTACCCCACATAATTTGATGGTTTCACGGAATAAACCTGACTCCTAGGCGGCACCAGCAGATAGTGTGAATTTTCCTGAACATAATTTTATAATATTAACTATGTAGGTATTCTTGTAGTGACCTCTATCACATAGACGCTAAACAACTATATCCTGCATCGCGGTATTCGATTTCTTCGTGTTTAGAACATATACATTGATCAGAAATTGATTATAGGGCAGTTGCCCTTGCCAGACAAAACATCCTTCTAGTTGGATGATGTCTTCCCATTTTCAACGAAAGATTGCGGGGCTGTACACCGTGTATGCTTCATAAACTTCTAACGCTATTTTCTGTCAAATTAAAAAAAAAATGCTTTCTTTACGTATTTCAAATGAAAACAAAAACCAATATTTTTTAAATGGTCTTAAGAGAAGAACCTACTAACTGGTAACCGGTTTTTAATAATATTGAAATATATATATTTTTTTAAGTTAACCGGTACAAAAAAATCTGACCTATGGGACTTGTTTTGACCTGAGAGACAAGTACAAATTGATGAGGCGAGTTCGAATTTTAAACATATGTTTTAAACATTCTTCGAGATGTATTCGAACTTTCACACTGAAGTTTGAACCTTATTTTTTAATAAATAAAGTCCATTATTGTATTATCATACGAAAAAATAGTCTTGTTAGCAGACTGGTGTGTCAACAAACAAAATAATGAAAAAAAAAAAGTTGTAGTAACTTAGTTAATAAAACTAGAATATATTTTTTTCATTGTCTATTTTTATTGTTTTCTCTTTAACTGCAAAGGTGAACGAGTAGTAAAGGCTCCGTCTCATGAGTTGTAGGTCGCGGGTTCAAACCCAGCCAGGTGCATTACTTTATGTAATTTATTTTATCACCACTGCTCTCAAAACGGTGAAGGAAAACATTGTGAGGAAACCTACCGGTATTCCCACGATGACGACGTTACGATGTACCTATCCTAGAACCAATAATTTGGAGACGTGTGACATCCACCAATCCGTATTGGGCCCGCGTGATAAGTTATGGCTCATTCCCTCTCCTTAAGAAGAGGCCTGTGTCCCAGCAGTGGGAACTTTATAAGACTTGCTTTTTACCCGATGGCGCGACGCATAAGAGGGTTTTTTTTTTACGATGGGCAAAAGTCAGCCAATTACCAAGCCCAAGTCGTCGACGGCGCGTTCTCTTCCCGCGCGTCTCAAGGTGTTGTCAGCAAATGTAGAGGCCTAGCTGCAGAGCTGAAGCCTACTGGGGCCTTGGACCAGTTTCTGAACTTACCAAAATCACACCCCTGTATGAAGGCTAAGGAGAAACGGCCTCCCCGTTCCTTCTTAGCCTAAATAGTTAATTAGAGTGTGACATTATTTCCCGCTTCGCCCATTTGGGTTTTTTTATGGGAAGTAAAAATCATTCGATAACGAATCCCGCCCTTGGGTGGAGTGGGCAACAGTGTTAAACTCTTACTGACTAAACAACCTACCCCGTTCCTTCCTTGCCTTAATCCCAGAGCCATGATGATACGCTTTCGCATTAAACCTTGGCCCAAGGTGGCTTCGACCCTGCAGATCCCTTCAGTTTGCTGACCTTAGGCGCGTCGACGAGTTGGGCTCGGTCCAGACTATTACCAGACGACTGGACGGCGGGCCTCCCATTGCTCGCCGTCCACAAGCCCGCGCCTACGGTGGCCGGAAATCGGGATCGGAATCGCGGCGGTGGCGGCCTTTGCCAGAAATAGTCGGGCCTCGCCCATGGGTGGGATTTGTCTTTCGATAATTATTCTTACCTTAAAAAAGACAAAACAGTACTTCGAAGAAACAGCTAAGTTTTTAATAGAGCCGTTAAATGTTCAAGTAATCGTGGAAAACCGATACAAACTATTTCCAAAACTATGACTTTTAAACTCAAAATATCGTTGGTTGGTTGTGTGTGCGTGTGTGGTCTAAGGTAAAAAAAATATGCGATTTTATTTGCGTAAATAAATATTAATATTAAATAATAATTTCATTCAAATTGTAAACAAAGGTACAGCAAATAGGATAACAATATAATTTGCAAGAAGTATTATCTCCTGGTCCCCAAACTTCGGATCGTGGGGTCCGAGTGCCCACTAGTTGTTTAATGAGCTTTCGAAACAATTTGTTGACACTTCGTGTGATCAAGGCCTGGCTTTTACCTTGGTCAGAGAATAAGCATTGCCATTGAATGTGGCAATGCTGGCAGCCTTTTGGGCACCATTTACCAGTTGACAACGATGCGGAATAGTTTTTTTACGCCTTTTTAGATTAGGTACTTTTAGTTAAGTTCATAAGTTTTTTTTTAATTGTATGTGTATACTAGCTGCCGCCCGCGACGTTGTCCGCGTGAAGGCTCTACAGCACCAAAATACATAAGATGCCAGTGTCGCTACATCATTATAAGTAAACAACCTTGTTTATGTGTATATGAGTAGTTATAAGGTTTCTTTATTGTTTTATTCTAATTTATTATTTATTCTATGATTAAATAAATTTAATTTCCCTAAACTAGGTGCATACCTTATGACTTGGGGATTAGTGATTCCACGATGGTGACAACAAAAATGGAAAACTGTTTTCACCTGTAATATGTTCAACAAAATTAAAATGTTTGTTCGGGTTTAAAACAAAATAGAACTGCAAACATTTGTCATTGATATCGACGCACAAACGAATAAATTCATTCATTTTTTTTAACATGTAAAAATAACGTTTTTACACAGTTTAATTTAAAAAAAAGTAAAATAAAAATTAAAAACCGACAAAAACATTCCACCAGCTGGTCCAGAAACATGTATTGGATCCATCACACAAACGAATACCATGGATCCAATACATGTTTACATGGATCCAATACAGGGTGCTGTATAATGTCTTTACAGGGTTTATGAGTATTAAAATACAGTGGACACTAGACGCACGCGATACTCACGATTAACATAATTAATAACACAATCATAAAATATCTGGAGTGATTGCCACCTGTCTATAGCCGCAAATATAAAAGTGCTAACATCCCACGTATAAAAAATCGATCAAGAGCGTGTCGGGCCACGCTCAGTGTAGGGTTCCGTAGTTTCCCGTCCGTTTCAGTTTTCTAGAGCTAACGGTCGCTGAGATTGTTCGCGGACGGACAAACAGACAGACAAATAGACATGGCGAAACTATAAGGGTCCCTTGTTGACTACGGCACCCCTAAAGAGAATAATTTTTAACAGTGACCTTCAATAATTAAAACTTAATTGCTTAATCTCGCTTCTACCATATTCTTAACCCACCACCCAACGCGGGGGTCGGGTAGGGCGGAGTCCCCACATAACAATCGCAGCTATTTGACATTAACGAGCGAACTTCAACCATTAAATGAGATTACTCCGCCAGTTAAAATACTTACAGAGCTGGTAAAGGATTTTAGAGGTCTGAAAAATGCGAGAGTATAAATTCTGGGGTGCAATTCTGTTGGTGGATCATTGTACTGGGAATGGATTTTTTGACCGTTGAGTTTGGAACTGATTCTTAATGGACTCGTTAATGGATTCACTTATACTATTCTAATCAGATCAGAAATAGACGAGAAGTAGGACGTATGGGTTCAAACTCAGCTAAGCTAAGTAAGTATTTTGTGTAATTTATTTTATCACCACTGCTCTCAAAACTGCGATGAAAACATCGCGAGGAGACCGGCATATCCTTTCGAAAATGATAATGAGCCCGCGTGGTGGATTATGGCCCATTTCTTCTCCTAGAGAAAAGGATACATTATAAGGCTGATATGATGCTATTCTAATCTTGACCTGCAAAAAAGTCACATTCGTAAAATTTAATACAGGAAGTTTTTTTTTTTTTTAGTTTATGTACGTCTTGATAAGCAACGTCCAATGCCGAGAAAATATTTACAATTCGTTGTTGATACAGCACTTAATCACGTCCAATAGAAAACATAGGTACTTACACATTTGAAATCGTAAGTTGAGGTCAAATTCGTATTTTTTTTTTTTTCAAAAACAAAAACTTTCTCCTTCTTCTTTGATTCATTTATATCATGTTTTTATTTTTGCGTGGCGGTTAGTCAATATAGTAGATTTTTAATTAAATAATTTACTACGTCCAAAATGAGTAAACCAGCTGGACTAAAAGATGTCGTTTTTTTTAGTTCAACCTCTTATACTCCATCCTAAGGTTGTCTGGTAGATATAGCGATATCTATGACAGCGGTCAGCGATAAGACCGCCTTTGAATACATTTATGTAAGTTTCTGTGAAATTTTACTTTTTTTGTTGTCAATACATTATTATTCTATTCTATTCTCACATTGTAGAGAATTTAAAACCCTTGCAAAAATTCAGCCTACATACTAGGCTTGATGACTCATGAATTTTGCACACATTGTCTAATGAATAAATAACGAAATAATAAACTTAGTAATGCTAACAGCGCCCTCCATAAAAACAAAATACTTCTCTTTGGCTCTCATCATTCTAATGACACCATCGTTACAATATAATTATGTCCATTTACATAACAATAAATCTCGCGCCAAAAACAAAAGATTATCGTAATTATTTTAATTCGCTATTACACCCTTACAAATGTCATTGGACCAACGATTAGCAAAATGGCCGCTAAACCATAGACTAAAGATGTACAGAGGTACTACCTCTATGAACATATACCTATTTTTGGCCAAATAATTGTACTCCGTTTAAAATAACATATTTTGACACTTAAGAAAACCCTTTTTACAGTTCGTTAAACGGATTTTGAGTTTTATGACGTTGGTGAAATGATAATCGACGGGTAATCACTAAATGGTCGTTTCTTTTGTTTTTTTGCTTTTAATGCCTTCCTTATGCCTACGGAATAGAACTTAAAATCGGTTGAACAGACAGTAAAGAGAATTTTTTAAAATGTTTTATCTTAACGTAAATAGGATATAGTAAAAAAAAAATGCCGCAACCTTGGACAACTTCTTGTCATTGGCATGGTTTATAACAAACGGTAACTCCAAAAAATGGGAGATCAAGTTCACTGTTATGTACAAGTCTACACTCGACACCCAACTGCACACCGCACTTCATGACACCAAAAACTTGATGAGATGGTGAGATACCATCAGTAAGCAGCTCATCAAACAGGAACTTCACAAAGCCCTTAATAATGAGGAATGCGACTTAATGAGGAGGAGAAAATTGGTACAGAAGACTTTGCATGCTGCTAATTCAATCGGCATTGATTTGATATCGCTATTCGTGACTATGCCTGACTGCAGACGGGCAACAACCACAAAATAATACCATTACATGAAGCAAAAGAGGCTACACAGTATACCTTTAATATAAAATGTTTGTAAACTAAACGAAATAGAAAAGATTTTTTGGTAGGATTTTGAATACAGTTGAGCTACTATTTTAATTATTCCCAAATCTAAATTACATCAATGTTACATTACTACCAAAAAGTGACTGAAGATATAAAATATGACAGTGGCTAAATGCACAAACCATGGGAATCCAAAATTATAAAAAAATAACATGGAAAAACATAGATTACTGGCGACTTTTTGTGGTTGACATCAGTGGCCCGTGTGCATACTTATCTATTTTCACTCTTTCTACGAAACCAGTCTTCTGCACCTACATAATCTGTGACCGAACAATCTGAAATGCTCGTCACATAGACATTATGAGCAATTATTTGGATCTTAAGCATTAATCTTAGGATTTGTCTAATACTACAAAAGATTAAGAGCCTGTTTAGTTGTTTGAGGGATCAAGTGGATTTAGGATAATTGTTTATTGCATGAAATGAAGTGAGGGTCCTAAGATAATCTTGGTTTAGTTTGTGTTTGTCTCTCGATTCCGAATAAGACGTCATGAATATATGGGTTTACTTTAACTTTTAATGAGTTAGAGTTTTTTTTTTTATCAAAGTTCGTAATTTTTTTATCTATACTGGCCTAAATTTTGATAGTTTTAATTATGTGGAAGGTCGATCCGGTACATGAAACACTATCGATTTGTAAACATAAAAAAATAAAAATAAAGTACATTTTTTAAAGAAGTTTTTTCTTAAAGAAAGTAAATTAATTTCTTTATGAAAACATCAGCTAAGCGAGTCAATAACCAGTAAGTAGTTGTCGATTGTTGCGTAGTACCTAGAGTAGTCGTTGTTTCTATAATAGTTTGATGTTTCCGTAATTCCAACTTCCGAAATGAAAGTTATTTGCTTTTTTTTTACTTTGAAGTCAGTTCTATTTTGTTTTTAATTACTCCACACTTTTTAGTAGTGCCCCTCCGCCAAACTTAAATGGATACATTCCGCCATGTGGTCCCATAATTAAATCAAAAGAAAAATAATGAATTTTTTTTTAAGTCGATTAGAATACCAAAACCGTCTCACAAATGTGATAAATATTCTTCTAAAAACCGAATCAATATCGGTTCAGAATAACGCAATATAATAGCGAACAAACATACCTAAAGACATACATAATTATACACACAGGTACAACTGAGACCCTCCTTTTTTAAAGTCGGTTAAAAATACTGGATACGTGTTTTTTTATGGTAGGTAAAAATCATCCAGTGTCGACTTCGAATCTTCTACAGGGTTCCTACAATAGCAAAACAACAACAACTTCCTGGAATCTTAAGAGTGAATAGGTTACTTCTAGGTAAGCGCTCTCCATCGTCGACCGCATCGTCGCTTTCCATCAGGTGAGATAGCGGTCAAGCGCAAACCTATAATCAGTAAGAAAAAAAACTCCTTGTCAATTAATTGAGGCGCGCGGGAACAGTGCGTGTAGATGACTAGGTTTGGTCTGGACAATTACCAGACGACTGGACGGCGAGCTACCCATTGCTCGCCGTCCGCAAGCCCGTGCCTACGTTGACCGGAAATCGGGATCGGAATTCCGGCAGCGTCTGGAGCGTGAGCACCGTTGCTTTATGCGGTCGGCCTCTTCCTTACTGGACACGTGTTCGGCTTTCGCATACTAAAACTAATTTTGTATAATGTAAGTTCTAATGGTATTTCCTCTGTTCTTAAGAAATAACAAAGCAAGTTACAAAACTAACCAGAGAAAGCAAGGAAAGCATTGTATTAGCTGGTACTTAGCAAAGTTATAATAGAACCTAATTGATAACTTCCCAACCGTAAGCCAAGTTTTACTTCATCGTCGATCAGCTAGTACTAACAAATAATTATTTCAGAAAAGTTATTAGCCATAATATCTTTTATATATTTTATCTGTAAAAAGGAAAAGGTTCTGGAGTTGTACGCGGTTGCAACTCCGACGCGCAACAAGACGCAGCGTTGGAAGTCCTCCTCAAGGTGGACCGATGACCTGGTCAGGGTTGCTGGTATCCGATGTAAGAAAGACGCACAAGACCGGTCTTTATGGTAGCGTTTGGGGGAGGGAGGTCATGTCCAGCTGTGGATGTCTTTCGGCTAAAATGACGATGATTTTATCTTCATGGAGTATTTCCAATCTTATTGTAATTAAAAAAAAAAAGCAAATAACATTTTTTAACAGCAATAACAACTGCAAATTATTATTAATTTGTTTAAATCATTTATTTTTTTACGAGTTTTCAAGTGCTAAAATACGCAGAGCCTAGTTTCATACTACATAGACTCTCCAAGATCCGACAGTCGTACTCTACATTCTATGCAGTGAGCAGTGTTGCGTTAAGTCTGTATTTTATATCTCTGATAATGTGTCTAAGTTAACTGTGTATTCTAGTTAGGTTCTTTACCGTAAATACACACATAAACACAAAGAAAAAAAAGTAATGCGCCTAGCTGGGTTAGAACCCACGACGGAAAACTCGTAAGTCGGGGCCGTTACCACTCGGCCACCACTGCTCTATCTCTCTATAAAAAAAAAATAGAAATTGCAAAAAATTTAGATAGACATTATTATTCTTTACCGTAAATACTATTCTATTCTATTTTTTTTTTATCAGATATACCGCAACACTGCTCATCATCATCATCATCAGCCTTATTAAAGTTCCCACTGCTGGGACACAGACCTCCTCTCTAGGAGAGGTAATGGGCCATAATCCTATCTATCACTATTGTTGCCGCAAACAAACCTGCTAATTTTTTAGTTTGTTTTGTATGTATCAGTTTATTATTATGTAAGGTTATTTGTGTATTGTATCTATGGGCCTTAGTTGCCTGATAATAAAGAATTATTATTATTACTAGCTTTTCCCGCGGCTTTGCCTGCGTGGTATTGGGGTTGGGGTTGGGGTTTCCGGGATAAAAAGTAGCCTGTGTCCTATTCCGGAGTGTATCCTATGTCTGTGCTAAATTTCATCCAGATCCATCCACCCGTTCTGGCGTGATTGAGTAACAAACATCCAAACATCGTAACTTTCGCATTTATAATATTAGTAAGATAATCCACCACGTGGGCCCAGTGCGGATTGGTGGATAGATAGAAATTATTGATTCTTAACCGTCGGTATGTATTTATTAAACTCCATCACACCTGAATCCATCTACACAAAATTATTACACGAACGAAACACCCCAACACAATATTTACGAGCGTATAACAAGGAAATTCGACGCAACACCAATTTACACTCAATTAAGTTATCCAAACACTCAGATTAATGAATTCAAAACAATAACATTGTGCAGGTTCGGTATTGAGGGAAAGAGAGGTGGGATCTTCCATCTCTCTTTAGTACACCATAAGGGGAAGCGAAATCATTCTTCATTTACCCTTTTTAGGGATTTTTTTTTTGGTGGGTGAAAATCACCCAATGTCGGACTCTTACTGACTAAACAACCTACCCTGTTCCTACAATATACAAAGTGTCATTGACATGTTAACGCAAACGAATACCAAATATCCAGTACATGATTCTAGACACCCTAGTGGTGGAATTTTTCGTCGGTTTACCCTTTTTAGGATTTTTTTTTAAAGTGGGTGAAAATCATCCACTGACGAATCCCGCCCTTGGGAGGAGTGGGAAACAGTGTCAGACTCTTACTGACTAAACAACCTACCCTGTTCCTACACTGCCATACATACTAGGGCCAGAGCCTTCCTTTCGGACACAAACCCTTGGCTCTAATTGGCTTCAAGGGTCCCGTTGCCAAAAGGAAAAAACGGAGCCAGAGCAATCTGTCTGTCTGCATGTCAAGTCATTTTTTTTTTCAGAAACTATAAAAAGTATAACTTGGTAAGTAGATGCATTCTGTGAACTGTATTAAGATTTTCACATAAATACAGAAAAAAAATGAGTGTTCCCAGTATTTAAAACTGGATCTCAATCTTTTTTTTTCATGATACTCTTTCGTGTGGAGTATCTATGTATAGATCTTGAAAAATGATATTGAGGTATCTAATTCTTTTTTCTAAACTGAATAGTTTTCACGAGAGACACTTCCAAACCGTTAAAATGTCCCCCTGTAACATCTAAAATAAGAGACTATAATAAAACTAAAAATAATAAATGATGTACACGGTTTCTGCGGCGACACTCGCTAATATGTGTTTTTATTACACTGGCTACTAAAATGGAATACCACTCCTATGGAGTACCCCACCGACCGTGTTCCCACGTTGTCGTCGTGGTGGGGCTTGCGTGTCTCTGTGATCTTGAGGGCTATGCCGGTAGAGCTACTCATGCCGGAAGGCCTCAAGGGAGAGACCAGACCAAGAGGAACACAGGGCGGAGTCCAGTCGGACCGCCTCAAGAGGAGCGTTGCCTAGAAGTATCGGCACCAACAGCCGTTGGTGCTCTTAGCCAGCGATTTTGAAGAATGGGTTTGCCTCCGGTACGTGTCTGAATATCAGACATGACCAGGATGGCGAACGTGGTTATTGGGGACCCCACCCCAATTCAAAACAAAGGCAAAGCTGTGACCAGCACAACATGAGCGCGAGTAGAAAAAATATATCTACCCCAGGAGGGTACCCACTGTTACCTCGACTCTGGAGTCGAGTCTGGTCGAGTGTGTGGAGTCTTTATTCCTGGGAATAAGGCAAGGAAGATACGGGGTAGGTTTTTTAGTCAGTAAGAGTCTGACACTGGTCTCCCGCTCCGCCCAAGAGCGGGTTTCGTCATTCGATGATTTTCACCTACCATAAAAAAAAACTCCTATGGAGTACGTTTAAAATAACCCCCACTGTCCTAGCCATTTCATTTTAGATACCCAAGAAGCAACACTTTTGAAAGTTCTGCCAGAACAAATGATCGTGCTCATCACACAAACATTTGTAGTGCCATCTATGGCGTCACATAGGAACTACAAGAATCCTGCGTCGCGCAATGAAAGTTCTCCGCGCGTTTATAACATATACGACGGCCCGAAGTCAACTATCGGGCAGTAGCCCACCAGACTATAACACCTGTCTGGTAAGAGATCCTCCCTTTTCAACGGAGGTATGTGGGACTTTACTCTCTTTCCGCATACCCCCCAAACATTAAATTTGTTCTGAGTGGGAATCGAACCCACGACCCCCGGCATAGCAGTCAGGACCACTAACTACTAGACCAACAGCCCAGTGAAATACAATTTCATGAAACGACAATTTCATAATCAGAGACCCAATTTGAACAATATCACAGTTCACCAAGTTACAATGAGACTATTTCAACAAATATTGGGCTCGAAATAATAATTGAAGCTTTCAGCTTTGAGTAAATAAAGATGATTGATTATTTCTTGTTCAAATATAGAGACAATTTAAAAAATATCGGTGCGAACCACCAATATTTAGTTTTTATATTGATTTCATGTTTTGTGTGCGGCCAGTGTGATGGTTCTTTTTGGGGTACCAGTTTAACTTTTCTACACCGTGAAATTTAAATGGTTGTTTTCCCGCGGCAGAATGACTTGCCATAAGGAGTACTTTTGAAGCAAACAGTAAAAATAAAAAAATATAAAGTATTTTTTACAAATAATTATTAAAAATATTCATCAACTCAAAAAAGCGAAAACAATAGTAACATTAGACGTAATTTGTAGGTACTACTAGAGTCGCATGAGTAGCCCGCCGTCAAAGGAAACCGATTCATTAAATATTAAAACCAAAATAAGCTCTCGCACGTTGTGATACGTCATAACTAGCTTGCACTATACAGGTCCATTTTTTGTTTTTAATATTTTATTTTTTTATCAAACGTTTGTATTACCAAGACACAACCATTTCGCTGAGGGAAAACAATCATTAAAATTTCACGGTTTATAGTTTTCAATGTACCGGGTAAAATGTGGTGAATAGAAACAAATTTTTTATTAGTATTTATTATTACTTTTTTTATGGTAGGTAAAAATCATCCAATGACGAATCCCGACCTTGGGCGGAGTGGGAAACAGTCTCTTTGGGTGATATTTAACTACCACAAAAAAAAAGTTACCGTATCTCTGTTTACCATGAGATGGATTGCAGTTGCTTGACTGGTTTACATTTAGAAGAAAAAAAAAACGTTTTTCATGTATTCTCTGGTACTTTCATCCTAAAAAAAAACTAACCATTTCATTTTTACCGTACAATACTTTCAAACTCTGAGAGCAGTGGTGGCCGAGTGGTAATGGCCCCGACTTATGAGTACAACTCGTTCAAACGTTGCCAAGCGCATGACTTTGTGTAGTTTATTTCATAACCACTGCTCTCAAAACGGCTGAAGAATCAAAAATTCGATGACATGTGACCTCCACCAATCCACACCAGGCCAGCGTGGTGGATTATGGCCCATTCTCTTAGAGAGAAGGCCTGTGTCCCAGCAGTGGGAACATTAAAAAAGCTGATGATGATGACTTTCTTTCAAAACTGGCAACACCACGGTCCAATTAAATTCTATTATACTTATAAAAGAATCGAAACGAAGTTACAAAATCCTTATTATTTCTTAAGTAATATTAATTAGGTTAATAGCCAAGATCAGGCAGCTTTCATTAATGTTTAAAAGGATTCAGGAAAGGTTTATGAAAGCGCTATAGGCGTTTAGGAGCTCAAAGATCGCGCCTTTTGAAGTTATGTGAGAATATTGAAATGCGGAAATGGAAGGTTAGCTTTGGATAACTTTATAATGATGATCGCCGTAAGCCAGAATGCCGGTCATTTTTTTTATATTGCATTAAACTAGTGCTTGACTGCGATTCCACCTGATGGTAAACAGTGATGCAATCGTTGATGGTGAGGCACAGTAGTTTATTAAGAGCCTATTCACTCTAGCCTTCCTTCTTCCTTAGTCGTTCACTCTTGACAGAGTGGTCGTGGTTGATCATGTTGCATTTTCGTTGACTAGTGGGGCTCCCGCGATGCGTCTCCACTTGGCACGGTTTACAGCGGACTCTAACCTTGAAGACACCTAAATTATAATCGGATAGAAAGACTGCAGCCGGCAAACTGTTCCAGTCCCTCGATGTACGTAACGCTGTATAAACGATGAGGCAAAACGCTTAGTCCGGGTCGCAGATGTCTCAACAACGTAAGGGTGGATATATGCCGTGCGCCGGGATGTCCGATGGTAAAATTGAGATAAAATTGATCCAATGCCACCGTTTTTTTTGCCTACTAATTACATCTCTCTTTATTGTAGGTACACCATAAACACAACTTGGTACATTAGGAACTTAAAATTACTACGGTGTTACAATGGGCAGTCAATTCGTTTTTTTTTTTAAGATTTATAAATGTTGGTAGAGATGCTATTGCCCTTTTTGTAGATATTAAGAACCTATTCACTCTAGCCTGAAGACTACTATTACTGACTAAACACCCTACCTGGTTCCTTATTTGCCTTTTAAACTGGGGCCAAGCCTTCCTTCCAGAAAGAGACAAAATCATCAAATGACAACTCCTGCCTTTGAGTGGAGTAGGAGATAGTGTCTGACCCTTATGGACTAAAAAACCAAACCCATTCCTATGTTGCCTATCATACCGGGGCCGAGCCTTCTTTTCAGACGCGAACCTTTGGACCCAGTTGGCGTCGACCCTTCTGCAGAGTCCCTACAGTTTGCTGACATCTCCTTGAGGCGCGTGGGAACAGTGCGCGCGACAAGGCCTGGTCTGGACGATTACCAGACAAGCGTACGACGGTCTACCCATTGTTCATCGTCCGCAAACCCGCGTCTACGGTGGCCAGGAATCGTCTGAGCCATGAGCGCCGTTGCCTTATGCGGTCAGCCTCCTCTTTTCAAGGATTCAAAGCATTTATTGTAAATAAATCTTATATATTACTTAAAGGCACTTTTGAAATGTCAAGAAGTCGGTCTGCCAGAAAAAAAAAAATGACGCTTTGCAAGCATTACTGCTTCGCAAAAAGAGGCGACCGCCAAGTCCATAGTTAGTTCCATATAAACTGACTGAAGCTGAATTTGTGTTTGACACTGACAAACACAAATTCAGCTTCATGTAATATACAGATTTCATATTAAATTCAGCGAAAAGTTTACGGTCGATAAAAGATGCTGAATTTCAGGAATCCGTGAGCAATAATATTCTGTTCCTGTCTGCCATTTGCATGAACCAGTCATGGATGTATGTTCCTGCTGGAAAAATTGAATTCTTTGTAAGTCAAATGCACTGTTTCATCCTTTTTTTTATTGAATAGACTACTTTTAGTAATCATTACATAGTATTAAGCAAAGTTGCTAGGTCCCTATGTATCCACTAGCTTCTGACGTTTTATGTAGGCCTATATGAAATAAAAACCATTTTGATTGATTTATTGATTGAATGCTTAGATCTTTAAAAGTACGCTACGGATTTTGATGCGGTTTTTTTTAATAGATAGAGTGATTCAAGAGGAAAGTTTATGTGTATAACATATGCATAATTTTCCCTAGCTTCGCACGGTTCCTGTCAATATCAGTACCCGTGCGAAGCTGGAGCGGGTCACTAGTAACATAATGTTAACTTAGGATATTGTAAATAAATCTCAAGATTTAATATTCAGTAGAATAAAAATTAGTACAATAGATTTAACAATTAAAATGAAAGAGTGCCAACTTAAACGTATTATTTATGTAAATTGGCCTATTTGAATTGTCAAAAAGAAAAACTTCAGCTTCAGGTTCTGGAGTGGCGACCGCGTACCGGAAGACGTAGTGTTGGTAGGCCTCCCACAAGGTGGACCGACGACCTGGTCAAGGTTGCTGGAATTCGATGGATGCGAGACGCACGGGACCGGTCGTTGTGGCGACGTTTGGGGGGGGGGCGGCTATGTCCAGCAGTGGACGTCTTTCGGTTGAATTGATGATGATGATACAACTTCAACACATAAAACTTTAAATCGACATTTATTTCAACCATCTACACTAATATAATAAAGAGGTAAAGTTTGTTTTTTTGTTTGTAGGGGTTTTTTTTTATGGTAGGTGAAAATCATCCAATGACGAAACCCGCTCTTGGGCGGAGCGGGAGACCAGTGTCAGATTCTTACTGACTAAAAAAAACCTACCCCGTACCTTCCTTGCCTTATGCCTGGAGTTGTAGGGGGTAATCTCTGGAACTACTGGTCCGATTGGAAAAATTTTAGCAACAATAGAAAGCTGCTTTACTCCTTAGTGACATAGGCTATATTTTATGTACGCGGGCGAAGCCGCTGGAAAAAGCTAGTATATTATACACGGTGTCTTTGACATCGACGCTCAAACGAATACCACTGATCCAGTACATGATTCTGGACAGTGGTGAAACCCACGCATATTTTCTAGAAATGAAACACGGCTCATTGTTGAGTTTTCGAGTGCCTACGCAGAGATAACTGAAATGTATATATATATTTTTTATTGATATAATTGATTGAATGAGACTTTAGTTTGTTCTTTCGCATGGCTACTTTAAAAAAAATCCTTCTGATTAAAAATGGTGTTTTGTTTTTTGTTATATATATTTTTGGATCAATTTTTTTTAGTGGATGAAAATTTTGCTCATTTAAACAAGATTTTTAATGATGAATTCTTTAAAAAAAAATATTTTTTAAGATTTGTAGAAGAACACAGTATTTTCTAAAAACAATTTTTCTAAATTTTTTCAGTGGATTATCGAATACCAACAGAACGTTGTCTCTTTCTTTTTTTATTCAAGTAATGCGTTGAATTGCACAAACAAGTTTAAACTCTGATTAGGTTGACAGTAATTATGTAATGGTCGAGAAGAACAGTTTTTTTTACCATGTTCAAGTTGACAATCGTATATCTATTGTCGGGAAGAAATTAATTAGCGTTATTATTAAAGTAAAAATGCAACAATTAAAAAAAGTTTTGCTTAAGGAAAATAAAACAAACTGATCAAAAACTTTACGAGATAGTCTTAATATTCATACTAGCCAAAATCGTGATTTAAAACCAAAGGGAATTCATAAAATTATTCAAAGTTTTGTCTTGGTTACAAAACTGTAGAAAATATATTCTTAGATTCGGAAAATACTAGAAAACTAAAACATATCTATGAGGTAAACATGCCCGTTACTGGTCTTTCTAGCGAATATTTTTACTCTCAAAGAGTAAGGTTGAATTTAAATCGTTACACAAGAATTGGTTCGAAAATACCTGAATTTCAAGTCGGTCTGTGGTCAGAAAGTTTTCAATGTTATGTGTAAAATAGTTTCTGTAATCGAGGCCAAACTGTAACATAGTGTGTGTGGAAAAGAGATTAAATTGAAAGCGTTGACTTTAGAATTGGTTTTATTTATTTCTTATTTAGTTTTCTTTTTTTAAACACAAACTAGCTGATGTCTCATTTTTTTTTTCTAGATGGGAAGTCTTTAAATAACTATTTTCGCTCAGAGGTGAGCCTAAGTGAAAGCTAAGTACCGCCATGTACAGCCATGGTCCGGTGCAGCAGGAGTGGCAGGCGGTCGCCTCCTTCTGCGAAGCAGTAATGCTAGCAAAGGAGGAGGCCGACCGCTTAAGGCAACGGAACTCAAGCTTGCGGACGCCGAGCAATGGGTGGCTCGCCGTCCGCTCATCTAGTGACAGTCCAGACCAAACCAAGTCTTCGACGGCACGCTCTATTTCCGCACGTCTACTGACGCCTTGGTCTATGAAACCTGATAAGGAATGTGGTTTCCCGGTCCGCCTAAGCGCGGGATTCGTCACTGGATGATTCTCCCACCATAATAATAAATTTTAAGTGAGAAGCCTTGAAGGCAAAACCAACTCCCACCAAGGTGACCTCTATTTGTACGCTGGATTAGATCCGTGTGACCCCTGCTTAACCTTCTACTAACGATCCTAAACTTTTTGTACAACAACTTGATTAAAAACTCTCTTTATTCTCAAAGGGTGCGTTGAAAATGCAATTAAAACATATCTAATTAGTCGGCCCAAACGTTTCAGAGAAAATACTGTTCAGTTTAATTGAACCAAATCCCATTGATTAAGTCCTTGCTTGGTCCAATTCGATTACTGAATCAATTATTTATTTAATCTTTGGATGTAATTGATCTTTGAAATGTTTTCCTATACAAATTTTGTGTTATTTGATTTTTTATTCTTTTGAAGTCAAAATGTGTAATGGGTTCATTAATAGGCTGAACGTATTTTATTTTTTTCCTTTTTGTTCGATTTGTTTCTTGTGTTACTTTATCCTTAATGTGTTTTACTTTCAGTTTTTATTTTACTCTTATACTCGTATTATTGAATGATATTAAATTATTTGTATTATTAAATTATTTTTCATTATTAAAAGTAGATGTAAAGTTGCCTGCAGAGCGGCTAGTAAGTAATACTTTTCTCCCTGGGGATTTTTACTCACAACTGACAGCTGTCTTAATTAAAAAAAAACTAGTTCTTTTTTGACATTTCTATTGCACCGTGACCGGAACTTTTATACAGCCAGTACAATTGAAATAACATAAAGATAGGATTAATTTAAGAATACTTTTTTAAATGATTTTATTTAATTTAATTACATTTTGAAATGAAAAATATTGGCTGAATAGCCGGCCACCCCAGAAAAAAAACGAAATATCGGAAAAATGACGATCCGATTTTTGTTGTTTTTCTTCGAGTTGTAGAATTTTATTTATAGCTTACTAAATCTCATTTTTTTTTGAGATTACACGAGCACTTCAACAGAGTCAGTTATCGATTTCGGCAGATTCTTAAGAGAAAAGCAGTACTGAAAAAAAAAGTAATATACCTAAAATCATACAACGACCTCTGACGACGACTCAGGTTTTTGTAATTTTTATTTTCAAAAGCGCAGTGTTGACCTCGGGTTAAAGAATTATTTAGTCCCGAGACGTAGTTTGGCGTCCGAGCAAAGCGAGAACATTAATATTCCTAATTTACTGTAAGCTACAAGTAGCAAAAACTGCACTTAGAAAGAACACATGTAGAAAATACTTTGCTCTCCTATCTACCGACAACCGTCGCCCTCACCCCATCAAAGTCAAAGTCAAAGTCAAAAAGTCAAAATCAAGTTATTCCAAATAAACCATTTACAGGCACTTTTGAAACGTCAAGTCGGTCTGTCTTAAAAAATATGATGCTAATTGCACATACCAAAGCGTAGATCTCTATGGAGAAGAATACGCAAGAAACTCCATGGACACTCTTTTCAATTATGGTAAGAATCGGAATCGTACCGGAAGTCCTACGTAACATGCAGACACGATCTTGATCCCGAGCGGAAGTAGAGAGTTTTAGTTCCTAGGACCCTGGTGTTACGATTTCGCATCAACCCTAGTCCTATGACACAGTTTGGCGTCCGAGCAAAGCGAGGACACTAATAGTTCTAATGTACTATAAGCTACAAGTAGCAAAAACTGCACTTAAAAATAACATACCTAGAAAATTCTTTGCTCTCCTATCTCCTGACAACCGTCGCCCTCAACCCATTGTACCGGAAGTCCTACGTAATATGCAGACACGATCTTGATCCCGAGCGGAAGTACAGAGTTTTAGTTCCTAGGACCCTGGTGTTACGATTTCGCATCAACCCTAGTCCTATGACACAGTTTGGCGTCCGAGCAAAGCGAGGACACTAATAGCTCTAATGTACTATAAGCTACAAGTAGCAAAAACTGCATTTAGAAATAACACATCTAGAAAATTCTTTGCTCTCCTATCTACCGACAACCGTCGCCCTCACCCCATCGTACCGGAAATCCTACGTAACGTGCAGACACGATCTTGATCCCGAGCGGAAGTACAGAGTTTTAGTTCCTAGGACCCTAGTGTTACGCTTTCGCATCAACCCTAGTCCTATGACGCAGTTTGGCGTCCGAGCAAAGCGAGGACACTAATAGCTCTAATGTACTACAAGCAGCAAAAACTGCATTTAGAAATAACACATCTAGAAAATTCTTTGCTCTCCTATCTACCGACAACCGTCGCCCTCACCCCATCGTACCGGAAATCCTACGTAACGTGCAGACACGATCTTGATCCTGAGCGGAAGTACAGAGTTTTATCTAGATGTTTTAGTATTCAACAGCCATATTCTAGAATCGCTTTAATTTTAGAATAGGAGCTACGGATTTCTATACACTGGTAACTCATATTTTAAACTAAAAATAACTCTGTTTAGTTTAAAATCCAAGTTAAGTAATTTCATTTTGTCCAGATTTTTTTTGAATGACGAATCCCGCCTTTGGACAGAGCGGGGCCCCATTCCTTTCTTCCTTTTTTGCTTATTTCCAGGCCCTGGTGTTACGCTTTCGCATCAACCCTTGGCCCAGGAGGCTTCGAACATGTAGGGCCCCTACAGTTTGCTGACAACTCCTTGAGGCGCGCGGGAACAGTGCGCGTCGTCGACGACTTGGACTCGGTCTGCACAGTTACCAGACGACTGGGCTTTCAGACGGCGAGCAATGGGTAGCTCGCCTGCCTCAAGACCGTGCCCACGGTGGCCGGATATCGGCGGTATCGTGGCGGCTATGGATACGGCGAGGGCGCTGTTGCCTTTGCCTTATGCGGTCAGCCTCCTCCTTTACTAGCATTACTACTTCGCAGAAGAAGGCGATCGCCTGCCATTCCTCCTCGCTGCGGTTGTCCACATGGATACTCTTAATTTATCGTGCCTTCTTAGTTCTGTACTCCCTGTACTCCCTGAGTACACCTACTTAACTCTTTTTTTTCTTCTATATCTCAAATCCATCCAAAGGTTGTCTTTAAAAAAAACGTTTTTAGCGATAAGACCGCCCATTGTGACACCCTATTAATTTTAAGTTCCTATTGTTATTTTATTTTTGGTGTGCAATAAAGAATATATCTATCTACTTGACACACCAATTGTTGTATAGTGTCATATCAATTTGACAAACATTTATAATATACTTAGAAACAGTTATCACGTGTCCAAGTTTAAGTAATTATTTTTCTGGTAACTTGGATATTTTTGGGACAACGTTGTTCGAAGAATTTATTTCGGTTTGTCAAACATAAAATAGAGTTTCTTCGAACTCAATCTTTTTGAGCGATCACTTATTACTAAGAGTAAGCTTCTGTTGAAAAATATAAGGATACCTTATTCAAATACCGAAAATATAAACAACAGTCAATATAAAAGAGTATCATCATCATCATCAGCCTTTTAAATGTTCCCACTACTGGGACACAGACCTCCTCTCTAGAAGAGGGAATTGGCCATAAACCACCACGCGGGCCCAGTGTGGATTGGTGGATGTCAAATCTCTTCGAATTTTTGGTTCTAGGACATGCCGGTCACAATTTTTTCCTTCATCGTTTTGAGAGCAGTAGTGATGAAATAAATTACTCCAACTAATGCGCCTGGCTGGGTTTGAGCCCGCATCCTACAAATGCTTACCATTTGTAGGATGCGGGCTCAAAGATGTGGGGCCGGTACCACTCGGCCACCACATCTCACTTGAGAAATATAAGGATACCTTATTCAAAGACGGAAAATATAAAAACAGTCTATATAAAAGAGTATACCTATTATAAACTGAGCAAAAAAAAAACACGTGCATCATCATTGTCAAACAAGATAAATAGAATACAAGGTATGGTGTCGTTTTCAACAAGCGACATATCAACGTGTAGGGCTCCAGTGATGGCAGGAAACGGAAGCTGGCTTATCTCTTGTCTCGTTTTGGCTGTGGTGTAAAGTGTAAGGTGGAGCGGGACAGAAGATTGAGGGTAATTAGTCGAATCAGAGTAACGTGGTCGCTTAAAATAAGACTTAAAGTCACCCAAAGGGCAATGGAAAGAGCTATGATCGGAGTTTCCTTGCGTAATCGAATCAGAAATGAAGATATCTGTAAGAAAACCAAGGTTCCTGACAAAAGCGAAAAGAATCGCCAAACTTAAGTGGCAATGGGCAGGGCACATTGAGCGCAGAACAGATGGCCGTTGGGGCCGAAAAGTTCTGGAGTAGCGACCGCGTACCAGAAGACGTAGTTTTGCCTCCCCCAAGGTAAACTGACGACCTGGTCAGGGTTGCTGGAATTCGATGGATGTAAGTCGCGCGGGACCGGTCGTTGTGATGGCGTTTGGGGGAGGCCTATGTCCAACAGTGGACGTCTTTCGGCTGAATTGATGATGATGATTTGATGAGTCGAATCAGAAATATGTACCGAAGTATACCGAAGAGGCCCGAAGTTCTGTGTAAATGTCACGTGTAGTTTTAGTATGAGCAGGGCGTTCATTTACTTCAGAAACTATTATATGATATGTAGGTGCCAGTCAGGAGTATAAGCCTGAAATGTGGTCAAAGAAAGTTTTGCACCAGAAGCGCGCGCGTTCCAAATTTGGCCCATTGTTGTGTTCTTGCCACATGACACTCGCATGGTAGTGAAAAATAATATGATAAGAGTTTCCTTGCGCGATAGAATTAGAAATGAATATACCAACTGGAATTACAAGTACCGGGGCAACGGTCCATCTTGTGAGATGTATACCAAACTGCTGATTCCAGTGCGTGACTGCTACTTCAAAACTTTTAGGCCTCATCGACTTTCTGTTCTACAAACAAGATATTTTTTTTTAAGGAGAGAAAATCCCACTTTTTTTTTAAGGAGAGAAAATCATCAAAATTCCCAAACGTCCAGTCTGGACGTTACCGGACGCTTGGACGGCAAGCTACCCATGGCTCTCCGCAAGTCCGAGCCTACGGTGGCTGGAGATCAGGATCGGAATCCCTGCGTCTGCATTGGCTAGAAGACTTACGCACGCGACCTCCTCCATTGCTAAAATTACTACTTCGCAGATTGAGGCAACTGCCTGCCACTCCTGTTCGCTGCGGACCATGGCTTGTACCAAGTTCTGGTGCAGATATCCTGCGCACTGCTACAAGATCAGCGATTTTTCGTGCTGTGTCGGTAACCTTGGTTCAACTATTCTCTACTAAAGCATATTTCTCTTCTGATCTTCTGACTTAGACCAAGCTCGTCAGAAGACATGTTCGTTTCTACTGTGCTAACGACTTTGTGACATAATTATTAACTTGCTTTGGATGGAGCGCTTAAAAGTTTAACTCGCTTTTAAAAGGTCTTATTATTTTGAGAACGTTTTGTACCGATGGATTTAAATGTTCATCTGCGAATAATTATAATGATAATATTTTTATAAGATTTTAAATGATTTTTTTTCTTACTGAAAGTTTTTTTTAAGAAATTAATATCGTCATCACCACATTTGAAGTTCTGCAACTGGTGATATACTAAGTATAGCTAGGTAAGCGCGCTCCATCGTCAACCGCATCGTCGCTTTCCATCAGGTGAGATAACGGTCAAGCAAGAACTTATCAACAGTAAAAAAAAACAGATTGCCTCAAATAAGGACCAAATTTTAAATCCGTATCTTAGTTTTGCAATTTGTTTTATTATGGCATGTTACCAACTAAAACTCGTATGCCTAGTTCACCATATAGAAAATAATCCCCCTTTTGGCGCAATCGCGTAAAAAAAGTACTATTTAAGTAAAGTATTCTTCAATAAGCTTTACCGTGCTAAGCAGCTCTAGTATTTGCAACTTAATTCCTCATAGAAAAACACGATGGGATTCTTACAAAACAAATTCTTGACTCGAGGGAAATCCATCAAGATTCCCTTTCGGAATCAATTATTTACAGGAAACAATTCCCTAAGGTTTTCGTAATAAGGGAGAGAATCCTTCTATAAGAAAGATGAGTAAAACGAACACAAAGTTGGAGAAAATGTCTTTATTGTATACAAAGTTTTTTCCTTTCTCAATATCGGCAATTGGTTAATTTACCCGTTCAACCGAATAATAGGTTGGAAAAGGAAAAAAAACGTCAATTATAGGGACTAGACTTTCGATAAATTTTCTTTTATTTTGTCCTTGAGGTAAAATCGTATACTGTTTTTTGTTTTCTGGCTTTTGCAATGCTAGAATTAATGAAAGGTATGAAGTATAGGAAATGTTAAAGTAAATCTATATTATAATAGACCGAAAAGAATGCCCATAGAATCTTGCACATTCTTCTCTATAGAGAACTACGTTTTCAATAGTGAGATTAATATCATTTTATATTTAAATAGCATTTTTTTTTTAAACAAACTGTAATACATATGTACAGGAATATAACTGTCCCCTTGAGACACAGGGACAGTACCAATACCTAATTTAGGAGGCAGAACACTTTTGTGATAACTGTGATACTTGTTTGCAAATAAATGATTTTTTTCTTACAGGCTGATTTTTGGATCTAACTATAGTGGAAAACAAATGCTTTAAAATGTTTGAATGATCTCGCTTAATACTAAAGTTTTTTACTCTCGAATGGCTGCACGGATTGCAACGAAAATCAATACAGAGGTCAGATCATTTCCTGGTATCATAATCTACATGTACATCTACACTAAAGAGGTAAAGTTTGTTTTTTTGTTAGTTTCTTTTTTTGTTTGTAGGAGGTAATCTCTGGAACTACTGGTCCGATTGGAAAAATTTTAGCAACAACAGAAAGCTGCTTTACTCCTAAGTGACATAGGCTATATTTCATGTACGCGGGCGAAGCCGCTGACAAAAGCTAGTATATTATAATTATAGTCGTTTGTTTTGGTATGGTCATGCAAAGCGTAAACAACATGTTCAAATATTACAAGTGACAGGACAGAGTAAAAGACCAAATCCGAAGAAGCAAATTTGAGTGTGTTATTACTATTAGAAACAGAACGCCTGCTGAATTTTCCATTCTTCTATTCGCAATTCATCAACATACTCTTAACTACACTCATAGCCTTCCGCCTTAATCTTTTGCATGACGTATTTTGATGAAGCCTGTCGTTTTCTTGCAAAGTAAATTTTGAATGTTCCTTTTCTGGATTCAGGAACAAACGCCCGGGTGCCACTATAGCATGGACCATTCGGATGACAAGACATAACATACGGTGGTGGAGTGCCCATCTTGAATGCAGTACCACCGAGTCCTCATGAAAGCGATTGGCAAAGGCGCTCTTTTGGACCGAACTCTGGTTCAGACCTTGGAAGAAAAACTAAATGTGAAGTGCTTGCTTGAAACCGATCCAAGAGGGAACAGTCATTCTCACGACCGAGCTCTTGCTGATAGAGACACTAGGCATCGAGGGTTTTAGCATGATTTGTTGGGTCACCGTGAGTGGCTCGTGGACGATAAGCAAAAGGTAAGATTGTCGCCTACCCATCAAGCCCGTGTCAACAGTGCGTTTCGTGTGCGCTTTAAAGAGATACAGGGTGGGCCAAAAGAAATCACCCTATTGGAAGATGCACAGATGTAGAATACATGTGAATAAGCCATGGAGCGTTCCAGACTTGTTTTTGTGGGGTTTTTTGAAGTCTCCTGTTTACGTGGACAAGTCCAAGACTGGAAGCCCTCAAAAACAACATTCGACGCGAGTAAGAGAATCTGTCGCCCGAAGTTCTCACCGAAGTGATGAAAAATGCCATAAAACGAGCCCGTATGTCAATCAATTGTGACGGCGCCCCTTTGGCCGATATAATCTTTTCGACTTGATCAATAAAATTCTAAAGGTTCATATAAACATAATCAGAAAACAGAATCAAAATTTTTAATATAGAAAAAAAAAGAGAGCCAAACAACATTGGATGACTTCTTTCGGCTCACCTTGTAGAAACTGATGATGAAGCCCTGTAGAACCAATGCTTGATAAACTGCGAGAACGTTTTAAAGACTGATCATGTCACTTCTTCTTTTTCTTTTCGAATCGACGATAAACTAGTTAAACTGTTGTAGTCTAGTAGTTGGATACGTTAACTGAAGCATAGGTGCCACTAATTAAATCCTCCATAGTGCAGGTGTATGGGCACTTAGGGCACTTCAGCAAGTGGCTCATGTTTTGAGCAGGGGCATCGTTTTCACATAAAATCACTATTAAGCAAAGAACCAAAAATTCCCTGATTGTATTAGAACCAAAAATTCGAAGACATGTGACATCTACCAATCCGCACTGGGCCCGCGTGGTGGATTATGGCCCATCCCCTCTTCTAGAGAGGAGGCCTGTGTCCCAGCAGTGGGAACATTAAAAAGGCTGATGATGATGAAGCAAAAAACACAGGTGAGGTTTGGTCAACGAAATTCAGACACGCGAAAGGTAAAAGTCATTGGTTGATTTGTCACCTAAAAAAACCCTTCCAAATTATAAAAATCACCCGCCCACATTTACCTGTCTTCCCAAAAACACACTATAACCCCGGGAAAGTAGCTGGCAAGAATAAATTAGCATATAAATCGAAAAGCCCTGGTCTGTCGAAAGTTTTATTAGAATGTCGATAAAAAAAAAGTTATACAAACTCTGGACGAAATGAGAATGAGTTGAAAATCCTTTGAAGATGGTTTTAGAAAGTTTTCAGTACTTTGTACGCCTGATTAGGATCTAGAAATTTTCTGCTAGATGACTTTTATATTTTCGCTAGCTAGTCGAGTTAGCGATGCAATCGAAGATGGGAGGGGTAATCTTGGAGATATGGATTTGTGATTGCAGTTTTCAGAGTAGGTGAGGGTTGAAAATTGTATTAGCAGAAAATGCAAGCTTGCTTTTAATGCAAAGGCTACAAAGTATTTTTCTCTTTTTTTTTAAGGCAAATCATCTAACATTCTGCTGCTTTAGAGCGAAGTGGCAGAGTATGTCAAACTTTTGCAGACTAAAATCACATCAACTTTTTTTTTAATTACTCTTTGGGTTTGTTCGGTAGGATGGAGGAGGAGTCCTTTCACACTCATAGCATCAACTTCTTTGCTGCCGGCTCTGCAAAAGATTTATGCCTAGACAATAATAAAAGTGCACAGGTTACTAAATTAAAAAACTTCGTCTGTGTTTCCTGATGGCTACAATTCGGGAATCTTTAAGTCAAGAGTGAATACGTTACTTCTAGGTTAGCGCTCTCCATCGACCGCATCGCCGCTTTCCATCAGGTAAGATAGCGGTCAAGTGCTAAACAATAAAAAAATATATAGGCACAAGAAGAAGAATAATATGACTTTCCTTACTGCTATCCAAGTCTGGATATATAATTTGTGAAATAAATATTAAATTAACAATCGCCTGATTTATTAGGAGTGGAAATAATGTCATTGAGAGGCAAACTAGTATGAGTAGGCGCCAACCATACAACCGATAAATTTTAAAGATCTCTTAATAGTGGTCAAATAGGACACGATCAATTGGAATCGTGCACTAAGCATGTGATGATTTATAAATACCTGTGAAAGCCTATGAAATAGTATAATAATTATATATTTGTAATGAAATCACATTTCATTCAATCAAATTTACCGCGTTTCGCGCGTTCGTAAGTTGTCAATGAAATTTAAACGGGGTGACGCGTGATTTAATAGCGGATTTTGTTCCGACTATTTTGTGCATTTTATTGTTATAAAAACTTGTAAACAGAGAAAACAAAGGGATATAACTGAGGAGGCGATATTAGTGAACTTTAAATGTCGTTTCTTTGTATTTTCTGGTGAGATAAAAGTGAAATTGTCATATTTAAGTGATAATAATTTTGGTAATATTGTAAAAGTGTGTTAAATAAAACAAAACTTTGTATTTTCAGAGACATCATTTATGGTTTACTTTCTTTCCAATCAATATCAATAATGTTATTAATGTTAATAATGTTATTGATATTGATTGGATTTAGCAATTAGCTCCTAGCACAAAAAAAATATATAAGATATGTATCTTATATATTTTTTTGTGCTAGGAGCTAAGTGTTATTATCGATAGTAGATATCCCACATATATATTATGCCTGCTTAACTATTGACCAGATTGCACTGCAAATAGATAGATATAGTTTTTATTGCATACCACAACAAAGAAAATGATTTTTAATCGACTTTGAAAAGGAGGATTTTATACGTTCAGCTATTATGTATTTTTACAAGCTTATTATTAGCTTGCAATATATGTAACTATGTATGTTCCGCTCAAATCTTGCAACTCGATTTTGAAACACATTCCTTCCGCCATGTTGAGCTAAAATTTTGTAAATCACGTGACAATGTAATATTATGGTAACATGGAGCTGATCTGATGATGGAGCTGAAAGGAAGCCATAGCAAAAAAGTTGTCGCAAGATTTTGCCATGCAGAAAAATAAGTAAATTAAATAACATAATCCATTGATTTTAATATTATCAAAATCTCGCGACAAGCTTTTGTATCATATAAATTGTGTAATGACACACAAATGGATAGCAAAAGTCTTAAAGGAAAAGTTTATTTTCTTATTTTTAGCGCATTTGCAAAACAGGTTGTTCTTAAAAAGTAGTTTATTATAAACTAGCTTCTGCCAGCGGCTTCGCCCATGCGAAGTAGGTTTTTCCATACAAATTTTGGACCCCTCTTTCATAATTATGTTTTCTGCTATTCGGGGCGGGGACAAATCTAACGAACCAAAAACCATGAAAATTGGTTTAGCCGATCTCGAGTTATAAGTGTTTTAACAAACCCGACTTTGTTTTATACTAGCTTTTGTCAGCAGCTTCGCCCGGGTACATAAAATATAGCCTATGTCACTCAGGAGTAAAGCAGCTTTCTATTGTTGCTTCCAATCGGACCCGTGGTTCCAGAGATTACCTCCTACGAACAAAAAAACAAAAAAACAAACTTTACCTCTTTATTATATTAGTGTAGATGTAGATATATAAGATAGATATATTTTTATGTATATTCGTCAATATCTCAGTCAATTATTGTGGACCGATTTTGGCAATCAATATCAATCCCAATACAAAAAAAATCACAATAAATTCTTCAAACCGTTCAGACTATCAAAATCCCAGATCCTGGAGGTACAATTAGAAATTTAACACAAAACGTTTGACCCCACTCGCACTTCGGCCAATATAATGTTGCCTGAGGGAAATCAATCTTCACTTTATTGGTTCCAGTCCACAGTTCGAGTTTTTAGGAGCAGGAAGTATAAAACAGATAAAGATTTCAATATTGAATGGAGATTAAATTGTAGTGGTTTTATGTAGCCTGTAGTTGAAAATAGAATATCGTTATTTCATCGACTTATGTCCTAGCGATTGAGCAGTGGTGGCCGAGTGGTAACGGCCCCGACTTACGAGTCGTAGGTCGCGGGTTCAAACCCAGCCAGGCGCATTACTTTGTGTAATTTATTTCATCACCACTGCTCTCAAAACGGTGAAGGAAAACATCGTGAGGAAACCGGCATGTCCTGGAACCAAAAATTCGAAGACATGTGACATCCACCAATCCGCATTGGGCCCGCGTGGTGGATTATGGCCCATTCCCTCTCCTAGAGAGAGGAGGCCTGTGTCCCTGCAGTGGGAACATTAAAAGGCTGATGATGATGATATCCTAGCGATAGACAAGCACGTTCATAGAAAATATTTGTCAAAATACTGAAAAGATAATAAAAAAGTCCGCTGCAGCGCTTTATGTGCATTATGTCGTCTAACGAAACTTTTAAATCTTTGGTTGTCTTGTAGGGTGTGTGTGTGTGTACTCACTGGGTAGGCGGTGGATAAATTAAAGTCCTCGTTAGTTCCTGCAGATGTATTTTCCACACACAACACAACAACACGTTTAATATAGAAGGCGCAGTAATAATCCAGTGAAAATAGACATTCCAGTTTGCATAAATTCCCAACAAGCTGGATTTTTGTGCAGACCTTGAATACGTCATTACAAATGATGTGTCAAAAGTCCCCATCGATCCCGATTGTGCGTTGTTTTTTATTCGAGGTCAAAGGTCACAAATTTGCGTTTTTTGCGTATATCTCTGAAACAACGAGAGCTATTGAAAAATGGTTCAGACAAAGTTTGTAGATCGTAAAATTGTCTACAAAAAAGATCTAGACACTTCCCTTCTACAAAGCATCGTTTTCGAGATATCGTGACTTTAGACCGCAGAAAAGTCGTATTTTCGAGTATCTGCACACATTTCGCACCGTCGGCGACCTCTAGCGCCAGGCCTTGGTTCAGGCCATGGTCCGCAGCGAAGAGGAATGGCAGGCGGTCGCCTCCTTCTGCGAAGCAGTAATGCTCGTAAAGGAGGAGGCCGACCGCATAAGGCAAAGGCAACAGCGCCCTCGCCGTAGCCGTCGCCGCCTCGATCCCGCCGATATCCGGCCACCGTAAACACTGGCTCGTGGACGGTGAGCAATGGGTAGCTTGCCGTCCGGTCGTCTGGTAACAGTTCAGACAGAATCGAAGTCGTCAACGGCGCGCACTGTTCCCGCGCGCCTCAAGGAGTTGTCAGCAAACTGTACTGTACTGTACTGTAATCCTTCAGTGTCGAAGCCTTCTGGAGCCGAGGGTTGGTGCGAAAGTGTTACCGGGGCTCTGGGTATAAGGTAAGAGAGGAACGGGGTAGGTTGTTTAGTCAGTAAGAGTCTGACACTGTTTCCCGCTCCGCCCAAGAGCGGGACTCGTCATTGGATGATTTTTACCTACCATAAAAAAACCACCTCTGAGGTAGTGTACACGGCGCTTTTTATTTAACGGCTAGGCAATAATATAAATGCTGAAGATTGGGGTTGGAAATTGATGAATAATAGTTTTGAGCCAATCCATACTTTACTGCCACCTGCTCCAGAAAAATTAAAGTTCATCGGTATGTACCGATTGTCAAGGCCAATCTTCTCAAATGCAACAGATGAAGATTGTTTTGAAATTGATGAGGATATAACTGATATATCTCTCTTCTTGGAGCAGTCTACACAAATCGAGCAAGAAGAGCAAGAAGACAGTGAAGAGGAAGAAACGAGTGATTATGAAGAATTTAATGATGAATGATGATGTAATTTTCTTGCTGTTAAAATTTTCATTAAATTTAAATTTAAAAAAAAAATCAACAACAAACAAAATAGTGTCCCATTACATTCTCTCGATCAAAATATATTGTGGAGTGTTTCTACTGCGGAAACCACGTTAAATAAAAAGCGCCGTGTACACTACCTCAGAGGTGGTGCGGAAATCATTACATAGTACCTATAAAACAAAGTTGCTTGGTCCCTATGTATGTTTAGATCTTTAAAAGTACGCCACGGATTTTGATGCGGTTTTTTTTAATAGATAGAGTGATTGAAGAGAAAGGTTTATGATGTATAATACATGCATAATATATTCAATATGTCGTGAGAAGCTGGGGCGGGTCGCAAGTTGTGTGCATATACTCACGACTTTCCTGCGGTCTACAGTCACGATATCTCAAAAACGATGCTTTGTAGAAGAGAAATGTTGAGATCTTTTTTGTAGACAATTTTACGATCTACAAACTTTGTCTGAACCATTTTTCGATAGCTCTTGTTGTTTCAGAGATATACGCAAAAAACGCAAATTCGTGACCTTTGACCTCGAATAAAAAACAACGCACAATCGGGATCGATGGGGACTTTTGACATATCATTTGTAATGACGTATTCAAGGTCTGCACAAAAATTCAGCTTGTTGGGAATTAATGCAAACTGAAATCATAATTTAGTCTATTTTGACTGGACTATAAGCCGAGCGCAAGTGTGATAATGTAGATCACAAATACAGAGTGAAGATATTACACAGTTCTGTACAGTTCTATTTGGCGCGAGCGCACGTATACGTAGCGGGCAGGATAGATCGTGACTGGTGAGAAACGAATATAAAGGATTCGAAGAATTAATATATCAACATGGGGGTAGATGAAGATTCGTCGACAGAGCACGTATCCCGTTGCGTCTCGATAAATGTTTGTGTGATGTTGAGTGTTAGTGTATATGTGTAGTGTATCTCGGAAAATATATATATAAATAAATGTGTATGTATGTATGTGTAAATATATATATAAATAGATGGTGGTGGTTTATATATTTAATGTTTATGTGTAAACTGATTAAATATATGTGAGTCACCCACACATCGCTCTACAGTGCAAAACTGCACTAATGTCATCAATGTTAAGGTGTATGGCCTGCTAATCACTTAAGTAAAATGACTGTACATTACGTCTAATCTAGAGTTTAGTACATATATACATGTATATTATATACGAGTAGCTTTGCTAGCATTATTGCTTCACTCCTCCTCGCTTTGAACTATGGTCTCTAGCAAGGCTTGGCGCCAGAAATCGCCGATCACCCCCACGAGGACACGGCGATGCTTTTCCCAAGCGGGGAACACCTTTACAGTATGCTCTACCGTGTCTCTCGCTAAAAGTGACCACACTGTAAGGTGTTTCCTCCCACGCGTCAAATAGGGGAATTACCGCCACAATTATGGCGGTAAGTCCCATGATTATGGTGTGCCTAAGAGAGTGAAGGAAGAATTTGATTTAAAAATATATATACAAGGTGTCATTGACATGTTACCGCAAACGAATACCATGGATCCAGTACATGATTCTGGATCCCCCAGTGGTGGAATTTTTCGTCAATTTTTTTTTCAAATTTTTGAAAAAAAAGTTTTATTTTTTTATTTTTTACCTGTATAAAATCGTATTTCTAATATATAATATAATAATATATAATATAATAATATATTTATTGAACAATGAACAAGAACATGGATACACAATTGCTTATAAGCTACTTAAAATTAACAAATGAAGAATACAATAAATTGTGTCAAACAATTAGCATCTGCTGCCGAACTAGGTTTATGACCTGTATTTCAGCAAGCAGCGCCTCAAGTCTTCGAGTAAGAGTGAAACGTGAAAGCTTTAAAACAAAAGAAAAACTAGCCAAAAATATACTTAAAATTACGGTTATTATATAACTAAACCAAATACACTTCTCATCAAAAAAATCGAAACACTTCCGTTTTCATTGTTTCTGTCCGAATTTAACACAAAAAAGAATTCATACGATGAAAAAAAATACATATATTATAGCTGGCAGTTTGGCCATTACAGTAATTTAAAATTAGAATTTCATTTGTTTATCTTATAAACGAAATGAATCACTGTTTTGAGACAAATGTGTGTTTAGGGTTGGAGTACATTTAGCGTTTAAAAACTAAAAATTGGCGCCTATCCTTAAACTTTTTGTTTTTTATTTCAATACTGTGACTTTGGGACGTCTGAAAAAAGGTTTTTTTTTCTAAAACGTATGGATACTTCGCCCACAGAAGCCGCCCAAGTTGTGGCATTGCTGGATTCTGGCCTTAGTCAGCGTGTTGTGGCTGCAAGACTGCATCTAAGCCTGTCATCTGTTCATAGAGTCTATAAACGTTATCGGGAGACTGGTTTGTTCACGCGCCGTTCAGGATCTGGCAGGAATCGGGTCACTTCTGAGCGAGATGATCGATTTATTGTAACAACTTCTTTAAGAAATCGACGCCTTAACGCTTTTCAACTGCAGCAGCGGCTTCGTGTTGTACGAAGGGTGGCTGTAAGTGACTCTACAATTAGAAGAAGGTTGAAGGATCGTGGACTGGTACCGCATAAGCCAGCAAATGGGCCGAAATTAACTGCAGACCATCGAAGAGCGCGCCTTAACTTTGCACGTGAGCACCTAAATTGGTCATACCTACAGTGGAGCAAAGTTCTCTTTTCTGATGAGTGTAAAATTATGCTGTATGGTAACGACGGAAGGAACAAGGTCTACAGAAGAGACGGAGAACGCTATGCACAATGCTGCATTGAAGAAAAGGTCAGCTATGGTGGCGGTTCGTGGACGGTTTGGGGAGGAATCAGCGCCGACGGTAAGACAGAGCTTGCTTTCGTGTCTGGGCCACGTCTGCCTGCACTAAACTGTCATCGGTACGTCGAAGAGTGTCTCGAGCCTCATGTGATGCCCTATGCACATTTTATTGGCAACGGCTTCATATTCATGCACGACAATGCTAGGGCTCACACCGCGGGCGTCGTACGAGATTATCTTAACGAAGTCGATATCTCTATTATGGAATGGCCAGCGAGAAGCCCGGACATGAATCCCATTGAACATCTATGGGATGAATTAAAGAGACGAATTCGAGCAAGAGATCCTGCCCCAGAAACACTTAGCCAGCTGCAAGATGCAATCCAAGAGGAATGGGACAATATACCACAGCATGTGATCGTGACTCTCATCCGATCGATGAAGAACCGTATGGAAGCAGTAATTAGAGCTCGGGGAGGGAATACAAGTTATTAAATAAACGTTTTTTAGCTTTTTTTTTCATTTACGTGTGTTGTTTTATCCATTTCCTTTATACTCCATACGGAATAAAAATGACTCATTTAACAAAATACGAAACCTATGAAAAATTCATTTAAATTTAGAACATTAACATTAAGATTTGATAAGCTCATATTACTCACTATTAAACGACATTTAACATTTATTCCTAAATGTACACATTTTTCTGATAATCCTGACAAAACGTAAACTTGCAAGGTGTTTCGATTTTTTTGATGAGAAGTGTATATAAGGAAATTGTAGAGAAGGTCCTCTCGGTGTGTAAGATGAGAAAATGAGTGAGTGTATGTGAGAGGGTGTGTAGAAAATCTAATAATTTCACTAAGTAGATTCAAAAAATAAAATAAAAAAAATACGTGTGGCACTCGGGGACTGCCGCGGTAAAGCTATTGCATAGCATTCTGTATCAACTTATGCAATTATAATTATTTATTTTTTGCACTTTGTTCATTCATATTCAAAACACTTTATACACAAATTTTACAAGTACAGCCGTTCACTGTTGTAGATAAATACTTATTATACACCTATATACTTTCTCACAAACAGCTGATTATGTATTCGTCCGATTTCGGAGCAGCTCGTCTCGATTCGGGCGAGTTCCGTAAAGTCGTACAATACGTCTAGAGTTGGATTACGTTAAGTCTGCGCGTGGCTGGGGGCGTGCTTAATGTTGCCAGTGTAATTAATCTACTTTCTCTCATATAATAAAAAAAATACAAAGTAAACAAAGCACAAGAAATACGTTTTGAAATCAATAATGGGAAATACGATTAATTTCATTACATATTATTACATTTTAGTTTGTTCTTCAGGTTTTCTAAAATTCTAGATGACGATTAGTTAACGATGTAGCGATTTTAAAGAAATTTAAATTTAATAGTATTTTTAGATAAAGAAACATGTCAAGATTGTTTACATTCTTTTCAGCTAGTATTTAAACAAATCAACTGTATTTGCTTTCATTTGCACAGGTAATTACGTAATTACGGACGTCTACTTCCTGTGAGAAACCTACCTGCCGAATTTTAAGTTGTAGGTGTTATAGTTTCTGAGATATAGTGATTAATCAGTGAGTGGTATTTCGCTTTTACATATTAGTAGCTTTTGCCCGCGGCTTCGCTTCCGGTATCAGAAAAATGTGATAAATGAAGACCGTCCCCTTGACCGATTTTGTGCAAACTTCACATGAACCATCTACAAAATAGTCCGAACAAAGCCTAAACATTTGGACGTTTTTAAAGTTGCATTGATCTTTATATATATACATATTGATATAGATCCAAATCAATATAACTACTACTTTAATGAAAGTAAACAAATAGATTGAATTATTGTTTAATTATTATAAAAACGTCATGAGAACTTAGAAAATTAAGTACTTTATTTAATATATAATAGCTTGTTATAATAGTCACTTGATTAAGATTCAAATACACAGTAGCAGTCCATTTTCAACAAACTCTAATAGCACGTTATAATAATCACTTGTTAAGAATCAAATACATGGTAGCAGTCCATTTTCAACCAACTCTGTTTTTCTGTCAGGAACCACTCGGGTACGAATATTCAGGAAAATTTGTTGTTCTGGTCACCCGAAAAAAATATTTGACAAATGGTCCACCTTTGGAAAATCGTATCGTAGGCCCGATATTTTCTCATTCCTCTTAACAAGCACGTTTGAATTTCAAGATAATATCTTTACCAACACTTTTAACCACTTTCGGTATAATGACGATTATTTATTTTAGAAAACGATTAAAAACACAGAACACAACACGTTCTCCTGACACCTGACATAAATGTCAAGATGACGGCAAATGATTAGTTTCCTTTTTTCGGCGCGCGCAGACTTAACACTAGAAAGACGGGAAAATCTATCTACCTACAAAGACGGCGACCGGTCAAATGACTGCCCCAATTTATTTCATACATTTTTTTTATTTATGTGTTAAAATTGGTAACTATAGTAATAAAACAGGGTGTAGTATATCATTATTTATGTAATTTACATACAATTTTTACATTTTAACATGTTATTTACGTTACAAGAGCCGCAAAACCTACGTATCTTTCTTTCCTTCTTTGTAAAATCCATCCAAAGGTTGTCTTTAAAAAATCGCTTTTAGCGATAAGACCGCCCATTGTGACACTCTTTTAATTTTAAGTTCCTATTGTTAATTTTATTTCTGGTGTGCAATAAAGAATATATCTATCTATCTATCTATCTATCTATCAAAATGGCTTTTTGCAAGAGTCGCATACGCCGTACTTAATAGCATTGTAAAACGTTACAGTTTCTGGCTTTTTCTAAGGATGATTAGAATCTACTTCAACATTGTCATGTAACGTGCTGAGCACTAAAAATTCATTATTTTCGTGACATAACTTTTGAAAAAAAAAATTATTCCCCAAGTTTTACTCCACAACTCATTTACTTGAATATTTTTTGCACCGTATGCACCTCGAGCATAACATATAGCGATAAAACTGATAAATGGTACATTATCATCCTCACCACCGCGTTCTTCACATTCAGACCCACAATCCGATTCATCTTCACAAATATTTTGCAATAGTGAAAGTATTTCGTCATTTTGAAGGCTTCGAGACATTTTTCACGAATCACTTACAATAATTCTGACAAAATTGATAGGTAGTCGTAACTATACTGACTCATTTCAAAAGCATACTCCAAACAATGGACAAAGCGCATATTATTTCGTTTTCTACCTTCTCATATTACAAATAAATACTTATCCGATACCAACCGTCAAATGACTGCCGCCGTCTTTGTCGGTATATCAAGATTTAAAAAAATAAACAAAAGAGACGAGAGTTATTTTTATACATAGTTTCGTTTAACTAGTAATATTAATAAAAGTCACAAAGTCTCAGTACATTAAGTCCAATAGTTTTTGAGTTATTCAAAATTTAAATTCAAATTGCAGTCAAATGACTGCTTCCGTCTTTCTAGTGTTAAAGAAATTCTACTATATTCGCACGACACACAGCGCCGTGTCGAAGACTGCCGAACTGACACGACGTTAGACGATGCACGGCCTTCAAGCCACACCTCTGTGCCCGTCGGAGTGGGGAGCGTGAGGTTTTTTCGTTACGGAATTTCTGGATTTAGTCCCCGCGCTCAAGGCCTGCGATAAAAGCTATGCATAGCTTAAAAACTTGAACTAGTAGCTATTATAACACTACTTCAAGATATTGAGCAGGTCTTCTGTTTCCTCATAGGATAACTTCCAAAGCCAATTAGAGATGTTTTTCTTTAAAGCTGCACTATTCAGGGAAGATATTTCAATAATTTTATTAATTTTATTATAAATGTAGGGACCCAAAAAAGGGCAAAACCGTCGCACAAATGCTGTTTTTGGCTGCAATGAAGTCTTGCACACTGGTAAACCCCTTCTTCTAGATGACAGGATCGGACTATACTCTAAACTATTATGTTGTTTTAAAATAATATTTAAGAGAAAGAGTTGGCGTACAGTCAAGACCTCACAATACTCGTACAGAAGTTTTGTTGGGTGACGGAATGGTTTAAAAGTAGAGAGTTTTAATATGGCTCTTTGTGCGACTTCAAGTTGTTTTAGTGTCGTTTTGGGTGCTCCGCCCCAACTTGATATACAATAGGTGATCAGTGACTGACACAGCGCGTAATAAACTTGTTTTAGAATTGCTGGGGTAACAATATGTCTTAATGTTTTAAAAACATAAAGGAGCTTTCTAATCCTTTTACTTAACACCTGTATATGTGATTTGAAACTAAGATTTTCGTCTATTATAACGCCCAAATATTTTATTTCTTTTGAACGATCCAACCTATTACACGAACATGTAGACACAGCTGGATCATTAACAGAACAATAGTGTGCGATCAGATTAAAATTTACACGGGAAGATTCACGTATTGAAAAAGTTAGGTATTTGGTTTTTTCGGTATTTAAGGTAAGCACGTTCTCATGTAACCACCTTTTTACCGAATCAAAACCAATTTGGGCTAGTCGAAAAGTCTCAGTCCATGTTTTTGCGACGAAAATGAGAGCAGTGTCATCCGCATAGGCGATAATTTTTCCCTGAAATGAGTTGAGACAAAGGAGATCGTTAATATAAACGAGAAATAGAGTCGGTCCAAGTATACTACCTTGTGGTACGCCGTAGGTCACTGGAAGATCAGTGCTAGTGTAGCTACCCACCCTGACGCACTGAGTCCTGTCAGTCAGATAATCCGTCAACAGTGTAAGCTGTGTTCCCCTTATACCGATTCTCTCCAATTTTTGTAAGAGGAGCGGAACAGAAACCGTATCGAAGGCTTTAGCGAGATCTAAAAATATGGAGATACATTTATTACCTTTATCTAGGTTTGTAGAAATAAAATCTGTTAAGTTATTTACTGCTTGATCTGTGGATTTACCACGACGAAAACCATACTGATGATCAGATAAAATTTGTTTATTTTCAAGATAATTTACCAGGCGTATATTAATTATTTTTTCCAGTATTTTCGAAAGAGATGGAAGTATTGAAATAGGTCTGTAGTTTTCGATACGGTTTCTGGCCCCACTCTTATGAATTGGACGAATTTCAGATTTCTTGAGGACCCTGGGAAAGATACCTTTCCGAAGACAACTATTAAAAATGTAAGTTAAGTGCGGCACAAGTATGTTTTTATTATCCTTTAATAACTTGTTTGACAAACCATCCCACCCAACAGAGCATTCATTTTTAAGTGTAACCAGTATATTAGCAACTTCATCTTCATCGGTGTCAAATAGAGCAAACGAGTTAAGAATAGGGTCAGATGAGGTGGTATTGTCTTTAGATTCCCTTATATGATTTAGCTCTATCTTTTCAGCCAATGACTTGCCAACATTACAAAAATAATCATTGACGTTATTGACAGAGAGCTGAGGAGAATCGGACAATGCCAATAATTCCCTTGAAAAGTCAGTATTTGTGTTCGTGTTAGTGACCTTTTTTAAAGTATCCCATAACTTTTTACTATTTTTACCAGCCTTTTGAACGAGTTCTCTATCATAGTTACGTTTTACCTTCTTTAAAATTTTGTTGCAAAAATTCCTATAGCGAACATATGTAGTTTTTATTACAAGGTCTTCTGGAAACAATTTAGCCTTTTGATGTAATTTATCCCTATTTCGCATGCAACGCAATAGGCCTTGTGTAATCCAGGGATTTATAATTCTTTTGCGCCGTGCAAGTACAGTAGTTTCAGAATTCATATGTAGAGCAGTTCTTAATCCATTCATTACATGGGTGATGGCAAAATTACAGTCATCGGTTTCATATATTGGATCAAAATTAATTTTACTTATATCACGAGTTAACGCTTCTCGGTCTATTTTAGTTCTTGTTAATTCTGCATATTTACGGATTTGTTTAGTTTTTATACATAATATGACGGATTTGTGATCAGTGAGAGTGGATTGCGGGACAATTGTGACGGAAGAAAATTTGGTTTTTAAGAGTACATGATCTAGGCATGTTCCGCTTGCGTCCCGGGTTATGAAATGATGTGCCGGCAAAAGTCCATGATAGGCTGTAAGAGTGAGATACTGGATAGAGGAGGAGCTTAAGTTCTCAGATATAATATCTATATTTAGATCTCCCATTATTACGACGCTGTTAAAACTAGATAGACTCTTCAAAGTTTCGTCAAGAGACGTCAGAAAAGGGTCAGTGTTATTATACGAGGGAGATCGATAAATAGCCAAAAAGGCTGCATCATTGCTACCTATTTTAACTAAAAGTGAATTACAATTTTGTATGTTAGGTTCCTCAATACAGAAACTAAGCTCATCCCTTATATACACAACAACACCATCATTTTTAAGAGGATTTACTGTAGTACCAAAAGAACTATAACCACTGATTGCAGGGATGGCATGCACCCCAGTAAGCCAGCACTCCGTTAAAATAAGTACATCACACTTAATTTTTAGTCTTGCCAACAAAATCTGAAGGCCCGTGAAGTTGCAATTTAGGCTTCGAATATTCTGAGTCATAACAGACAACGACGACTGTGATGGGAATATTTTTTTGCAGTCATCAACATTACATTCAAACGATTCTGAAACAACAAAGTTATCAATGTTGTTGGAAATAATATCATTATCAGCCATAGGAATGGAGAGTGTAAGATTGCCCTAGTCGGTAGTTCTTTAGTAAATATAATTTAAAATTGTTTACACATCTGCCATTCAGTAAAATGACTGCAGCCCAAAGAAAACATTGAAATTTGCATTTTAATATCCCCCTGAAAATAGGTACTCCAAAAAATATAAATTCCGAACCTAAACAATTAAAACAGCGTGAATCTACATTGTGATTAAAAGTGTGAAGTTTTGAAAGTGTGATTGTGTTCTTATATTTATTAATATGCATGCAACATTGTAAAGAAAAATAATTACGTATAAAACTAAAAAGAAAAACCAGTCTAGATTTGAACAATGTGTAAACTAGCAATGCAAGCACCATATTAGAAGCGAGTCATAGGGATACCGCCTTCCTCAGGGTTTCAATATCCTTTTCAGAAGTAATTTTGTAGTGCTGATCCTTTTCTTTTTCCCTTAAATAAACAACACCATGTGATGTCCAGCAAAATGCGTATTTATGTTGCTGTTGAAACATTCTGGCCAAATAAAAGAGTTTTTGAGTTTTTGCAGTCAAATGTTCCGATATATAAATTGGTTTTACGGGGCCTTGAAGTGACAGGTTGATCGTACTCAGTTTTTCACCCGGTTTTTTAGATTTGTTGAAGGTTTTCAGGCAATCTAAGACCCTGTCTTTATGCAAAACTGATGAAAGTTCAACTATAATTGGGTTCGTTGAGTCTTTGGATTTAATTCTGTAGATATCCTTTACGCAGTTTCGGTCAACTGGAGCTTTTATGGCCTGACTAACATTTTCTAGTATAGAACACAAGTCCTGCTTAGTTTCACCAGCTTTCCTCGGAATATTGCGAATTTCAATTCTGTAGATCGTGATTTCCGCTCGAGATATTCTATTTTTTCTTCTAAAGTTTCAATCATTTTTTTGTCCACACGTCTCTCAGACTCAAGTTGAGAAATTCTCGATAAGAACTCATCGTATTTATTTGACATAAGTTCCACACTCGATGTCAATTTGCTATTTTGCTCTTGTAGCATATTAATAGATATTTGTAATTCCTCGAATCGAGCCGCTTGTTCATTTGAGAGCGAGGCAAACATCTCTTTAATAATGTCGGTACTACAGGTGATATTTCCCTCGTACTTCCTCTTCTTTCTATCCGTAATATTGTCCAGCATTGAACGTAAGTCAGGAGCTGAGTCATAGTGCTGAATCTCCGCAGTCGGAAAACATTCCACCTCAGGGTTCATATCCCCCTCCAAAGGATCCACGTTCAAATCCCGCGGTAAAGGAGAAGCCAACCGAGGTGTCGCCAGCGTCGCGGGTGGTGGTGTACGATTTAAATTAGGCATCTTCAAAACTTATTAGCTCGACCAAAACAATTCGAACGCGATGAAGTTATGTTGGGGTGGCGCCACTGGTCACGTTTCTACCAATTTATTATATATTGGTCGCACTATATTCGTCGCTGGAACGCAGCGCCTATTCGAACGCCGTAATGTTGGCAGCACTCACAACACGACGTTTTTTGCGCGCTCGCAGGATTTTCGCCTTAACAACGATCACACAACCGCGAAGATTCCGTGCACTCCCGAGTCATACACTGTGATACAGCACTTTTTAAAGATTTTTGCAGTGTTTATTATTGCTTGATTTACACTTGGAGAAGGTTCACAAACAGTTATTAGTAGGTTTATACTATACTAGGCTTATGTTTAACGCAAAATGAAGACTTGAGAGCCGATAGTAATTTTTTGGAATAAAAGGACTGAGGCACTAAACTTTACGGGCCAAGAGCGAGTTCCAGGAGGAGAGGACTGAAGAGAAGTTAATCTTCCTAAAAATAAATGCTCACGCAATATCGAAACGTCCTGTTGCTATGACAATGATCTAACCAATCCCAATGCTATTTTCTATCACTGGGGGGTCTAGAATCATGTACTGGATCTATGGTATTCGTTTGCGTTAACATGTCAATGACACCCTGTATATTAGATAAAAAATAGGTCAATCAGTCGTTCACGCAAAAAAAAATATGATTCTTTTCAAATTTTCTTTTTCCTATGGCACCGTTTTCTGCCATTTCCTGTTACTTGCTATAAATAACTTCATTTAATCGCCTCTTATTTTTTCCTCTCACGTTAGTTTGGCTAAAATCTAAAGTGCTTTTTCACAAGTAACTTGGTTTCCGCATAAACCTCTTTTGGACTGTGTAATGTATGGAGCAAGTATTTTTCCTAAAAAGCATCGACTTTTAGGATTCCATACCATAGTCGGTAAAACGGTACTGGAATAAAATGAATGATGAAATAAAATACACAAAGTAATTATAATAATAATGCCCTGTTCCCGGGTGGGACACTTTTTTATATTTTTAAACGTTTTTTTTTTTTAGATAACTCTAAACGAAACGAAAGTTACTTGGCTAGGGCAGGTGCTCTTTGCGTTTTAAGACATCGACTTCTCTTTCAGAAATCCCCATCGAAATATTGTTATTGGGCCGTACCTTCGACGACTCGAGTTCGGGCGGATCCTTCCATTTTTGTCATAATAATCCAGTGGGATCAACTAAATATTACAGCAGGCCAACTTCAAAAAGCTTTCGTCTTAAAACAATATCTTAGTTACCGGTTAGGGATACGTTTTTATCTTTCCTTGAACTTTTTATTATATTAACCCAATTTCCTCTCATCCCAGGAGGAAAAATGGTGTAATAAAATTTTCTGTATTATTCAAATTCAACAGTTATACTATTTATGAAAGCGAAGTTTGAGGCTGAGTAATAGCTATCTCATGTTTCTTAAGGTCCTTGTAAACGGCTAGTTTTGTGACAATTTCTGGCTGCAATTCTGTAGCCGCAAAGTTGCTGACTATATTGCTCAACACAAAGCAACAATTCTGGTGAGGGAAATAGTAAGCAACTTTGTGGTTGAGATCATCATCACAATAATTTCAACCCAAAGAAGTTCACTTTTAGACATAGGCCTCCCCCCAACGTCGCCACACTGAACGGTCTTGTGAGTCTGGCATCCATTGGATTCCCGCAATCGTTACTTGGTCATCGGCCCACCTTGTAAGAGGCCTTCCAACGCTACGTTTTACAGTAAGCGGCCGCCACTCTAGAACCTTTCTGCTACAACGGCTATTTACGCTGTGAACTCGTGGGGGTGATCAGCGGCGGCGACCTCTCGCGCCGGGCGTCTCGTTCAGGTCATGGTACGCTGCGAGGAGGAGTGGCAGGCGGTCGCCTCCTTCTGCGAGGCAGTACTGCTAGCGAAGGAGGAGACTGACCGCATAAGGCAAAGGCAACGGCGCCCTCGCCGTAGCCGTCGCCGCCGCGTTCCCGCCAATATTCGGCCATCGTAGACGCTGGCTGACACTATTTCCCGCTCCGCCCAAGACCGGGATTCGTCATTGGATGATTTTTACCTACCATAAAAAAAAAACAACGACCATTTGTTCTGCGAGCAATGTGCCCTGCCCACTGCCACTTTGTCTGTGATTTTTGTGCTATATCAGCAACCTTCATTCTCCTGTGGATATGCTCATTCCTGGGACGATAAAGAGAAACAATCCGCAATATCCATACTGTTCCACTGCTGGGCAAAGGCCTCCCTCCATTCCTTCCAGTGTTCTTGGTCTTGAGCCATTCCTAATATAATAATAATTATTATTTATTTCTCAAATATTATTAACAATTTGTATCAAAATATCTGACTAAGACCCTACATGCCTAAGTAAAAGTATTTTGTCTCCCGTTCGTGAAAGGAAAACTAATTTGTTTTTCTTTGGCATTCTATTCAGCGAATTCCAATAAAGATAAATAAGATTTCTGGATCAGACCATATGTTATTGCTTGACCTTTGCCTTCCGAGTGACTATTTGTTATTCAATTAGTTGGTTTATCCATAAAACATGAGAAATGTGCAAAAAAATAAAAGTATCAATTGTGGATCAATTAATTAATTTCCTTTATTGCTTTACGTAGTTTCTCCTGACTGATGTTTTTTTTTTATGATGAGAAAAGTTATCTAATGTCGAGACCTGCCCTTGGGCGGAGCGGGAAACAGTGTCAGATTCTTACTGACTAAACACCCCACGCCGTTCCTTCTTTGCCCTTTGCACTGGGGCCTAGCCTTCATTTCAGATAGAAGCCATGGGCCCCAGTAGGCTTCAACCCTTTCGCAGAGTCCCTACGGTTTTGCTGACAACTCCTTGAGGCGCACGGGAACAGAGCGCGCCGTCGACGACTTGGCATGGTCTGGTCTGTTACCAGACGACCGGACGGCGAGCTACCCATTGCTTGCCATCCGCAAGCTCGCGCCTACGGTAGACGGAAATCGGGATCGGAATCTCGGCGCGCCTAGGGCGTATGCGCCCTTGCCACCTGACCGATGTTTGTGATCAAATCTTGTAAATAACATTTGATTCACTTCTCGGTTACCGATTGAGTTGAAATTTTGCATGCATGTGTAAATTGCGTGACAATACAATACTATATACATATAATACAATACATATAATACAAGGAGCTGATCTAATGAGGGAACTTGACAATAAAACAATACAAACCCTTCGAGTTTGGACTCGTTTGATTTGTAATGTATTTTGATCCTATATCGTATTCAGTGTCTGATGATAGAGTTGGAAGGTGGCCATAGGAACTTCGTAATAAAATGACAGCCACATCGACTTTGGGCTCGTATGATTCGTCTTGACAAGTACTTTGTTCGCCATAGAATCTCAGTAATAAGGAATGAATTTGATTAATATATATAGGCCTATGCCCAGCAGTTTGCGTCGCTCGGCTGACATGATGATATAGTGATTATGCAGTAGGTATATACCGCGCTATTAAAGCTTGTTATGAAAAATATATTTTCATCGAATACTTGTTTTTTCGATACGCTTAACGATTTTAGTTATAAGATTCCCGTGCAAACTGTCGAAAAAAGCGACAGTTTGCACGGGAATCACGGGAAAACTTGAATATAACTTGGTTCCACCATCTCATTTCTATCATCAGATAATACGGCGAATACCCATACTTATGTTATTGGAGGGTTAATTGATATCCTGAAACAAGGTATTGTGAAATATTGTAGTAAATCATGGAGTTACTGAATGCCAACAGAGTCTTCAAGCGTTATCTCTCTTTTTCCGCGTTGCCTCTTCATCAAACATCGCGTTAGATAGCGTAAGATGATTGTTGCTTATTAACTGCTTGCCGTTAACGATAGGCGATTGGAGAAAGGCCGCAACCATCTATCCTAACAGATTAACAACCATTCCAATCGAATCAAAACCAAATCGAATCAAAACACTACAATCGATTATGTAAATTAAATTAACCGTTCGTGTAATCAGAACAGCTTCAATTAGCGAAATCGATTGTCCACGTTTGTTGACAAACTGACATAGAGAGAGTTATCCAATCGGACTGATTTGATGGCATTGTGCACTTGTTGATGAGTATGATGCTAATAGTGGGATTATAGTCAACACTGTCTGATGGCGCTTTAGATTTTGGATGGTAATTTTGTTTCTTTCTCTCAATTGTGCTGAATGAATGTTGGGCTGTTAAGAATATGGAAGCAGAAAAAAGACTGCATGTAGCAGAGATAAGAATGTTGAGATGGGTGTGAGGTGTGACACGAATGGATAAAGTAAGAAATGAGTATATTAGAGGAAGTCTGAAAGTGGCGCCAGTGACTGAAAAGTTGAAAGGAAATCGTTTGTCTCGGTATGGTCATGTGAAGAGGAGAGATGAAACGTATGTTACGAAATGAGTTTTGAGTTTACACGTAGATGGATGGAGAGGAAGAGCGAGGCCGAAGAAGAGATGGATGTATTGTGTGAGGAGTGATATGAAAGAAAAGGGAGTTAGTGATAGTGTGACCGGTGACAGGACTGAGTGGAAGAAAACAATATGTTGCGCCGACCCCAAGTAATATGGGATAAGGGTAGGATGATGAAAAGTATACATTAGAATTTTTCAAATTAGGTCGTGGGACTTTTTGGACCAGCCATAAATTCCATACTTTTTTGCATTTTTGTAGTATTTTGGGTTTAGAAATAAAATAAGCTGAGTTTTTTTGGTAACTGTATTTTAATGTATGTTGTTATGACAGGCCTGTTGGTCTAGTGGATAGTGGCTCTAACTCAACAGTCAGGGTCAATAACTACTATGCTGACAGGCCAGTCAAAATATAGTATTTTTCAATCTTTTTTAAAAAAAGATCAATCTACTATAGTGGATTGCAGAACAATCCCGCATGCGTGACGAAATCCGCACTATATTAACACCATAAATAACCATCTACTTACACCGATACAGAAAGTTATCGTGATCTTCCCTCTAATATTATAAACCAACCCCCACTGTTTATCAATCACCCCTTAAACTGATTGTATTGTAATTACATTATCAACTCGAACTAGTGAACAAACAGTTCTACTAAAGCAACTTAATTAAATCAGTTTGTAAACATCATGTATAAGCGGTTCTGTTAATTGGCCTAATTTACCAAGTAAGCACAATAAAACATAAAAGGAAAAACCGAACTCTAAATAGGATGGGACAGGAAAAATTACCTAATGACGAATCCTGCCCTTGGGTGATGCGGAAAACAGTGTCAGACTCTTACTGATAAAACGACCTACCTCGTTCTTACTTTCCTTAGTTCCAGGGCCTTTGTGTTCCGCTTTCGTACCAACCCTTGGCCCCAGGAGGCTTCGACCCTAATGGGCTCCTACAGTTTGCTGACCACTCCTTGAGGCGCATGGGATCAGTACGCGACGTCGACGACTTGGGCGCGATACGGATGGTTACCGGATGGGCGGATAGCGAGCTACCCATTGCTTGCCGTCCGCAAGCCTGCGCCTACGTTGGTCATGGTATGGCTCGGGTAGGACTTGCTTGTCTTTTAAATTTTTTACAGGATGCAATTTGGTGAGTGTGCGCAGGAATTGCATGACTTGATCTGGCCATCTCAATTGTACATTTGGACAATACGACGACGTATGGCAAATATCCACCCTTATGTTGTTGAAACATCTACGGTATACACTAAGTGTTTTGCCTCGTCATTTATACCGCGTACATTGAAGGACTAAAACAATATACCAGCTGCAGTCTTTCCGTCCGATTATAATTTAGGAGTCTTCAAGGCTAGAGTGAATAGGTTCTTAATAAACTAGTGCGCCTCACCAAAGATTGCATCACTGCTTACCATCAGGTGGGATAGCAGTTTATATCAATTAAATAAAAAATGTGCAATTGTTTTTAATTTGGTTTAATTAAAAACGAACTTTATCTGGAAATGAGGCTAAATGCTTTACCTGAAAGGAAAATGATTATTATTCATTATGAACTAACTAAAAGTACCTAATCTAATAAGTCAAAAAACTCTTCCGCATCACTGTCGACTGGTAAAGTACCCAAAAGGCTGGCAGCATTGCCACGTTGTATGACAATGCTTATTCTCGAACCAAGGCAAAAGCCAGCCCTTTTAAGATTTTTTTTTAAATTTATGTATAGATTTATGTAGTTTTAAGGTTACTTCACTATATCATACATTCTTTATTATTATTATTTTAATATAAAAAATCACATACCTGCGCTCATTGCAAAAATATTGTAACCCAACATAAATGAACCTATCGTATCGTAACTTAATCCAACCCAAAAAAGAAAGATCCAAGATCTAAAGTACCAAACCAAACCATCTGAATTCGGAGCACATACCTTTCCACATATACTGGAATACTTGAAAAATCCTGAACCCTTATCTAATTTACATTTCACAATTATTATGTTTGCAAGTCGCGAGGTAGCCTTAAACTAACGGCTTATGTTTGTGGACTTTTGGTTTTAGGAAGTGGGGTTAGTAGCAGCGAACAGCGAGCACTCCCTTGCATTTATATTAATTTATTTGTATACAAAATTCATTACATAAATTAAAGCCATACAAAATTATTCAAAATATTCGATAAATTAGAAATAAATTATCACATAACATTCATAAATCTTCTTTTTTTATTCATTCGTCTTTAGAACTAAAATTTAACCTTTTGAATACCTTAATTATAGGCATAATAGAAAGACAATAGCTGCGCAAATGCCAGCGTTCGCTTAGGGCTCAAGGGTTTAAGGCATTAATCGAGCAATGATTTCTGCCACTCTGGGGTGACCGGCTCCACCATATTCGAACAATTGATTTGCCCTTTGCATTCTTGGGCCTCAGATTTCGTTTTAAGAAATTCCTTAGCGGATTCATCGGCCCAGATGTGCCCCAAGGAACACTAAATGCCATCTCCACTCCTCTTTTGTTGATACCTTGAGTCAACAAAAGAGGAGTAAGCGTCACTTCCCGCGCACCAAGAATAATTTAATAATAATGTGTCCTTTATTTATTAAAAACAATATTAATAAAAGCCGTATATCAAAAGTTGGATAGTTAAATTATCTTCTAGTTTATGAAAGTTTCATTAAAATTCACCCAATGGTTTTTTCCCGATCTTCGCTCTTTTGTCTATGAAAATAAATAAACACCAAGTTCAATAAAAAACAATATATATTTTTATATCAAATTATTAGACAAATCGTATCGTATATCCTCCCCTTAAACGATTTCCTCTGTCACTGTAACCGCACCCGGAGAATAGGATTAAGACAGGACCAAACTTAACGGTGTTACGCAGTCGCCCGATAAGGCTTGAGGTAAAAACCTCGGGATTAAAAACTTTGTGCAGATCAGTGCGGTGATCATACCGGACTGGACGGAGTTGGAGGAGAAATTGTTACGGAAACTTTTGTAGAACGATGACCAGTGTTTCTCGGTGAGACTGTGGAGGATAATTGTGAAAAGTTTTGAAGTAGATACGAATATAGGTGGCCTTGTGCAGCGTTCCGCAAAGGGTCTTGCCACACTGATGTAATTTGGTGATTTTAAAAATAAAGTTATATCATAAAGTTAAGAGAGAGGAGGCCTGTGTCCCTGCAGTGGGAACATTAAAAAAGGCTGATGATGATGATGATGATAATCATAAAGTTAATATATTGGTCCTGAACTGACCATAGCGAGCGAGAACCTGCGTCAGGCAGAAGGAGAGACATTACAACTTGTTAGTCGGGGCCATTACCACTCGGCCACCTTAGGGACAATGCAGAAGGATCGAAGCCAATTAGGGCCAAGGGTTTGCAACTGAAAAGTAAGGCTCTGGCCCTGGTATGTATGGCGATGTAGGAACCGGGGTAGGTTGTTTAGTCAGTAAGAGTCTGACACTTGTTTTCCGCTCCACCCAAGAGCGGTACTCGTCATTGGATGATTTTTACCTACCATAAAAAAAACCACTCGGCCACCACTGAAAGAAAAAAGAATAGTAAGGAAACGTTTATGTGTGCCTCACACAATCGTATAAACAAACTACAACAATGAAAAACAAAACAAATGAGGCCGAAAAGGCGCCACACTGCACACATACCCTGCACTGCTCACGTACCTGGGGCCCTACTCTCTTTCTCCGAAAAACGAAGTTTCGAACGAAATTTCAATTGTTTCCTACCATGTGTCACTTTAATTAGACTCAGCGCAAAGGTGGCAACCAACCAAAGTTACTAGTGGCTATCGATAGCGACTTAATACACTTTTTCATAAGTATATTGTATACGACGCGCCAAACGTGTCGCCGGTGTCCGCCACTCGCTACACCAGCGTCCGTAATTTGCCACTTTTGGTCGCTCCGGGACACACAAACCAACACTCGCCACCGTCACGCTGCTACACCAAACGAACTGTTAACGATTACATAGTTCTACATATCGCTCGCGTCACCATGCCAAACCACCATGCGCTAGCAAACTTTCCGTAACAAAGTCTATCGTAAGACTTCGCAGCAGAGAATGGGTTTTACAATGTGGTGGCTTCCAAACGCCAGTGGCTATCGCTCATTCCTTATACCTACTGTTACAAATGTGGCAGTAGCGCGCGATAGTCATCATTTGCTGTAGTCGGTGGTCCGTTTGCGCCGAGCCTTAATTTCCGAAATTTTATGACAACGAAATTTCGAAGAAAGAGAGTAGGGCCCCTGAGCTTTGTATTAATTCTAGCTTATTAGCCCATTTTAATCTAGCAATAGTAATTATCTATGATAATTTCAACGGTCTAACTGTCACGATTCATGCTAGTATGATAACAGACAGACGAACAGCGGAGTTATAGCAATAGGGTCTCGTTTTTACCTAAAAACAATTGCAAAGACTTTGGCCCATGCGTTCAGAGATAAAGTTAAAAGTCTCAGGTAGAAATTGCTACCTAAACGAACGTACAATCTCTTTGGCAAGTGGGCCACAAGTGATAACAACTTTGCCACAAAAACTTTGAGTACAAACTTTTTGGATGAAAAACTCCTTCGCTTCGAAGAGTTCTTGGGGAAAAGGCTTACCTGATGAGTAGCTATGATTAAAAAGTTTCTTTTGGTAATGGTGGGTTTTTTAAAAACAAGATAGTCTAGTATTAGAGATAACTGTTTGATTTGTTTTACAAATTACTACCAAGATAATTTTTACGTTTTTTTTTTTTTTTTATAAGTTCGCGCTTGACCGCTATCTCACCTGATGGAAAGTGACGATGCGGTCGACGATGGAGCGAAAAATATTGCCGCCATGCTAAAAAATATTTTGCTTGAATTTAATTTAAATATTTTTATTTCACATAGGCCTATATAGGCACTTATAAATTTTTCATTTTTCATTATTTCTTCGCTCCTATTAGTCGCAGCGTAATGTTATATAGCCTAAAGCCTTCCTCGATAAATGATCTATTCAACACAAAAAGAATTTTTCAATTCGAACCAGTAGTTCCTGAGATTAGCGCTTTCAAACAAACAAACAAACTCTTCAGCTTTATAATATTAGTATAGATTTAAAATTGCCTTGGTATAAAGCTTTCGCATCAACCCTTGGCCCCAGGAGGCTTGAATCCTTCTACATGACATAGGACCTCGCCGGATTTGGCGATTTCAGGAGATTTTTATTTCGGATTCAGAGTGCAGAAATACCCAGATACCATCACCATTGTACTGATCACCCTGAAAACACAAGTGGATTTTAGTTAGTAAAGCTTTAACGCACCTTCTCGCTCTACTCCAGAGTGGGACAAACGAAAAAAAAACTGTATTGTGGGAGAGTTTTACAAATATTTGAAACCACACGTATATAGTATATACACACCGGAAAACTGTTTGTGGGCTAAACAAATTTGTGATCTGGGCGTGGATCAATTCCGCTATACACACTTACACAGTGCTGCTGGATAATTGCTCAACTACTGTACATGGTGTAGTATTAGGGAATACTACTCAATTTCTATGTACACAATTGACTATCTGCTTCCCTTGACTGGATCTTCCAATACTTGGACGCTATTCCTGTTTTGCAAACTATAAGGCAATTCTTCCATCCATGAATATCCTTCTCCTCCTTTTCTTAACCTATATTAATTGGAGTGAGCGCAGCAATTTTTATTCTTCCATCCTTTCTTATTACTATCACTAACTCCATTTTCTTTCATATCATTCCTCATACGATTCATCCATTTTTTTTTATTATTTTTAACCCTAAAGGTGAAGGGACCTTCTCAATCCATCTACATTTGTATCCTTTGTCATGACATGACCATTCCAAGACAAACAATTTCTTTTCGACTTTTCAGTCACTATATACCTTCTTTTTTTTTCTTTCTTTTTTAACCCTATGCTTTCTTCTTTCTTTTTTAACCCTATGCTTTCTTCTTTCTTTTTTAACCCTATGCTTCCTTCTTTTGGTTTACCTACTGGATTATGTGTATGGATTGCAGACTTTCTGAGGTACCCGTCGAACCAAGTAATCATTGATTGTTGATAAATGAAATGACAGGCAAAAAATACCATATTTGAGAGGTTTATGGGAACCTCAGCATCAAACTCAGGATCAGCTAACACTTACCTTGCCACAACAATACTAATGTTACAAAAACCAAATACAAAACAACAACACCAAATAAATTTCTGTCAAAACGATATTTATGTAACAGTTAATAAATTGAACAAAACAACATCGGCCGATCAAATAATTTCATCAACAACAGATTAAATTGAAATGGCGTCAAAAGAGGGAAAACCTTGCAATAAATCAATCTTCACCTGACGTCTGAAAGTGGAATCCTCTGAGGAGGGACTGTCACCGAATGAACGTCATTTTCGATTTCGCAATATTGAGAGCGAAGGCCTTACCATGCTTTTATAACTCTCAAGCAGTGCTTTAAGGTATGACTTTTTAAAGCATGCCCTTCGGTAAAGGCTAGGTCAATAGGTTTTTTTTTATTTTATTGGCCAACCAACAATTGTTACATACAAATGATGACTTTTTATTTAATGATAATTTTATTTTTTTATTGTATTGACTGATAACATCTAATAAAAATCAGTTATTTATTGAAACATAAATTAATAAAAAAAATATATATATATATATATATACTTTTTCGTCATGATGTTCAAATAATCTAGAAAAGATCGAAGCTATATGAAAGGACTAGGGAAAACTAAGGAAAATTACTTTTTTTTTGTTGTGTACTAACTATCTACAGGTCATTGAACTCGTTTAGCTGAAACTAAAAAAAGAGAGAGAGTAAAGAAACTAATTTATTTATTAAAACTTTATGCTCAAGTTTACAAAGGCGGACTTAATATCATAGGCATTTTCTACCAGTTGACCTTAGGGTGGGGCACAGATAAATTATAGTAGGCGCAAGCAAAAGTAAATAAACTAAGTAGAAAAACAAATAACAAAAATTATTATGGGAACCAAATCCACCAAATTATCACTAAGATGGTAATGTGTGTTATTTTCGTACATACGCATGTTATGTGCGTAAATTACGCAAGTGCGTGATTGTATGTATGTAAGTAATTATTTAATTGTACTCGTATATATTTATAAATCGATAGTGTTTCATGTACCGGAACTCTATAATCTGTGGGCGATCCGATCATTTTCGAGTTGTAGAGTTTTGTTTATACTTTACTAATTTTCTCTCATAAGAAATTTGTATTGACACGATACGTTCATAAGCTTCAATTATGGATTTAATGCCAGATTCTTAAGAGGAGAAAACCTTTTACCGCCTAAATCAAAAGAAACATACTTACCTAAAAAGATATGAAGACCTTTGACGACGACTCAGGTTTTTATTATTTTTATTTTCCTCGTATTCGTAATGAAAAACATATTGTTTACCTCGGGGTTAAAGAGTTATTTAGTTCCGAGAAATTGTTTTGCGACCGAGCAGAGCGAGGTCGCTAATAGTTCGAGGATTCGAACTCACTTTAACCCTTAAGATAAAAATGTATAATTTAATTCAATGTCTTTAGTTTTGACGTTCCAAATTCAAAACTCATTTTTTCCTTGATCGGCCATACTACATTTTCTCCCTTGGGAAATTATGACTTGCCACCTACCTTTAACCATAAAAACTTGCTTACCTACATATCTGTCAATACATTTACGGTATAGTAAATCTCCACTACTTCGCAAAACAGCATGATGACATTTTTGTTGCAAGTAATTACAGGATTTGATAATACGACACCTATTTTCGAAGAACTCTTAAGGCTGCCTGTCCATTAACACGAAGCGTGGCAGCGGAGCGGTGCTACTGAGTAAAGCGGAGTGGAGCTTTGCACTGTGTTTATCCAATGTAAAGCGAGGTAATGTGAAGTGGAGTTGCTGACTGTGTCTGCCCGTTGATGCAGATTGGATTTGCGGACTTTGCCGAATTAGACCAAGTACACGAGAGTCCTCACTGCAATGTCACGTGGTCTCTTGATACCACTTCCTCGTTCCGCTTTTAGAGGTATGCGGAACAGAGAGAAAAATCTCGCAAAACCTCCGTTATAGAGGAAGGATCCTCCGACCTGACTAGTGTTATGTCTCATTGGATACTAACTGCCTGATAGTTGATTTCAAGCTATTCTATAAGTTCAAATCGCTTGGAGAACTGTGATAGCGCAATGTAGGATTAGTTCTTAAGTGACAGCATAGATAACGCTACACGCTTCTTCATCTTACTTTTCCAGTCTGCTTCAGCATTCTGTTTTACTATGTTTTTTTTTTACTTGTCAAATTCGTGTCTACAATGGAGAGTATGTAACTTTATTGATTGATATTGGCACAGCTCCGCTCGGCTCTGCTTCTTTTCGCTTCAGTGGCTACGCTGCCTATTAAAATATAACACTACGTAACCAAAGTAACGCAACAGTTTAAACAGTTTACGTCGAGTACATAATATTAAAAGTGTGTTATTTTACGAGTAATTATAACGTAAAGTTTGTTAAACAAATTGGGGCAAGGACTAAAATCTCTGGACATAGCTATGAAGGACTAAAAAATTCTCAATGGTGATACGATTATAAATATTTTCGGTGTGATATCATTACCTACTGCTTACCATATGGTAGAATCGCAGTCACACTTAATTAAAAAAAAAATAGTTTGTATCAATAAAAAAAAATTACTAGTTTATTTATGTGAAAAACCACCTATTCCTTCCATTTACTTTCTTTGTTTTAGTGTCACGGTAACCTCTTCCAAATGTATCCCTTACTAGACCGTCTTTTAGACGCATTTTTCAATAAAACTGACGAAAACCTGCATAAGTTGCTTCATTTGTCTTTTGTGAGCTAGAGTAACTATAACTTTTTCAGATGTTCTCCAAAACCGTAGACTGGCTTTTAGACCCAATTCTCGCTTTCTTCTCACTATAATTGACTAAAACTCACCTAATGTTCCTCAATTTTCCTTTTGCGTCTAAGTGTATTTCTTCCAAATATTCTCAAAAATTTACTAAACAATCTTTGAGACACGATTTTCACAGTCTACACAAACAATAGCTCAGAATTTAATTCTTCAAAATCAATAAAGAAAGCGACTTAATTAATAAACACACAATAATTCAATTACTCCAGCCGCAAAGTGTCTTGTTGTTGCCGTCTCGCTCTAATAACACTTTCTAATCTTTCTTCTCTGTTGCACACGACCTTCGCGGAAATGTGAGCTGTTTCGCGGGTGGTGTAAGTGAGAGGCGTGTGGTGATTTTACTTTTTAATTAGGTATATAATTTTTTTTTTAGTTTCGTAAAATGAATGTGAATGATCATCACACGCACTGTTTTTGATTAGTTAAATGGTTAAATAAAACACATTCATTTCTTAATTTGGTTTCAAGGTCGCAAGCGCGACAGTTGAATCAAATACCGCTTCATATAAACAGCAGTTTTTTTTTTCAAAATTTCTCCAAATTGAATGTGTTCTCAATACAAAAAAGTCTCCTTTCAAACTCATACGAGTCACCTTTATTTTGGAAAAAGAGTACTGAAAAATCAAAATAATCACCGGTGAAGAATTTTGCAATCTTTCATAACTACGCCAATCCCAGTAAAAGAAAGTGTGCCAAAATTGAGCCGCTAGCGTCGCTACCCAGATCTTTAGGAAAATAGCGACATGATTGTAAGTTAACAATAATTTCATGTATACTGAAATCGCTATACTTTTCAAAGAGATTTAGTTCACCATTTAAAATTTTTGGTTTTCGTTTACGCTCAGGACTCCCATTACAAAACAGTTTTTTTTTCTCTTTAATATTAAACTTATGTTTATTTACTGCGAAAACAGGGAGAAGAACTGCACCAATTTATCTGTTGCGGTCTTTCCGTCCGATTATCCTTTTGATACCTTCAAAATTAAAGTGAATAAACTAGTGCACCTCATCATCTAAGATTACATCACTAGCTTACCATCAGTTGAGATTGCAGTCAAGTACTAGTTCATATCAACAAAAAAAAAAACATATTAAATATTTGAACTGAAATGAAGAAGGAGATGGTGGGCCTACTTGGATTTAATTTTTTTTTTTTAATTGCAATAATGGATGAATGAATTTTTTTTTAAATTGCAATAATGGATGGATGACGAAGAAGTGACTCAAAATTAAGAACACTGGATAGAATGGAGGAAGGCATTTGCCCAGCAGTGGGACAGTATGGGCTAGATAAAATAATAATCATTAAAATGAAAGTAAATTATCCTCTCTAAAAAGCTGAAAGTAAATTATCCTTTAAGCGTAAAATTCGGAACTTCTACTTGAAGCCCTCTCAACCTTAGTCGGTCTTCGTCATAATTGTCATATTTTAAATTCTCTTAATTGTACTGATTTGATATTTATCATATTATGTATTAGTTTATAATATTTGTTTATATACGTATTTTATTATTATAAGTTACTTGTTTAAATTATAAGTACTACACTATATTTTATTCTTATTATTATCTTATTATCTGTTATTTATTTAGAGTGCACACCTACCACAATGTTGTCTTTTTTAACCCAAAGGTTGACTGGTAGAGAATGCCTTGTCGCATTAAATCCGCCTATGTACCACTACTGTACATGAAGATTAAATAAATAAATAAAATTAAATCGCTCTTCACTTAGACCGTACCCTAAAGACAATAAGCGCAGATCTCGCCACGATTACATACCGTTTCGTGCAAGATATTCGGTCAAGTTTAATATATGAGAATGAGCGCTGAACATTAAATGTTTGTTTACTTTCTGGCTTTACTTTGTTGAGTAATTGTCGTGAGCACTATGATGAAAGATTAACGACTATATGTTATGTGTAATATACATAATATTTAGTTTAGAGTCGCCTGGTTGGACTTAAGGACCAGATGATCAATATAGGCTTGAGTTGACTAGCCAAATGTAAATAAAACGTCAAGTTTGCGACACCAAATCAAGGATGCAAGAAGACCACAGCTCGGGTCAACAGGGTCGAAGCCTCCTGGACCAAGCGTTGATACGAAAGCGTAACACCAGAACCTGGGAATAAGGCAAGGAAGGAATGGGATAGGTTTTTTATTCAGTAAGAGTCTGACACTGTCTCCCGCTCCGCCCAAGAGCGGGATTCGTCATTGGATGATTTTTACCTACCATAAAAAAGATGACCACTGTGCTGTTTTAAGGTATATAGAACATCATCCTCACAATACTTGAGAGTTAATTTTATAACTCCCTCACTGGTGTTCGGGTTTAAAACTTAGTAAACTTCGCTTCGTTTGGAGTTCAACATATCGCCCGCGACTTAAAGATACTGCTTTATCCCCTAGTCAGATAATGTAGTATTAACTTAATAGCTAATAAGTTTTTATATATTTAAAAAAAAAAATATAATAAAATACTCTGTTTAAACGTATGTGAGGATGTAAAGTCCGACATAGCATATCATCAGCTTTATAATGTTCCTATGCTGGTACTCAAACCGCAAAGTGCACGCAGAACAGATGGCGCTGGGCCCGAAAAGTTCTGGAGTGGCGACCGCGTACTGGGAGACGTAGCGCTGGAAGGCCTCACACAAAGTGGGCCGATGGTCAGGGTTGCTGGAATCCGATGGATGCGAGACGCACGGGACCAGTCGTTGTAGCGACGCTTTGAGGAGGCCTATGTCCAACAGTGAACATCTTTGGGCTGAAATGATGGTTATAATATGTTCTAACCGAGCGGAAAACTCTGATACGTTGATGCAGGATTTTTTCATTTTAGATCCTAATAGGCAATATAGATTTCTGTATATCGCTGATCCACCTCCACCCAAGACCAACCACCCAACCATCCACTACCACCACCACACCACACCACCCTAACCCGCTCCACACCACCACCACACCACTCCCACTCCCACTCCATCCTACGGTTGTCTGATAGATATCGCTGTCAGCGATAAGACCGCCTTTGTACCTTGTACCTTTTTTGGTGTACAATAAAGTATTATTCTATTCTATTCTATTCTATTCTATAAAAAACTTCCCGTTTAAATTTCTTATATACCTACACTAACGACCCGCCCCAGCTTCGCACGGGTACTGATATTGAATATATTAGGCACGTATTATACACATAAACCTTCCTCTCGCATCACTCTATCTATTTAAAAAAACCGCATCAAAATCCATTGCATGTAACTTTTAAAGATTTAGATCTTTTGTGGGACATAGGGACAGCGGTAAGCAACTTTGTTTTATATACTATGTAATGATATATTGTTCGGTTGTGTAAAAAAATCTTACACTTACAGTGAACATAAAGGTACCTACAGCGAGTTACATAATATTCAACAAAAAATAGTAACAACTTTCCGGTCCACCACTACACAATCTTATTTTTTACGCAATTTTTACTAGTAAACTAGGTGCTTGATTGGATTCCATACTAATTTATTACTTACTAGCGACCCGCCCCAGCTTCGCACGGGTACTGATATTGAATATATTATACATGTATTGCACCTGCACATAAACCTTCCATCTTGAATCGCTCTATCTATTAAAAAAGCTGCATCAAAATCTGTGGTGTTGTTTTAAAGATTTAAGCATACATAGAGACAGGCGACTTTGTTTTATACTATGTAATGAAGAGATTTTTTTACTATTGTACATTTTGCTCCAGATACTTTAGAAACAGATCTGGACGATCTTATCTAGGTTTCTATTGAAATCAATAAAATTATTTGTGTGAAAATTATTCAGTGTGTTTTGAACGCCCACCGCTCAATCGGCTTGTGACGGCTATACTCAGCCCAGAATTCTGAGTTTATAAAATGCAAATATCGGTTTTATAACTTAAATGTTTTTTGAAATTACAATAAAATTTAAGTAAACTGTTTTTTTTTTGTATGTTTATATTAATATCACCCGTTAGTATGACATTCTTATAAGTGCCCAGTGATTGAAAAATTTGGTTTAAGGAAGCGTCTAACAGAAGGTGATCTATACACAGCTATTATTGCTGTGGTTGTACCAAGTTTGATGATCACTCATACGGTACAGTAAAGCATAATAAATATTTAAAAGAACACAGTTTCTTATTTTCCTGAACTAGGGTGACCCTGTTTCAGGTTGGAGAGAGCTTAAATACAAACTAATAAATTAACACCAAATACGACTAGCTTAAAAACTCAACTTAATACATAGTATAAAACAAAGTCGTTCCGTCCCTATGTAAGCTTCAATCTTTAAAACTTCGCAACGGATTTTGATGCGGTTTTTTTTAAATAGATAGTGATTCAAGAAGAAGGTTTATGTGTATAATAAATGCATAATATATTCAATATTATGCCCCCGGGCGAAGCTGGGGCGGGTCGCTAGTTTATAGATATAGTGTGATTTATTTACAAACAGTAAGTAGTTGTTTGGTACCGAACCGACTTACCAATTTTTTTTTATTATTTGAAGAATGGTAGTCCTGCGATAATAATAATAATAATATGTCCACAACTATCACACAACGCCATCTAGTCCCAAACTAAGCAGAGCTTTTGTTATAGGTACTAGACAACTGATAAACATACTTATATATTTCTAAATATAGATAAATTACACCCAGACACAGAACAAATGATCGTGCTCATCACACAAACATTTGTCCTGGGTGGGAATCGATCCCACGACCTCCCGCATAGCAGTCAGGGTCACTAACAACTAGACGGACAGGCCAGTCAAATATTCTTTAAAGAGTGGTAGTCCAGCGATGACGACCTCGACTTGTAAGTTGTATGCATTTAAATCCTGGCACGTGATTTACTGTGTGTAATTATTTATTTCATCACCACTGCTCTCGGAACGATGAAGAAAAACTGGCATGGCCTTGAGCTAAAAATATTAAGACTTTTAACTTGTGCGCAAATTAGCCAGCCTCCCACAAGGTGGACCGACGACCTGGTCAGGGTTGCTGGAAGCCGATGGATGCAAGACGCACAGGACCGGTCTTTGTGGCGGCGCTTGGGGAAGGCCTATGTCCGTTAGTGGACGTCTTTCGGCTGAAATGATGATGATGATGATGATGAAATTAGCCATAATAACGCTGTATAAAAGGCGGGGTCCTGGTGTCCTGAAATACAGGCTTGCTGCCTAGTTTAGGCACCAGTCTCTCACAATAAAACAGTTGTCACAACATTTAAAGAAGAAACATGATGTAATTGTATAATATTGTGGTGAGAAATAAACATATTTTTTACACAAAAGCTAGTAAAGCTTTTGTCACTCAGGAGTAAAGCAGCTTTCTATTGTTGCTAAATTTTTTCCAATCGGACCAGTAGTTCCAGAGATTACCTCCTACAAACAAAAAAACAAACTTTACCTCTTTATTATATTAGTGTAGATTATTATATGTTAACGAACTAGAAAGATGGTCGTCCAATTTAAATTTTCTCTGCGGGATAATAATAGTTCTTATAGAAATTTGAAAGGGTTACGCTTTTAAATTATGCTCGAAGTTTCTTTAAGTGCATCGCATCAGGAAGATATCGACAGGAGAACCGAAGCCACCGACATAACCCGAAGAATTGCCAACCTGGATAGGGCACCCTGTGGTCGAAATCTATATAGAAGACATTCCACGAGGTGGACCAATGACCTGCCCCCCTAGCCAAGTTGACAATCTACAATCGTTAACGCTGGTAAACAACTAATCAAATGTATGACTTCACTAGCTTTTGCCCGCGGCTTCGCCCGCGTGGTATTGGGGTTGCCCTATACAATTTTACACTTGATCAAATGAAATGTGAAATCCCACAGGAACCTTAAGTTTTTCCAGGATAAAAAGTAGCCTATGTTCTATTCCGGAGTGTATCTTATGCCTGTGCCAAATTTCAAAACATCCAAACATCGTAACTTTCGCATTTATAATATTAGTAAGATTTCAACAAAATTTTTGAATGATGTAACTTGGCTACTCATTTTTTTGATGGCAGAATTAAATGCAATCGTTTCTACAATGATCATCGCTACATCCTGCAGGTTTATGATATAACTAGCTTTTTGTCAGCGGCTTCGCCCGCGTACATAAAATATAGCCTATGTCACTCAGGAGTAAAGCAGCTTTCTATTATTGCTAAAATTTCTCCAATCGGACCAGTAGTTCCAGAGATTACCTCCTACAAACAAAAAAACAAACTTTACCTCTTTATTATATTAGTGTAGATTAATACTTACGTTGAGACGTTTCGATTGTAGAAAGAGACTCGTCTCGAAACGATTGTAACTTGGCTAGGGGAGCTGGTGAGAAACGTGGGAATGCGATGGATGCGAGATGCACAAGAACGTTTGTTGTGGCAAGAAATGATAAAGACGATACTATTATTTACGAGTATGAAGGAATCTTTGATTATAGACCATTAAGTGTTAGTGTTTCCTGATGGCTACAACCCGGGAATCTTTGAGTCAAGAGTGAATAGGTTACTTCTAGGTAAGCGCGCTCCATCGTAGACCGCTTCGTTGCTTTCCATCAGGTGAGATAGCGGTCAAGCGCAAACATATAATCAATAAAAAAAAATGGTATTAAAACTTCCAGCCTCTAAACCATTTATCAGTCTTTAATTTTTTTTTATAAAAAAAAATGATAAAAACTATTGTTTAACTGCCATCCCATCATATAAGAAGCAGTGAATACCTTCCTTTTCAAAGAAAACACCAAAAGATCACGTAACACAAATGCATTTAATAATACTTAACATAGAAAAGTAAATACCAGAGGCCGCCAAACCGGAACGTTGCAACTTGTGTTGCAATGAGCCAGCAATCCCAACACTCCTGCAATAGAAACCTGCCTCGCGTATATTTCACATTGGTGCAGCTATTTCGTCCTAACTTCTGCTAGAAGCTTCACAGGAGTGAAAGTAATATCATATTAATTATTTGTTTATTCCGCCGTGTGTTCTCTTCTAATATAATTGGTACCATAGAACGTTGGCACAGATAGTTTTTAGGCTACGAGTATCATGCGCAAGAGAATGCCATCCTTGATGCGGAGGACACGTGTAAGATCCAATTATGTTCTTTTGCTCTTAGATATGTTACAAATCTGTTTACATGTAGTTTTTTTTTCATATAGTAACATATACTCCGTTATATAGTAACAACATAAAAAAAAACAGCCAGGTTGAAGTAGGAGTGGGCTGGCCACGTCGCACGAATGCACCCGGACAGAAGTTTCGTTCGCGGGTTTCGTCATGCGATGATTTTCACCTACCATAAAAAAGGCAATAGAAAGGGCTATTCTCGGAGTTTCCTTGCGTGATTGAATCAGGAAACCAAGCAAACCAAGGTTGCCGACATACCAAAAAGGAACCGCCAAAAGTGGCAATAGGCAGGGCACATTGCTTGCAGCACTGACGACCAACGGGGTCGAAAGGTTCAGGAGTGGTGACACAGTGGTGGACCGATGACCTGCTTAGGAAAAGCTCTCATCTCATCCATTTGATGATCTGAACTGAACTGTTAAATGGATGGAGTTATATTGAGCATCGTCGACCGCTTCGTCGCTTTCCATCAGGTGAGATAGCGGTCAAGCGCGAACCTATAATCAATAAAAAAAAAAGAGTGTGTAACTCCATTTCTCTTTCTCGCTTGTATATCTACCTGATATTTTATCGCCATAAAGTAGAATAAGGTTTTTTCTACCCGTGTGATTCACCAAAAATCTGTTTAGCCGTTTTTATGTGAAGAAACAACAAACATGCAAACACATAAAATTATAGGTACTTAATCTATATTACAACATAATAATGATTACACGTTAGAGACTGATCATGGCCTCATTAGTGATAACAAAATAGTTGCGGAAGAATTTGTAAATTTCTTTACCAGTATACCTATTAAAACTACTGAAACCCTAGATTCATCGCCATCGAAAGCTTTTGATTTGTTGCAGGCGAATGTTGCAGCCTGTCAAACTGAATTTAACTTTAAGCATATAAACCCCAAAACAGTAATGAAAGCTTTTAAACAAATCAAGGTTAAATTAACGGAAGATCTATGGGGTATGTCTATCAAAATGTCTATCAAAATTTGTACCTCAATTATTGAGACAATAGCGCCGTATTTAGGTTTAATATTTAATTTATGTATAGATCAAGGAGTTTTTCCGGATCTAATGAAGTATAGTAAAGTGATACCACTTTTTAAATCCGGGGATAGTAAAGACACTAATAATTATAGGCCTGTGTCCGTGTTGCCAGTTTTTAGCAAGATATTTGAAAAAGTGATGTTGGATCAAATGCTTAATTATTTTAACACGAATAAGATCTTGCACGACAAACAGTATGGCTTCACCAAAGGACGTTGCACGACGGATGCTGGTGTCTCCTTACTAAAACATATATTTGATGCATGGGAGGAAGCACAAGATGCTATAGGCATCTTCTGCGACCTGTCTAAGGTATTTGATTGTGTAGATCATGAAACACTACTCCTAAAACTTGAGCATTACGGACTAGGCATAACAGCGTTAAGATTAATAAAATCTTATTTAAATGATAGACAGCAACTAGTTCTGATTAATGGTGTTAATTCGTCGAAATTAAATGTCAAAATGGGAGTACCCCAAGGTTCAATGTTAGGGTTTTTTTTTATTTTTAGTTTATATTAATGATCTACCCAATTTATTGCAAAATAAACTTAATATGGTGTTGTTTGCTGACGACACTTCATTAATTTTTAAGATAAATAGAAAGACTAATAATTTCGACGACGAAAATAACGCCATACTGCAGGTCCAAAACTGGTTCACTGCTAATAACCTAGTTTTAAATGGAAAAAAAACTAAATGTATAAGAATTTCCCTACCTAATGTTAAAAGTAGTGATTGTGATATTATATTGAACAATGAGAAACTAGAATTCGTTAATAAAACAGTTTTCCTAGGGATTACGCTTGACTCAAGGCTACAGTGGGGTCCTCATTTAACATCTCTTGCAGGACGGCTTAGCTCAGCTGCATATGCTATAAGAAAAATCCGCCAATTTACGGATATTGATACCGCTAGACTATTCTATTTTAGTTATTTTCATAGTATTATGTCATACGGTATCTTACTGTGGGGACGGGCTGCAGACATAGACTCAATTTTTATACTACAGAAAAGAGCTATCAGAGCCATTTACAATATCCGCCGGTGCGATTCTCTAAGGGAACTGTTTAAAGATATTAACATCATGACGGTGCCTTGTCAATATATTTATGAAAACATCATGTACGTTAGGAAAAATCTTCATCTTTTTAGTAAAAGAGGAGATAGACACAATTATTTTACAAGAAATAGGGATCAGTTAGTTCAACCAGGCTTCAGACTGGCTAAAGTGGCCTCTTCTTTCATGGGGTACTGTTTAAAATGTTATAATAAAATACCTCCCAATATATTAGAACTCAATGAAATTAAATTTAAATCTTGTGTTAAACGCACACTATGTAGACAAGCTTATTATAAGTTAGAGGATTATATACAAGATAAAAATGCTTGGCTCATTGCTGGTCCAGCTCCACTACCACTAGTCCCTACGAATTGATTATTATTTTTAATCTTAAATGACATTATTCTAGTGTTGTATAATGTAGAAGCATTTTTTTTCAATGTTTGTAAATGTGAGTACCATGGAGTAATTTATGGTTTAAAGTTGTTTGACGTAAATGACCATGGCAGTTGAGAGTTTGTCATGCTCACTCAAATGTCTCGCTGATGGTGGCGCGTGTGTTGGATCATTCGGTTCCCTTCATAATGGTTGAGCTGAGTGGTGCTGATATACGCGTCATGTCCGTGAACGGGCGCTGTCAGTTGGGACTAGTCATCTCTTAGCTGCCAGTGGTTTATTTTAATTGGTTTAGAACATACTTTACGTACTTTTTTATTATTTTAGTTACATTGTTCTCGCATCATAGCAGCGACAAAAATATGTAACCTATATATTTGTAAAACACAACATGATTAAAAAGAGTGTCCATGGAGTTTCTTGCACATTCTTCTCCATTGAGACCTACTTTTTGGAATGTGCAATTAGCGTCATTTTTTTCCTGACAGACCGACTTTATGACTTTTCAAAAGTGCCTGTAAAGGTTTATTTGAAATAAACGCTTTGAATTTGAATTTGAATATCCTTAAGGTGGGCCTTCCTCACTCGCGTATCGTCATGTCGCTCATGGTTTAAAAGCTTGTTGCTTTATTTAACGCAATCCAAAGTGATGTTTGATGCAAAAGTAATGCGAAAAAAGAGAGATAACACCTGAAAACTCTGTAGGCATTCAGTAATTCTACGATTTACTAGAATGTTTCACAAAACTTGTTCCAGGAAATACCTGTTTTTATTAAACCCTTAAGGATTTTCGAAAAAAGCTCACGTCATTTAGAATTTCGATTAAATGCGCAAGGCTTGTATAGAAGTACTTTTTTATATTTTTAATATAGAAGTACATTATGAAGACTCAAAGTTCATATAAAATAGCAGATATTCAGAGGTCTTTTTTAGATCTCTCTTACACAAATTTATGTTTTGATTTCTATAGAAGCCTAGATAATATCCCCAAGATATCTGTATATCCAAAATATCGGAAGAAAGATGTGTAATAACATCATAATCACGTAAGAGCGGTTGTATGAAAATGTACCTCGAGTTGGCCGCTCTTAAGAAGGAAACGTAAATGATGAAAAATTATATTTAATTTATAATATTTTGTTTTCCGGCCTTACATTATGTGCTAATTAAAAAACGTTAACTGATTTAAGTACGAAATCGGAAAATTTGCGCCGGTTCGGTAATTAAAGATGTCAATGATATGATTTATTTTTATTTCAGAACTCAGAGGAATTTATTAGTTAAATGTTTTTTTTTCCTTGCATGATTTGCTTGCTTTTTTTTAAGCCTTAAGAAGCAGCAGCTTTCTGTTTTTCTCGGTATTTTGGTGTGTATGAGCAGGAATTGCATGTCTCCGTTCTATCATCAATAAACTACTATTGAGTGCAGTTGTGGCCGAATGGTAACGGCCCCGACTTACGAGCCGTAGGTTCCGGGTTCAAACCCAGCCAGGCGCATTACTTTGTGTAATTTGTTTCATCACCACTGCTCTCAAAACGGTGAAGGAAAACATCGTGAGGAAACCGGCATGTCCTAGAACCAAAAATTCGAAGACATGTGACATCCACCAACCCGCACTGGGCCCGCGTGGTGGATTATGGCCCATTTCCTCTTCTAGAGAGAGGAGGCCTGTATCCCTGCAGTGGGAACATTAAAAGGCTGATGATGATGGTGAAACTACATTACACTTTCGCAATACAATAGAGTAATGCGTTACTATTAATAAACAAAAATATAACGAAGGTTTATAAAGTAAGTATTATAAAGTAAGAAATACTGCGTAAGAATATTTGTAAATATACATATGTCTTATTAGGCACATAGCTTGGTTCATCATCATCATCATGTTAGCCGAGCGACGCCCACTGCTGGGCATAGGCCTCCCCCAAGGATCTCCTGTGCGATCGGTCCTGTGCTGACCGCATCCAGCGGCTTCCCGCGACCTTCACCAGATCATGGGTCCACCTTGCGTCGTCCGGTACGCTGTCGTCATTCGAGAACCTTTCCACCTGAACAGTCATCGGTTCTCCGCACAATGTGTCCCGCCCACTGCCAATTCAGCGATGCAATCCTTCGAGCGATGTCGGTTATTTTCGTTCTCCTACGGATCTCATTATTCCTGATTCGATTAAGCAGGGAAATACCAAGCATCGCTCTCTCCATTGCTTGCTGGGTGACCTTGAGCCTTACGAGACTCATAATAAGCGACCACCGATAGATTATAATTCATTAAAATTATTTATATTCACTAATGAAACACTGTAATGCCCTTGATATTTTCTAGCAATCGACCTTAAGAGCGCCAACCCGAGTTACATTTTCATAGAACCGCTCTTACGAGATTATAATGTTGTTACACATATTTCTTCAGATATTTTTGATACACAGATATCTTGTGGATATTATCTAGGCTTCCATAGAAATCAAAACATAAAAACTCTCTATTATGTACTCCTATATTAAAAATATAAAAAATTTCTTCTATGGAAGCCTAGCGCATTTAATCGAGATTGTAAATGTTATGATTTTTTTTCAAAAATCCTTATGGGTTTAATAAAAACACGTTTTTCCTGGAACAAGTTTTGTGAAACATTCGAGTTTATCATAGAATTACTGAATGCCAACAGAGTTTTCAGGTGTTATCTCTCTTTTTTCGCATTGCTTTTGCATCAAACATCATTAGATGGAGCGACAAGCTTTTAAAGCATGCCCGACGTAGACGATAGGCGAGTCGGGAAGGCCCTCCTTAAAGTAGCTTAGTATTGAGAGGCGAGCCAAGAGGATCATTCGCAATGATGCACTTGTCGAGTCGAGGCCTCAAAGTGTGGGGCATCGACGCCGAGTTGCTGGTTGCTGTCGGTTTTCTACTCTCTGCATTTTGGGGAGCGTGCGTCGGAATTGCACAACCCAATTCCTATTCGACATTACCTCTCGACAAATATGTGGAAGAGTTTTTTGATGCCATATATTTCTTACTAGCTTTTGTCAGCGGCTTCGCCCGCGTACATAAAATATAGCCTATGTCACTCAGGAGTAAAGCAGCTTTCTATTGTTGCTAATTTTTTTCCAATAGGAACAGTAGTTCCAGAGATTACCTCCTACAAACAAAAAAAAAAAAAAAACAAAAATAAACTTTACCTCTTTATTATATTAGTGTAGGCTTTTATTATTTTTTATGTTCCTGTAATTATAGTTAGTTAAGTATTTATCAAATAAAATCATATGCAAAAAATGTCCCTATAAGAAGAAGCTTAAACATTTGGTCTGTTTTGTATGTTATATGAAGAAAACTGAAATGAATGATGAACATATATCTTACGAAAAAATATTTTTGTTATTGGTAACTCAAGTTCACGATTAAAGAACATAATTGGCACATACATACAGACAGGCTCTTCGCATGAATAGAGAGCTATTGCAAATGAAGGATACTATTACGACAGAATACTAGTACATAGACATGTAATTAGGAATGATATGAAATTATTGATAGGTAATTTAGGTATTTCGTTAGTACACGAATAAACATTCAACACAATACAAAAATAAAATTATCATTAAATAAAAAAACTAATAAATAAAATGTCAATCATTAATATCAATGTCATTTAACAACCCGCCTCTGGTTGTGGGAACACATTCATTATGCGTACAGCCAAGGAGTGATTCCTTGCTAGACTCAGTGTTTTCTGATAGCTACAATCCAGGAATCTTTAAGTCAAGAGTGAATAGGTTACTTCTAGGTAATCGCGCTCCATCGTCGACTGCATTGTCGCTTTCCATCAGGTGAGATAGCGGTCAAGCGCGAGCCTATAATCAATAAAAAAAATGTCAAACATTTAATATCACTGTCATTTAATAACCGACCCCTGATCGTTCCCGGTGCAAAAGTGCCCATAACACAAGCCGCATTGCTTCGGTGATTAGCAATGGCCAGACTTTGCACCGGGAGTCACCCGTTGCCTCTTCGAGCCTACAGCTCAAATCTCCCACAAAACACTTTGCCTCTGTACCCCAACTGCTGAACTTTACGAATTGAAATGAGTGTATATTAGAAGAAGTTTCAAGGTGACGCCAGTGATAGAAAAGTTGAAAGGTATCCGCTCGTCTCGGTTTTTTTTTTATGGTAGGTAAAAATCATCGAATGACGAATCCCACTCTTGGGCGGAGCGGGAAACAGTGTCAGACTCTTACTGACTAAGAACCTACCCCGTGCCTTCCTTGCCTTATTCCCAGAGCCCCGATGTAACGCTTTCGCATCAACCCTCAGCTCCGGGAGGCTTCGACCTTGTAGGGCCCCTACGCTTTGCTGACAACTCCTTGAGGCGCGCGGGAACGGAGCGCGCCGTCGACGCCTTGGGCTCGGTCTGCACTGCTACCAGACGACCGGACGGCGAGCTACCCATTGCTCACCGTCCGCAAGCCAGTGTCTACGGTAGCCGGATATCGGCAGGATCGCGGCGGCGACGGCTACGGCGAGTGCGCCGTTGCCTTTGCCTTATGCGGTCAGCCTCCTCCATTACGAGCATTACTGCCTCGCAGAAGGAGGCGACCGCCTGCCACTCCTCCTCGCTGCGGACCATGGCCTGAACCAAGGCCCGGCGCGAGAGGTCGCCGCCGCCGATCACCCCCACGAAGGCACGGCGTTGCTCTTCCCAAGCATCCGCTTGTCTCGGTATGGGCACGTAGAAGGATGAAACGCATGTTACTGAAGCAGCTATGAGTATACATGTGTTTTATGGAGAGGGAGAGGAAGATCAAAGAAAAGATGGATTGTGTGAAAAGGGATATAAAAGAAAGAGGAGTTAGTGATAGCGTGACGGTTGACAGGACATGACACACAAACAGGGTATCATGTCCTGAATAAACTTAAAGAACTTATCAATTGAAAAATTCAGTCTTCATTATACACCACATAAAACAATTAGGACAAAAATTATTAAAAATATGGGTACGATGGGCGGTTGAGTTGTAGGTCACAGATTTAAACCCATTCAGGCGCAATACTTTGTGTAATTAGTTCATCACCATTGCTCCCAAAACGGAGAAGGAAAACATCGTTCGGAAACCGGGTCCTAGAGAGGAGGTCTGAGACCTAGCAGTGGGTTCATCATAAGGCTGATCCATAGCTGATGATAATGGGCTGTCTTATCGCCCGTGGCAATTTCTAATCGACAACCTTTGGATCTACCGAATGAAAGGAGATAGATTTAGGGCAGTCAGTGATCATCAGAAATAATACTAATAGTACACATTTCACTTTCATTAAACCATCACCGAGGACGTCATAATACCATCAAAGTTTTAATACCTTTGCAATTTATCATAGGCTTATCTATGCCAATCTATGTACCTTGACACCCTTGTTCATATTTTACAACACATTCAAGAAAATTCCACATAATATTTGCTGAAACCACACCTTTATGCGTACATTCATGAATAATTTAATGATTTCAAACACATTTTACTGAACTTCGCTTTAGCCCCCTTCTTACAAGATGTTGCGAAAATATTGGGTCGCCGGCGTTTGCGCAGTCTTAACGACAGTTGGACTAAGTGCATAGACGCGATGTGGTGGTTTCTTGTGTTTTGTGTTGTTGGGGCTTTGGGACAAAATGTTACTGAACCCGAAAGAGGTAAATTGCACCTACTTGTTTTTTTTTTTTAGAATGGTTACCAAGTTTCAAATTGAGAATCTTTTTTTTATTTTCGGCCTATTTAGTGTTCTTATTAGGAAACTGACCTAGGCAGGCCTAGGCCTAAATTAGAATTGTGTTTTTGTGTATGACCTTTGGCAAATTTTGGGATAATTGAGGCTGAATTTACAACTTTTTTTTTCTGGAAAATAAATCAAATCCATTTTTTAGCGTTTTCGCAGGGTGAATTAAGATAGTGTCCGTTTGTCGGCTTATTATGTGACCTATATTTTTAATAGGCAATAAAAAATGATCGAATCAACTATTCCCGCATAGGAAAGCGAAATGAAAACAAACTGGCAGGCTTTTTTTTTCCTAATAGGGTGTAGACTTTTTAAGCTAAGATCGGATTTTACGAGACTTCAGCTTTACCCGAACCGATATTCACGCGGGCGAAGCCGCTGGCAGAAAATAGTCTAATACAAAGTCTGCGTTTCAGTGTATTTGCTATCGAATTCCTCTGAAACGGCTTAACCGATTCTTGTGATTTTTTTTTGTTTTTTACTTTATTTTAAGTTTTACAATAATTATTCGTAGGCATAATTAATTATTCAACCTCCTACCCAAGCTTAATTTTTTTCTTCGATAACTCATACGACTGAGTATAATTATTATTTTTTGCAAAATATTTCCGAATCCATTTTTTTTTTTTGCGGATAGCGTATTAGTAAGCTGGATTAAAATAGTACTATCGGGGTGGATTAATATATCGGCTTATTTTGTAACCTATATTTCTGGCAGATTTTTAACATTGATTTTATTACACATATTATTGTCTATTCTATTTTTTAGTTTTGCAGTGTTTTGAAAGCCATGAAACTTATTTATTTTATTTAACATTTTTTGTACACACATAATAATAAAAGAAAAGAAAAGGAAACAGAAAAATAGGTAGGTTGCAGTGCCATCACAGGGTGCATGTTTTAATACTGTGTCATGAAATTTGAATGCATGCCTAATGTGAACATGTCAGCAAATAAATAAATAAAAATAGGTATGTTTTTTTAAATAAATTATTTAGATTTACCAAAACTAAGAGGCCTCAATAAGACATTTCCTAGAAGCTGAAAAATTCTATAAGCGAAAATAGTTGAAGCGAAAGTAGGACATAAATTTCTAAAAAATCATCAGCAAAAATAACGTTACCAATTTTTTTTTTTATATTATTAATGGAAAGTTAATTCCTGCTTCCTTTTTACATAATTTTGTTTAATTCAAAACACAAATAAAGCCACATCACATATACTCGTAAATTCACAAAACGATGTAAATGACAAATAGAACAAATACATATTGAAAAGGTACACAAGTACTGACGGCTTGGCTGGCGCAGCGGTTGAGGGATTGTCTGCTGCGCTGTGGGTCGCGAGTTCGATTCCCGCATGAATAAATATTTGTATAGCCTACAGATAGGTGTGCCGGGTCTGGTTATATTGTGTATGTGAGTTTACATGTTTGTGAACGCACACACGACCCAGGATTAATTCCTAGTGTGACGCAACATTTATTTGAAAACATGAATAAAACAATGATAAGTGAGCACTATAACCGTAATCTTGCTTCTTTAAAAATCGTAATTTAACATAAAATCACAGTACAATATAGCAGTATTATATGATTCAAAGTATATTTGACCCCGACAAAGCTTCGAACCTAGCCAGGCGCATTTCTCTGTGTAATTTATTTCATCACCACTGCTCTCAAAACGGTGAAGGAAAACATCGTGAGGAAACCGACATGTCCTAGAACCAAACATTCGAAGACATGTGACATCCACCAACCCGCACTGGGCCCACGACTTGGTTCCCTCTCCTAGAGAGGAGGCCTGAGTCCCTGCAGTGGGAACGATGATGATGATGATGTCCTTTATGTTGTAGCGGTTTTTTATCTCTTAAAAAATAAAATAAAGACGTACATAAAACTAATGATAAGTGAGCGCTATCACTACATTAATCGTGCTATTAAAAAAAAAAACACTATACCTAATCTTACATCTACACTAATATAATAAAGAGGTAAAGGTTGTTTTTTTGTTTGTAGGAGGTAATCTCTGGAACTCCTGGTCTGGTAAATTTTAGCAAAAATAGAAAGCTGCTTTACTCCTGAGTGACATAGGCTATATTTTATGTACCTACGCGGACGAAGCCGCTGACAAAAGCTAGTTTAACATAAACTTACAGTACATTGTTATATTATATGCTATCCACATCACAATCTGATTAACACAACATAACAAAAAATAATTAGACTTTTTTTTATTGATATAAACTAGTGCTTGACTACGAATTACCGAGTTTGTAGGTTCAAAGCTTCAAACCCAACCAGGCGCATTACTTTGCGTAATTTATTTCATCACCACTGCTCCCAAAACGGTTAAGGAAAACATCATATATAGCCTACAGATAAGTGTTCCGGGTCTGGTTATGTTGTGTATGTGACTTTACATGTTTGTGAACGCACACACGACACAGGAGTAATTCCACTGCTCTCAAAACGGTAAAGGAAAACATCATGAGGAAACCGGCATGTCCTAGAACCATACATTCGAAGACATGTGACCTCCATCAACCCGCACTGGGCCCGCGACTTGGATTACGGTCCGTTCCCTCTCCTAGAGTGGATGCGTGTGTCACAGCAGACATTATATGGCTAATGCTATGCTTGACTGCGATCCCTCCTGATGGTAAGCAGTGATACTGTTGTTGATGATGAGGAGCACTAGTTCTTTACTAGCGTTTTCACTGTAGCCTTGAAAACACCTAGTTTTAATCAAGTCCTCTTTTGAGGTTTTTTTATGGTGGGCAAAAATCATCCAATTGTAAATCCCGCTCTTGGGCGGAATGGCAAACAGTGTCAGACTATGGTCAGACTCTTACTGACTAAAGACATCACCCTGTTTCTTCTTAGCCTTTCGCACTCGGGTCAAGCCTTCTTTTCAGAAAGAGACCCTAGGCTCCACTAGGCGTCGACCCTTTTGCAGAGTCCCTACGAGTGATTTTTGAGATGGAAAACCATCCAATATCTTCTGCTGACCTCTGTGACGTGAGAGAGAGAGAGAGAGTATATTAATTTCAATTTCCAATGACTAATAGTAACCTGTGTTTCTTCAGTTGCCCTTTACTTTCCAGGGCCACGGTAGCTCTTTCAAACAGTCCTACTGTCAAATAAGAAGGTAGCTAGTTTCTTTTTTTTTGACAACTATCGTACAACGCCGTCTAGTCCCAAGCTAAGCAGAGATTGTGTTATGGGCACTAGATAACTGGTAAACATACTTATATACTTCTAAATACTACAGATAAAATACACCCAGACACACAACAAATGATCGTGTTCATCACACATTTTTTTTTCCTGGGAAGGATCGAACCTACAACCTCCAGCATAATAGTCAGGACCACTAACCACTAGACCAACAGAATCAAATGCATTGTCATTGTTTTATTTCTTCGTTTTAATAATAGCAAATGTACCCATTGTAACTAATTTAATTGTTACCATTACGTGTATCGTGTAACTTGCAATTGTCATTTTGTACTCTTTTTATTCTCGAGCAAATTCAATCAATATATACAATTCAATCAAATCTATACATTATGTCGCTTGTTTGAGCTCAACTTGCAATACATAAACGCATTAACACGTTCACCGCGTTATGAGGTCGAACAAGCCTCATGTGTAACTTTTCGCTTGTGCGGAAGGCAAATTTGCTTTTTTTCACTCTGTTGCTTTGTTAATATTTCTACGTGTTTAACAAAGACAAATATATAAAACTCTCAGTAATGCTAGTAAAGGAGGAGGCCGACCGCATAAGCTAACGGTCCTCACGTCCCAGACGTCGCCGCAATTCTGATCCCGATTTTCGGCCACTCAAGGAGTTGTCGGCAAATGTAGAGGCCCAACTTCAGGGCCGAAGCCTACTAGGGCCCCGATCCGAGGAAAAAAACACGCTCATATGTACATTTGAAAAAGTTTCAATAAGTGTTTTTAGGTTATTGGTGGCCAGAGTAATGTTTGTTTACATTCACGTGTTATTGATAACCATAGCTGTTTCTTTTTTCTTGTTTTATTGTAGTGAAATGTATAATTAATAAAAAGTGCGTTTGTGAGCGGAACACATTTTTCGGTTTTGAGTGTATAACATAACTAGAGCAGTGGTGGCCGAATGGCAATGGCCTCGACTTATGAGTTGCAGGTCGCGAGTTGAAACTCAAATCAAATTAAATCAAAAACATTTATTTGCTAGAATATGGTACATAAGGTGTTACATTATATAGGTTTCCACATATCCTGCCACAGCATGGCGTGCAAATATATTTACAGTCAGTCAGTCATCATTTACTCAGCCAGACGTATTAATTTATGTAATTTATTTTATCACCCCTGCTTTTAAAAACGGTGAAGGAAAATATCGTGAGGAAACCGACATGTCCTAGAACCAAAAATTCGTAGACATGTGACATCCGCATCCGCACTAGGCCGACTGGTGGATTACGGAACATGATAAGGCAGATGCATGCCTGATGCTAATGGGCGAACTTATTACTGGCAACTTCTTACTGACAACCTTTGATAGACAGAACAAAAGGAGATAGATTTGGGGCTGTTATTGTACAAACATCAGAAATAATACTCATCATCATCATCATCAGCCTTTTAATGTTCCCACTGCAGGGACACAGGCCTCCTCTCTCTAGGAGAGGGAATGGGCCATAATCCACCACGCGGGCCCAGTGCGGATTGGTGGATGTCACATGTCTTCGAATTTTTGGTTCTAGGACATGCCGGTTTCCTCACGATGTTTTCCTTCACCGTTTTGAGAGCAGAAATAATACTAATAAGATATAATAACTTTAAGGCTGATGCTATGCTATAACATATTATCTGTTTATTATAATATCATTGCCTTACATACACAAAACACACAGACCCGGAACATCTTTATGTAAATCATACAAATATAAGCTTGATGCGGCAATCAAACCGGTAACTCACAGCGCTGCAGCCAATCACTCAACCACTATCCCAGCCGTGACGTTTGACTTGCTAACGCGGGTAGAAAGTCACTTTGTCTTGATATTACAAATGTCGCTCTATTGACCAAACTAAAGAGCACTGATGACCAAACTATTGCAAATAGCTATCGCTTTTGTCAGTTCGATTTTGGCAATGTTATTACTGTGATTGGTCTGTTTTTATTTTCTTCTTTTGTATTTTAGTGAGTACTCGAACAGTGTAGAAATTATTTTGTAATTTTACACGAGAAATGAACGGTAAAGAAAAACGTCGTGAGGAAACTGGTATGTTCTAAAACCAAACAATCAAAGACACGTGATATCTTGGTGGTTTACGGTCCATTTCCTCATATACAGACCTAATCTAAATTTAGATCGATATACATTACGAATCAATGTCCTAAAAACAGTCATCTTCCGCATGACGCAGGTCCTCATCATCAGCCTTTTTAATGTTCCCAGTGCTGGGACACAGGCCTCCTCTATAGGAGAGGGAATGGGTCACAATCCACCACGCGGACCCAGTGCGGATTGGTGGATGTCACATGTCTTCGAATTTTTGGTTCTAGGACATCTCGTCTCCTCACGATGTTTTTCTTCACCGTTTTGAGAGCTGTAATGATGAAATAAATTACATAAAGTAATGCGCCTGACTGGGTTTGAACCCGCGACCTACAACTCGTAAGTCGGGGCATTTACCATTCGGCCACCACAAGTTTTTGTGTACTATAAAGAATTAAACTATTAAAATTAAAAGATATTGCTATAGTTATATTTTCGAGCCGTTCGTGGGGTCCAAGTGCCCCTAAGTTGTTTAATAAGCCTTCTAAACAACTTGTTGACACAGCGTGACCCAAGGGCTGGCTTTTACCTTGGGCAGAGAATAAGCAATGCCATACAACGTGGCAGTGCTGCCAGCCTTTTGGGCACTTTACCAGTCGACAGCGATGCGGAAGAGTTTTTTGACGCCTTAAAAAAACCCTTATGAACTTAACTTAAAGTACTTTTAGTTAAGTTCATAAGGGTTTTTTTTATCTAAGTGTAACTGTATATTATGTAGTTTTAAGGTTACTTTATTATTTAATTCTAATTTATTCTACGATTCAATTACATTTCCTACTTACTGAAAAAAGGAAAAAAAAATGATGAAAGAGAAAAAAAGGATATTGCTCGTAAATATAATATTTTATGAACATGCGTAAAGTATCTCTGCATGCTTTATACAAACGAAAATCTGAAACTGAATTTGTATCTGCTGTGAGCATTTACATAATCCTATAATGTAGCACTTTGCCTGGCATACTGAAAATACTGTTGTATTATTATTTGTATTTTCAATAATGTGTTATGACTTGTAATGTATTTCGTTTTCAAGTGGATTGAAATTTATGAAGCTCATCTTTTTTTATGGAAGGTAAAAATCATCCAATGACGAATCCCGTCCTTGGGTGGGGCGGGAAACAGTGTCAGACTACCTACCCCGTTCCTCCGTCACGCCTTCCTTTCAGACACAAATCCTTGGCCCCAGTTGACTTTGATCCTTCTTACGTCGTACAAAAATAAAAAATAAACTATTGCGCGAACCATATCTCAATTTTACCTAAATAAAAAAATAAACATAATTTAAATTACCTAAGCTGTTAACACGTCAGTCATTACGAAAATACCTGTTTACGTCAAGATTTCCTAGAAATATACCAGCTAACGTAATTTCATAGCATCAGCCTTATAATAATAATATAATAATAATATTCGACAACTATCACACAACGCCGTCTAGTCCCAAGCTTAGCAGAGCTTGTGTTATGGGTACTAGACAACTGATAAACATACTTATATATTTCTAAATACATACATATTATAGATAAATCACACCCAGACACAGAATGGGCCTAGGATTGATGCGAAAGCGGAACACCGGGGCCCTGGAACTAAGGCAGGAAGGAAAGGTGGGTCGTTTAGTCAGTAGAAGTCTGACACTGCCTCCCTCTCCGCCCAAGAGCGGGATTCGTCATTTGATGATTTTTCCCACCTTAAAAAAAACACCCAGACACAGAACAAATGATCATGCTCATCACACAAACCTTCGTCCTGGGTGGGAATCGAACCCACGACCTCCGGCATAGCAGTCAGGATCACTAACTACTAGACTGACAGGCCAGTCTCATAATGTTCTCATTACTGAGACTCAGGACTGTTCTCTAGGAGAGGGAATGGGCCGAAATCCAGCGCGCGTTTCCAGTGCGGATAGATGGATTTCACAGTCATCAAAAGTCATATATCTCAACCTTAAATTATTTCGGGCTTGCGAACGGCGAGCATTGGGTAGCTCACCGTCTGGTCTTCTGGTAACCGTCCGGATCAAGCCTAGTCGTCGACGGCGCGCACTGTTCCCGTACCCGTCAAGGAGTTATCAGCAACCTTAGGGACAATGTAGAAAGGTCGAAGTTAACTGGGTCCAAGTGTTCTTGTCTGAATTGAAGGCTCTGGCTCTAGTATGTAAGGCAATTTTTTTTATGGAAGGTAAAAATCATCCAATGACGAATCCCGCTCTTGGGCGGAGCAGGAAATAGTGTCAGACTCTTACTGACTAAAAAACCTACCTCGTTCCTCCCTTGCTTTATTCCCAGAGCCCCGGTAAAACTTTCGCACCAACCCTCGGCTCCAGGAGGATGTATGGCAATGTAGGAACGGGGTAGGTTGTTTAGTCAGTAAGAGTCTGATACTGTGTCCCGCTCCGCCCAAGGGCGGGATTCGTCATTAGATGAGTTTTACCTACCATAAAAAAACCTAAAATTATTTCAACATCAATATTTGTTAAAACAATTACATCATGACAAATGTATATAGCCTCGGGGTACATAACATTACATTAGAGTTTATTTCACCATAGTCTTTTACATTTTTTTTTATAAATATTTTAACCATGCCAACAACTTTGTCATAATCGGCTTATTGTTGCCGTAAGACAGTAATGATGAATATGCTAGCCCTTGTCTACCAAATACTGCAATATTATAATAAGGTATATGCTAGAAAAGAATCGCTAAACTTGACCTATTGATCCCCAAGTGATCGTAGGCGTTCGCGAGCGCATTAACGGAAAGGTTTGCTAATTTTCCATAATTTTAATTTATTTGTCTATGAAAAACTATTTATTTTCGTTCTTGGATAAATACCAAAATACCCTATAAAAAAACCGCGTGGAGCGAAATCACGGGCCAACGCTAGGTAGGGGATCAAGAGCTGTGGCAATTTGCACGCAGAACTGCTGGGACCGAAAAGTTGAATTTGAATAAAATTTATTCAAATTATGGATACAAAGGAGCACCTTTAATGTGTTCCCGAAACGCTTTGTACGTATAGGTGGTATACCCACCAAGTGTCGCCGGCTCGCCGACCGATCGTCCGGTAACCATCCGGACTAGTAAAAGTTTCACTTCCCAAAAATATAAAAAGGCAACAGTAATGTTCAAATACACATTGCTCAAAACAAGATTTATATCATATTACATTTAATCAGATTACAAATAATTAATACTTTGCTTTGTATTGTATGTACATAATTAGATTTAGTATACAATTATTTATAGTTTAGTTTAAAGAATATTAAGATAAAGATAAATATTAAGAAATAAATAATCTTCAAATATCACTACACTTTGAACAATACAAATACATTTCAACATCCTTTCTGAATTTATTGCTTTATCCAGGATTCAGTAATGAAATCATAATTATATATATATTTTTTTATTAAGTACACATATATGCTACATAGTATAATACTGTAGTTATTACTAGTGGTCGGGCAGTAAAAACATTCAATGAATTTTATTGATACATTAATAAAAGGAAAATGCAAAATACTTTAAAAGTATTTGCATATTGAATGTCACAATTTTGGCATCATAAATCATAAGCATTAAAACTTATTGAAAAAAATAAAAACTGGTTCCAATGTCTATAAGCAGTTATTAATCTAAATATTTTACCACAATATTTTCAAAGCATTTTCGTCTCTAATAACTTCACTTTAAAAGCTATAGGTACTAATATCATAACCCTTACTAACAACTTTATCATCGATCCAGTCTCTCACTACAGAAACATCGACGTACACACCAGGTGTACCATCGTCTCCACAGCCAATACCCCAAGCAACGACACCACTCTGTACGTAGCGGTTCTTCTCATTCTCAATAGGACAGGATAAAGGTGCCCCACCATCTCCGGTGCAAGTATCTTTACCAGATTCACCTCCAGCACACATAAAAGAGGAATGCAATACAAAGTGTTTCCCAAGGCGAGTTTTTCGTAAGGAAGCCTCACAGTTGTCATGTGTTACCACCGGCAATTCAATCTTCTTTAAAATCGCTTGGTATCGACCTTCAGCGGTAAACTTGTCTTTACCCCAACCAGTAGCTATACACCTTGTGTTTTCCCTTTGAGGAATTTTTGCTGGTGGCAAGCAAACTACTCCAACGTTAGGAGCTAAATCCATAGGTTTATCCAAAAACAGAACAGCAATATTGTAGAAAAGATTTCTTTTATCAAAGTCCTTATGAATCTCAATGGAAGCAGTGTCTCTATCTTGGTATGGATAAATTTCTTTAGTGGTTTTTGTATCCCACTCTCCTGCTCTGATCTTTAGTGTTTCACTACCAGCAACATAGTGTGCGACTGTTAGGACCACGCATGGATGAATTAAAGAACCTCCTCCAATGTAAACAAGTGGTCTTCGTCCTCTTGATTCATCGTGATTTACAGGCCCAACTTTGAGAATAGCTACCATCCAAGGGAATTCGCCGAATTTCGCTTCTTTGTCGCTTCCTCCAAATTGGAAATCTACGCCGTCAGGATTTGCCCAACCGCATCCAACGCGTTGCTGTATAGGAGGTTTCACGGTCTGATCTGAAGAAATTATGTCTGATAACAGACAGCAAAAGTCTAAATACGAAGCGCAGGGTTCGTAACGGCTGTGTGAATCAATGCCTCCATTGTTATCATTTTTGTCGTTGATATCATAGGTCTTGCATTTGTAATATGGAACGCATTTTCCAGACTGTCCATTGGCATTTTCACATCTTGTGTCTTCATTGTCATCAGTCGCAGTTTTTATTGGAGGCACGACAATATTCCTACCCTGAGTTTTTTGTCGCGCTTGATTAGTCGCAACAGTTTGTAAAGGACCGTAGATTTGGGTTAGCCTAGCAATAAGATCATCATTACCTTGACTTTGAGCCGAAACCATCAGTAGAAAAATTGGTAGTATTCTGAACATCTTAGCGTCAACTCCGAATTCAATGGTTTCACTTTTAAGTCACAATATTTCACAAAACTGTCACTGTTTTCTGGCATCTGGTTTTTTGTATTTTTGAGCTTATTATCCTCGTCAAACTGGTTAAACTGTTGCGACGGTCAATTCTCGGAGCAAACTGGATGTGACTCGGCGATGCGGCAAGATCTATATGTTTATTATGTTTTTTATTTTCCTATATGCCTTTACAGTACTAGCTCCTGCTAGCGGCTTCGCCCGCATGAAAGTAAATACGTGCCTATGTCACTCGGTGATAAAGCAGTATTGTACTAGTTTTATTTTTTTTAAAGTGGAATATCATCTAATAACTTATTCTGCTCCTCTCTAAAGCAATTAAACTTACTGACTATAACACACCTATATTCCGTCAGTTACTTATCGCTACTTACTACTTAGCGTTCCAGGACCATGGGTTTTCTTTTTGGAGCCCATTTTTCAATTTTACCCATGGGACCGGAGGGCGAGTTGCTTACCACTAGTCGTCCTCCATCCCAGCCGCCCGGGATCCCGGCGGCTGGGGCGTGAGGATGTTCATTCCCTCACACAAGCGGTCGTCACCTTCGTGAGCATTACTGATTTGCAGAAAGAGGTGTATGCCGTCTATTATTTAAGTTTTTGTATAAGTTCTGTAACTTTCTCGTGTACAATAAAATTTAATCTATCTATCTATGCTAATAGATGGCAGTATTTTTAAAAATCGGATTTTAATATATTAAAATCCGATTATTAAAAATTTAAATTATGAAGTTTGAAAATTTTTGTTTTATTATTATAATAATAAAACAAAAATTTTCAAACTTCATAATTTAGAAGTGAACCGTCGCTATGTTGCAGCGGATTTTGATAAGTTTTACGAAATGCAATCGGGGACAGTCATACCGGTCACTATCATCGATAATTCTGGTTGAACTAAGCAAAACATAAATTAAGTAAGGTCTTTCACAAGATCTAGCCTCAATAGATTTGACTTTTAAAGATAAAATAAAAACAGATGTGTAAATAATTGTATTTATTTAGTTCACACAAAAAGACGGGTGTAATCCCAATGAGTAGATTACTATCCTGTAAGGGACCGAATCAACTTAAAAATAACATATAACATAACTAATACCACATTATTTAGTTACACAAAATTTTTAATACTAAAAAAAAAACACGTTAAACATTAAGTACAAAATTACAGATTTTTAAATTACACATTTTAAACCATGATCTTGAACAACAGAAACAGACAGAAATTGCATTCAAAGCTTTTCCACCCAATTGTTAAAGTTCTTCCTATACAGGGTTTTTTTATGGTAGGTAAAAATCATCCAATGACGAGTCCCGCTCTTGGGCGGAGCGGAAAACAAGTGTCAGACTCTTACTGACTAAACAACCTACCCCGTTCCTACATCGCCATACATACCAGGGCCAGAGCCTTCCTTTTCAGACGTAAACCCGTGGCCCTGATTGGCTTCGACCCTTCTGCAGGGTCCCTACGGTTTCCTATACAGGGTCGTTATAAGGTTGAACATGTCTCATTGAGGATTTCAGTTAAATCCAGTTGAAAGTACAAGTCCAAAAATCATCTTTAGTACTGAATACATCAGTACTGGTTTCAGTTGCTGACGCAGTGAGACTTTTTTAGCATCCTTGTTTTGATTGGGTACTGGTCCGAAGATTTTTTCAAGCACTGAATACAGTTCTTTCATTTGGGTTTCAATTAGCACAACGTTTGAAGCTTCAGTGCTGTCCTCAGATTTTTGTGGCTCAGGTCCGAAGAGCACGATTAGTAGTGAATCATTTGATGTTGCTGTGGAACTTGAAATTCTCCCCAACTTGTCCAGTTTGAGGTTTTCAGTCAGTTGAAGTATCAAGAACAAAGATCATGTCTAGTACTGATTACAGGCTACCAGCTTTGGTTTCGTTTGCTGGTGCACTAACGTCTTTGTAGTATCCTTGTATTGACTGGGTTTTGGTCCGAAGATTTGATACAGCACTGAACTTAGGTGTTGTATTTAGGTTTCGATCGGCACAACATTAGAAGCTTTAGTAATGTCCTGAGTTTTTTGTGGTTCAGATTTAAACATCGTAATATTAGTAGTAAACCATTGGTTGATCCTGGGAAGTTGGAATTTTGTCCTGATTCTAAATTACCGGTGGTCCAAAGATTTTAGACAGCACTTTCTTCAGGTTATCTTCATTGCAGCAAGCAGCTGCAGATTTAAAGCATAGTAAAGTCCAGGAATATTCTTCAAATTCACAATTTTTTTGAATTCACTACTGTGATCAAAATGATAATGCTCTGTATGATAATTTTCTGTAGTAACCGGTCTTATTATCTTATTTTCCTTATACTAAATGTCTGGTATGTACGGCGGTCGTCACTTGTTTTGATGAAAACTGGATTTGGACTTACTTCGAATATGTTGTTGTTTCATTTCTTGCTCTTGAACTTTACATTATTGTTTCTATTACTAAATAATGTAGTATATTATATAACTACCCATACCCTTACTTATACTGTTTTGATTGAAACAGAATGTTCCAAGAACAGACTTTTTCAAACGTCCATTAATTGTTCTCGAGTAACTGTATCAGAAGTTAGGCAACATACGTCGACATACGATTCGCAAAAAGCTTCTGGGGTTTTGGTATTCTCTGCGCTGTTTTTGCAAAGATAGTATGGAACACATGCTCTATCTTTACCTTCATATGGACCGCATTCGGGTTCTACAGTCGTTTGACCAATAGTTGTGCTTGTTGGTACTGCAGAATCCTTAGGCTTAGCCATGACAACTCCCACCATGAACAAAACAATGCACACTGTTTTAAACATTTTCAATTTCCAGTATTTATCTTCTCGCACTTTGATAATATAGTTTTGCACAAAATTCACACAATGTCCTCAGTTAAAACCAGTTCTTTGTATTTTAATTCCTAGCTTGACTTTCCTCGTTGGATCAAGATTTTTAACTGTCGACTACTAGCTCTGTTAAGGTGTTGTGTTAAACTGGTTACGACTCAGCGATGCCTATTATAATAAATAGGCAGAGGATAATACAAAACATACAACTAATATAATAAAATTATTATCCTTATCGATAAATCGTGTATAGATATAAAAAAGAAGTCTCACGGCATTTTGGCAACCTTTTTTTATCACAGAACTAACAATTGTAAGATATTATATTTAGTAGGTATGATATTTGTGTATGTTTTAGAGATCGGAAATGTTATTTAGAATTTATTGATTTATTTCTATGAAAATAACCTTTTATATTGTTCTCAAAAATCTCTCACTAAGCTAAGGGCCTATCAGCAATCCTAAAATCTATTATATCTTTCTATTAATCATTCAATTATATCTTCTTCATTTTAACGTATCGAGTATCTACACTTCTACACTAATATAATAAAGAGGTAAAGTTTGTTTTTTTTTGTTTGTAGGGGGTAATCTCTGGAACTACTGGTCCGATTGGAAAAATTTTAGCAACAAAAGAAAGCTGCTTTACTCCTGAGTGACATAGGCATATATTTTATGTACGCGGGCGAAGCCGCTGACAAAAGCTAGTTACAGATATAATAGGTGTTCGTACACCTATTATAGGGCTTATGAGTAAGAGCTTAAAACTAATATTAGTGGTTAGTTGTCACTTATAAAATGCCATCTTGCATGTGCCGTTTCATTATGAGATTTTCTGATAAAATAGGCTCTACAATAAGCATTTTACCTATCCATGACCACCCCAGACACTGGGATTGATTCTTGATTTCCAGCCATTGTAGACGTAAGCTTGCGGAAGGCGAACAATAAGTAGCTCCGTTAAGACTGTCAGCGTAGTGCTCCATGCGCGCCTCTGGATATGTCAGCAAAATTGTTAGGGTCTAGTAGAGTCAAAATCTTCTAGGGTCATTGGTTGTGTGACAGGTTCCTCCTTGGAGTCCTAGAAAGAAAAAAAGAAGGAATATAAGTGGGTTTTAGTCATTGAAAGTCTTAAGATTTCCCTACTAAAAAAATACTTTCATACAATTAAAAAATATATGTATATTGAACTGAAATTTTAAGGCACCAGTTTTAGTACAAATATCAGGCCATTGTCAGCATTGCCATCCAACATGGCAGTTGTGTTAATTAATAAAAAAATAATTGAGTTTACATCTAAAAAAATACCTACTAAAGACAAAAAAATGTTAAGCTCGACTCCCAATCCTTATTTGCTAAAGTTCTCAAACTAAAAATACTAAAATAATTTCCAAGTTTCGTAAACACACATCGTAAAATTTATTGAAAACATTTTTCCTAAAATATCAGAAACGGCTCTCATAAAGATTTCTAATGGCGAAAATATTTTAAGGTTTATGAAACTGAAAATATTTTTAAAAAGATTGCTTCGATTGAATTGCGATATAGCCTTGATATTTGAACTGAGACTGGTTCCTTGAATTTCTGCTCAATATATGGATTAAAAACATTTGTTGGATTTATACCTATTCCTACGAATATAGGTAGAGTAGTACAAGCAGTAACTCTATGTAACTTATTAGTAACTAGCTTTAGTCAGCGGCTTCGCCCGCGTACATAAAATATAACCTATGTCACTCAGGAGTAAAGCAGCTTTCTGTTGTTGCTGAAATTTTTCCAATCGGACCAGTAGTTCCAGAGATTACCCCCTACAAACAAAAAAACAAACTAACAAAAAAACAAACCTTACCTCTTTATTATATTAGTGTAGATGTAGGAAAATGTAAGAAAATACTTTATTTAAACACACAAAGTTTGTGAGTTATTGTCACTACCAAGTTATATATTACAATAACAAAACAAAGTAGTTTAAATAGAACATAACATTAGAACTACATAAATACACAAAAATTAACAAAAAGGAAAGTAAAAAAATAATAAATAGTACATTTTGATACAAGTGCCGAAAGTTGGCCATTGCGACCTAGGCGTAATTTGCACGAACCGTAGGCAAGGGTGTTATTTAGTGTGTTAGTGACGAATTTGCACGTGTATAAAATGACGTTTTTCAATATACTTACGAAGAAATATTTTCTTTGAAAATTACGACGCATTTTTCATCATGACCGACATCTTGACTTTTCAAAGTAAATGGTTTATTTGAAATAAATAAAAAATAAAATAAAATGAATCTTTGAAGTAGCCAGAAGTTCTCATGTTATCCTCAAGTGTAAAGATAAATATCACAACCGCTTGATTTCTTTTAAGTACTTCCTTCAAGTTGGGCCGACGTCTTTTGGAAAGTGGCGAGAATCCGCTGGATGTTGGAGAATCTACTGAATAGGGGAATCCACTGGTTCCGTGAGAAGAACGAAACCGATTGAGATAAGGCTTGAGGAAGACTCGTATTCAGTAGTGATCCTATGTTCTTTGACTGAAATAATAATACATTTAGATTAAAAAATAATAAATGTATAGTTAATAATAATAAATGTATAGATACAATTATAAATGTGTAGTTAAAAATAATAAATGTATAGTTAACAATAATAAACGTATTGTTAATAATAGTAAATTTATAGTTAACAATATTAAATTTATAGTTAATAATATTAATTAATTCATACGTTTTCTCTCTACCAGATGAACCACCTGAATCGATACTGGACTACTACTCAATGCCAGCGTTGTCAGAACTGGATGACTTCGACTTGTGCCTGAGGAAGCCTGACGCCGTCTACTGCATCGTAGACCTGGTTCTTCAAGAAGATGATACGCCACTGTACCAGTTTATTAAGGTTTGTCGTAAAGTACTATCTTAGTATTGTTTCGACCACGACAGTATCATAACAGAAAGTAGGGTACTTAAAGGTTTTTTTTTATGGTAGGTAAAAATCATCGAATGACGAATCCCACTCTGGGGCGGAGCGGGAAACAGTGTCAGACTCTTACTGACTAAAGAACCTACCCCGTGCCTTCCTCGCCTTATTCCCAGAGCCCCGGTGTAACGCATTCGCACCAACCCTCAGCTCTGGGAGGCTTCGACCCTGTAGGGCTCCTACATATTGCTGACAACTCCTTGAGGCTCGCGGGAACGGTGCGCGCCGTCGACGACTTAGGCTCGGTCTGGACTGTTACCAGACGACTGGACGGTGGACTACCCATTGCTCGCCATCCGCAAGCCAGTGTCTACGATGGTCGGAACGCAGCTCTGGTTGGTGTTAGGTCCGGGATCTGTACTACATATTACACTCTGAAAGTCACAGTAATCGCTTGTATTTACGAATTTTACCAACTTATCTATACCTAATATTATAAAAAGGTAAAATTTGTAAGTTTGTATGTAGGAGTAATCTCTGGAACTACAGTTTCGAATTGAAAAAATATTTTTGTGTCGGATAGTTCATTTTTCGAGTAAGGTACATATAACATCACGCTATGACTTGTGGGGGCGGAGCAGTAACTACAGACGCGGGTGAAGCCGCTGGTAGCCTATATATTGCTAAAATCACGCTGGAGAAGCCGCAGGTAAAAGCTAGTTTTATTATAATTCCAATATCACTTCTTGCTTCCTACAACATCACTTATATTTCCCATTCCATTTTTAAACCTATTTTCGAACTGTGAACATATTTCGACACATCTAACAAGCCAGTTCGTTGGTTAGTAAGTTATGTGGTCTCTTTGGAAACACCACAGCACATTATTTGCAAAACAGATTGTGGTTGGGGAGGAAGGTGCCGGAAGACGCTGCGTTAAAAGGCCTTCCACTAGGTAGACCAATGTCCTGATATAAGTAAAAAACATAGGTCTGGAGGACATGAAAAACATACCTAGGTCTTTGTGGAGATGGAAGTCTTTCGCCTAATTTGATAATACAGGCTTATGATGATAGGGACTGAAAGACTAGGAAACATTTCTGCGGCCTTGAAATGCAGTGGCGTTCTGAAAAATTGTGGATGGAGAACGTCTGACATTTCCTTTCGCTTTAGTCAGGGTAGGAGAAATTGTTTGATGTTTTCCCACCCAAAAAATGGTGTTGGTGGTTTGGTGTTTTGGTCAGAGAACTGGAACGCAAAATCCAACTGAAGCACCTATGAATGGTTTTAGACAGTAAAATCTAATTTCTGAGACGCCCTCTCACTCCATCACAGAACAGGAACCGTAGGGACTCTGCAAAAGGGTTAAAGCCTACTGGGGCCCAGGGTCTTTCTCTGAAAGGAAAGCTTGGTCCCAGTGCGAAGGGCAAAGAAGGAACGGGGTGAGGTGTTTAGTCAGTAAGAGTCTGACACCGTTTCCCGCTGCGCCTAAGAGCGGGCTTCGTCATTGGATGGCTTTTTCCCACAATAAAAAAAAAACACAAAGCAGGAAAAAATATTAGATAATGTCCCATCAGAAAAAAGAAACTGAGTTTCACAAAATATGATACTGGCAGAAATAAATTCAGTCACCGCAGCTAAATATAAACTTAGAACATAGATCTTTGAAATGCCTAACCGCTAACTTGTTTGCCTCATGTAGAAAATTACTATGGACTGTAAACAGAAGTTTGGCTTGAAACAACTAACAAAAATAGACGGACTTACACGTAGATCAAATGAAAGCAGTTTGTATAGGTACTTTTGAACTGTCGAAAAATTAGGAAAATTATGCTAACCCTACTTTAGACAATTAAAATTTAATAATTTTTTTTTTTTTTTTTTTAACTACAAAACCATCTCAACATGAAAGACGGCATGAATATTTTAACGTAGGTATTTGTGAGATGACCTTGCATAATTTATTAAGATAAAAAAAAGTAACAAAACTAATTTTCTCCTTATAATTTTTCGTAAAATAAATGCAATTTAAACTTTAAGTAGTATCGCAGTGAAAATCTTTCGCGGTAACGTGCATCGAAGTCAAGTAGTATCGCAGTGATGATCTATCGTGGTAACGTGCATCGAAGTAAAGTGGCTTCGCAGAGACGGTCTTTCGCTGTAACGTGCATCGCAATGTTGTAGCATCGTATTAGCGTTCATCGATATTTTGTCCGTCGACATTCCGTATTTTACTCTAGTGTCCTATAGATACAGTATCATTGATGAGTAATTAGATAGTAGTATATATACAAAAGGTCTAGTTTGCATGCACACAAACACCATTACGAACTGAAATAACAATACACGCTGCGTAAAAAATTAGGAATAGTGCTTTGGAAAATCGTGTTTTATGAAAAAATACTGCATAAACCAATTAACAAAATGTTATAGAATTGTATAGTACCTAATTAAGCTTTGGCGGTACCGACTTCGTTGTGAAGATTTTACATTATTTTTGTTACTTTTTTACATTCAAAGTTGTATTAAAATCACTTAGAAAAACGAAACTTTGCTGGCTCATAATTTTAAACAAGAATTTTTTTTCTGCTTCCGTACAGACAAAATTAATCTTATATATAAAAATGAATCGCAAAATGTGTTGGTAAGCGCAAAACTCGAGAACAGCTGAACCGATTTCGCTGATTCTTTTTTTGTTGTGTTTGTTATTGTTAGGAGAAGGTTCTTATGCAAAAAAAATAGGGTAGAATGGAGTAGAGTGGAATAATCTGTTGCCGGGAGCGAAGCCGCGGGCAAAAGCTAGTAATGAGATAAAACGAAATCAAGTTTAGTTTTGGATGTTTAATGTCAAACAGTGGAGTAATACCCCCTCGAACTTTGAAAAAATATCGACTAGTGTTACCTTAAGGACTTTATGTAACACATGTGTCGGATCCTACGGTTGTCTTCAAAATGGTTTAGTTAAAAGTTGCTGGTATACGACGCGTCATGTCCGTGAATAGGAACTGTCAGTTGAAACTTGTTACATTTTGAGCACCATTGGCTTATTTTGATTTATGTACCATAAAATTGGGTGAATAGAAATAAATCGACAACATATTGTTGTTTTTTTTTACGTTATTTAAAAATCGTTTGCAGCATTTAAATATTTTTACAAATTCAATCTTGGAAACAAAAATGCTTTATTTAAAACTAAAAAAAAAATAATATATGAAATCAAACTCCTAATAAATAAATAAATCCTAATGAAAAAAAAAAATAAAAAAAAATCCTAATAAAAAATTGTTTCTATTCATCCACTGAGTTTCTATTTATTTATTCATTTTACCCGGGGTCATCGTATCACGTTATTTTCTTCCGTTATTTTTTTTTTCTTTTAAAATTGTCCATGGAGTTTCTTGCTTTTTTTTCAAACAATGCAGAACCGAACCTTCTGTACTTCATAGATGTACTTCAATGAGTATTACACTTAAAGGCTTCACCAGATACCACCACACGTAGGCACTTAATTTGTTTGCTCGTCGCTTCAATTGCTCGGTGAGCTTGCAAATATTGCCTTGACACAGTATTCTTGTGTTCATATTCATAGTTATGAGCTTGCTCGATTTGTTTGTTGATAATGATAAGTTAAATTATGTTGAACTAGCGACCTGCCCCAGCTTCGCACGGGTACTGATATTAAATATATTATGCATGTATTATGTACATAAACCTTCCTCTTGAATCACTCTATCTATTAAAAAAACTGCACCAAAATCCGTGACGTACTTTTAAAGATCTAAGCATACCTATGTATGCTGTTGCTTCGACCCTATGGTCGAAGCAACTTTGTTTTATACTATGTAATGATGATCTCGCTAACTCTATACCTATCCTATTTCTATACTCTATTTTTTACTACTACCCTTTTTAGTATCTTAATTTTCTTGTTTTTAATGTGTTTTTTTTTATAATTGACAAGCGACCTGCCCCAGCTTCACACGGGTGCAATGCTGACATTAAATATGCATATAAACCTTCCTCTCCAATTATTTTATAGATATATGTTTTGTATAGATATATGTTCTAACCGAGCGGAGAATTCTGATACGTTGAAAAGCAGGATTTTTGAATTTTAGCTGCTATGCCAATAAAGATTTCTATATATTTCTAATATAAAACTAACTTTTAAGTTAGTTTTATATTAGCAATATATTTATATATGTATATTTATATTTAAGTTTCTTCTGTAACTATATGCCCTAATCTTCCATTTTCTTTTCTGTGTAGAATTTCTCGTCACTCTCCTACAAGAACTACGAACATTCGAAGCTGCATCGAGGTGTATGTGGCTCCAAGCATTGTGGCCTGAACACCAGCCATGCAGATGCTGGAGAGTCGACTGCTGAAGCTTTGAGGAACTGCCTGAACGCCTCCATACATCAGGGGTATGGATTGCAGGTGAGTTTTATTTTTGTATCGCGTTTGACTAGGTACTATACCACCGTCCTAATGGTAAGCGATGTCGATGTGGCCGACAATGGAGCACGCTTACCTAGAAGTAACCTATTCACTCTTGACTTAAAGACCCCTAGGTTGTAGATATCAGGAAACACAGGCTTCGGCAGGGAATTCCAATCCTTAGCTTTACGCATAATGAATTTATTCTAAAAACGCTTTGTGCGGATTGTGCCCTAAGTTACCTGACTCACTCCTTTAATAGCTTTTCAATATGTTTTTTTTTTCAAAGGGTTTGGGTTTGACCAATACTTGCTTTTTTTCTGTATGGACTTTAAAAGAGACTTTGACCCCTGAGTTTGTTTCGGTGTTTTTTCTCCTAGTCAGCTAGGAAACACCGGACTCATTTAGCATCGAAAGAAAAAGACGTGTAAAAGTGTTTTTTATACCTATTTGCAAAATAATGATCATTTATCTTTTGGAAACCTAGGGCACAGACTGTAAGTTTCGGTGGGATCTCCACTATTTACTGATGGCGCAACGTAAAAAACGTAACGTAGAGCTATACACACAACTAATGCATTTTCAAAAAAATACATTGAATATATTTTTGCAGAACTTTTTGTTGGATTATTGTGTTCACAAAAATTGATGCTTATTCGATAGATATTGTGGTGTAAAACTGGTAGTTTTGTGCCTCATGTATTTTGTGTCGCTTTACAACTAGATACTATAACTATTTCCACTAGCTTCTGACGTTTTACAAGTGTACATGTAGGCCTATGTAAAATATGGATGATTTTTACCTACCCTAAGAGAGTCTAAAGGGTTTATGTTTTTTTTTTGAAGATTGTATGAAAGTCCTCTGTTTTTGAAGTAAGAGATTTGAAATTTAAAATGTATCCTCTCTAGATGTTGTGGTGGTGTACTAATAATGGTCCTATCCTTAGAAATCAATTAGGGGGCTAAGGGTATAAAAGGGGGTTTGGAAGTTTGTATGAAAGTCCTGTGTGTTTGAAGTAAGAGAGTTGAAATTTAAAATGCATGCTCTATAGATGCTAAGAACGGATTTTACGAAACTCCATCCCTAAGGGGGTAAAACGAGGTACACGCGTACGAAGTCACGGGCGGCCGCTAGTGTAAAATATTTTGATAAAAGTCAAAGTCAAAATTACAAAAGTTAAAGTCAAAATAAAAAAAAAACTCAAAGGTTGACTGGTAGAGAATGCTTTGTAGTATTAAGTCCGCCTGTGTACTGTACCTACATGAAGATTAAATAAATAAATAAAATACTTTTGTAATCATAAACACAACATGTCTTTTTCGCTCGTAACAGTTTCTTCTTTTAAATTAACCTATATCTTATATATAAAAATAAATCGCAAAATTTGTTGGTAAGCGCAAAACTCGAGAACAGATAAACCAATTTCGCTGATTCTTTTTTATTGTGTTTGTTATTGTCAAGAGAAGGTTCTTATAAATAGTAAAAAAAAAATAGGTTAGTGTGGAGTAGAGTAGAATAATATGTTGCCGGGAGCGAAACCGCGGGCAAAAGCTAGTTTTAATTATAAATGACGGTGGTGAAATCTGTAAAATAAACGTACATTTTAAACCTTATCAACTAACTAAATTACCCAAGGATAAACCAAATTTCCAGAAACGCTAAATTTATTCATTTGATAAAGCGCTTTAAAAGCGCTATTAGTAATGGAACGGATGCAAGTCGTAATTCAAGCCAATAATTGCTAAAACTAGAACCATTAAACATTGCAATCGCCATTCCTACTTTTTCACTATTCTTTTGAATTATTGTTTCTAATCTATTTATTATTTCCGCGGTTTTTCCTGTGTAACAGTAGAAAATATACAGCCTAGGTCACACAGTATTTATACTAGTGAAAAAAATATAAAAATATTAAATTCTTGAGTCCTTGAATTAAGTCTCTAATTAAGGTATTCGAAAGGGTAAAATCAGTCCTTCCAAAAAGTATATACACCGTGAAATTTAAATGGTTGTTTTCCCTCAGCGAAATGGTTGTATCTTGGTAATACAAACGTTTGATAAAGAAATAAAATATTAAAAACAAAAAATGGACCTGTAGAGTGCAAGCTAATTATGACGTATCACAACGTGCGAGAGCTTATTTTGGTTTAAATATTTAATGAATCGGTTTCCTTTGACGGCGGGCTGCTCATGCGACTCTAGTAGTACCTACAAATTACGTCTAATGTTACTATTGTTTTCGCTTTTTTGAGTTGATAAATATTTTTAATAATCTATCTACACTAATATAATAAAGAGGTAAAGTTTGTTTTTTTGTTTTTTTTTGTTTTTTTGTTTGTAGCGGGTAATCTCTGGAACTAATGGTTCCATTGGAAAAATTTAAGCTATTATAGAAAGCTGCTTTACTCCTGAGTGACATAGGCTATAAATTATTTATTTAACATGGATATTAACCGAGCTATCACAACTTTTGTCTCACAAATTTTCCGCGGACGAAGTCGCGGGCAGAAGCTAGTTATTTATAAAAAAAAACTTTTTAATTTTTTTTAAATTTCACGGTGTATATTCCAAAAAGTAGTTTCTTTTTTATTTGCTATAAACGAATGCTTGACTGCGATCCCACCTGAAGTTAAGCAGTGATGCAATCGTTGAAGGTGAGGCACACTAGTTTATTAAAAAAAACCTATTCACTCTAACCTTGAAGACACCCAAATTTTAATCCGAGATCTTCAGCAGTTTAATTACATATTTACACGCAAGCGAGGTACACTACCACCGTATGCTCCACCGTATCCTTAACCTAGTCCACACAATGGCGACACCCGGTCATTTGATTTTCTTCTGCCTGGATCATGTGCGGGAACCTCCCGAAGTTACCATGTCCGATGAGAAACTGTGTCATGCGAATTGTGAAAATGCGGTATAAATTGTTGCTCCAGCCATTCCTCAAAGGGGGGACTTATTACTGTGATTGTGGCGTGCTCAAGATTGTTAGGCAAACTTAATTTTTTTTGTTCGTGGTAATTTCAAACCATGACGTTTAAGTCGATAAAAAGTTCACTAAATAATCTATACATATTAAAGAAGAAACTGACTGACTGATAAATCAATGCACAGCCAAAATTACTGGAATTAAGAGAGTAAAATTTTGCTCAAGGCTTTCTTTTATGGCGTAAGCGGGCACTACGAAAGGATTTCACAAAATTCACCTCCTAAAGTGATGAAACGGGGTGAAATTTTTGCATGGAGAAACCTACTTACGCGCGGGTGAAGCCGCTGGCAGAAAGCAATCTTATTATATGTTACGTCATTAACATTTCTAGTACCGTAATTAGAAACATAATAGAAAGACAGGTGTGCAAACGCCGACGTTCGCTTGGGAATTTTTTTTTATACAATACGATATGGCATCTGTAGTACATGACATCGTATAAAAAAAAATATATATATTATTTTTTATTTATAAAAAATTTATATATTTATTTATAAAAAAAAAATTTCTTTGTGCCATTGGCACGAAGAAATTTACGCTGGACTTTCTCTATCTCATCCACGTATTTCTGATAAAATGGATTCCAAACTGGAACCGCATATTCCAGTTGTGAACGTATCAAAGTCTTATACAAATAAAGATACGTTTGAACTCTGTGGATGACCTCATTACAAAACCATACATTTTGAACGAGTTATTGACAATTTTTTCCACATGCTGATTAAGGGAGACTTTATTATCAAACAGCACACCAAGATCCAAGATTTTAAAACCAATAAGATCCTTATCTACTTTTAGCTAACTATCCGAAAAACCACACTTTATAAAACACCTAATAAAAATGTTGTCGACAGCGAATTGCACTCAATAGCTCGAATCAATGAAATAAATTGATTATATTGAGAGAACACAATACAAAATTCATTCATTCGAGGTGTTAAATTGCAACAGATATTTATAGCAATAAAAACTTTTTTTTGCTGGATTTCATTATTCAATGCAGCTATTTTTATGAATACTTAAAATGTAAAAGTATTCAGCGCTTTTGAATAATAGTAATCAGTTAAAACATTGTAAAAACAAACGATAAAAACAAAAGTGCAACATTTGCATTACTGATTTTATCTTTTGTATTAAAGTTGCAACACTTGCCTATCTTCACCGTCCAACATAAATCTTATTTCAGGAAATGCGTGATTTTTAACACTCTTAAAAGGTTTTTGAAAAATATTGATATTATTTAGAATTCCGATTAAATGTGCAAGGCTCCTATAGAACCGTTGAATCGCTTGTACAATGCTTCATTAGTCGTTGATTATTAACGTTTTGGGAAGACATTCATTTTCCGTACAGCCAAGGAGTGCAATTCTTTGCCGGTGTCTGTGTTTCCTGATGGCTACAATACGGGAATCATTAAGTCAGGAGTCAATAGGTTACTTCTAGGTAAGCGCACTCCATCATTGACTGCATCGTCCCTTTCCATCAGGTGAGATAGCGGTCAAGCGTTAACTTATAAACAGTAAAAAATATATATAATTGACTACTTACATTATGCAGAGTAGTAACATTATGTATTATGTACTAGCTTTGCGTACATAAAATATAGCCTATGTCACTTAGGAGTAAAGCAGCATTCTATTGTTGCTAAAATTTTCCCAATCGGACCATTAGTTTCAGAGATTACCTCCTACAAAGAAAAACACAAACTTTTCCTCTTTATTATATTAGTGGAAAAGATGTTTTTCTGATATAATGTTTTGAATTTGAATTTTAAATGCAACGTGTCACCACAGTCATGTTCCGAAAAATATCAAATATTAACAAACACTTTTCTTTATCCAGGTGGATTCTCTATCAGTCCGGTACTGCAAGACTCAAGATGACTACATACCGCCAGATGTGCTAGACTACGTCATCGGCGTCCTATTGCTAACTCTACTGCTTGTCAATTTGGGATGTTCAGCATATTACTTCTTATGGCCAGCCGAGAAAAGATCAGGTAATTTTTTGTTTCAAGTATTATGCTAGTAGTAGAACTTGTATATACAAACTTAAGTGCCAATGGGCAGGGCACATTGCTCGCAGAACGGATGGCCGTTGGAGTCGAATTGTTCTGCAGTGGCAACCGAGTACTGGAAAACGCAGTGTTGGGTGTCTTGCCTCTAACAAGATGGACCGATGACCTGCCAAGGGTTGCGGGTATCCGATGGATGCGAGATGCACAGGACCGTTCATTATGGCGACAATTGAGGCCTATGTCCAGCAGTGGACGTCTTTCGGCTGAAATGATGAATGATCATGAGAATTTGTATTAAAGGCCACTTCTATATATTACTTATTCAATCATGTTTCTCTTCTTCTTCTCTGTCGTACACTCTTGGAGTGGTCATGGATCGATTGGTAAGTTTTTGCTCCTTTTGTGAGGCATTTCCATCTCTTTTTACACCAGGCATCTTTACATCTCTATTCATAGCACTTCGGGTACATTCAATGAGGGAATACTTCGAAGATGCTTTAATGAGGTCGCGAAAGCGAGTGAGACCCGTTTATGAAGCTAGAAAGCACAGCCTCTCTCGCACAACTCTCTCGGACTCCACCAGACGCTCTGGCTACGGGTCACCAAAGTCTAAGTCCAGCGCTGACCCTAATCCTGGGCAAACGCTTTTTCCCAAGTTTTTTAGACATTCTTCTTCCATACTGTCTGGAACTCTCTTAATCTGGACGCGTACCATGAGGGCTGCTAATGTTACGTATATGATCATCCAGCGACATCTTTCTAGGCCTCGAAAACGCTTTCTCTGTACAGAAACCTACTCCATGGCGATATTTACCCAGTGGTTACTGTGCAAGCGCCTGACATGACACGTCCAATCCCATTAGATTTGTAGCGACATCTATGACGCCACATAAGAAGTACAAGAATCCTGCATAGCTCGATGAAAGTTCTCCGCGCGATTAAAACTATACGACAGCCCGAAGTCAACTATCAGGCAGTAGCCCACCAGACTATAACACCTGTCTGCTCGGAGGATCCCCCCTTTTTAACGGAGGTATGCGGGACTTATTCTCTGTACAGCATGATACCTCCAAAGGTTATTATTGAATCATTTTCAGTCCGTCCTAATTCTCTTTATTTAGTAGTGAAGTATTTTAGTGATATTACTAATAAAAGGTTTTGTTGCAGATAATAGATTCATGCTGGCTTTCTGCGTGCAAAAGAACTGGAAAGCTCTGAAGCATGGAGGTAGCGCCGAAGGTGGAATTTTCAAGTGTTTCCAGGCTTTGAGGTAAAAAAGCAGTCGATTAACAGTTATAGAACCTTTTCAAAAAGTACATGATTAATTATTGCTAATTATACAACGTGTAATGTTAAATTCGAAAAACCCACGAGGAAAAAACTGAAAATAATTTGCTCAAAACCACGAACAGAATCAATTAAAACACTTTTTTATACAGGTCGCATTTTTCCGAAACAACCTTATAAATGTTGCCCTGTCTATTTATAAATAAGCCAAACTATCACGTGTATAAATAAACAAATAGTTTAACGACTTAGAAATAATGTCAGACTCTTACTGACTAAACAACCCACCTCGGTCCTGCGTTTTCTTTATACCAGGGCTAGAACCTTCCTTTCAGATGCGAACCCTTGGCCCCGTTTGCTTCGACCCTCTACAGTGTATGAATGTTTGTATATATCTCCGGCACGCTCTATTCCCTAAACTTTTTGCTTAAGAAGTGTTGTAAGATTTGTCTTAGCTAAGACAGCTAAGACCAACCATTTAAAATCACCAAGTGGTACCACTTGGCGATTTTCTGCGACCTAAAATGGTAAAAAAACAATTGTTATTATCACTCAGTATTTTTTTTTTTTAATAAAATGCTCGATGAGACAATTTCAAAGTATTACTAGTACTCACTAAAAAGGTGAAAATTAAAAAAAAACCGACCGCAAAAAACGCCCAAAAAATCGCAACAATTCACTTGGCAGTCTGATCAAATGTATGATTTAACTAAAATAAATTCCACTACATAATCGCAAGTAATCCCAAAGATATCACAGCTCAAAGTTATCTATTTTGTGAAACAGTAACTTCACAGATAAAACATTTATAGCAAAACCATTTGGCATAATCGCTATATCAAATGATACATCGAATACCAACTAACCGCAATACCTGCAGTGCAATCACGCCGATTTTAATCGCTGGGGAATATTCGTCAATGCTGCTTGCACGGTTTTAATCACAGATGAGACTGGCTGATGTTGAGGTGCCGAGAATTGCTAGATAGACTTTTTTTTCGAGATGGAAATCCCAAGACTTCTTTTCCTTTTTTTATGGTAGTTATAAATCATCCAATGACGAATCCCGCCCCTGGGTCAGCGGGAGACAGTGTCAGACTAGTACTGACTAAACGATCCACCGTTTCTTCCTTCCTTAGTTCCAGGGCCCCGGTTTTCGACTTTCGCATCAACTTTTTGTCCTAAAAGGCTTCGACCCTGTAGCGTCTTTATATACCAGTCCTTGGTAAAGTAGTATTCTATTAATAAAAAATTTGCTAATAACTTTTCAATCATGTTTTTTTTTTCATAGCAAGCTGTTATAGCCCGATATCATCATCATCATCATCATCAGCCTTTTTAATGTTCCCACTGCAGGGACACAGGCCTCCTCACTAGGAGAGGGAACGGGCCATAATCCACCACGCGGGCCCAGTGCGGATTGGTGGATGTCACATGTCTTCGAATTTTTGGTTCTAGGACATGCCGGTTTCCTCACGATAGCCCGATATGTTACTGATAAATGATAAATGATATTTATTTTTGTAAATAGGTTTTTCACAACACTTTTACACGTCATTTTTGTTTTTTTTGTCAGTTTAAACTAGATGAGTCCGGTGTTTCCTAGCTGACTACCCTGAGAAGAAACACCGAAACAAACTCAGGGGTCAAAGTCTCTTTTAAAGTCCATACAGTAATAGTCAAATCTTATGAGAACAATGCAGATTAGCGTCTGAGATGGTCTTTTGAGAAAAGAACCATACAGATTTGAAAATATATACTTATATATTTAAAACTTTTCCAGACAAATAACATAAGCCCAAACCCAGTGGGTTTGTGTTACAGAGTTTTTATGGGTATGGGAAATTTTTATTGTACTTATTCTATCCTATTTTATTACTCTATCAACTCCACGTCATAATAACTTTTGAAATTTTGCATACATGTGTCAATCGGATGACAATCATCCATGACAATCATCCGATTAACTTGCACTGGGCCCGCGTGGTCATTGCATCTCCTTAAGAGGAGGCCTGAGTCCCGGCAGTAAAACATGATGACGCTAATGCTATGCCATGCTTTTTTGGCCACAATTCATACGATTGTATAAGACACGAACAAACATTTTTCTTTCTTTCTTTGTATACCTAAGCATAAAACAATTATCTCACAAATACATAAAGGCTTTAGAATGGTAAACAGGCCGTACAAGATAATTGCATTGCAGCGATTGCGGTAAACCATCGGTTTTCGATGCATCCTCGATACGGCGATACATAGATAGTACTTCACGTTATACGTGGCCTGCCAAGCGCGAATACCTACGTTGAAATAGTTAAGTAATTGTGCTATTTGAGTGTATAGCTTCTGATAGAGTTTGGTCTTTTGGCTGATTAAGAGCAATTTTAAAATAAATGGGACTTTCAGGTTAATCAACCTTATACCAATTATACTCAAAAAAATAAATTATTTATATATTTTCCCTTTGCCCACCCGTGGAACAGTAATGACTAAAAAAAATTCTCTTTTACTATGCGTTCCAAATGAGGACAGAATCGATTGCCAGGATGTGACCTCTAGCCCTGGTACATATATAAGGACGTAGGAAGGGGCTAGGTTGTTTAGTCAGTAAGAGTCTGACACTGTTTCCCGCGCTGCCCAAGGTTGAGATTCATCATTCAATGATTTTTACTTATCATAAAAAAACCCTCAAATCGAAGAAATTTTGGCAATATTGATTGGTGACTCAGAGATAAGTAAAATTGAAAAACTGGATTCTTTTTTAACTTTTTTCGTTTATTGTTCATAAATAAATTAAAAATTTCGTAAAAAAATTAATAAATTTTGACATTTTTTTTGCCTCGATTTGACAGTAAATTGTGACGTCACAACATGATAATCGATCTTATTCTCATTTGGAACGCATTGTATATTTTTCGACGTTTAATAATAAAAGGCTTGATTATGGGGAATCAACAATTTTCTTATGGCGATGTTTCTTTTCAGATTCTATACTATGGTGATGATTCTTGGTCTACACTCAATGATTTTCATCGGGTATGGATACACTGCAAACCCTGAGTTTATTGAAAATGTAAGTAACAATATACTATATTCATCATCATCATCAGTGGTGGCCGAGTGGTATCGGCCCCGACTTACGAGTTGTAGGTCGCGGGTTCAAACCCAGGCAGGCACTTTACTTTGTGTTATTTATTTCATCACCACTGCTCTCAAACGGTAACCGGCATGTCCTAGAACCAAAAATTCGACGACATGTGACATCCACCAATCCGCACTGGGCCCGCGTGGTGGATTATGGCCCATTCCCTCTCCTAGAGAGGAGGTCTGTGTCCCAGCAGTGAGAACGTTGAAAAGATTGATGATGATGAACTAGCGCTTGATTGCGATCCCAGCAGTGATGCAATTATTGCTAGTAAAGCACATCAATTTATAGCCTTGAAGAATCCTAAATCATAATCGGACGGGAAGACTGGAGGAGGTAAGTTGTTTCAGCTCTTCGATGCGGTATAAACGACGACTTGAAATGCTTAGTCACAAATTAAATTCGTGTTAAAAGTAAATCATTATGTAATAAAAACAATTTCCACAAATGTCAACTGACCGGTAAATAGTTAAATGTATGTCACTGACCTCTGACGTCGCAAACCGCGGAATGTCACCGTTTTCACAAAAACATTAATTAAATGAATCCGTATCGGCGCCATTAATAACTGACAGTGTGATTAATTGATATTCAATTGGTTTGAAATTCATGAAGGACTGTGCATATACACCGTGAAATTTAAATGGTTGTTTTCCCGCGGCGGAATGACTTGCCATAAGGAGTACTTTTGAAGCATACAGTAAAAAAAAAAAAGTTTTTTTTTATAAATAATTATAAAAAATATTCATCAACTCAAAAAAGCGAAAACAATAGTAACATTAGACGTAATTTGTAGGTACTACTAGAGTCGCATGAGCAGCAAACCGTCAAAGGAAACCGATTAATTAAATATTTAAACCAAAATAAGCTCTCGCACGTTGTGATACGTCGTAATTAGCTTGCACTCTACAGGTCCATTTTGGTTTTTAATATTTTATTTTTTTATCAAACGTTTTTATTACCAAGACACAACCATTTCGCTGAGGGACAACAACCATTAAAATTTCACGGTGTATAATAATACTAGCTTTTGCCCGCGGCTTTGCCCGCGGCTTTGCCCGCGTGGTATTGGGGTTGGGGTTGAGGTTTCCGGGATAAAAAGTAGCCTCTGTCCTATTCCGGAGCGTATCCTATGCCTGTGCCAAATTTCATCTAGATCCGTCCACCCGTTTTGGCGTGATTGAGTAACAAAGATCCAAACATCATAACTTTCGCATTTATAATATTAGTAAGATTATTGAACTGGTGGTCGTTTATTTATTTATGTACACACAAACACTTACAAAAAGAAAAGGACACATACAGATAGAAGAGTACAAAGGTAGTGCTTACTTCTGACGAAATTTCTTCCAGCAGACCTGCGACAGGAGAGTTGGATGAGAAATGTAGACACAGTGTGTATAAACTCAATCACGCCAAAACGGCTGGTCGGATCTAGATGAAATTTGGCACAGGCATAGGATACACTCCAGAATAGGACATAGGATAATTTTTATTCCGGAAACCCCAACCCCAAACCCATTACCACGCGGGCGAAGCCGCGGGCAAAAGCTAGTAATTCATAAAAGTTAAAGTACACTAAAATCAAAGACATATAATACTTACATCTAGATATATCAATAACCATAAATAAAATGTACACATAATATGCAATACATAAATAATAATACATAACTATAATATATAACTTTATGCTAATAGTATATTTTGATACAAGTGGTTTAATTGCAAAAGAGACGGAATTTTCCCGAGCTGCAGGCGAGGGTTTATGAAGTCGAATGCAACTGATATGATTAATTTCCAAGTGTTACAAACGATGTTTTGAAATACAATTGTGAAGAAATAAATATACGGAGGACCAACCTGATACGATAAAATTAAATGTTATTAGGTAATTGTAGCGATAAGAGCAGTGGTGGCCGAGTGGTAACGACTCTGACTTACGAGTTGTAGGTCGCGGGTTCAAACCCAGCCAGGCGCATTACTTTGTGTAATTTATTTTATTACCATTGCTCACAAGACGGTGAAGGAAAACATCGGGAGGAAACCGGCATGTCGTAGAACCAAAAATTCGAAGACATGTGACATTCACCAATCCGCACTGGGCCCCCGGGTGGATTACGGCCCATTCCCTCTCCTAGAGAGGAGGCCTGTGTCCCAGCAGTGGGAACATTAAAAAAGGATGATGATTAATTGTAGCGAGGCTGAGAAAAACAGTAAATTGCGTGAAGGGGGAGGATTTTAGTGTAGACTTTCGGATTAGCATTTTCAAAAAATATTTATTGTAAAGTTAAAGCAAAAAAAAGGGATCAGTATCATCAAATATGATGTGTATTATACATATAAACCTTCTTCTTGAATTATTCTATCTATTCAAAAAAAAAACGCATCAAAATCCGTTGCGTACATTTAAAGATTTAAACATACTCGTTCATAGGGACAGCGGTAGGGAACTTTGTTTTATACTATGTAATGACTAGCGACTCGCCCATGCTTTGCACAAGCGCAATAAATATATTATGCATGTATTATGCATATAAACTTTCCACTTGAATCATTCTATCTATTCACAAAAACCGCAACAAATTCTGTTACGTAGTCTTACAAATCTAAGTATACATAAGTATGTGTATACTTTGATTCCTGACGCACGCTCTGTTCCCACGCACTTCAAGGAGTTGTCAGCAAATGTAGAGGCCCAACTGCTAGGCAGAAGCCTACTGGGGCCCCGGTCCAGTTTCTGAAAGGAAGATCCGACCCCGGTTTGAGGACTAAGAAGGAATGGGGTGGATCGTTTAGTCAGGAAAAGTCTGACACTGTTTCCCGGTCCGCTCAAGGGCGGAATCATTAGGTAGATGATTTAAAAAATCTTTTTTTTTAAGTACCTATACATAGGTACAGACAGCGAGAAGCGACTTTTTTTATACTACGCAGTAATAAAACTGCGCGAACGTAAAAGATTTAGTTTTTCAACATAAACTTAAGTTACACTACGTCTGATATTTCACAACTTTAGTGCATTAACAGCTATGCCTTAATAAAGCTGCGTTTAGTTATATCGTGGCTGTATCTAACTTGTGCAACTTGTAGCCTCGTCTAGTACCTACTTATAAAGTAAATGCTAAAGAGTGATTGTTCGTAGTACTGTATATTATCTCGCAGGATTGTTTGGCCTTGGAACGACGATCAACTGAAAAAACATTAATGGGTTTTATTATTTATTTTACTTTATTGTACACCTCATAATGTGGACAGGATAAACATTTACTAAAATAAGTGTACAATGGGCGGTTTTACTGCACAGGTCAATTTCTTACTGACAACCTTAGGATGGACTAACACGAAAAGAGATTTCTTTTTACTATTTTTTTTTTTGCATTTTATCTAGCATGTCTATATAGCATCTTCGCACCTTAGTTTCTCAAGACGAAACTCTAGGTCCTGTCCAAGACCGCTCCGGGATTCCGATCCCGATTGTCTGGTAACTGTCTGGACTTAGTCCAAGTCGTCGACGACGCGCACTGTTCCCGCGCGTCTCAAAGAATTGTGAGCAAATCGTAGGGACCCTGTAGAAGGGCCGAAGCCTAGTGGAGTCAAGGGTTCGGGACTGAAAAGAAGGCTAAACTTCAGTATGGTAAGCAGCATAGTAACCGGGTGAGTTTTTTTTTAGTCAGTAAGAGTCTGTTAGTATCTCCTACTACACCCAAGGCTGGGCTTGCAGACGGTGAGCAAAGGGTTGGCCACCGTCTGGTAACAGTCCGGGCCGAGCCCAAGTCGTCAACAGCGCGCACTGTTCCCGCGCGCCTCAAGGAGTTCTCAGCAAACTGTAGGAGCATTAAGTAAGCCGATCTCCGATGATGCTAGAAAGTTGTTTGACTTCATGGCCCAGATCCATTGATCTCTTTTAACGTAATAAGTGTTTACGATGGGACTGACATACGCTGTGCGTTATGAACGTATGTGCGTCACAAAAGTCTGTTGCAGCGCTTCATTAACATTATGTCGTCTCACTCAGTTCAGCTCACTTCAGACAAGTAAAGTGACTGTACGGTTGATTACGGATGGTTTTTTTTAAATTGATTATGGGTTTGCGCTTGACCGCTATCTCACCTGATGGAAAGAGACGATGCGGTCGACGATGGAGCGCGCTTACCTAGAAGTAACCTATTCACTCTTGACTTAAAGATTCCCGGGTTATAGCCATCAGGAAACACAGACTCCGGCAAGGAATTCCACTGCTTGGCTGTACGCACAATGAAAGTGTTGCCAAAACGTGTAGTACGTATATGAGGGATGTCTACCATGTACTGGTGGTGCATTGCCGTACGTTTGGTGGTCCGATGATGGAACGGGCTAGGTGGAATTAAGTTATATAATTCCGACGCACACTCCCCGAAATGCAACCGGTAGAAAACCGACAAGCTAGCAACTCTGCGTCGATGCAAACATAGAATCGTGGAAACTATTCCTAACGGTTGGCTAAGTAAAACAGGTTTTACTGCTCATATGCAATAATCTGTTGACGCTAGCATACCATTTAAACAGTAGGTATTGCGTTATAGTACTGGGTTACTAGGTATAGATATATAGGTATTCCACAACTATCACCCAACGCCGTCTAGTCCCAAGCTAAGCAGAGCTTGTATTATGGATACTAGACAACTGATAAAATACTTATATATTTTGAAATACATACATATTATAGATAAATTACACCCAGACACAGAACAAATGATCGTGCTTATCACACAAGCATAATCGAACCCACGACCTCCAGCATAGCAGTCAGGGTTACGTACTACTAGACCAACAGGCCAGTCGCCAACCATTTCCTTTAAACAAGTTTTTTTTTATCATCATCATCATCATCAGCCTTTTTAATGTTCCCACTGCAGGGACACAGGCCTCCTCTCTAAGAGAGGGAATGGGCCGTAATCCACCACGCGGGCCCAGTGCGGGTTGGTACTTTTTTCTTTTTTTTTTATGGTGGGTAAAAATCAACCAATGTCAAATCCCACCGCTGGACGGATCGGTAAATAGTGTCAGACTCTTACTGACTAAACAACCTACCCCGTCCCTACGTTTCAATATATACCAGGGCCAGAGCCTTCCTTTCAGACATGAACCCTTGGCCCCCGGTAGGCTTCGAACCAGTTGGGTCCGAACGACACATGCCGTCATGGTTCGGACAGTTGAATGACGAGCTACGAGCTACCCATTGCTCGCCGTCACGAGCATGAGTAGCTTACCATTCGACCTTAGTAGGTTGAAAGTAGTACAGAAAGATCGAAGCCAACTGGGGCCAAGGCGTCTGAAAGGGAAGTTCTAGGCCTGGTATACATATATGGCTTCTTAGGAATGGGTTAGGTTGTTTATTCAGTAAGAGTCTGACACTGTTTCCCGTTCCGCCCAACAGCGGGATTCGTCATTGAATGATTTTTACCTACCATAAATAAGTAGGTTACCGTCCGCACCGATGCCGAGGCAAAGAGATGTCAATAAAACTCTAGGAGCTCAGCAGACCGAAGTTTACTGGGGCACACGTGCCGAGTAAAATGGCGACACAGTCAAATATTGGTCAGCTGAGACAGTGACGCAAGCAAGCTATAGAGATAAGCGATCAGTCGAGCACCCGACTTACGAGTTGTCAGCCGCGGGTTCAAACCCAGCCAGGCGCATTACTTTGTGTCATTTATTTCATTACCACTGCTCTCAAAACGGTGAAGGAAAACTTCGTGAGAAAACCGGCAGGTTCTAGAACCAAAAATTCGAAGACATGTGATATTCACCAATCCGCACTAGATCCGCGTGGTGGATTATGACCATTCCCTCTCCTAGAAAGAAGACCTGTGTCAAAAAAAAATGAGAACATTAAAAAGGTTGATGATGAAGCCTGAGTTTGTTTCGGTGTTTCTTCTCAGGGTAGTCAGCTAGGAAACACCGGACTCATCTAGCATCGAAAAAAATGACGTGTTTTTTAAACCGACTTGCAAAATAAAGATCATTTATCGAAGACTGAAAAAACTTAAATAACTATGTTAGTCGGTCATAACAAAACAAAAAAAAATACAAATACCTACACGTATAAATACAAATACACCTAAAAAGGCACATAAGTGCCACCCATGACCTACAATGGCACTCAAATAAAGATACACACTTGCCATACAACTTAACCGCGAAAATTGTTGACCTAGGCGTGTCAACGACCTCTTGCGTAACGGAACTGGTTAGTACCGGTTTTGAGCGGTTGTTTATTTATATTTTTGGTTGGTAACAAATTATAAATGGTTGTTATATTTAGTAAAGACTCGTTCCCTTTTATATTGATTGTTTTATTTTTTTATTTAGTATCACCTGTCCCGATGTTTGTGATCAAATCTTGGAAATAGTACAATTTCAAACTTTGTTTTTTTTAGTTTTAGGATAATTAAACTAACCTAAATAAAGTAACCTTAAAACTACATATGCATGAATTTAAATAATATATACTCATAAAAAATATATATACATAGGTACATGAATTAAATATAATATACATTAAATATAATTAAAAATAATAATAAAAAAAACCTTTATGAACATAACTAAAAGTAGGTACCTAATCTAATAAGACGTCGAAAAACTCTTCCGCATTGCTGTCGACTGGTAAAGTGCCCAATAAAAAAAAGCGTGTTGTGTGGTGTGCAGTGTATGATGTGGCTAGCATTGCCACGTCGTATGGCAATGCTTATATACTCTGCCCAAGGTTTTACCTTGCCAGCCCTTGTAAATTAAATTTGATCTACTTAGCGTTTTTTTTTTGTGTTGGTGAGCAAAAATCATTCAATGACGAATCCCGCTGTTGGGCGGATCTTACTGACTAACAACCCACTCCGTTCCTTCTTTGCCTTTCGCACCGGGGCCAAGCCTCTTCTAGAGACCCGAGCCCAGAGTCCCAGCAGTGGGAAAACTATGCTAGTCCTAGAAGTTGCGGCTGTGCGTCGATATGTCAGTCAGTCAGTTCCTCCTTTTATGTATATTAGACATATAACATTTTTAAATGCAATTAAAAACTTCAATTTACAACACCTAATGAATTCAATTACGCTCCATAACTCCATAATAACTTAACGCAAGCAACTACTAAATGGTGCAACTGCAATCATTTTATAAATATTGCTTCCGTTCTACGCACGCGCAAAGTACGCACAATTAGGAAAGTGATTGTACAAGGTGGACCAAAAGAAATCATCCGATGTAGTTTGGCTCTTTTTTTTTCTAAATTAAAAACTTCGATTTTGTTTTTTGATTGTTTATTTGAACTTTTAGAATTTTATTAGTTCAGGTCACAATTCTGCCGCGCTTATGATAATGGCAGTAAGTCACATTGTGGTTGATATTGAGTTAAGTATATATTTGATGTAAAGATCAAGATATACATTCCTGTATACTTAACTCAACCGCGACAGAATTGATTGCCATACGTTCGTTTTATGGCATTTTTCATCACTTCGGCGAGAACTTCGAGCGACAGATTCTCGCACTCGTGTCGAATGTTGTCCTTGAGGGCTTCCAGAGTCTCGGGCTTGTTCACGTAAACATGGGGCTTGGTTCTTGGGTAGTGTATGGCTCCATGGCTTGTTCACTTGTATTCTGCATCTGTCTAGTTCACCAATATGAAAACAGAATTGACATTGGCGGCCTTTTGCAAAAATGAGAGCATCTTTCAATAGGATTTTTTAAAAGAGTAACCCAGGAGTTTCTTGCCGGTTCTTCTCCATAGGAAACGACCAATTTGGAACCATGCACTAGCTTCTGACGTTTTATAAGTGCCCATGTAGTCCTATATGAAATAAAAACATTTTGATTTGATGATTCCCACGGTTGTGATGAATGATGATGGCCCACCCTGTAGATGTAATTTAAATTAGTTTCTCCCAGCAAACCTCAACAAAGTAAGAAATTATTGCAAGGCAAGGGAATATGCCCGAGGCATAAAAAAATAGCTTAGCAATTCCAATCACGGGTATCATCATCATCTTCCTACCCTTGTCCCATTTTGTTTGGGGTCGGCGCTACATGATTTTTTCTTCCACTCTGTCCAGTCACCCGTCACGCTATCATTAACTCCTCTTTCTTTCGTATCACTTCTCACACAATCCATCTATATTTTCTTTGGTCTTCCTTTCATTCTCCATCCAACCACATTTATACTTATGGCTTTTTTTCAATCACGGGTATAATATACCCATAGGCTGCGGAATTGTTCGAAAGAGTTTACTTGCTGTCGTTCCTCCCAGAACAAGCATTATTTGATGATTAAAAATATAAAAAGTACACGGGTCCATTCATGGGTATAATATACCCGTGTGCTAAATTTGATCCAAGGTGTGAAAGAACCACCGTGCAGTCACAGGTAACAGTCCGGACCAACCCAAGTCATCGACGGAACGCTCTGTTCCCGCACGCCTAAAGAAGTTTTCAGCAAAATCGTAGGGACTCTACAAAAGGGTTCAAGCCCATTTAGTAGTCTCTTTCTGAAAAGAAGGCTTGGTCCCAGTGCGAAAAGCAAAGAAAAAACAGGGTGTTTAGTCAATAAGAGTCTGACACTGTTTCCCACTCCGCCCAAGAGCGGGACTCGTCATTGGAGGATTTTTGTACATCATAAAAAAAGTGTAAAAGGATTATGTAATAAATATGAAAGTCCCTGTATATGTACATCTATTTGTTACTTTCTCACTTTTTATCTTCGTATCCTACACGTGGGATGAAAGCCAACTTATACTCTAACGAAACCTTGTACTAAAAATAGCCAAAAATAAATAAAAAAAAACGCAAGCAACCTGCAAGAAGTGTAGCAACCACAACGATTTAATAAAGTGGATTGCTTCCGTCGGTACTGCGCTAGCGTCGGTTAGAACGTTCGGGAAAGTGATAGTGGTTTTATTTAAATATGGAATGATATTGTTACAAGCCAGCGTCAAGGCAACGGCGAATTGATGACCAAGGGCAGCTATGGTATGAGATCAATTGTCACCTTGCTTGTTACTGCTAGTACTTGGACTGTAATAAAATTCATATCACTGAAAAGGTCATGTTTCTGCCCTTGGTTAGTTTGTTTTTTTTTTATTCTACACTGTCAATTGTTATGATATCATTGACATTTGACAAGAGACGCCCTCAAGTGTCACCATGCCACTAAAATCACTTCCTCGACATCCATTTGATCCTATGTTTTATTTATTGTGCCATTGCTACACTGGAAACATCAATCTTAGTATGGCCTTGGTAGAGTCCATGGTTTTGAGCGAGGAGGAGTGGCATGTGGTCGCCTCCTTTTGTGAAGCAGTAATGCTAGTAAAGGAGGAGGCCGACCGCATAAGGCAGCGGAGCTCACGCCTCAGACGCCGCCGCAATTCCGATCCCGATTTTCGGTCACCGTAGGCGCAGGCTTGCGAAAATTGAGCAATGGATAGCTCGCCGTCCAGTTGTCTGGTAATAGTCTGGACCAAGCCAGTATTCGGCAGCGCGCTCTGTTCCCGCGCAACTCAAGGAGCTGTCAGCAAATGGAGAGGCCCAACTGCAGGGCCGAAGCCTACTGGGGCCCCGTTCCGGTTTCTGAGAGGAAGGTCCGACCTTGGTATGAAAACTGAGAAGGAATGGGGTGGGTCGTTTAGTCAGTAAAAGTTTGACACTGTTTCCCGCTCTGCACAAGGGCGGGATTCGTCATTAGATGAAATTGCCCACCATAAAAAAAACATCAATCTTAGTATACATCTGTAGAAGCTTTTAAATAGCAACTTAGTCATTTATTAGTATGTTGTAATAACAATAGTTTGTAAGCTTTCTTAAAATTATGAAAATTAAGTAACGACCAGTTTTGTGCTTCTCCCATCCATCAAATTCTCACGACCATCACTAATTCATGGTTGGTTCATGGTTCGATGGTTGGAAATGGAATCTAAAAAATTATTTCACCATAATATTCTTTTTCTGTGGCATAACGATTTTGGTAAAATTTGTTTTGCTATATACTTTGCCATATTTTTTGGCATACAGTTTATGTTGGCATAATTATCTTGAAGGCTTGGTTTTGGCATATATTTCATTCGCATAACGTTACTAGGCCTAATGACCATAAGCATTATAACATTTAGGCATAAAATTAATAGAAATAACGGAAACAGTTTCTGTAACAAATAAAATTGTTGGTGAAAATTCAATATGTTGTCCGACGAAAGTTAGCTAGCCACGTAGCCACATAGTCTAGTCTGCCCTACCCCTCGTCTCTAATTTAAAAATCGCGTAGGTGCGTAGGAGCAAGGTGACACGCGAGCTGAGGAGCAGGCGGCCGCAAGCGAGCCGCCATGGCTGAGGCTAGCCAGTAAAACCGATATATTTCATCACCACACGGCCTCGTCTGGCATCGACGCCGGCAGGCCCCTGTACCGCTAGGCACAAGTATATACGTTCCCACACTCTTGCAATCACCTTTTACTAGCATAATTGCTACGCAAAAGGATACGACCGCAATTAGTCTCTTTCACTCTGCCTAAACCGGGACCCGATGCGAGATGTCGCCGCCGCCGATTGCCTCCACCATGCCTTAGCGTGTCTTGTGGCAGGGCCGTACAAAGTTGACATTCTGGCGTTTCTTCTGCTTGAATCCAGAATAGAAACCTCCCGAACTTACCATGTCCGGTGACGCGCACTGTTCCCTTTGTGCATGAAGCGGTTGTCAGCAAACTGTTGGGGGTCGAAGTCTCCTGGGGCCGAGGGTTGATGCGAAGTGTTACACCGGGGCTCTGGGACTAAGGCAAGGTAGGAACGGGGTAGGTTTTTTAGTCAGTAAGAGTCTGTCACTGTTTCGCTGTCATTCGATGATTTTTAGCTACCACAAAAAAACTTTGTGCGGTGCTATTATTTTAACTAAGAGCTAAAAGCTACTCTTGTGAGAACAATAAAATAGAGCATTATTTTGTTGATTTAATAAAAATATAGCGAAACAATTGAATGCACTATAATTACGTCACATAATTTCATATCGCAATGCTCTTAGTAAAGTCATTAATCGTAGAGAAGGTTGTAACTTTTTTACTCATTTCCTTCCGACAGATTTGTTCAAGTATTTTGTTTGCGTCATGTTAAAAGAATTTTTGTAATAGCGAGAAAAAATGTGTGAGAATGTTTTGTTGAGAAATGTACACTGAGTATAATATTAATCATCATTGGATCGTATTGCATCAGTATCTGATTTTTTATCTCTTTATTTCATTTACATTGTTCTCACATAATGGCAGAGACGAAAAATATGTAGCCGAGATATATTTTTAATAAATAACATGATTGAAAAGAGTGACTTTTCTTGCACATTCTTCTCCAAAGATATTTACGCTTTGGAATGTGCGATTAGCAATTTTTTTCTGACAAACCAACTTCTTGACCTTTCAAACGTGCCTGTAATTGGTTTATTTGAAATAAATGCTTTGAATTTTTGACCAAGCTTAAATTTTATAGACCGTGGGATCGCTTTGTTAGATGAATAATGACTCTGTATCCCTTGGATAGCATTCCGGATCAACGTATCCATATTGCGAGAACTTAAGATCTCGCGGTTGTCGTCCGAATGTTTCCGCAAGATTCTTCAATACTTTGGTCATATTGCAAGGAAAGACGGTGGAAACCTTGTAAGGCTTATAGTGACCGGTAAAATAGATAGATGGAAAAAGGTTTCGTGGAGGCAGCCCAATACGTTGGTCTGACCAGATCCGCTCTGCTCTTGATACGACGGTATACAATTTCCTACACACCGCCAGAGACAGAAACAAAAGGAAAAAGGTCGTGCGAGTGAAAGTGATGAAGCAGGGAGGTCATGACCCTCAGCATTGAGGATTACAAAACAAGAAGGATAACTCCTTGGACCAGTTGACACAGAAGTGGTGTATTATTACTTTGAGCATGCAATGATCGCAGTAACGTATCAGTTATCTGGCCAAATGGGGTTTCCTTAGTGCAAGTGTGGAGTCCCTTCACAGGATATGCATTACCTCCTTTCCTGCTCAGCGTGCACTACCACCTGCACCTTTAATGACTTGTACGAGCAGCTGTCCAGGTGGCTAAATATTGGTCCCACACGAAATGTTACTCCTATCATGTGGGTTCGTTCACAAACATGTGAATTCATATTCAAAAAAGACCCAAAACCGTAATAATCATCTATGACATACAAATATTCTATGCTGGTATCAAACGCTCGTCACACGGCGCAGTAAGTTGTCTCAAACGCACGAACCGTAACGTCAAATTGACAAATATTGAAGTGGGTATCTCTCTAACCGGACGATTCTGTATTTATCGTATCAGAGTAGGCGATAATCGACCCCGTCGAGCTATCGGTCAAGCTCCGTTTATTAATTTTGTCGTAAATGTATTGATTGTAAGCGATGATGTAGCCAACGATGAAACACGTTTGTCTAGAAGTAACAATTCACTTTTTACTTAAAGGTCCCAAAAGTTATAAGCGCGCAAGCGAGTGTTCGGCCGATTTGCGCGGAAGTGGCGCATATCTTCCTTGTGTAATTGTTTATGTTTGTAACTAGTTGTGAGTTTGTGTCATGACACGTAAATAAACTGTTTTTCTTTCTTTCTTTTCTTTTAAACACAGACTTCGGCAGATAATTCCACTTGTACATCTATATATATAAAAATCAAAGCCTGAAAATGATGACGATGATGTTGATCAATGAACGGGCTCACCTATCCAAACCAAATGTTTAGTAGATGGTTTATGTGTTTGCACAAAATCGGTCGAGCAGTTCTTCATTTAACACATTTTTCTGTTGCCGCGGCAGCTAGCAAGGAAAGCTAGTTTATCATAAGAATTGTTTTTTTTTTGCAGTCCTACGACGACTTCTTCAAATCTCTCCTGTTCAACGCTCGCGTGATCGTGCAGATTTTCTTCGTAATGGGAGGGTTCCTCATGGCCTATAAGATGCTGGTGTATGCTGAGACTCATCAGTTTACTTTGAAGACTGTCCCTATGGCTCTGGTGAATAGATGGCTCAGGTAAGATACAAGAATTCTATACATTCTATTCTAAGAATGGAATAGGAATATACGAGTATACGTTTATTCGATACAAACACAGCACAACGGTTACAAAACACACGATACGTCGACACCCAAGCGCTCGCGGCATTATTACGCGCCACGCGCCGTTGTCAAATTTTCAAAAATAGAATGTACAATATTTGAGCATTTTTTTTATAGGGTATTTTGATATTTATCCAAAAACGTAAATAAAAAGTTTTATAGACAAATAATTTTAATACCCGCGAACGCCGGCGTTCGCTGTTAGTACCCGCAAACGCCGGCGTTCGCTCGAGGGTGAAATGATTAAAAACTGTTATTGGCATTTATTTTTTTAAACCATTATTTTTGTACGAATTTTCAAGCGCTAAAATTCGCAGAGCCGAACTGCACACTCGCCAAGATCCGACAGCCGTACTGTAATATAATGGATAGTCGATTGGGCTGAAAATTTCAAGAGTCTCGACTGCGCACCTGAACATGCAGCGTCGTAAAACACATGACCGATCATTGTGTCTACACTTGGGGAGGCTTAAATCTAACTGTGGACGTCTTTCAGCTGAAATGATAATGACGATGACGAATAAATCTATCTACAAGATCTCTACATTTAAATTAAATAATCACACTCACAATAATCACTACATTTAAATCTCTACATTTAACACATAAAGTAAATTATCGCCTTTCTCTTACAGATTAATGCCAGCAGTGTTGGTAGTAATGGGTCTGGCTATGACCTGGGTGCCTCACATGGGTTCTGGACCCATGTGGGACGCAGTTGTGAGGAGAGAACGAGACATGTGCAGAATGAACTGGTGGCAGCTGGTCATCTTGAGCCCGAATCTGTTCCCGTTCGAGCATCTTTGTTTGCCTCAGGCTTGGTGAGTTTTTCTCATTTTAATATTACTAGTAGTTACATGGTAGGCTCTAACTTACGAGTAAGGGCAGTGAAGTGCCAGTGGCCTGTAGTACGCACAGACGGTTTTGCAGCTATCTAGCGCAAAAAGACCGCATCTTTCATCAGTCGGCTGCGCGGATGTCGCCACACTATTTTGAGTTCTATAACCAATAGATATGCTTGTATTACTAGACGTATATGAAAATTTGTATAGCGGATTAAGTGCCTGTTAACTATTTTTTATTCGTTTTTACTCGTCTTTATAATGGATCTCAATACCAATATCTCTAATTAACATATAATATGTAGAAAGAAAATTAATTTATAGGTATGCGAATGCCGCTTTTTTTTTAGTATGATTTGTAAAAACAAATTAAAATGTGTATATATAAATGTTTAAAAATAATTAAATGAAATAATTACTTATTTTCACTCTTGAGCCCGAGTGAACGCGTATCCCTATTTTCTTTCTATTATGTCTCTAATTACGGTACTCGAAAGGTTACCATTTTTGCCCTTCTGCCCATAAGAACAAAACGTAAAAACCACAAGTCACGTTTATGTCTAGTCATGTAGTGTCTGGCTACCCTATAAGGAAAATGGACAAACTTTATGTATGTAAAAATCGTAAAGCGTAGGTAATAAGGCTTTATTCTGAGCATGTAAACGGTAACAAGAGCCTCTCTCAAGGGTCCGACATGAGATAAAACTCGTTCGAACTATGTTTGTCATTTTAATTTGTAAGATTTTATGATATTTTTATTTAATGATGGCTGCCATGACTCAAATATTTACAAAAACAAAAATAAACTTAATGTTCATTATATTTTTTTTGACGTGACAACGTCTTAAATTAGGTTGCGGCTGGGAGTCACTTATGAAAAAGTGTAACGCTCGGTAACGTTACGATGAGTCACCGAACGAGAGAGAGGCCCGTCGAATGCCTTGCGTCTCTCTCCCACTCAACTATGATCGGTCTGCCGCGCGCGCAGCACTAGAGAATTAGGACGTTGTCACGTAAAATCTTCGCCCGTAAAACCGACTTTACAGGCAACCATTTTTTATCTGGATTGTACTTTCCCACATTTGGGCAAAGGCGTCCCCCAACTTTTTTCAGGTAGTTTTCTCTCGGGCCAACTCGAACCAGTTCTTACGGTAGGCGTCTAGGTCATCTCGCCACCTCTTCCCAGGTCAACCTGGGCGTCTCGTCGTATTTTTTATTATATATAAATAATAGGTTAATGCTAGCGAAAGAACTGGCTGCATGTGTGAGGTATACTAACGACAAGTAGTGGGTTTTTTTTTATGTGGGTGGCTTAGCTCTTTTAGACCAGTCCAAACCGAGCCTGAGTTATTGACGGAGCGAAGTATTTCTCTCATGCCTCAAACAGATGTCAGGGGGGCCCAGCAGAGTCGAAGTCAACTGGGACCATAGGACTGGGAAAAATCATCTTATCACTAATCCGAACGGTAAAAAACCCACACCGATCCTCCTCTAGGGCCACGGGTTTGCGTCTGAAAAGGAAGGCTCTGGCCCTGGTATGTATGGCGATGTAGGAACGGGGTAGGTTGTTTAGTCAGTAAGAGTCTGACACTTATTTTCCGCTCCGCCCAAGAGCGGGACTCGTCATTGGATGAGTTTTACCTACCATAAAAAAACCCCGAAACTTCTTTTTCTTTTTTTTAGAGGCTTTAGTCGTAATTCAACTATGACAGCTTCATTATTAAACTTGTGGCTTACATTAGATACTAAACTAAGGCTCATATGGATCTATTGCTAACAAAATTTATAAAGCTCATTGGCCACCGAATTACCGTTCCTTCTTAGCCTTCATACATAGGTCGGTACATCCTTACAGAAACCGGACAACTTCTGAAAGGAAAACCCGAGGTAATTATTGATGAAATAAAGTCTAATGGAAAAGTCTAATGGACTAGTTATTAAAAATCTTATACATTGTTCAGCTTCCACCCAAGAGAAAGAACAGGATAGATAGATCGTTTATTTGATGCAACAAAAACATGAAATGACTACAATATTAACTAACTGGAAGAAGCCTTTCCACCATCCCTTCCCTTCCTTCACCTTCTTACAATCAGTTGCTTTCTAGGTTGAACCTAGAAAAAAACTGATTGTGAGAAGGTTACAACCGCCCGTCATTCCCTTTCACTTACGAGTCTAACAGAATGCAACCATATTGGTATTTTCCATAGGAAACTTCCAATCTTCAAGGAACATCTAACCTACAAAGTAAAGTAGTTGCAAAAACACAGTATATCGCATAAATCATAAGATTATCACACTCATTAAACTCGAACATTGAACTTATACAGTAATAAAACTATTTATAAACCTCTAAAACAGTTAAGTCCGAAGGAAAAGGGAAACGGTTACCTAAATCAGAGATGCGTTAACTCCATGTGGCAATTTACTCGCAGTGTCCATGGAACGGCAGGTTTTGATGCAATCGCAATGACGCGGAACGAACCGTTCTTTTTAACTTAACTAGACGTGATTACTGGCCGAATATAAAATTGTAAGTAAGTAATTTAATTGCATGACTGTTGAGGTAAGTGCACTGACCTCTGGCTGCCGTCAAAGCACTTATGTTTCCGTTTGATATATATAAATTACTAGCTTTTGTCAGCGGCTTCACCCGCGTACATAAAATATAGCCTATGTCATTCAGGAGTAAAGCAGCTTTCTATTGTTGCTAATTTTTTTCCAATCCGACCAGTAGTTCCAGTGATTACTTCCTACAAACAAAAAAACAACCTTTACTTCTTTATTATATTAAGTGTAGATTAGTTTAAATAAGTTCGAAAACATTGTCTATTTTGGAAAAAACTGCGAAATTCACCAATTGCGAATCGGACCAAACGCGAATCAAACCAACTGCGAATTGGACCTTTGTAGGGCTTCCAATCCCGCACCTCATGCTCGATCCCGGTATTGGCGGGAGTTAGAACTCAAATCCCGCGGGATCCCGGTATTGGCGGGATCCCGCATATAATTATGATAAATATTGTGTAATGCAAATAAAACAATACATTAATCTAATGAAATTGACGTAATTTAATTTTAATTAACATTAATGAGATCAATCAAATTTAAACGTTAAAAATACGATCAAGTACAATAAAAAAAAAACAATTTTAGCTGAATGATAAAGAATTATTTAGTTTGTTTCATATTTTTTTTTTTTATCATTGAATTGGAAATGTTTGCGAAGAAAACATAGCATGTCTAAAGTATCGTCTGCCAAATTGCAGCGTATTTTAGAGGCAATATAGCCAGCAGCAGAGAAGGCTCTTTCGGCTTCCACACTAGTCGCGAATGGTTGTGCGCATGTTTCTTTACAGTCCCGCAAATCCCACGGGATCCCGCGACCGTAATCCCGCAGCACGCGGGACTAAAAAATGATGCGGGATCCAAGAATACCGAGATCTCGGTATTGCGGGATTGGAAGCCACCTTTCACCTTTGTTTGAACATTGGACCAATCGCATTTAGGCCTATAGTGCCTAAAGGTATCTAATGATAGAAGCTATTGAATTCGTACCAATATAATGCAAACGAAATGACAGTCTATATATTAGATAAGGTTTATAATTAACAGAATTTATTGTTAACTAGCGGCCGCCCGCGACTTCGTACGCGTGGATCTCGTTTATTGTTAACTAGCTTTTGTCAGCGGCTTCGCCCGCGTAGATAAAATATAGCCTATGTCACTTGGGAGTAAAGCAGCTTTCTATTGTTGCTATTTTTTTTCCAATCGGACCAGTAGTTCCAGAGATTACCTCCTACAAACAAAAAAAACAAACTTTACCTCTTTATTATATTAGTGTAGATTTATAACTTTTTTTCTCCATGAAATATAAAATATTTAGGTACAGTTCGGCCATCGGATCTTGGCGCAATTGAAGTTAGGCACTGCTAATTTTAGCGCTTGACTCGTACTTGAAACTCGTACAAAACTCAAGCTTTTAAAAAAATAAATGCCTATAACAGATTTTAACAGCAATAACAACTGCAAATTGCATTTATTTGTTTAAACCATTTTTGACGTGACAACGTCTAAAATTAGGTTGTGGCTGGGAGTCACTTATGAAAAAGTGTAACGCTCGGTAACGTTACGATGAGTCACCGAACGAGAGAGAGGCTCGCCGAATGCCTTGCGTCTCTCTCCCACTCAACTATGATCGGTCTGCCGCGCGCGCAGCACTAGAGAATTAGGACGTTGTCACGTAAAATCTTCGCCCGTAAAACCGACTTTACAGGCAACCATTTTTTTTTTTTTTTACGAGTTATCATGCGCTAAAATTCGCAGAGACTAACTGCAGACGCGCTAAGATCCGGTCGTACTGTACGTATACTTTCTGGGTCACATATGCGATATGATTTTATTCTTAATCCATAATTCAGTATCTACTTTCTTCATCGAAGCCCTTAGCAAAATACCGGTCACCAATTTTAAAATATATCTTAACGTTTTTAAGCACTAGGATTACCTTCAGGTCGATTATTCCCGATGTCCACCACTTGTCTGGCCACCACTGGAGGACAGAGAGACAACTTTAAAACATTATTCTCGTTTTTTAACACGGATTTTTTAACATTCCCTATGGTCGCCGTAGGGGGATAAAGGCACAATTATTTTGATCCAATTCCCACTGGAAATTTTTCCAAATGATTTTAAACCTTAAAACGTTGGAAGTAACTCGTTCAAAATCAAATAAGAAAATTTTACAGCTTGTAGTAACTTGATATGCTGGCGTACTTTCCCTCATAGCAAAACTTTTTGTAAATATCTTGATGAAGTGATAATAATAAGCATTAGCAAGAAAAAAATTTTTTTTTTTTATGAATTACCTATAATTAATTAAATGAACTACAAGGAAAGAAATATTATGTCATTATTATTACGTAAGCATTAGAATTGGATAAAAGTAATTTCAGCATAAAACCAAATGGTCTCTAGATAAAATAATTTAAATCCGTGTCGCTGTCCACCAGTGGTGGCGAATGGAAATAATTTACAAAGTGTGACGCTGTCCCCCAGTGGTGGACAACGAGAATAATGTTTTAAAGCTGTCTCGCTGTCCCCTCGTGGTGGCCAGACAAGTGGTGGACATCGGGAATAATCGCCTTCAGGCGATTTACTTCATCAATTCTAGTACCTAAGCTATCTAACGTTTTGTGCAATTAGCTAGTCTTTGGACTGATGAATGTCTTCCTTCCTGCAAAGCCAACGACGTGCAATGTGAATTATGCGGTCAGTTACCCACGTTATAATATGGTCGTATGTGCAACACACTTTACCTTATGAACAAACTAGCCTTCTGCCAGTGGCTTCGGCCGCGTGAAAGTAGGGTTCTCCATACAAACTTTTGACCCGATTTCATCACTTTAGGAGATGAATTTTGAAAAACTCTTTCTTAGTGTTCGCCTACGTCATAAAACGGCCCAGTAATTTTTGCTGTGCATTGATATGTCAGTCAGTCGGTTTCTCCTTTTATATATATAAATGTAAAAATTCGTAGAAACCATGCAGAAGGGTCGAAGCCAAATGGAGCAAAGGATTCGTGTCTGAAAAGAAGGCTCTAGCCCTGGTATAGATGGCGACGTAGAAACGGCGCAGGTTGTTTAGTCAGTAAGAGTGTGACACTGTTTCTCACTCCGCCCAAGAGCGGGAATCGTCATTGGATGATTTTTACCTACCATAAACAAAGCTAAGTAAAAATTTATAGATACTCTCTAGTTCAGAATGAATGATATGAAAGAGATCTTTTTGGAGCCATTTTGTAATTTTAAAAAGTGCCTGTAAATAAATTATTTGAATCCTGAATCTCCTAGTTTTCTGATACTTAATCTCAATTTTACTATCCGACATCCCGGCGTACGGCAAATATCCACCCTTGCGTTGTTGAGACACCTGCGGCCCGGACTAAGCGTTTTGGTTCCTCGTTTATACCGCGTACATCGAGGGACTGGAACAGTTTGCCGGCTGCAGTCTTTCCGTCCGATTATAATTTAGCTGTCTTCAAGGCTAGAGTGAATAGGCTCTTAATAAACTAGTGCGCCTTACGATGCAAGCAGTGATGCAACGATTGCATCACTGCTTACCATCAGGTAGGATCGCAGTCAAGCACTAGTTTATTGCAATAAAAAAAGTCTTTTCCTTCTTCGACAGTTATATTAGTACAAATCTTAAGAAAGAAAATAGAAATGATATTATCTTGGATAAGCGACGTCGAAGAGTCTAATAGGATTTTCCTAAAATGCTTTTACGGCCAAATATTCTAGATGGAATAAAATTAGGACGACTTGAGGGGACAAGTGTTCAAAGAGAAAAAGGAATTATGGTTGTAAAGTGCTGTACGCGTCATATCCGTGATCGTGCCAATTGAGATTGGCCATCTCTTAACTGTCACGGGGTCATTGCAACTAAGAAAAACTATTTTTTTTTTTTAATAATATATACATATTCCACAACTGGCACACAACGTCATCTAGTCCCAAGATAAGCTGAGCATGTGTTATGGGTACTCGACAACTGATAAACATACTTATAATTTCTAAATACATAAATACTATAGATAAATTACACCCAGACACAGAACAAATGATTGAGCTTATCACACAAACATTTCTGGGTGGGAATCGAACCCATGACCTCGTGCAGTGACATAACATAGCATACATAGCAGTCAGGGTCACTTACCACTGGACCAACAGGCTAGTAAAAAAATGGTACCTTGCTCTTAAACAAATGACGTGGTGAGGGTCGCAGGGATCCAGTAGTTGCGAAAAGCACAGGACTAGTCACTATGGCAACACTAGAGGGAGGTTTAATATAGGGAGACTGGTAATTGGTGACCCATACTTGCATAGAATTGACGGTTCGGCTGGCGCAGTGGTTGAGCAGTTGACTGCTGCGCTGAGGGTCGCGGGTTCGATTACCGCATGGAACAAATATTTGTATGGCCTACAGATAGATGTTCCGCGTCTGAGTATCTTGTGTATGTGACTTGACATGTTTGTGAACGCACCCACGACACAGGAGTGATTCCTAGTGTGGGGCAACGTTTTTTTTAAAAGAAAAATAATAATAATAATATCTCTAAATCTAAGCAAACTGTCTTTACTGCATTAACCTCTAACAAAGAGATTTAAAGATATAGATGACCTCTAAAGAATAATATAAATTCGCAGTTTCTCTATAAAAACAAATTCCTGCGTAACTACTTTACGCAAAACAATGACAAAAAATATTGACCTAAACTAGGTTATGTTTTATTTTCTTAACTTTTTCTATGACCAACACAAAACACAACAATCCGCTTTCCACCATTACCATTTGACCTTCAAACATTGCAGCAAGCAGTCGTTCGCATACAAAAATAAACCAAATATTTAATCATCACCTAAACAAAAGCAAATAGTTTACTTTAAAATTACTCTTATTACGTAAACAGCAAGGTTTATTTTACCTTTGCGAAATCCAGTTTAAATATTGTCACGGTAAGCCTTGGTTTTAGTTGCATTTGTAATTAAAGTTGGGAAATTTTGAGAAAGAGGGTATCTCAATCTTAATCGTGCTGAGTACTGTCGGGTAATATTAAATTTAATGGAATTTCCTTGACATAGTTGATGGTCAGTGGCGACAATTGTTTTATTATCTTATACGAAGGTTGAAAATTAGTCTCCAAATATTTATATCTGGGACATTATCTCACTTCTTTACATGTTTGAGCTTGCCACTACGATTTGACAACTTAAAATGTCAAACTCTAGAAAATTGGGAAGATATTTCTACAGTGTGACATTCTGAGTTGTCAAATCGTAGTCTAGATTTAAAAAACGAACTATAAAGTAGGATTTTTTAAAGGTGGGTAATATCATCGAATGACGGATCCCGCACTTGGGCGAAGCGGGAGACAGCGTCAGATTTCTACAGACTAAACGACCCAACGTTCTTTCTTCCCTTAGTTCCAGGGCCCCGGTGTTCCGCTTTCGCATCAACCCTTGGCCCCAGAGACTAAAGTAGAGTAGAGTACAATAGAACAGTCAGTTGATGGAAGCGAGGCTTCCAAAGGAAAGGAAGCCTTGCAAAGGATTGCAGTCTACCACTATTCTTCTCTTCATAAAAAAAAAAATACTAAGCTATGTTATAATTGGAAGAATGAGAATGTTGAGATGGATGTGTGGTGTGAGGAAAATGGATAAAGTGAGAAATGAGTATATTAGATGAAGTCTGAAGGTGGCGCCAGTGACTGAAAAGTTGAAAGGAAATCGTTTGTCTTGGTATGGACATGTGAAGAGGAGAGATGAAACGCATGTCACAAAAAGAGTTCTGAGTTTACACGTGGATGGATGGATTGTGTAAAGAGTGATATGAAAGAAAAGGGAGATAGTGTCAGTGTGACGAGTGACAGGACAGAGTGGAAGAAAAAACATGTTGCACCGAACCCAAGTAAAATGGGATAAGGGTAGCATGATGATGATGGATGTTATAATTGGAAGGCCTCCCACAAGGTGGACTGGTTAGGGTTGCTGGAATCCGATGGATGCAAAACGCACAGGACCGGTCTTTGTGGTGGCGCATGTCCAGCTGTGGACGTCTTTCGGCTGAAATGATGATGTTATAACATCATCATTTCAGCCCAAAGACGTCTACAGCCAGAACCCTTTTACAATACCTATGTATTTATCATTAACTCCATTTTTCTTGCAGGTACCTTGGTACAGACACCCAGCTGTTCCTCATAACCCTGGTAGTCCTGCTCATCATCTGGAGATGGCCCAAGAGTGGGGTACCGGTTCTGAGTGGTGTCATGGTCATCAGTCTTCTTATACCCTTCCTCCAGAGTTACTTCATGAATCTCCTGCCGATTAGAGTTAGCATATTCCCTGAGTAAGTATTTTTTTTATTTACTTGGTACTTTTTTTTGGCTTTAGAGATAATGCAAGCGCAGAGTTCCGTACACACTTACTATAACCTATGTAAATGAATAGTTCTCTGTAATCTGTATGATTCTTTCCTCAAAAAACCATCTCAGACACTAATCTGCATTTGACTATTACATGTATGGACTTTAAAAGAGACTTTGACCCCTGAGTTTGTTTCAGTGTTTCTTCTCAGGGTAGTCAGCTAGGAAACACCGGACTCATCTAGTTTAAATTGGAAAAAAAATGACGTGTAAAAGTGTCGTGAAAACCTATTTGCAGAAATAAATATAATTTATCATTTTTCGCGTAAGGGCGGGATTCGTTATTGGATGAATTTTTCCTAGCATAAAAAAACCTAATAAATGATTTACAGTTTTTACTTGTGCTATTAGATCTAGCTTTTTACCTTTCAGGATCCTAGATTAACGAAAAAGGCCTAAGTGCCATGCCATGAGGCTGATGCTACCCTATGTACAAGTATAATTTTTCTCCTATACACAGTGTTGGGGGAAAATCTTTTAAAACGTAACAAAATAAACAAAACATCAACAAAATCTTTAGCACCGAAGCACAGTAAAATGAAGTACATAACCCTCACACTTCAATATACTTCGCAGTTCGCACCAATATACTAACAGTACTTGAATCTCTGCTTATCCTATAATAGAAATCGTGACACACATTATTCTTGTACGTGACTTCGAAAGATATCCAAAAATTTCCTCATAACTTGTCTTAAATTCCAAACCAAAACGTCGCAACCACCATTTTAGTAGACAATAAATTTTTAACTCTGTTTCCAGGTCTATAAGGGATATTTTCGGGTACAATGACACGTTCTACCATGCGTATGTGTCAGCCCAAGGTAACTGGGCTGGTTATCATTTGGGAGTACTGACTGCATATTTCTACCATAAAGCGCAACAGAAGAAATGGGACTTTAGAGAGTCTTTGGTAAGATTGATCAGTTATTTTGTTTTAATTACCTATTTCAATTTTTTTTCAACCAAAATGTGGCTCAAAAGGCAGCCCAATTGATATAGGACTGGGCAGGACACGTTACACAAAGTTGGTGGCCTGAGACAGTTCGACGGGGTCGCGGCAGACCACGAGGTAGATGGCGTGATGAGCTAGACAGATTCCTCCCGAACTGGCAAGAGGAAGCGCGGGCTTGCGATGAATGGAAGGAGTGGAGGGAGGCCTTTGCCCAGGAGTGGGACAAAATAGGCTAACAAAAAAAAACAAATTTTTGAATCTGTATCTGTATATATTAGAGTTTAACCTCTCTAGCCAAGTTACAATGGTTTCGTCAACGTCGAACGCTTGGAATTGGCCATGGCATTCATATGTTCTGACCACATGATTGACCGTTGAAATGACATCGGAACAAAGGAATTGGAGGCCGTGGCCAACTTATTTGGCGTATACAATATTATGGTTTTCATACACTGCACTTCTCGCTCTGAAAATCCTGAGATTTCATGAGGTCAAAATCAGGCCGCAATCCTGAGAACAGTCCAAAAATCCTGAGATATGTTAACCCTACGCAAAAGCATACTTAAATTACACGGTTCATCATCATCAATTCAGCCGATAGACGTCCACTGCTGGACATACACCTCCCCCAAACGTCGCCACAATGACCAGTCCCGTGCGTCTCGCATCCATCAAATTCCAGCAACCTTGACCAGGTCGTCGGTCCACCTTGCGGGAGGCCTACCAACACTACGTCTTCCGTCACGCGGTTGCCACTCCAGAACCTTTCGGCCCCAGCGGCCATCTGTTCTGCGTGCGATGTGCCCTGCCCATTGCCACTTAACTTAATTATACGGTTATTAGAAGTCTGATTTGGTTCTTTTTTGTCTTCCAGCTCATGAAACTCCTCTTCTTGTCTTCTATCCCCATCGCCGCCGGTGCAGTTCTCATGGGCTGGGACCTGCATCACCGTGAGGCTTCAGCCTTCGAGTCGGCAGTCTTCAACGCTTTGAACCAGAACTTCTTCGCTCTAGCGATTTGCGTCTTCATTATTGGATACTTCTACAAACTTAACAGTAAGTAACTTTTTTATTTGATACATTTGATACAAACTAATGCTTGACTGCGATCCTACCTGATGGTAAGCAGTTATGCAATTGTTGATGTTGAGGTGCACTAGTTGTTAAGGGTCTATTCACTCTAGCCTTGAAGACACCTAAATTATAATCAGATAGGAATACCGCAGCAGGCGAATTGGTCCAGTCTTTTGATGTACGCGGTATAAACGTCAAAGCAACACCCTTAGTCCAGATTTTAGAGGTTTCAACAGCGTAAGAGTAGATATCACCGTGCGTATGGTTGTCTGATGATAAAAATGAGATGGTAGAATCAAGTCATGCAATTTCCGTGCACTCTCCAAAAAGCAACCTGTAAAATAGCGAAAACCTGACTACCTACTCTACGTCTGTACTCATGGCTTCGAAGACTGGAGTTAACCAAATCTGGATCAGTGATAAGCCTCTTAGCACACCTTTTCTACCGTCCAAAGCTGCTTGATAGCATTTTGCTGTCATCTCCTCTCTACTATTTATTGGACATTTTTGTAACCACTACCCACTCTACTTACTTTTCGCTTCTTTATTTTTTAGTAGAGACTGAAACCATTTGCCTGATGGAAACTTCCTGTCTGATTATAATTTAGGTGTCTTCAAGGCTATAGTAAATAGGCACAATAAACTATCTGCAGATATTTAAGAACATCTTTTTGAACGTCCGTGCAACCGATTTTGAGTTTTATTATGTTGGTGGAATGACAAATGGCGGCTGCAGTAAATAGTTGGTTTTTAACGACTTTATTGCTTTTAATATCATCCCTTTGCCTACAGAATAGAAGTTAAAATCAGTTGAACCAACAGTAAAAAGATTTCTTTAAATTTTTAAGCTTAACGCGGATAGAGTATAGTGTTACTATCAACGACTACATCATTATTAACCACATTTATACATTTAAAAAACTCGGCCGATCAAAATTTTCTGTACCAACCTTCCAATCACCGAGCATTCCTCGTCCAGGTATTTTTAGCAACTGTTCTATCTCTAGCCATTCAGACTAAACTAATTATAACTATTTTTATTCCCCAGGAATCTACGTAGGTTCAGTAGAATGGGGTCCTCTTCAGCCGCTAGGAAGGATGTCCTACTGCGCTATGTTGCTACATGCCACCGTCTTGAGGACCTATGGGGGGCAGATGAGAAGATCTTTCTACGCCACTGATTATACTGCTGTGAGTATATATTTTTTCTTCTAGGATAGATAGGATAGTGTGACCTTAAAGTCACCTTGACTTTGACGTCGATTCCTCTCATGGAACAAATATTTCTATACCTTAGAGATAGATGTTCCAGGTCTGAGTGTATTGTGTATACAGGGTAATTAGTGACTGATACTTCAACACGTGACCATAGTCATGATAACAAACGACTTTTATAATGGAACCAAACCTGAAATCGCCCGAAAAAAAAAACTAGTAAGTACACTTTGATCAGTTAACGACCAGCAGATTAAATTATTTTTCCACTATTTAATCTTACTAATATTATAAATGCGAAAGTTACGATGTTTGGATGTTTGTTACTCAATCACGCCAAAACGGCTGGACGCATCTGGATGAAATTTGGTACAGGCATAGGATACACTCCGGAATAGGACATAGGCTACTTTTTATCCCGAAAACCCCAACCCCAATCCCAATACCACGCGGGCGAAGCCGCGGGCAAAAGCTAGTAATATATGTCGGCTCGTGTTCAGGATGGTGTTCGAGCTCTGGTCTATCAGATCTATCATGTGGGCGTATGTGGGTATCGTGCAATGAATAACAACGGGTAGGAGTTGAATCGGTTTACTTCTCAATACATTTCGGTACAGTGCACTGTTATCACTTTACAAATTACAACAAAACTGACAGTTTCAGAACGTCTTGACTATGCGACGGGCTGGCTGAGAGTGTCCGCTTCCAGAGCGGGTTCCCTCCTCCGCAAGCTCGCAGCAAAGCGGAAACGTCACCGACTCTGTCAAGCGCGCCATCTTTGTTTAGTTCTTCTAGTTGCCACTAGATGGCGTGCCTTGTCTTGTTGTCAACAAATCGACGCCGTCTCCGACATATATATTTTTGTTACCAAATTTATTGGCACATCATACCGCTCCAACGTCTTTAGGTCGACACAGACCCACATGTCTTCGGCTTTATGCTGAATGGTGGGCCACTTTGCGCCTACGTGCGCGCTAATCTAATTATTTTTGTTTATAGTTTTATGTGAATTATTAACCACTTGTAAATTAGTGTGTGTTCCGCAATTTTTTTCTTTCTTTCATATGGGGGAAAAAGTCTGCTGGATAAATGTGTTAACCAGCGGACTTTTGTTGCGATTTCAGGTTTAGTCCCGTAAAAAAAGTTGTTTGTTATCGTGATTACAATCATATGATCAAGTATTGGTCATTTGGTACCTGACACCATGTATAAGTTTACATATTTTCGAGCATTTTTACATTTAACACATTATTTTACAGATAATGTTATACGCTGGTATCGTCTCCACAACGTACCTCTTCGCGCTACCTCTTTACCTCTTCGTGGAGGCCCCAGCCTGTCAGCTCCAAAAACTTCTCTTAGGACCTAAAAGGAGACCCCAAGAAAGAAATGAGAAGGAAGATGCTAACGCCAATCAAGTAAAGCCTGGCATTTCAAATGTTTCTGTGAATACAGTTTCTACCCACATTTAGTTTATGAAGAACTTTGTACAGAAAATGAGGCTAAGTTTTTTTTTTTAATCTGTTCACTTGTCTTCACCTTTTGTAAGGCTTACTTTAATTTTATTTTTAAGGAAAATTTGGGATTTTGTGGAAACAATGAGATTGTAGCGAGTATGTCTAGGAAATATGATTTTTGAACTAGTATTATTGATTTAGAGCAGTGGTTTCCAACCTTTTTTTAACAAGGGACCAACCTGATCTTGTCCTCACTTTTGTTGTAATCGTGCAAGGAAACTCCGAGCATAACCCTTTCTAACCTCAATTGTTTATTTATTTTTCTGTAGTTACGTTTTATCTCTCTGTCTTACCATAGTCATACCTTTAACAAGGATCTATCTTAGTCATAACATGGCATGCGGCGTTTCAAATCTTTGGCTTGATATAACAGAGGGCCTAGTGCGAGTTTGTTTAACGTTAATGCGATTGACATGTTTGTGACGTTCGGCGCTCTAATTGGCTCGCTCCAAGCTCTTTAACCAATCAGAGAGCCAAACACGGTAAACGTTCCGAACGCGTCAACGTAAAACAACTCGCACTTAACACTTAGAATATTATGACGGCGCCAGATGGTTACCCTGTATATACGCATATTTAATTGGTGTATGCTACAGTGTGGCCGTCGAATCTGGGCGAGTCTGAATTTAGTCTCTACGAATTTTAGGGCTTGAAAACTCGTACAAAAAAATAGGAATTAAAAAAAAAAAATGGTTGCCTGTAAAGTCGGTTTTACGGGCGAAGATTTTACGTGACAACGTCTTTTTCTCGGTAGAATATTTATTGCGCCGATTCAATGCGCCTAATTCTCTAGTGCTGCGCGCGCGGCAGACCGATCATAGTTGAGTGGGAGAGAGACGCAAGGCATTCGGCGGGCCTCTCTCTCGTTCGGTGACTCATCGTAACGTTACCGAGCGTTACACTTTTTCATAAGTGACTCCCAGCCGCAACCTAATTTAAGACGTTGTCACGTCAAAAAAAAGTTAATAACAGTTTTTAACAGCAATATAACTGCAAATTTCGTAACGTATTTGTTAAAATCATTTATTTTTTTACAGTCTAAGTTTTCAAATGCAAAATTCGCAGACTAGAGCCTAACTTCAAACTCGCCAAGATCCGACAGCCGTACTGTACCATTTTATTGTACCTATGTTAAGAAAAAGTATTACGATGTTAAAAGATAAACCAAGACTTTGTACATAGTATTAATGTTTAGTACTTACATGATGTATTTTTATAAATAAATGTTATATACGAAGCGTCTTCTTTTTTTTCTGTACCTTGGATTGAGATTTTGAGCTCCTCTTCAATTTTAAAATCATCTGCTACTAATAAATATTAACAAGACAATAGTCAAAGGCTGGCAACAGCTCTTTTAAAAATAGCATAACAGCATCAGCCTTATAATGTTCCCACTGCTGAGACTCAGGCCTCCTCCCTAGGAGAGTGGGCCGTAATCCAACACGCAGGTCCACTGCGAATTGTTGGATGTCACATAGCTTTCTATTTTTGGTTCTAAAAATACCGGTATCCTCACAATGTTTTCTTTCGCAGTTTTGAGAACAGTGGTGATGAAATAAATTACACAAAGTAATGCGCTGGGTTTGAACCGTTTAGACCTTAGACCTTGTTCTGAAGAAGCGAATTCGTCGCGAAACGTTTCGCGCGAATTCATTCGCGCGTTATTGAGATACTAGGCACGAATACATCGCGTCCACAAGCATCGCGCGAATTCAAAATACGCGCGTAAATCGCGTGCATAACGCCAGACCCTCGACTCGCGCGTGATTTGCGCGTATTGCGCGCGAGTCGAGATACTAGGGATCCCTTGTTGCGTCCAGTTAAACGCGCGAACTCCGGGCGATGGGACGTATCGGGAACAATGGAGCGCCAAAATTTTGCCTAAATGCTCGCGCGTTGGTACGCTCTTTCTGGACGCAACGATCACGCGTGATTCGCTCGAGAGAATCGCGACGAATTCGCCCTTTCTGGACAAGCCCTTAGCCATACGACCTACTTGCTTAAAAAAATTGCATTAAGAAATATTTATTTGTTACAGTCACAACCCAATCTCAACCAACAACGTAAAAGAAACAAAATTATACCAAAAAATTGCGCCTTAAGTACCCGTATCAGAAAGATTATCCACCACCTCAGCATTTGCTGGAAGTTAGACACTGACTGGTCTGACCAACGCATTGGACTGCCCCTTGATCTTTTCCCATCTACTTTTCCTATAAGCAGCAACTTTTCCAGGTTATCACCTCTCTTCCTGGCAATGTGGCCAAAGAAATCAAAAATTCTTCTTTGGCATATGGTGGTGAGCCTCATATGTGACTTGAGTTCGCTACAGCTAAAAGTTTATAAAATAGTACATTTTGATACAAGTGCAGGAAGTTTGTCATTGCGACCGAGGCGAAATTCGCACGAGCCGTAGGCGAGGCTGCCGATGGAGCCGAGGGCTGCAATGACAAATCTGCACGTGTGTCAAACGACGTTTTTCAATACACTTACGACTTGTGAAATAAAGAAAGAAAGAAAAAATGTTAAATCGTATCTCAAACATACAGTAGAAATAAATGTATAATAATAAATGTATTCAAATCTGCTCTGAACAGTTTGGTTCTAATTTCGTGGGGGACGTCCAGCGATTCATAGGGACGCCTCGCGCCTGATTCGATAAACTAAGAAAAAAATAATAAGCACCCATTACCGTGACGTTAAGGAAGGAATAAAAAAGCCCTTGTTGTGATAAACTCAAAAAAGCACTTGGGTGATTGATATACATGCTATATTGAACCTAATAGGAGTGCGATAAGAGGCAGTTTTCGAGTAAGTGTATTGAAAAAATTAATTGTACAAGTACATACTCCGACCAATTTTCATATAACAGTGATATCGATATCTCCATCAGAGTTGGGAGCACGTCATTAATAGTCAATACGGCCGACACCTCGCACGTACCAACCTGTTCGTTTCCATTGTCTTATTAATTAATCTGTCCCCGTCCGATATACGGAGATGGAATTCGATCTACCTGAAAATTGTGTTTTAGAATAAAGAGGCCATGGTAACAAATGCTTTTGCTGAGCAAGAGGATCTGGGTCAAAGGTTTTTTTTTAGGTAGGAAATCATGCAATGGATCCTCCAGTTTTAGTTGGATTGAAAGGGGTTGTCAGATTTTTATTGATTAAATCCTAGTCTTCTTTAGTTGCCTGTTGAGTTACAGTTTTTTTTTTTTTTGGAAGGAAAATATCAGCCAGTTACATTTGTCGCCGTGAGGCGGAGCGGGAGATAGTGTTAGACCACGACCTTGCTGGACTCCTACAGTTTGCTGCCAACTCCTTGAGGCATGCGGGAACAGTGTAGGTATGCCGTTGAAGACTGGGCTTGGTCCGGACGGTTACCAGACAATCGGACGGCGTCCGTTGCTCGGCATTTGCAAACCCAGGCTTACGGTGATCGGAACTCAGGAGTCGAATCCCGGCGGCATCTGGGGATCAGTAACTGGGATCCAATAAAATGTAAGATAATCTATAACTTCGACTAAGTAGGTATTAAGAAAATACACTCGCATTACAAATCCTATTCAAATCTAGTAGAACATCGAAACACGAATTAATCTCAGTAGCAACCCTGTTTACATATTTGGACCTTACTTTACTTATTTTCATGGCATTCTAAAATCAACCTTCACGACACAGTTTCAAGGTAGAAAATCCAACGAAATAGTATCCGTGTTAAGCCCGAACACTACATATCGATTATCGAGACACCGATTAGGGATGTCACTTGGATAGGATTTGCCTAATTCATAGTGCATGTGTCGTCACGACAGTCTGTGACGTAGTGTGTGATGTAGGATGCTTTTACACCGAAACAAACTGGTGCTTTGATGCGAGCGATTCAACGATTACATCACTAATTACCATCAGGTGGGATCGAAGTCAAGCACTAGTTTATCAATAAAAAAACATTTTTAAGATTCCATGCCTAAACTTTTTTTTTAAAAGGAATTGTCCAACTCTCTGTCTATCTCTCTTTACGCGTAAGGATCTTGAAACCCTTTATCTTAGAAACGCGTAAAGGTCTCCAGTGAAAATATAAAAACAATTTACTTAAGTTGTGGTTCCTTGAAGCTGGGAAATTTTAAACTTGTATCGTAAAAAACTTTCATATCGATTCTTCCCGTTGACCTAGAACCCAGAAATTTGGCATGAAATAAGGTCTTATAGTACAAATATAGGAATAAATCTGAAAACTTGTGATTAAGTCCCAAAAAAATAACTTTTCTCTCTATGAATGCGAAGATCGCTTTGCACTTAGTTCTCATCGGTTAGATTGCATACTCCGCCCCTGCGTTTCACTTCAAATTAGTAGAGAGACCCGATATTTTACTTCGACGCAACTCAAAATATTGTTAAGTAAGTTCCTACAAAAAAGTTGAAAGCATTTAACCGCACATCAGTGTTCACAAAAGTGCACGATGAAAAGTAATCACTATGACAGTTTCAAAAGGTGTTCTAAATTAAGATGTCTCCCTTCCACCTTATTAGTGGTGGCTAAATTAGTTTCGTGAAACTCCGTAAACTGGCGTGTACGTAAAAGTGGACAGCGTTCGCGGAGTGTTCGCGGGGTACGATTTGTTTAGTTTATTCAGGGCGTGAATTCATGGCCTTAATATGGAGATACTTCGGACTGTAATTGAACGGATAATAAACGGTCCTGTGCGTTTTACATCCATCGGATACCCGCAACCCTTGGCAGATCATCGGTCCACCGTGTAGGAGAGCTTCCAACGCTGCGTCTTCCGGTACGTGGTCGCCACTCCAGAACCTTTCGACCTCAACGGCCATTTGTTTTAGGGCAATGTGCCCTGCACGTTGCCACTTAAGTTTGGGTATGTCGGCCACCTTGGTTTTCCTGCGGATATCTTCATTTCTGATACGATCACTTCATATTCTGGTATATGTTTTTTTTTGGTGGGAATAATCATGGCCCGACTACACCGTGGCCCTGGAATTAGGGCAGGAAGGAACGGTGGGTCGTTTCATCAGTAGAAGTCTGACACTGTCTCCCGTTCCGCCCAAGGACAGGATTCGTCATTCGATGATTTTTACCACCACAAAAAAAGAAAAAATAAAGGTTGGCTACAGGCTTCGCCCAAGTGTGATTACAAGAAACAGACGTATGAATTTCGCATCCGTCAATAATCCCACGATTCTCACCAGGTCATGAAAGTCACATTACAATGCGGTGTAACAGTCAGCCTCCATAAGTCCAGTACATTGTACCAGCGACAATCAATCCATCACGGCTGTTGCTACTATATTATCAAGAAGATCCCGTCGCATGGCAGGTTTACAGGCTTCGATTTCAGCTATGGTAATTGAGTTATCAATTCTCAGCTGGATACCAGCTTAGATTGACAGGGATTCGACATGCAGGACAATTTGTCTGAGCTGCGTTGTTGTGTTGTTTGCCTCTAGGAGTTATCAGCAAACTGTAGGGACACTGCAGGGTCGAAGCGTCCTGGGGCCAAGAGTTGATGCGAAAGCGTTACACCAGGGCTCTAGGACTAAGGCAAGGAAGGAACGGTGTAGGTTGTTTAGTCAGTAAGAGTCTGACACTGTTTCCCATTTCCCCCAAGGGCGGGATTCGTCATTCGATGATTTTTACCTACCATAAATAGCATGGCTTTGAAATGAAAACGCAACTGTTAAAATAGGCGTTAGATAGGTAACGCAGAAATGATTTCATTTCATCACCACTGCTCTAAAAACGGTGAGAAAACAGTGATAAAAAACACATATCCTAGAAACAAAAATTAGAAGATGTGGCATCCATCACCCTGCACTGGGCCCGCTTGGTGGATTAATTCCCTCTCCTAGAGAAGAGGTCTGAGTCCTAGCAGTGAGAACATTAAAAGGCTAATGCTATGCTATGCAAACTATCTTTTCGTAATCAAAACCTAAATAAGACACACTAATCTGAAGATTGCCACGGAAAAAGTAGACTTATGCTTAGCAGTCAATCAATCAATCAATCCTTTTATTTGCATAACACAGGTAGGTATAATACAGTGTGCTTAAACTGCGTTTTCACCAAAAATGTGCGAGCATTGCGAGGTATGTGTTTGTGAAGAACCAACAAAATCGCTTCATTTACCTCGCCTAGGTCAGCAGTTGTATATTTAGAAACGCATCGTCTTCTCTCAGGCTTCATCCCTTCCATTCCAGCTAGAGATAGTGTGAAACGTTTCTCGACTAAAAACTCGCTCCTACTTTACCTTTCTTTCAGAGCCTGTTACCCGCTCCGCCCAAGGGCGGGATTCGTAATTAGATGATAAAAAAACCGCTTTCTCGAAGTTAGACCTACTCAACTGGACTGTCTATCCAAGATAGTTAGTGAATAAGTTACTTGTAGGTAAGCGCGCTCCATCGTCGACCGTATCATCGCTTTCCATCAGGTGAGATAGCGGTCAAGGGCAAACCTAAAACCAATAAAAAAAAAGATAAACGCACACACAACTTTTAATTTTATTCACTGTCCAAAAAAATAAATCAAGGTAATCGTTTACAAACAGATGCTGCTTATAAACCAGCTTTTAAAGAAAAAAAACTCGTGTTCAACCAATATATTTCAGCGTAAAACTTTTAATGTGACGTCATTACTCTTCAGGAGTTTGTGCTTCCCGCGTTTACTTAACAATGTTCTTTTTTAGGGTTCTGTATCCGAAAAGATTTTAATAATACCCTATTTCAACACCTCCACTGTCCGCGCGTCCATTTTTCTGTCTCTCTTTCCGTGTGTTAGAAGTAACGAGTTGAAATTTCGACTGAATTTATATTTTTTTTTCGCTATAAAAACTTAAACAAATCTAATAATAATTAAAGTAGATTCAAATGTTAATTAGTCGGCGTTTTTTTTTCGATTATTTTGTTGTACGGCGGAACTCTACTTGAGCGAATTTGACTTGCACTTGCTCAGCTCACTTTTAAGGTTCTGTGCCTCAAAAAGAAAATCGATCACTTTTTTGTCCGTGTCTGTCTGTCAAAAAACCTTTAACTCGGGAACGCGTCTATTATATTTTGCCCCTCAAAGGAATCAAAATTCACGAGTAATTTCCGTTGACCTAGAATCCTGAAATTTGTCATGAGGCAAAATCTTATTGCACAAGTACAGAAAAAAATCTCGGAAAAATCTTCGAAACTCGATTCGGGAATGGAACTGTTTTCATTGGTAAATTTGCACGGAACCCTGTGTGCGTCAGTCTGACTCGCATTTGACTAATTTTGTTCAATGTTTCAACTTTAGATTGCAATGATTTATGTCAAATTTAAAGAAAATTCTCTCATAAGGTGCTTAAGTATTGAACTGAAGTAAATATACACCGTTAAATTTTAGTCGTTTTAATCCCTTGGAGGATCGATTCAGTACATGAAACACTATCGATTGGTAAAGTTAGAATGAAAAAACAAAGTACTTTTTTTTAAAACTCGAATTAATTTATGCATGTTCTAAATTGATTTCTTTAAGTAAACGTCAACTGGGCGAGTTCAATGGCCTGTAGGTAGGTAGTACGCTACGACCGACAACTACCTACAAGGTCAATGACTCGTTTACTTAAAGAAATTAATTTCGTAAATGTGTATATCAATAAGAGATTTAGAAAAAAAGTACTTTATTTTTTTATTTTATCTACACAAATCGATAGTGTTTCATGTACTGGATCGACCCTCTTCGGGATTAAAACGACTAAAATTTAAGGGTGTATGTAAGTAAGCGCTGCTGCAGCTGTATCGTTAGGAGCGCCCAACCCGAGATACATTTCCATACCAACGCTGCCTTACACGATTATGACGTAATTACACATCTTTCTCTAAATATTTTGTGGATTGAAATCAAATCATTTTATTTATTTATTTATTTAATCTTCATGAACAATAGTGGTATATAGGAGGACGGAATGCAATAAGGCATACTCTACCAGTCAACCTCTGGGTTAAAAAAGATAACACTGTGGTAGGCGTGCAAAATAAATAAATATCAAATAATACACATTTTACCAATACGCACTGGGCCAGCGTGGTGCATTATGGCCATAATTTTCTTTCCATTATTCTTATTCTCCATTCCCTCTAGTAGAGAGTAGGCCTGTGCCCCAGCAGTGGGGACATTAAAAAGGCTGATGATGATGAACAGACATTTTGTGAAAGACTAATCCAAAAAGACCCTCTGAAAATCGTGGAATTTGACCTAAATAAGTCTTCTTCTGTTTTTCGTGTCGATCTGACTCAGATTTTGTCCGACCAATATTTAGCCACCTGGACAACTCTTTCATTGGCCTCGTACAAGTCATTAAAGATATAGGTGGTACTGCACGCTGAGCAGGAAAGGAGGTGACGCATACCCTGTGCTCTTCACAGGGTATGCGTCACCACCACACTGACTGACTGTAAATGTCAATTAAGCTAGATTAATTATTTCTGCATGAGCCAACCTGAGCCCGCATTCGAAGTCATAAATAAAAAATGTAAAAAATATAACTAAATAACCCCTGCGCAATCAGTTCACTTAGCTCCAAAGACACCGGACAAAAAAAGTGCTTCCCAAATATCTAAACAAAATGTTACATATATATGTGTATCACGTAAGATCGGTTATGCGAAACGGACAATATGGATATGTATTAAATTTCGGGTTGTACGCTCTAGACTTTTTAATTTTATTTTAGATGGCCCTAATCTCACATGATAAAAATTATAACTTAATGAATTATTTTTTTTAAATAATTCGTTAAGTAAATGTTCGAATAAAATAAAATTAGCAAAATTATAGTTAGGTATATTCCATAGTTTTTCATACCAAATCTTAATTACAATTTAATTAGTAATAACAAATCCTATATCTTCACAGGATTTATTATTACTAATTAAATAACTTTCGCACAGACGGCCTAGGTATCTGTCGCCTGACAATTTTGTAATTAAATTCCAAATTCGCATGACTCGTTAAAAGGAGATAGAAGTATTTATTGTAAGCTTGTATGATATAAAGGTTTATACCTCATGAAGAAGGTGACATTTAAGAGTAGGTAATACAAATAAAAATACTAATCAGATTGAGTAGACTTTTTTATGGTGGGCAAACATCATCCAATGACGAATCCCGCTCTTGGGCGAAGCAGGAAACAATGTCAGACTCTTACTGACTAAACACCCCACCCCGTTCCTTTTAAAACATTTGATTTCACGTAATATGCTTATTTTAAGAGCAGTGGTGTCCGACTAGTAACGGCCCCGATTTATGAGTGGTCGCGGGTTCTAACCCAACCAGTCGCCTACTTCATCATCACCAGCCTTTTCAATGTTCCCACTGCAGGGACACAGGCCTTCTCTCTGAGAGAGGGAACGGGCCGTAATCCACCACGCGGGCCCAGTGCAGGTTGGTGGATGTCACATGTCTTCGAATTTTTGGTTCTAGGACATGCCGGTTTCCTCACGATGTTTTCCTTCACCGTTTTGAGAGCAGTGGTGATGAAATAAATTACACAAAGTAATGCGCCTGGCTGGGTTTGAACCCGCGACCTACAACACGTAAGTCGGGGCCGTTACCACTTGGCCACCACTGCTCCTCGCCTACTTAGTATAACTTATTTCATCACTACAGCTCTCAAAAACTGTGAAAAAAGAAAACATCGTAAGGAAACCGACATGTCCTAGAACCAAAAATTCAAAGACATGCGACATCTAACAACCCGTACTGGGCCTGCGTGGAATACGGCCCATTCCCTATCTTAAAGAGGAGGCCTGAGTCCCAGCAGTGGAAACATTATAACGATGATTATAGTGCTGCTTTTGATGATTAGAAGTCAACCCATGACCCCAGGTGGACACGGTGGAGGTGTGCCCTGCTTGGGAAGAGCATCGCCGTGTTCTCGTGGGGGTGATCGGCGGCGGCGACCTCTCGCGTCGGGCCCTGGTTCAGGCCATGGTCCGCAGCGAAGAGGAATGGCAGGCGGTCGCCTCCTTCTGCGAAGCAGTAATGCTCGTAAAGGAGGAGGCCGACCGCATAAGGCAAAGGCAACAGCGCCCTCGCCGTAGCCGTCGCCGCCGCGATCCTGCCGATATCCGGCCACCGTAGACACTGGCTCGCGGACGGTAAGCAATAGGTAGCTCGCCGTCCGGTCGTCTGGTAAGACCGAGTCCAAGTCGTCAACGGCGCGCACCGTTCCCGCGCGCCTCAAGGAGTTGTCAGCAAACTGCAGGGGCCCTTCAGGGTCGAAGCCTCCTGGAGCCTAGGGTGGTGCAAACTGTTACCTCGACTCTAGGAATAAGGCAAGGAAGGTACGGGGTAGGTTTTTTAGTCAGTAAGAGTCTGACACTGGTCTCCCGCTCCGCCCAAGAGCGGGTTTCGTCATTCGATGATTTTCACGTACCATAAAAAAAACCCATCGCTTGTCGTCCGTAAGTCCACTCCTAAAGTAGCTGTAAATCGGGGTCCTGGCGTCTGGGAAGTGAGGAGTGAATGAACATCCATTTCCTCACGCGAGAAGCTCACATGTTAGTATGTGTCAGTAATCGTGTCAGAGGAACTCAACGGTTTGATATAATGTAAGTTTTGTAAGTTATCACGATTGCACATATTTGGACGGCCCAAGAGTAAATGGTGGCCGAGATTTCAATGTTAAGATAGTATTTTATCCAGATCTTATCCTCTTCGTATAATTTAAGCCGCTTACAAAAGCATTTTATTTTCCTTTAACACGTTACTCAATTTTACAGTCTGTTACACAGATGGCACCTCTGTTGCAAGGCCCATATGACTTCTGAATGGTAATGTCTTTTGAATAATATGTGTAAAAAAATTCATGAATGTGGAAAACATGAAGATTATCCTTTTTTTCAGTGACTTCAATTTTTGACTAGTAATCTGAATACTTTAGGTGACTTGTCCGCAGTATTTTTTAAATATCGATGCTTAATTTTATATACTGAGATTTAAACTTTTTGGCCTCGCAAAATTTACGCCGGCGTTCGCACGGGCTAATGCCCGTGCGAACGCCGGCGTAAATTTGCAAAACCTGTCCGTTAATACGGACAGGTTTGCTAATTTTCCATATCTAAATTTATTTGTCTATGAAAAACTTTTTATTTATGGGACTGATTAAAACCTATTCCAATATTCCATCCGGGAAACCAGGGACCCTGGAATGCAAGGCAAAGAAGGAACACAGAAGAAGGATTTAGTCAGAGGCGTAGCTACTGCCGTATCTGCCGTATCGATTATACTGGGCCCCCGCGGTACAGGGGCCGCGACCTAGGCAATAAATCGCAACATGTTATCCACAACCGTCTCATAGGGCAGCTAAGCATCTGTAATAAAAATACTTTTTTTTATACGGGGCCCCCGAACGACTTTTGATACGGGGCCCCTGTGGGACTAGCTACGCCACTGGATTTAGTCAGTAAAGGTCTGACACAGTGGGAGGACTCCCTCTGCACACTGAAGCCCATTTTAATTTCCCACAAAAAAAGAAAACATGGGGCGTAACACCATCAGTTTAGTGGAGTGATGATGAAACGTGACGTATTTCGAACGTCAATTATGTACAAAAAATTCAAGTAAATGTGTAAATTTTCATCACCCTTGCTATATAATATTTGCAAAGAAGGCGCCTTCATACATTATTCAATAAATTCATTACGATCGCTTACAACAATTTGCTATAACAATTCGCGTAGGCGTTTATCAATATTTAATGTTTACGTTCGTAAACAACGTATGGCTCGCTCTCTATTCATGTAATAACTTAACCAAATATTATTTTGTTTGGCACTTTATTATCCCCTTGTCAATGTATTTAGCTTGTTTTGAATCAATGTTGCTTTGAATAGAAATACTCGACATGACATTATGATGACATGACATTAAACATGACATTATGATGCTTTTTGTCTGCTCGCATGAAAATTGTTTCCCCATATAATCTATACAACTCAATTTTTAGGATAATAATGCGAAGCCTGAATATATTTTTTTCAGAATCAGTAACTGAATCAATTAATTTTTACACCACGGTTTCCCCGTTCCTACGTCGCCACATATACCAGGGCTAGAGCCTTCCTTTCAGACACGAACCCTTGACCCTTCTGCATGCAGGGTCTTTTTCCGCAGGGGATTCTTTTCATTTAAGACAGAAAAAATTAGTTGGATCATATTTAGTCTTTTTTCTTTTGATAGGCTCGCGCTTGGCCACTATTTCACAGGGTAGTAAGCGACAATGTGGTCGAAATTTGTCTTGAAGTGACCTATTCACTCTTGTCTTAGGCGGTTCACACACTGCCCCGCATCATGCTGCATGTTGCGTTTCAACGTATTTACGCGCGTTCTTGCGGGAGTGCAAATTTGCATCATCGTGCGTGTTTTATACGCACACACGCGCGTAGGTGCGACTGTAGATTCACGCACGGCGGCTCTCATTTCATTCAAAATCACGCGCGGCACTACGGGATTCGGTGTGCCATACCTTGCGTCTCGCCCCGCACCTACGCGCGGGGGTGCTTGTTTCTCCGCGTATATGCGCGTGATCCGCATGAACGCGCGTGGATGCATTTTCATTGTGTTGGACTGTGCGTGTTTTCCATACAAACGGAGATACTTACAAGCAACGGAAGAACATGCATCCACGCGCCACGCTGCATCATGCGGGGCAGTGTGAGAATCGCCTTAAAGATCCCTAGGTTGTAGCTATTGGGAAACACAGATTTTGATAAAAAAATCCACTCTTTAGATACAAGCACAATAAATGTGTTTCTAAAACTTTTCGTACGTATGGACGGGATGTACCAATAAATATAAATAGTATAAATTAGTGGTTTGTTGCGATCCCACTTGATGGTAAGCAATAATGCAATCATTGAAGGTGAGGCGCACTAATTAACAAGGAACCTACATATTTACTGTACAACTAAATTATAATCGGATAGGAAAACCGCACACAGTATATTGTGACAGTCCTTCGATGTACGCGGTATAAATCACGACACGAAACGCTTAGTACGGGCCGTAGAGATTTTGACATCGAAAAAAAGGATAGATTACTCGCTGTACGTCCGGTTGTCTGATGGCAGAAATGCTATTCATTGGTTATTAAATTTAGAGGATAATATGATTAATCGTTAAAATGTCCCCCAAAAACGGCTCCAGAAAAGAAAAATATCACTTTATTAGGTAAAGCAATTCAGCCATCAAAAAAACCAAAGCAGACACGCAGCAAATTAATCCTCAGGCAAATATCTCACTTGGTGACATTACAGCGTCAAAAATTACTCAATTCTATAATAAAGAGGGGTCGTAATTTTTCTCAGGACAACCCGAGAGGGATGAAAAAAAAATATAAATTGCCCCCTTGCTCTTGACAGTACAGTCGTTATGCCCGAGTTTTATGTGCCCCACTTTATCAGGGGATGAGCGGGGTGTACTAGGGGTTTTTGAAAAGTTAGCTTCGAGGAAATTTTGGTTGAGTCAGTAAAAGAATGCTGCGTTATTAAGTTTATATAATTAGGGAAATAAATACTATTCGAAATGGAATACAATTCTTGATATTTTACAAGCTTTTATTTAGTTTCACCGGTCCTGACGCTTTTTTATGGTAGGTAAAAATCGTCCAAAGACGAATGATCACTTACTCAGACTCTTACTGACTGAACAACCTATCCCGTTCCTACGTCGCCATATATACCAGGGCTAGTGCCTTCCTTTCAGACACGAACCTTTGACTCGATCAGTTGGCTTCGATCGTTATACAGGGTCCCTACGGTTTGCTGTATATATAGCGTATTAAATATAGCGCGAACGCAAACGAAACGGTGAAGGAAAACATCGTGAGGAAACCGGCATATCCTAGAACCAAAAATTCGATGACATGTGACATCCACCAATCCGCACTGGGCCCGCGTGGTGGATTATGGCCCATTCCCTCTCCTATAGAGAGGAGGCCTGTGTCCCTGCAGTGGGAACATTAAAAAAGGCTGATGATGATGATGATATATAGCGCCAATCGTGCAATAAAAACATAATCTAGAATTTTAAAGCATCGCTAATTTAACGGACCTAACGAGAGATAAACAAAAAGATAATGTGATAATATACGTAATTCCCTCCCTCACATTATAAGCTAACAAAATTCTCCCGTTACATGTTTTCTTTTAATTCAAAACCCATTAAAATGATAATTATAAAGTTAAAAACAAACAAACCTACCAAAAGGAGAACCCGTCCTATATTTTGGGGTTTTTAATTAAAAGTAAACAAAATTGTTGCAGTGAAAAACGTTACGTCAATGTGCCATTTCTTTTCAACTAGCAGCTGACAGCGGGTTCACTTGCGACAAAGTAGAAAATTACCCCTTGGAGACCAGTGGTTGCCGAGAGGTAAAGGCCCCGACTTACGAGTTGTTGATCGCGAGTTCAAACCCAGACGGGCGCATTACTTTGTGTAATTTATTTCATTACCACTGCTCTCAAAACGGTCAAGGAAAACATAATGAGCCAAAAATTCGAAGACATGTGACACCCACCAATTCCCGCCGGGCTCGTGGGATGGATTATGGCCAATTCCCTCTCCTAGAGAGGAGGCCTATGACCCAGCAGTGGGAACATTAATAAGGTTGATGACGATGACCCCATGGAAAATTATTCAGGGATTAATAAACTAATGCGCCACACCATCAACGATTGCATCACTGCTTACCATCAGGTGGGATCGCAGTCAAGCATTAGCAAATAAAAAGTATATAAAAAACACAATATGTCATACTTGGGGTCGTCTAAACATAGCATCGGGTTCTACTTTTTTCCTCTTATCACCACAATCTTTTAAGACCTATAATATAAATAAACGTAAGGCATTGTTTATTTAACTATAATTTGTCCTTTGACTTGTGGAGTTCTCCACTTCGATCACTATCATCGAATTAAAATATTTAAAAAACCCCGTGTTCAAATGTTTTTTTTTTATTTGTTTATATATAAAAACCGTCATCAATATAGCTAATCAACTGACAAAATATATTTTTCACAATATTTCAAATGTCAAACAATTTTTATTTTACAAAATAATATTCTTCAACTCCAGAGAATTTCTATAAGCGTAAGCTCCAGAGAATTTCCATAACCTCCCGAGGCCTTGACACTTAAGAAATCTTATAACTGAATTCAGAAACGAAATTCGTTGACAAATTCAGTATTTTCCATGAAAATACTTTTAAATTTTCACGGAAATTATGTCAAGATATATAATTTATTATTTCGTCTGGCCAATTCCGGAAGACTGGTGATTTCTTTCATGAAACCTCTTGGAAAATTTCAAAAACGATTCACCTAATTTTATTCTTAGTAAAAAGTTTCTTTCCAATTGAAAATAAAATTAACGTTTTGTTTATTTATCATTTCAAAGTCTTCAACTGGTAATAAACTCAGTTCTTGAAAGACTGTGTGAACGATTTAGTATCACTTAATGGGATACCTAAATACAGTTTGTATGTTATTATAAAATAGAATAGAATAAAATAGAATATTCCACAATACTCAACGCCGTCTAATCACAAGCTAAGGAGAGCTTGTGTTATGAGTACTAGACAACTCATAAACATACTTATATATTTATAAAAACATACATATTATGGATAAATTACATCCAGACACAGAACAAATGATCATGCTCATCGCACAAACATTTGTCCTGGGTGGGAATCCAAACCCCGACCTCCGACATAGCAGTCAGGGTCGCTAACTACTAGACTGACAGGCCAGTCAAATATTCCTTTATTCAAAGTTTCGAGAAATACAAACATGATTATTACGTATTAACGTTACCTAATATTATTATAATAATGGTATAGAAATCTACACTAATATAATAAAGAGGTAAAGTTTGTTTCTTTGTTTTTTTGTTTGTAGGAGGTAATCTCTGGAACTACTAGTCCGATTGGAAAAAATTAGCAACAATAGAAAGCTTCTTTACTCCTGAGTGACATAGGCTATATTTTATGTATGCGGGCGAAGCCGCTGACAAAAGCTAGTAATCTATATCTATATATATAATAAAACAGTAACGAAAGAAATACTGTACATTGAGAATTTTCTGGAAAAAATGAGTGGGTTTTGTTAGAAAAACGTAACTGATGACAAAAAGTGACTTTTTAGAATTTTTGTCTGTTTGTCTGTTTGTCTGTTTTTCTGTGCCTATGGTACGGGTTGGCGTCAAAACTACTGGATAGATTGAATTGAAATTCAGCAAAAATGTTCCTTGTAAACCAAGGAAGGCTTTAGGCTACATATTATTACGCCGTAAGTTATGGGAGGTAAGCAATATTGAATTTAATTGGTGCAATAGATGTAACTTTTTTTTCCCTGGGCCGATCGAATCAAAATTTAGCACAACCATTACCCTAAATTAGTTATCAAGAATGGCATATTTGTTTTTTTAGTAGTACCCCCAGTGCAAGATTTAGGGGATGTTAAAGTTTGTATGGGAGAATCTTATTCCTTGGTCTAATTAACTTGAAACTTGGCACGTAAACTTATTTAGGTAAATAATAAAAATTCCTATTATTAGTTTTTCAAAACAACGTAATTTGGGCAAAGAAACATAGTTTAATGAATATTAGTAGTATAAAGACAATTTTAAAACAGCGCCATCTATGAGATTACACAAAAATCGAATCAAGTTACATATTAACATTTTTGGAAATTAATAATTTAAATTTGATCATGTTGGAAAGGTTAGTAGTTACTTATTCTTAAAATTCATAGATGGTAATGTCAGTAATGTGCATTTTCTTAGTCTTACTGCGCGGCGGAATTTACTTACAAATGGGAATTAGAAATGAAAAAAAACAAGCCCAAACAGAGCAAATATTACTTATTTATTTTTAGGGAAATATCTTAGGTAGTGAATTTACTAAAAAATGTGAGTTAATATCTAATAAATAATTTAAAAATATTGTTCATCTCTTTAATGGTGAAACGGCGTTCTCCATGTTTATATGAAATATCTTATTCTTATTCCAACGGTCTAACGGATTTATTTTGCAACGCAACCGTATCTTAAATAACGTTTCAATGTTAAATGTTATTTATATACGTATAACGACATCTACTGACTCAAATTAGTACAAACGAAAACATTACATTAACAAAATAATATTATTTTTACCTTTCGTCTACCGTAATTACAGACACAATTAAACGACAACAGTTGTACGGAAATTTGTGTCCTCTTGGGACTACATATTATCACGCTATCACTTACGGGGGAGGAGTTGTGAATATCTATTTTCTTACGCATTCTGTGACAGTGTTTATTCTAACGACGCATATTTAAATGTTGTTTTTGAGTAATTAATGCTATTATCTGGCTTTACACTTTAAAAACTACGCCATTTATGTAACCTGGGCAGAGAAACATAGTTTGTAGTAGTATAAAGAAAATTTTAAAACAGCGCCATCTATTTGATTTCATAAAAATCAAATCAAATTACATGTCAACAATTTTTGTACATTTATAATTTAAACTTGATCATGTTGGCAAGGTTAGTAGTTAGTTATTCTTAAAATTCATAGATGGTAATGTGGACAGGATATACAAATACAAAAATTAAGTGTACAATGGGCGGTCTTATCGCACAGGGCAATAAATAGGGCAGGGTATAGTTCGTTTTGAAAAATTCAAGTTCCAAAAAACCCTCAAAATTTGAGCAAGACTATTAAAAAAAAAATGCGGTGTTCAGTATTACAAAAAAGTTATGTTCATTGAAATATCGCCATCATCTATCTGAAGATTTTCTGCGAGCTTTGAGGCGTGCTACTGGAGACGAAGTCGATGTACCTGATGATCGTGTGCTGAACACCTGTCTCAGTTCACTTCAAGATGTGGACATTTCTATCGACGGCAATCCACTGATTGAATATGGATTACCAGCTCCCCAATCATCACCGCATCAAGAGTATGGAAATCGAGAGTATAACGCTGAGACAGAGTTGTCTTCAGAGCAAAAACAAATTTATGACACCGTCCTTGAAAGCGTTGTGCAAAACCAGGGAAAATTTTTTTCTTGGGTTGCTCCTGTTGGAACAGGAAAAACATGGCATACTTGCAGAGGTCAGGAGACAAGGCAATATTGCTATTGCTGTCGCGTCGTCGGGAATCGCTGCCAAACTGCTTCCGGGCGGCAAGGCAAGAAAGCACATGCCATGTTCAAATTCCTATCAATTTAGAGAGCGCCAAATCGCCTGTTCATGGTGTGTCACGTAACAGCGATAAGGGACACGTGCTTAAGGATTGCTCTCTGATCGTTTGGGATGAGCGTACGATAACCAACAGGAAGACAGTTGAGGCCGAGGACAGAACCCTGCAGGACATCCGCGGGAACGAACATTTGATGGGTAGTGTCACAGTATGTTCAGTGGCGATTTCGGGCAAACGCTTCCCGATTGCTACGTTGAAGCAATCTTCGTTGTAGTTACGAGTTTGTGCGCTGCGCTTGACTATTAATATGAGAGCTCGGCTCGGCAGCAATGCACAAACTCGTACTGACTAAACAACCCACCGTTCCTTCTTGCCTTAGTTCCAGGGCCCCGGTGTTCCGCTTTAACATCTACACTTACCCCCAGAAGGCTTCGGCCCTGCTGGGCTTCTACAGTTGCTGACGACTGCTTGAGGCGCAGTGAACAGTGCGCGCCGTCGACGACTTAAGCCCAGTCCCGACGGTTATCGAATGGGTGGACAGAGAGCTACCCAGTGCTCGGCGATCGCAAGCCCGCGCCTACTGTGGCCAGAATTCGGGAAAGGAGACACGGCGGCGGTGGCTGCGGCTTGAGCGCCTTTGCTTTTGCTTGATGCACTCGACCCCCTTTTTTAGCCAGTAGCATTACTGCTTCGCAGAAGGAGGCGACCGCCTACCACTCTTCTTCGCTCCGGATCATAGCCTCTGCCAAAGTCCGCTGCAAGTCAAAGCCCACCGTGAGAGAGGTGCACAGGAGGTACTTCCAGAGTCTCTCGATAGAGCGTTAGCCAGCTTAGAAGAATTAATTTGCTGTGTGTACGGGGACATCAGTCGTTTACCACACCAGCAGAATTCTTGGGTGTGTGAGCGGGCCATTTTGACGTCCAAAAATGATCAGGCTGCAGCAATTAACGAGTACATTATTTCGGAAATTGAGGGAAATGCAGTGGTCTATCATCATTACATCTGTATTTTGTTTACCTACCTATATTCTACAAATAAAATATCTGATTCTGATTCTATACCTCTATAAACACTGTCGTCGAGCAAGATGACGCCACACATTATCCCGTGGAATTTTTGAACTCCTAGCGCTAACGTTAGCGCTAAGGTAAGCGGTAAGGTAGCGTTAGCGTTAGCTAAGTGAACTTTCAGTGCATACCATCAAGCTGAAAGTCGGAGTCTCGATTATGCATCTTCGGAACCTATCTCCTCCAAAGTGGTGTAACGAGACCCGTCTTAACGTCATCTCGCTGCACAGACACACCATTGAAGCAACAATTCTTACGGGTTGTGGATTAGTCGAGGCAGTATTTGTACCTCATAACTTCCCGTTCCACTTCAAGCGCGTACAGTTCTTCGTGAGTGTTTGTTTCGCAATGACCATCAATAAGTCGCAAGGGCAGACACTGAGTGCAGCGGGTGTCAACTTCAGGACGAGTTGTTTCTTACGCTGGCAACTGTATGTCACTTGCTCCCGCGTCACTAGTCCTGACTCTCTTTAAGTTTTGGCTTCTGGCAGCACAACTACCATCGTAGTATGGTGGTGGAGTGGTAAAGGCTCCGACTCAGTGATGGTGAAGTAGTAAAGGCTCTGACTCACAAGTTGTAGGTCGGGCGTTCAAACCCAACCAGGCGCATCACTTTGTGTAATTTATTTCATAACCACTGCTCAATGGTGAAGGAAAAAATAATGAGGAAACTGTGACTGTGAACGTCTTAAAACTAAAAATCGAAGACATATTGTGTCATCCACCAATCCGTATTGGACTTGCCCATTATGGCCCATTCCCTCTCCTAGAAAGAAGGTCTGTGTTCCAGCAGCGGGAACTTTATAAAGCTGATGCAATGCTATTTTAAAAGTTATTTACTTATAATGCCATACCGACACTGACATCTTAGGTATTTTTGGTGCTGTAAAGCTTTCACGCAGACAACGTCGCGGGCAGCAGCTAGTTAAATATATTCAGAGACAAACAAAATCCTGTGAAGGTTATAATTTAGAAATAATTAGATCCTCAGGGACACAACCTATGTCAACTAGTTCGTGTATAACGAAATAATTAGCGTAAAGGTATGTTTACAGAGACTAATATGTTTACATTTATATGGATTCATACAAAGGAAAATTTCATGTTCCTAGTCCCAGTAGTTTCAGCTATGCGTTGATAAGCCAGTTAGTCAGTTTTTCCTTTTAAATTATTAGAGCGACCCGCCCCAGCTTCGCACGGGTACTGATATTGAATACATTATGCGTGTATTATGCACATAAATCTGCCTCTTCAATCACTCTATCTATTTAAAAAAAACGTTGCGTACTTTTAAAGATCTAAGCATACATAGGGTATAAGCAACTTTGTTTTATACTATGTAATGATGATAGATAATGCCAGGCAATAATTGCCTAACGTTGAGTTTTGTCGGCAGATATTGCAATGTAATATTTGCTAAACGAGAGCAGTGGTGGCCGAGTGGTAACGGCCCCGACTTGTAAGTAGGTCGCGGGTTCAAACCCAGCCAGGCGCATTACTTTGTGTAATTTATTTCATCACCACTGCTCTCAAAACGGTGAAGGAAAACATCGCGAGGAAACCGGCATGTCCTAGAACCAAAAATTCGAAGACATGTGACATCCACCAACCCGCACTGGGCCCGCGTGGTGGATTACGGCCCATTCCCTCTCTCAGAGAGGAGGCCTGTGTCCCTGCAGTGGGAACATTAAAAAGGCTGACGATGATGATGATGATTTGCTAAACGTGAAGTTTTATCAGTAAATGCCTAAGGCATTAAGTCCGTCTTTTTACCTTGTGTTGCATGAAGAATAAATAAATAAATATTGCCAGACAACAGTTGTCCAACTTACAGTTTTAGTAGCCAGACAATATTGCTAGTCAATAGTTGTCAAATGTAGTTTTGTCAGAAATTTTTCTAAGTCGTATTTACCAAAGGTACAGTTTTGTCAGCAAACATTGCCAGGAAACAGTTGCCGAATGCGGAGTTTTGTTGGAAAAAAAGTCTAGTTATTAGTTGCTCAAAGTAGAACTTAATCGGCAAATATAGCCAGGCAATAGTTTTCTAAGGTCATAGATGCCTAACTTAGCTTTGTGGGACGCAACTTGTGTCGACACTCTTGCGCCATCTCATCTTCCTAGCTCATCATGCTGTGCCGGTGCTGCCGCTGCGGCTGCGAAGAACCTCAAGCAGCGGAAATATACTAATCTTGTTGGTAGTTATATTTTCGAGCCGTTTGGGGTTGAAACTCTCGGATCGTGGTGTCCAAGTGCCCACAAGTTGTTTAATGAACTTTCTAAACCACTTGTTGACACTTCGCGTGACCCAAGGGCTGGCTTTTACCTTGGGCAAAGAATAAGCATTGCCGTACAGCGTGGCAATGCGTCCAGCCTTTTGGGCACTTTACCGGTCGACGGCGATGCGGAAGAGTTTTTTGAAGCTTTATTAGATTCGGTATTTTTAGTTAAGTTAATTAGGGTTATGTAGTTTTAAGGTTAGGTATCTAATTATTTGTACAGTTTACTAAATAAATAACATACAAGTTTACTTAGCTTTTGTCACCAAAAATTGTCAAACAAAAGTTGGCCAAACGATAAGCTATCTATTTCAACAATCCTACCACATTATTTCAAACCTCTGCAATTCGTAGAAACTGAAATATTGTGAACACCAAGAAAGCATCAAATTAATTACGATCAACATGTTTTGGGTTGGTCTCAACGAAATTAAACAGAAAATAACAGCAAATAATAAGTAAGTAATATAATGCCTATTTCTCTCCATACAAAATATACAGATGACCAATTTATGTTATCCAATCTAAGAGACTCATTATATGTATTTTTTTTATCTACACCAAGATAATAAAGTAAAGTTTGTTTTTTGTTTGTAGGAGGTAATCTCTGGAACTACTGGTCCGATTGGAAAAATTTTAGCAACAATAGAAAGCTGCTTTACTCTTGAGTGACTTAGGCTATATTTTATGTACGCGGGCGAAGCCGCTGACAAAAACTAGTTTGGAATAAACTAGTACCTACCTGGCTGTGATCCCATGTGATGGTAACCAGTGATGCAATCGTTAATGGTAAGGCACAAGTTTATTAAGAGCTCATTCACTCTAGCCTTGAGGACGCCCAAATTATAATAAGATGGTTAGACCGCAGCAGGCAAACCGTTCCAGTCTTTCGATGTACGCGGTATAAACGATGAGACAAAACCCTTAGTCCAGATCGTAGAGATCTCACTGCTAGGCAAAGGCCTACCTCTCTATTTTCTATAGCCGTCTTTTTTTATGTAGGTATGTTTGGAATGAAGAAACTCTAATACTACTGAACCAAATTTAAAAAATACTAGCTTCTGTCAGCGGCTTCGCCCGCGTACATAAAATATAGCCTATGTCACTCAGGAGTAAAGCAGCTTTCTATTGTTGCTAAAATTTTTCCAATCGGACCAGTAGTTCCAGAGATTACCTCCTACAAACAAAAAAACAAAGTTTACCTCTTTATTATATTAGTGTAGATTTCTCCAGTTAATACCATACTACTTTCGCATCAGGCAAAGGCAACAGCGCTCACGCCGCAGCCGCCGCTGCGTCTCGGATCCCGATTTCCAGCCACCATAGGTGCAGGCTTGCGGACGGTAAGCAATGGTTACCTCGCTGTCTGACCGTCCGGTAATCATCCGGACCGAGGCCAAGTCGTCGAAAGCGCGTACTGTTCCCGCGCGCCTCAAGAAACTGTCAACAAACTGTAGGGACCCAGCAGGGTTGTAGCCTCTTGGGGCCACGGGTTGATGCAAAAGCGAAATATCAGGTTCCTAAAACTAAGACGAAAAAAACGTCATTATAAAAGTCCACTCTTTTTTATGAATTATTTATACACACTGCGTCTACATTTCTCATCCAACTCTCCTGTCGCAGGTCTGCTGGAAGAAATTTCATCAGAAATAAGCAGTACCTTTGTACACTTCTATCTGTATGTGTTCTTTTCTTTGTGTAAGTATTTGTATCTACATAAATAAATAAATAGAATACTACTTTATGAATGAGTACTTGTAATTTTAAGTAGACAAAGCCGCTGGTTGTAGCTAGTATTATCATAAATTAATTAACGCAAACACTCAGGTAGGACTTCAGAACTATAAAATATAGTTTTGATTGGCGATAACTAAGGTTACTCGTACCGGAGTTAATTTTCGAACTCATATAACTTGATGAACGTTATGAGTCTCGTATCAAGATTATTTATGAGGTCATACTAGGTTACAGCTGTGACGTGACAATGCGACAACGATGCGACAACGCGTTTAGAGTAATGGCTTTACGAATGGGAGAAAAAGCGATGTAGCGTTGGCGTTTTGGCGTATTGTAGCACTTATCTGCTAGTGCTTGTGTTTTTATTTTTATAAACAATCGTTGTCGCATTGTCGTATTTTTTAAATAATAGTACTTTTTTACAAAAAAAAAAGACTTCAACTCTTTTGCAGAGTCCCTACTCTGCAAAAGGGTCGAAGCCTACTGGGACCCAGGGTCTCTTTCTGAAAAGAAGGCTTTTTTTATGGTAGATGAAAATCATCGAATGACGAAACCCGCTCTTGGGCGGAGTGGGAGACCAGTGTCAGACTCTTACTGACTAAAAAACCTACCCCGTACCTTCCTTGCCTTATTCCCAGAGCCGCGGTAACAGTTTCACACAAACCGGCAGCTCCAGGAGGCTTCGGCCCTGAAGCGCTCCTACAGTTTGCTTACAACTCCTTGAGGCAAAGGAAGGCTTAATCCCAGTGCGAAGGGCAAAGCGGATCGGAGTCGGGTGTTTAGCTAGCGAGAGTCTAATACTGTTTTCCACTCCGCTCAAGGACGAGATTCGTCACTGAATGATTTTTGCTCACAATATAAAAAAAAAAACTGACTATTGAAAAATTTTTAGACAAAACACAATTCGTGTTTTTTTTTTTAAATAATTGCGACTAAAAACACAAATTGTGTTTTGTTTTGAATGCAAATATGGACACTGCGTTATTCTTCTACCCAAGCACTGCTTACCATCAGGTGGGATCGCAGTCAAGCACTAGTTTATTGCAAGTAAAAAAAAAAGCAAAGCATAGTCTCTATCATACACTCAACCATGTCCATCCCGTAAGGGTTCCGTCCATTTTGGAAATTGGATACTGAACCCTAATAATATTATTATCTATCCTTTTTATTAACAGATCCTTAATATCCATGGAAGTTAAAAGGAAAATCGTGTTGCTAATTAAATGAAGTCTACAGAGATTTAAATACTACTTAATTAGTCGCAGACTTCCATAAAATAATTAATAGGCAGATTAAATTTTTCAGCAGTCTTTTTAATGTTGCCACTGGTAAGATTTTCTTGTGGTTGGTGAAAATTATCTAATGACATCTCCCGTCCTTGGGTGGAGTGGACGATAGTGTCAGACTTTCACTGACTAAAAAAATCCACCCTGTTCTTTTTTAGCCCTTTATACCAGGGCTGGACCTTTGCAGAAGCTGGTTCATGGCCCCAGTAGGCCCTGCTGGGCCTCTACGGTTGCTGATAAAGGCCTGAGAGACCGGTCCTGACAAGTTCGACCCCCGTACGATGACTGAAAAGAAGTGGGGTGGGTTGTTTAGTCAGTAAGAGTCTGACACTGTTTCCGGCTCCGCTCAACGGCGGGATTCGTCATTGCATGATTTTAAGCTACGATTAAAAAAAAAAATCTCTTTCTTCCAATACCCCTTTAAAAAACTATTCATATCTTTATTCATACGCCGCAAACGGCAAACTGTTGTACAGTCATCCGAAAGATTTTGGCGCTCCAGCAGTTCGGAAATCTTTTAAGAAAATTTCGCAGTTCGTTCGACCATTTCCACTTACTTGCTTAGTTAGATTTTGAACGGATTCTCTTACAACTCCAGGTCCATCCAACCGTTTGATTTTCGCTTCAGAGATCTATGAAAGGTCCAACCAAGTTATCTTGCCAGTTGTCGCCGTGAATTTTCTTTTGGAATCTGAATACGTAACTTTTGTGATAGGTCGTATTGTATTAAGTACGATTTTGAGATAAATTTAAATACAACATCACGTCTGAACCGCTAGTCGATATGTTTTGGAAAAATATATTTTATACTAGACTACTTGTCTAATAATTTGGTATACGAATATTTACATTTTTTTTTTTCTTAGAATTGGTGTAATTTATTTTCAAAGTTGTGTTTAATGCAGACAAAAAAGCGTCGTCGCAAGTCGGTGCCAAGCAATAAACAAACCCACATCGGCATCCAAAGAAAAGCAAGGAGTATGACGATTAGCTTCAAGATCTTGAGTCACGTGAGCATAATGAGTAAGGGATGATTCTCATTAGAGCGGGCCGTGCCAGGGCCGGGGCGTGGACTAGCCGGGGCCCGTCCGTGCTACGCAATTTATTTTCGGACGCAGCACGAAAAATGTTCGGATTACGATGGGACGTGGAGGGAACGGGGCGGGACCGTGCAACAAACGTGGTATTGAAGTGCGTCGAGCGGGCCCGGACGGGACACGGATAATGCACTGTGTAATATAAATTGATTCATACAAAATATATGAAACAGATTAAAACCGTGCCCCGTCCGGGCCCCGCCCCGGGCACAGCACGTTCTAATGAGAATCATCCCTAAATGTGATCTTACCTTTGTGTGTCTGTGTGTAACCTTACTTGTACAAATGTAACGAAACCATTGTCAAACTTTATTGTACTAAAACGGAATAATACTCAGGAGTTACCAGTCGTTTTATTACTTAGCTTGGCACCGACTGCAAAAACTTATCAAACTTTATTTTAGGTTAATCGAAGGTCATCATCATCATCAGCCTTCTAATGTTCCCACTGCTGGGACACAGGCCTCGTCTCTAGGAGAGGGAATGGGCCATGATCCACCACGCGGGCCCAATGCGGGTTGGTGGATGTCACATGTCTTCGAATTTTTGGTTCTAGAACATGCCGGTTTCCTCACGATGTTTTCCTTCATCATTTTGAGAGCAGTGGTGATGAAATAAATTACACAAAGTAATGCGCCTGGCTGGGTTTGAACCCGCGACCTACAAAGTCGTAAGTCGGGGCCGTTACCACTTGACCACCACTGCTCCATCGAAGGTCAGGTTAGGTTTATTAATAAATTAGGTTATGGTATTATTTTTAACTTTTTAGTGAGTGTCTTTCAGTCAGTAGAATTCTGACACTGTCTTCCGCCCAAGCGCGTGCGTGATTCGTTTTCCCTTCATAAAAAAGTGTTGGGTAACTGTCAGTTAACGGTAAATAAATAGCACACCATGCATTCCCCAAAAAAAACCTCAATAAGTATTAAAATATTTGAACCCTGAACGAAATACCACTTTAACATCTTCACATATCTCTAACCACAATTGGCTTTTACCATAGACCACAAAATATCCGCACTGGCAACTAAAGACCACGAAAAAAAAAAAAAATCATTGTTGATAGGCTCGCAGTTGGCCACTACCTGGCCTGGTGGAAAGCGACGATGTGGTCGATGATGGAGCACGCTAGCATTTAATTAAATTCTTGACTTAAAGACTCTTAGTTCGCTATTAGGAAACACAGAGGCTTTTTTTATCGTAGGTAAAAATCACCCAATGACGAATTCCGCTCTTGCGCAGAGCGAGAAACAGTGTCAGACCTGTACCCGTGTGTTACCCGTACGCATCAACCCTTGTTCCCAGGAGGCTTTGACCGCCGACAGTTTGCAGACGACTCATTGAGGCGCGCGGGAACAGTGCGAGCTACCCATTGCTTGAAGGCTACCATTGATTGCATTTCAAAAATGTGTTATCAAAACGTTTTGTACGTATGGGTATGTGGTATGTTTTTATAAAATGGTTTTTGTTTGCATCGTTTGAATCCACAACCCTGCTTGGATCGTTTGAATCTACTATTGCGGATTCAACCCAAGCCCCGCTTATCCCGCGCGCCGTCAATCCGACGAGTGACTAAGGTAGCCGACGACGCCCGAACTGTTAGTAAGTTTAAAGGCAGATTTACATTGAGTCAGTAGCTGTCGTCAGTGCTGGCGCCGAAAACTGACGCGTACTATTTACAAGCAGTCAGTAGTCGAAGATATTTCTTTTGGTGTACACACGTTTGTAAAGTCAGTGCGGAAAAATGATTTCTTAAAAACAGCAAAGAATCAAAGAATTTCGTGCAATATTCTGCAATGCTGTTGCACACATTTCTTTATTTCTATAATTTTGTGATTTGAAATCCCATAGGCATTAATTATCACGGTATAGTTGTACAAGTTTTAAGTTTTCCGTGTCGCTCAATTTTCGTGTCATTTTGTGATCCGGTGCGACGAATCGTGGTTACCGTACAACAGAGCGGCAGCAACTGACTTGGGCAATTTACACGATGTCAGTAGCGCTGGCGCGGGTGGCGGGGGAGTGGACTGACGCCGAAAATATTGCAGCGCGAATATTGAAGTCAGTACTGACGTGACAGTACTGTACTGACTTGAAATCAATTTACACTATAGCAGTGCCAGGTCAGCACTGACTCGTCAGTGGACTGACGTCAGTTACTTACTCAATATAAATCTGCCTTAAATAGTGATTGCTGTGGAGATTCCTAGCTCTGTCATTCATACAATAGGAGTGTAAAGTTCTGTACTTCTAAAGAACCCATTGACAATAATGGTTTAGGAAAAGGGTTCCCTATCTGAACGGAATTCCGTACTACAATGGGAATTAATTCAAATAGTTTGGTGACTCGGGTAACTGATAGACTCGGTCTGTTGAATAAGAGAGAGTTTATAAGGTTAAGGAGCAAAAATTATAATATACTAGCTTTTGTCCGCGGCTTCGCCCGCGTGGTATTGGGGTTGGGGTTTCCGGGATAAAAAGTAGCCTATGTCCTATTCCGGAGTGTATCCTATACCTTTGCCAATTTTCATCCAGATCCGTCCAGCCGTTTTGGCATTTATAATATTAGTAAGATAAGATACCCATACCTTTAAAAAAAGGGAGCAAATTTTCAACCGGCATTTTAATTAAATAAAGGGACTGGCACAATTTGACTGCTGCGGTTTCCAAGTTGGATTATAATTCAGATGTCTTGAAGGTTATACTCGTAGTTAAAAGCCTCTTAATAAACTAGTGCATCTCATTATCAAGATTGTATGACTGCTTACCATCTGGTTGAATCGGGAGTGATATGAAAATTCGAATGACGTTATTGCGACGACTATTTCGAAAAAAAATTAAGAGTAGACGGTGCGCCAGTTCGAAAACACATTAAGTCGAAAATTGCCGTATCGAATGATGTTGTCGCGAACACGCTGATTCGAAACACTGTTTGAATGGTACGCTAGTACAAAAGTCTTTGTATCAAAATCCACTGTTTTTTTATGGTAGGTAAAAATCATCCAATGACGAAACCCACTCTTGGGCGGAGCAGGAGACATTGTCAGACTCTTACTGACTAAAAAACCTACCCCATTCCTTTCTTGCCTTATTCCCAGAGCCGCGGCAACACATTCGCACAAACCCTCGGCTCCAGAAGGCTTCGACCCTGTAGGGTACAGTTTGCTGACAGCTCTTTGAGGCACGCGGCAACAGTGCGCGCCGTTAACGACTCGGTATCAAAATCCACTGTTGCAAATAGCATATTCCAATCTAAACTCATCTGGGTATCTAACTCGCTAACCAAGAACTACCTACGCTACGACGACAAAACTAGAAAAAAAAATCAAAATGGAGGGTAGAAGTACGTACTTGCAAATGCTTTGCCTAGTTTCCCGTCCCTTTCCCACACGCGTGCTGACTGATGCTCTTGCTACGTCATCGGTCGCGAACATTCGATGAGGATACACCTCATCACCGCGCGAGATGTCACGAAATCAATTGTTGGACTGGCCTGTCAGTCTAGTAGTTAGCGACCCTGACTGCTACGCTGGAGGTCGTGGGTTCGATTCCCACCCAGGACAAATGTTTGTGTGATGAGCACGATAATTTCTTCTGTGTCTGGGTGTAATTTATCTATAATATGTATGTATTCAGAAACATATGAGTATATTTATCAGTTGTCTAGTAGCCATAACACAAGCTCTGCTTAGCTTGGGACTAGACGACGTTGTGTGATAGTTGTGGAATATATTATACTAGCTTCTGCCCGCGACTTCGTCCGCGGAAAATTTTGTGAGACAAAAGGTGTGATAGCTCGGTTAATATCCATGTTATATAAACAATTTATAGCCTATGTCACTCAGGAGTAAAGCAGCTTTCTATTATAGCTTCAATTTTTCCAATCGAACCATTAGTTCCAGAGATTACCTCCTACAAACAAAAAAACAAAAAAACAAACTTTACCTCTTTATTATATTAGTGTAGATTATATTATATTATATTATATTAATTGTGCCTAACTTCTCCTATATATTTTTCTATTTTTTGAGAACTATTACGAGTGATATAGCCTGGCTGGTGTTAAAGAACATTGATTGGAGTGTGTGCCAGTGGTTCCAGCTGAACGAGCCTCATCTCGACGGACAAGTAAGGTAAGTGTGCATGTTTCTTAGCCGATTTCCTTACTCGTCCTAATTTTTGTCGTCCTACAGCTGCGTTCGCAAGGTTACAAAAACCAAAATGACGTGTAAAAGTGTTGTGAAAAACCAATTTACAAAAAATAAATATCATTTATCATCATTTATCATATCATTTATCATTTACACACTCTCCCACAGGATCAAATATAGTCCACTTCCATCATCTTATTTTGAACCAGTTCTTCCAGCGTTAGGGTAGCCACAATTGCATTACCTATACAAGGTTCTTGGATATAGTCGCACCAACGAATACCATGGATCTAGTATATGATTATAGACCCGGGTCACTGTGGTGGAATTTTTTGTCAGTTCTTTCTTAATATTTAAAACTAGCTTTTGTCAGCAGCTTCGCCCGCGTACATAAAATATAGCCTATGTCACTCAGGAGTAAAGCAGCTTTCTATTGATGCTAAAATTTTTCCAATCGGCCCAGTAGTTCCAGAGATTACCTCCTACAAACAAAAAAATAAAAAAAAACAAAAAACAAACTTTACCTCTTTATTATATTAGTGTAGACAAATACACCCTGTATATTCATATTTCCCGCCTAAGTACACGGCGCCACCACTCACCAAAAAAACTAATCGCAATTATTTAAAAACAAAACACAGACTGTGTTTTGTTTGAACGCAAAATTAAGCTATAATTTGATTTACTCAAGTGTGTTTTGTTTCAAACTACCCGCACCAGCTTCGCACGGTTGTAGTGCTGATATTAAATAAATATTATGCATTTATTATACTTTCAAAGGTTTATATTCACATAACCTGACAAAATGTATGGGGCAGCGGGTTTTTTTTCGTGGTTTTTGGATTGGTCTCATAGTAAAAGTTGTTCGTATTGGTGTGTACCACGGAGTAAATATAAAGAGGAGATGGCCTAAACGGCTGTGCACTGTGATTCTCAGCACGGTCCTGACGTCATCATGGTGGGCGTGGCTTAAGTCAGTGTATTGTTGGCGTTCGTCCTGTGCACAACTTCGTAAACGTAAACAGGCCGCCATCTATCGTCAACAAAAAGAAACAAAACAAAAAGATAAGTCCGTAATTAGATTCCAATTATTTTACATATGTCCCATGGCTGTCTCATCTAAAACAATAAATACGCTGGATATCAAAATCTATAAATAAAATATGGTATATTATAATAAATCTGTAGAAAAGTCACTTTTGTACATCGAAAATACAACGGTACGGAACCCTGTACTTAGCGACATCTAGTGATGGATAATTACGTAACATCAGGACAAAATCGACGGAACGAGCAAGTAGTTTGGCAATTGACCGACAGATGGAAATTAAAGAAATGGGCGGAGTGTAACACCCCCTCACCCCGCAAAATGTCACGCGCTGTTTCTTAGGACAATCTTGATACAACAACTCCTCTTTATATTTACTCCGTGGTGTGTACAATTATCATTTTTAAGGAAAGCCCATTTGTCGTATCAACTGTATATACACCTTGCCCTTGAATCACTTTATCTTCTAAAAAAACCGCATCAAATTCCGTTACGTAGTTTTAAAGAAGTAAGTATACATAGGGATAGACAGCGGGAAGAGATTTTGTTTTATTGGTGAATTTGGCCCTAAGCCTACAAACGTATTATATAATAATATGTTGCCATAATATCTCCTAAAAATACAACATTTCTTTAGATTGTATACGAAGCCATACTAACATCCGATATAATGTTACTTTTTCTTTTATTACTAAATCAACGTGGATAGAAATATATCTGTAAATAAATTGGCACAATAAAATTTTACGACTCACACTACTCATAATAAACGGAGCTAGGGATGGGAAATTAGAAATATTATTTCGGGATCTCGCTTTCTTTAAGATTTGCCAATTGCTTCAAGCTAAGCAGAATTTTTTTGCAAGTCTACATAGTGTCCCACTGATGGGCGAGGGCCTGCAGCTTGCTTCAGCAAATTAATGTAGAGGACATTTTCTGAAGAGGCGGTGCCGGAAACAGTGTCGGACTCTTACTGACTAAACAACCTATCCCGTGCCTACGTCGCCATCTATACCTGGGCTAGAGCCTTCTTGACGTGTCTCGAAGAACTAGCTTGGTCCGACCCCAGTATGAGGGCTAAGAAGGAGTAGGGTGGGTTGTTTAGTCAGTAAGAGTCTGACACTGTTTCCCGCCCCGCCTAAGGCCGGGATTCGTGATTAAATGATTTTTCCCACCTTAAAAAATGCCACCCCTTTCTTTTTCAAACCTCTTCATTTTGAACGATTTCTGGCCAAGTTTGCCCTGCAAACGTGATATTTGTATAATAATATTATATTCCATATGCACTGAATATGAAAGGGAACATGACAGGAATTATGAAAAAAAAATGTCAGCTGAGCGATTTCTCTATAAACATACAAAAAAAAACCAATAAATATAAATAAAACAGGTTATGCAATATTAAAATGTTTAATAGATACTTATTGTTGAAATTAACAAACAAATTATTTACTTGACAAAGAAAATTCATAAATAAATAGCCACCTAAAAATACAATTACATTGCTTTTATAATGATCTTTCACAACGTTCCACTACCAATAAAAATACAACCTTCGACAAATTGAAAACACGTCCTCACATTTTTCCAATCACACACGCCAAACACAAGAAACTTGTTCCCTCGTTAGCAAATACAAAGCCAGTTCCCGAAGACAGAAACTATTACAAGCACTTTAAAAGGAATAAAAACCCGGGAACTTTATCATCCCGTGCCACCCGGAACATTCAAATCCCGCGCCGGGATTACGTGCAGCCCAACTCTAGTTTCATAGCTATAATAAATAAGAATTGGCCTGGAGAATTTCAGTGTACTTTTTACAGTTACAACTTTATAACCTTGGATCGCGTGAATGAGATTTGTATGTTGTAAATATGAAAGAAATATTGAAGATAGCTGATGGAGTTGGAACGATGTGTGTTGGCTGAATCACAGTAAATATTATTGGTTTGGCTACAAAGGTTTTTGATCTGATATAATATTAGAGGTCGTCAGGGTATATTTTATTTTGTAAATAAAGTTAAAATTTATTTGAATTGATTGTGGATGCGGGAAATAAGATGACCTAAATTGAGTGAGCCTTCCGCAATATTCATTTTAAGTAATAGGCATGTAAACATGCAGGAATTGCATGATTTGATTCCGCCATCCCAATTTCACCTTCGGACATCCCGGCGTACGGCAAGTATCCACCCTTACGTTGTTGAGACACCTGCGGCCCGGACTAAGCGTTTTGCCTCGTCATTTATACCGCGTACATCGAGGGATTGGAACAGTTTGCCGACTGCAGTCTTTCCGTCCGAATATAATTTGGGTGTCTTCAAGGCTAGAGTGAATAGGCTCTTAATAAACTAGTGCGCCTTACCATCAACGATTGCATCACTGCTTACCATCAGGTGGGATCGCAGTCAAGCACTAGTTTATTGCAAGTTAAAAAAAAAAAAAAAAACATTAATGGGATGATTAATTTAATTGTAAATAATATTAAACTATGTTTAACTACTATTATATAGGCCTATGTAAATGTACAGCCGTGGACGTCTTTCGGCTGAAATGAGATGATGATGATGAATCTTAACCTTAAACATATTTTTGGTTAGAAAGATTAATTATATCTTTAAAATTAACACAAAAAAATCTGATAAAATCAGTTTAGTTAGTTACAGAATAACAAAATTTTCCATGAAATATTGGCGTTTATTTACATTAGGTATCTTTTAAAATATGTCCTGGCATTTTTAATAATTTCTTCTGTACGGATTTCAATAAACGATAAGACCGCCATTGTACCCATAGATTAAGATATTTATGTACCTTTAGATTGTGTAACTTTTCGGTTTACGATAAAGTTATAATCTATTCTATTCGATTCAATGACACTTGGTATACTATTAGACCAAGTCCTAGAATAGCCGATAGTAAACTTTTATCCCATGTAAATGTTTCTTTTCGATAATTTTTTAGTATCATTTGAGAAAACCCGGTAGTGCAGACGCTAATCTATATCTATACATATAATAAAACAGTAACGAAAGAAAAACTGTACATTGAGAATTTTCTGGAAAAAATGAGTAGGTTTTGTTAGAAAAACGTAACTGATGACAAAAAGTGACTTTTTAGAATTTTTGTCTGTTTGTCTGTTTTTCTGTGCCTATGGTACGGGTTGGCGCCAAAACTACTGGATAGATTGATTTGAAATTCAGCAAAAATGTTCCTTGTAAACCAAGGAAGGCTTTAGGCTACATATTATCACGCCGTAAGTTATGAGAGGTAAGCAATATTGAATTTAAATGGTGCAATGGATGCAAGGGTGTAACTTTTTTTTCCGTGGGCCGATCGACTCAAAACTTAGCATATACATTACCCTAAATTAGTTATCCAGGATGCCATATTTATTTTTTCAGTAGTACCCCCAATGCAAGATTTAGGGGATGTTAAAGTTTGTATGGGAGAATCTTATTGCTTGGGTTAATTAACTTGAAACTTGGCACGTAAATTTATTTAGGTAAATAATAAAGATTCCCATTATTCATTTTTCAAAACTACGTAATTTAGACAAAGAAACATAGTTTAATGAATATTAGTAGTATAAATACATATTTTAAAAAGCGCCATCTATGAGATTACAGAAAAATCAAATCAAGTTACATTTTGACACTTTTTGGAAATGAATAATTTTTTGACCATGTTGGCAAGGTTAGCAGTTAGTTATTCTTAAAATTCATAGATGGTAGAGCGCATTTTCCTCATAAAAGTCGTATAATTCGTTTTGACAAATTTCAGTTTAAAAAAACCCTCAAAATCTCACGACATAGGTCGTGTTCAAGATTTCATAATCTCTTACTGCGCGGTCGAATTTACTCACAACTGGGAATAAAAAATAAAAAAAAAAACAAGCCCAAACAGAGCAAATGTTACTTATTTATTTTTAGGGAAATATCTTAGGTAGTGGTGGGTTCGTTTTACGAAAAAATGTGGGTTAATATTTAATACATAATTTGTTAAAATAGTTTATCTCTTTAATGGTGAAACGGCGTTCTCCATGTTTATATGAAATGTCTTATTCTTATTCCAACGGTCTAACGGATTTATTTTGCAACGCAACCTAATCTTTCAATGTTATTTATATACGTACAACGACATCTACTGACTCAAATTAGTACAAACGAAAATATTTCATTAACAAAATAATATTATTTTTACCTTTCGACTACCGTAATTACAGATACAATTAAACGACAACAGTTGTACGGAAATTTGTGTCCTCTTGGGACTTAACTAAAGAGTTTTACGAATAATCTATACATATAGGTAATTATAATAAAATCTATACATATAGGTAATTATAATAAAATCGTAGGAAAGTCAAAACTGTTCATTAAATATTTTTTTAAAAGAATACTTGGGAAGTGATCTACAATCGATATCGAAGCCAAAAATATAGTTTTTAGAATTTTTGTCCGTTTGTCTGTATGTATGTCCAGGCTAAACTCAAAAACTTACTTGGATATATATTTATACATACTGCATGGATTATCTTCAAATTTTGCTTGAATAAAGGATGGGCCAACATATAGGCTACATATTATCACGCTATCACTTACGGGGGAGGAGTTGTGAATACTTATTTTTCTTATGCATTCTGTGACAGTGTTTAATCTAACGACGCATATTTAAATGTTGTTTTTGAGTAAGCCATGCTATTATCTGGCTTTACACTATAAATACTACGACATTTAAGTAACTTGGGCAGAGAAACATAGTTGAATGTAGTAGCATATAGAAAATTTTAAAAAAGCGCCATCTATTTGATTTCATAAAAATCAAATTCTTCCTAAACCTGGTATCGTATATTATTTATTTTTTACTATAAGCTTTATTGTACACCTCATAATGTGGACAGGATATACAAATACAAAATCGCACAGGGCAATATATAGGGCAGGGTATAGTTCGTTTTGAAAAATTCAAGTTCCAAAAAACCCTCAAAATCTTGAGCAGAGTTGAGCAAGACTATTAAAAAAAATGCGGCGTTAAGTATTACAAAAAAGTTATGTTCGTTAAAATATCACCATCATCTATCTGAAGATTTTCTGCGAGTTTTGAGGCGTGCTACTAGAGACGAAGTCGATGTAACTGATGATCGTGTGCTGAACACCTGTCTCAGTTCACTTCAAGATGTGGACATTTCTATCGGCGGCAATCTACTGATCTAATATGGATTACTAGCTCCCCAATCGTCACCGCATCAAGACTATGGAAATCGAGAGTATAACGCTGAGACAGAGTTCTCTTCAGAGCAAAAACAGATTTATAACACCGTCCTTGAAAGCGTTGTGCAAAACCAGGGCAAAATTTTTTTCTTGTGTTGCTCCTGTTGGAACAGGAAAAACATGGCATACTTGCAGAGGTCAGGAGACAAGGCAATATTGCTATTGCTGTCGCGTCGTTGGGAATTGCTTCCACACTGCTTCCGAGTGGCAAGACAGCACATGCCATCTTCAAATTCCCATCGATTTAGAGAGCGTCAAAACGCCTGTTTGTGGTGTGTCAGGTAACAGCGATAAGGGACACGAGCTTAAGGATTGCTCTTTGATCATATGGGATGAGCATATTATGGCCAATAGGAAGGCAGTTGAGGCCGAGGACAGAACCTTGCAGGACATCCGCGGGAACGAACATTTGATAGGTGGTGTCACAATTTGTTCAGTGGCGATTTCGGGCAAACGCTTCCCGTTTGCTACGTTGAAACCTTGGCTTCGATCCTTTTGGGCTCCTACAGTTGCTGCCGACTGCTGGAGGCGCAGGGAATAGTACGCGCCGTCGACGTCTATCGAATGGGTGGACAAAGAGCTACCCATTGCTCGGCGGTCACAAGCCCGCGCCTACTGTGGCCGGAAATCGGGATTGGAGACACGGCGGCGGTAGCTGCGGCTTGAGCGCCTTTGCTTTTCCCTGATGCAGTCGACCCCCTTTTTTAGCCGCTAGCATTACTGCTTCGCAGAAGGAGGCGACCGCATGCCACTCTTCTTTGCTCCGGATCATGACCTCTGCCAAAGTCCGCTGCAAGTCAAAACCCACTGCGAGAGAGGTGGACAGGAGGTGCTACCAAAGTCTCTCGATAGAGCGTTAGCCAGCTTAGAAGAATTCATTTGCTGTGTGTACGGGGACAACAGTCATTTACTGCACCAGCAGAATTTCTTGAGTGTGTGAGCGGGCCATTTTGACGTCCAAAAATGATCAGGCTGCAGCAATTAACCAATACATTCTCTCGGAAATTGAGGGAAATGCAGTGATCTATACCTCAATAAACACTGTCGTCGAGCAAGATGACGCCACCCATTATCCCGTGGAATTTTTGAACTCCCAGCCAGCAAGTGGACTTCAAGCGCATACAATAAATCTGTAAGTCGGAGTCCCGATTATGCATTTTCGGAATTACCTATCTCCTCCAAAGTGGTGTAATGAGACCCGTCTTAAAGTCATCTCGCTGCACAGACACATCATTGAAGCAAAAATTCTTACGGTTTATAGCGAAGTCGAGGCAGTATTTATACCTCTTAACTTCCCGTTCCAGTTCAAGCGCGTACAGTTCCCCGTGAGGGTTTGCATCACGATAACCATCAGTCGAAGGGGCAGACACTGAGTGCAGCGGATGTCAACTTCAGGACGAGTTGTCTCTTACGCGGGCAACTGTATGTCGCTTGCTCCCGCGTCACCAATCCTGAGTCTCTTTACATTTTGGCTCTTGGCAGCATAACTACCATCGTAGTGTGGTGGCGGAGTGGTAAAGGCTCCGACTCAGTGGTGGCGAAGTAGTAAAGGCTCCGACTTACAAGTTGTAGGTCTGTCGTTCAAACCCAGCCAGGCGCATTACTTTGTGTATTTTATTTCATAACCACTGCTCAACGGTGAAGGAAAACATCATGAGGAAACTGTGACTGTGAATGTTTTAGAACCAAAAATTCATCAAGTGTCATCCACCAAACCGTATTGGACTCGCGTGGTGGATTATGGCCCATTCCCTCTCCTAGAAATGAGGTCTGTGTCCCAGCAGCGGGAACTTTATAAGGCTGATGCAATGCTATTTTAAAATTTGTTTACTTATAATGCTATGCCATCTGATATACACTGATCATACACTGCCATCTTAGGTTTTTTTGGTGCTGTAGAGCCTTCACGCAGACAACGTCGCGGGCAGCAGCTAGTGAGAAAATAAATTAATTAAACTTAGTGTCGAAATTTTTTTAGGAACCGTTTCCCATTTGGCAAGCAAGTTTTGATTACAAAATAATTTCACTAGAGTTGGCGAACAGACAATATAACTTTGTTGACTAGTTCTCGATCTCGTTTTCGGTCACTTTAACTTTAGATTTTGTGAGTCCCATGACGATTTTGTTTGTAAATAAAACATTAATAATGTTTTAGAAACTTTGTCCCTTACCGGAGGTAAATCATTTTGGCACAACTATACGCCGTTGACAATAAGAAAACCTTTTTTACTGTCCTTTCGACCGATTTTGAGTTTTATTGCGTTGGTCAATTGACAAATTACGGCTGCAGTAAATAGTTGGCTTTGTAACCACTTTTTTGCTTTCAATGTCATCTTTATGCCATCGGAATATAAATCAAAATCGGTTGAATTGACTGTAAAAAGGTTTGTCTGAATGTCTAATATGAATGGGTATAGTAAAATATTTCAACGTGAAAATAGTTCAAGGGTACACTCGCCTATCGTCAACGTCGAGTATGGTTTAAAAGCTTGTTGCTTTATCTAACGCAATACAACGTGATGTCTGATGGAAAGGCTACGTGAAAAAAAAATCGATTAAGAGCGTATCGGGCCACGTTCAGTGTAGGGTTCTGTAGTTTCCCCACAATCACAAATTTCTCACAATGTAACCGAACCCAGGAGCCCATGTATAAGTTAGTAACCCAATTATCCGAGAGATGGCGCTGTACCCGGTGGTAATTTTGGATTTCGTGTACAGATTTTAATCTTTTCATATTTTTATTTTGCTGGACAGCAAGCTACCCACTGCTCGCAGTCCGCAAGTCAAGTCTTAAAACTAGGGGATACTTTTTATTGCAGAACAACTTTAGATCATCAAAATACATTGATGATCGAAGAGGACGACGCTAACTTTTTATTAAATACTTTATGTAGAAAAATATATAAATATATCATTTTCTTTCCATTTATAAACTAAAAACCTAGTCCACTAATTAGGCCAAACTCTCAAACGTGGCCTGCATGAACTTCCTCTTCTAATTCACACCCCTAAACACTTTGCTAGCCAACTCCCGTACAACCACGAGTATAATTTCAAATTTGAATAAGTTTCCGTAGTAAATTTGAATTTGCCAGTCAGACGTGCTTCAAATACCTCGTTAGTGCGTATTGTTGGCCTCGACCACGTGGGGCGAGGCCAATAGCTGCCATTTGTAAGGCCAGGCCATGGCTGATTCAAATCGTAGGATATTTAGATTCCGTTAGTGCAATCAGCTCGTAGACGTCATGTTTTTTTGGCTTTGAATTTTGTGGATGAATTTTTTTGGTAAAAATTTGGACGTCAAGCAACGTATGATTTGAAAATTGTTGAAATTTAAAGAGCAATCAATATGACTGGTTGTTTCTGTCTAGTTCTGGATATAATTTTGGTCTTTAAATACTCGTCAGTGACACGGATAAAACATCAATTAATTAATAAAAAAAAAAATACAAAAAAAATATATTTTTATATTTTTTCTTGCACAATATTTTGTCTTTACATATTTCTTGAATTAAACTTGGCATATGAGATAAATTGATTACTTTTAATCGTAATTTGTTATCTGATTACAGAGTAAATCTGATAACATGTTATTTTATTAAGACAACGCCCTACATCCTTGATGTCCTACCTATGTTGAACTAAGGCAGGAAGGAAAGGTGGGTCGTTTAGTCAGTAGAAGTCTGACACAATCTCCCGCTCCGCCCAAGAGCGGGATTCGTCATTTGATGATTTTTCCCACCATAAAAAAAAAATGTCCTACCTATGTCCTTGATGATGATAAACGTAAACCTACGTTTCGAAACCCATGTGTCGCCACAACAATCAGTCCCGTGTCTTTCGCATTCATCGAATTCCAGCAACATTGGCCAGGTTATTCGTCCACCTTGTGGGAGGTCTTCCAACGCTACGTCTTTCGATCCCTGGTGTTACGCTCTCGCATCAACCCTTGACTCCAGGAGGGTTCGACCCTATAGGACCTCTTCGAAGTTTGCTGACAAATTCTTAAGAATAAAACTGTAAACAATTTCCTACATTTCATTCTAAAAGATCTAGTCCCACAATTTTAGGCCGAATTGGTTTTTGAACTGAAAAAAAATAATGGACGACCAAAGGCCGAACAGCTATTGACTGAAAAACTCTTAACATGGCTTTGTGTTTGATGCAGTAGTGAAGCAAACTGTGGAAACAATCGAATTGATTTTGTAAAGCCCGGATTTTGAATGTCCCTTCGGCTGGTTTTCAGTTCAAGTCGAACTGTGAAGTACTGTAAAGTACTGTACTGTGGTAGTGTATAGTTTTGTCCTTTTTTATGGTTCCGTAACTCAAAAGACATGTAACGATCCACACAATCCACCACGAGGGCCCAGGGCGGATTGATGGATCCAATCCGCACTGGGCCGGCGTGGTGGATTATGACCCATTCCCTCTCCTAGAGAACCTGTGTCCCAGCAATGGAAACTTTAAAAAAAGGGTGATGATGATAATTCTTTCAGACTCTTACTGACTAAATAGCCCACCCCATGCCTTATTGGCCAGAAGGTCAGTGCCCAACACTCGCACTGGATTGCAGAAAGGTTTAGAATCTCCCATTTGCCTGGTTGTGTTTACAACTGCCTACTTGGGTGCGCAGTCTATTGATTGCTTTCGATACAGGCCACTGCAGATTGCATCTGAGTGGCAGATGTTCCTGCGGTTCAATGAAGCTTGGCGATGATGAGTGGTGTTCCTCCCACAATTTACGTTTTACCATGGTTGGTTGGTCCCGAATATCCAGTGTGCAGCAAAGAAATCTCTTCTTTTTAAGTCTACCCGGAGATCAATGGAGATGATACTTACTCAATCCAATAATTATGTGTGCTTAATATCATTGAGGATAAAATAACATCACTGAGTCATTACTCCCACTGTATTTTCAATTGGAATCCTACCCGGAGCTGCTGTCCCAAGTCGTCGACGGCGCGCACTTTTCCCGCACGCCTCAAAGAGTTTTACAGTTTGCTGACAACTGTAGGGCCTTACATAGACCCTACAGGGTCGAAACCTTCCGAAGCTGAAGGTTGGCACAAAAGCATTACACCGGGGCTCTGGAAATAAGGCAAAGAAGGCACGGAGTAGGTTGTTTAGTCAGTAAGAGTCTCACACTGTTTCCCGCTCCGCCCAAGAGTGGTATTCGTCATTCGATGATTTTTACCTGCCATAAAAAAAACCCGGAGCTTCTGTGTGTTTATATATCAATGGAGATGACACTCACACCATCCAATTTCTATGTGCTTAATATCCTAAAGATTAAAATAACATAACTAAGGCATTACTCTCTCTATATTTTCAATTGGGATCCAATTTTCAAAGGTCATATTGTACTCCATTTCAGAAGTGTGCGCCGAAGCATGCCATTATTCCTGAGCCCTTTTGTGGCTAAATAGTGGACTGCACTCACGTTCGAGGGCAAGTACTTTGATAGAACTAGACGTAGACATTAAGGCCAATATAAATTTTGTTGTAGAACTAGTCTCTTGCCGTAGCTGCTCCTGAGGATTGACAGATGTCATGCAATAGAATAGAACAGGGAAGATAAATGATTTTCAGTTAACACTAACGTTTTTTCGCCTGAATTCGATACAGAAACCTTTCAAACTTTCCATTTCCGTGACTTTCATTATGTAGAAGATGAGGAAACCTTTTTAGCCACTTCTCAAAGAGGACTTACCGTCAAGATTATGACGTACCAAATGTCATCGCCATACATTTTGTATATCACTTGTGAAAGATTAGCGGACCCCGGGCACCGAGGTGAAAGCCAAGGTAGCAACCGGGACTTACGCTAGGCTGATGATGGACTTGTGAAAGATGCAGAACGAAACAGAAGAGAACAGAAATAATATATAAAAGAAGTTCAAAGAGTTCTTCAAAATAATTGATTTCCTACAAACAGACAAACAAACATGTTTCTTTTCCAATAGTTATTTTTGAAATCATACGAGGTTGTCTACAATTTTGAGAGCCTGTGATGCATGGCAATCAAATTACAAACTCAATATTGTGCTCTTTCATGTCTAGACCTCTGAACTATATGATTTTAATATTTCTACAAATAAAACTAAATTTTATTTGGTTCTCGTTTAAAAAAAAAAGCTATGCAGTGGATACAGATGGTACTTATGTACATGACTAAGTTAAGCTGTCAGTCATGCCTATGTCATGGCGATCTCTCCCAGCAGGCCGTGGTAGAGGTCATAGTCCGTATCGAAGAGTGGCAGGCGGTCGCCTCCTTCTGCGAAGTAGTAATGCTAACAAAAGGGGACGCCGACCGCATCCGGAAACGCCGCTCACGCCGCAACTACCGCCGCCGTGTCTCCGATACTGATTTTCGGCCACCGTAGGCGCGAGAATGCGGACGGCGAACAATGAATAACTTGCTGTTCACCCATCAGGTAACCGTCCGAACCAAACCCAAGTCGTCGACAGCGCTCCTTGAGGCGCGCACTGTTTCAGCGCTCCTTGAGGCGCGCACTGTTTCAGCGCTGATTGAGGCGCGCACTGTTTCAGCGCGCCTTAATGAATTGTCAACAAGCTGCAGGAGCCCACTAGGGTCGAAGCCTACTGGGGTTATGGGTTGATACGACAACGAAATACCAGGACCCTGGAACTAAGACAAAGAAGGAACGAGGTGGGTCGTTTAGTCAGTAAGACTCTGACACTATTTACCGCTCAGCCCGATTGTGGGATTTATTATTGAATAATTTCCCATCTAAAAGAACAAACAATGCCTTAATTAAGCCATACATCATATGGCTACGCATAGTTCAAATGCGTGACGGTAGTTTAACGCAACGATTTGCATTTAGAGTGTAGCGATATTAACTGTCCTGATGTGTCCTGATTTCGCTTTGTGGCCATATTTTAATTTAAAGTTAATTAAAATATAAACTGTTTTAGTTTTGTAACATGCATACGCAGTGATCGCAGGGCCAGAATTTCGCAGGGAGTTCCTGCAGATTGAAATCGCTGCCGCCGTTGAGGTCAGATCCTGTTCCTTCTTTGCATTTGTCCTAAGACCCCAAGGTTCTCTTTCGCATTACTTTACCGCGCAAAACGGACGAATGCTGATGCTGAGCCTTCGGCCGTTTTGCGCGGTTACGTGAAGTCTCAGGGCTTCATGTATAATGCGATGGGCCACAGCGCTGGTTTTAGGCGTGGGCCGGTGGTGATGTCGACATAAGACACCAGAACGGTGCAGTGTGCAGATTTAGACCAAAGAAATAAAAAATAAATAAAAATATAGACGACTTATAAATACATAAAAATAAAAGTTTTAGTCTTCTACTTCAGAGAGGTTAGACTAACCTCTCTGAAGTCTCTTCTTCACACGTCATAAAGGAATTATTATAATAATTATAGTCGACGACTTGTCCAGTTAATTACCTTACAAAACGGTTTTATAGTACGCAGCAAATAAGTTGGTCCCGTTGCCATATTTATTTACAACCCCCCATCTCGATTCAACTCGGTGGGGTGCTTCGTGGCATCCCGTTGTCGCAGGGAATCGTTTTGGGTGGTGATCTGAACGGTCATGTGGGTGACAGGTGCAAGGACTTTGAGCATGTTCACGGTGGCTTTGGATACGGTAGCCGTAACGCTGAAGGGGAGACTATTCTCCAAACGTGTGCGGCTGCCGGCCTTGCCATCGTGAACACGTATTTCAAAAAGAAATCCGAACACCTGATTACCTACAAGAGCGGGAGGTACGCTACCCAAATCGATTTCTTACTCACACGGAGGCACCATATCAGTAAGGTAGCCAACTGCAAGGTCATACCCGGCGAGAGTCTCACTGCACAACACCGTCTCCTTGTCATGGACTTGCGCGTCAAGCCTAAGGTCAAGTTTGTTGAGCGCCAACAACGCCGAATACGGTGGTGGCGACTGAATGAAGCCACGTCCCAGTCGTTCGCGTCGGCCATCGGCGATAAGTGCGATGGTACAGATGGCGAACCTGTGCAAAGCCACTGGGACAGGATTCAGGTTGCCATCACTGAGGCGGCAAAGTCGGTGCTCGGCTTGTCCAGGGGCGGCCGCAGGTGTGACAAGGAGACTTGGTGGTGGGATGACACAGTCCAGAGGGAGATCAGAGAGAAGAAAGCCCTCTTCAAAACGTGGCAAGCTTCCAAATCTCCCGAAGACCGCGACGCATACAGAACCGCAAAACGTGCCGCCAAGAGGGCCGTAGCCAGAGCCAGACGAGACCACTTACAGCCACTTTATGATAAGTTGGAATCGTCTGAGGGGCAAAAGCTCATTTACAAGTTGGCACGTTCCAGGGTCAAAGCGGCACTGGATATCTCTAAGTGCCGCTGTGTAAGAGACCCTGACGGCAATCTGTTATGCGAGGACCTCGCGGTGAAGGAGAGATGGCGCTCGTACTTCCACGAGCTGCTGAACAAGCAGCACAAAGAGGTGCTGTCTCCGGTTCTCCCTCCAAATCAGGGACTTGTGCCCCCGGTTACGCCTGAAGAAGTGCATGTGGCTCTTCGCCGCATGAAGAACCGGAAAGCTGTCGGTGCCGATGGAGTCCCCATTGAAGCCTGGAAGGCGATGGGTCCTCATGGTGTGGGCATCTTAACCCACCTATTTAACCGCATGCTCCTCACCGGAAAGATCCCTAGTCAATGGAGACTGAGTATTATCACTCCAGTCTTCAAAGGCAAGGGATCGGTGCAGGAGTGTGGCGACTACCGGGGGATTAAGGTTATGTCCCACACCATGAAGCTCTTCGAGCGGGTGATTGACTCTCGGATCCGGCAGGAGTGCACAGTCTCGGGATGTCAATATGGGTTTCGACCAGGCCATGGCGCCATGGATCCCATCTTTGCCCTAAGGGTTACCATGGAGGGATACAGATCGAAGAATACGCCTCTGCACCTCTTGTTCCTAGACATGCAGAAGGCCTTCGACTGTGTCCCCCGTGATGTGATCTGGTGGGCGCTGAGATCCAAACGAGTGCCCGAGACCTATGTTGACATCATCCGAGATATGTACCGAGACTCCGGTTCTGTGGTTCGGACCGCTGTTGGCGATACGAAACCCTTCCCCATCACCGTCGGAGTTCACCAGGGCTCTGTCCTTAGTCCGTTTCTGTTCAGCGTGGTGCTGGACGTGCTGTCCTCCACCATCAGGGACTTACATGAGCAGCCGCCATGGCTGCTCATGTATGCAGACGACATCGCGCTGGCGGACTCGGACAGTGGGCGCTTGGTTCGACGTGTGGCAGCGTGGAAGGAATCGCTGGAAAACGGCGGTCTGAAAATTAATGCGGCGAAGACCGAGTACTTGGCCTGTAACACAATTAACGCTGCTCCTGTTCGCATTGGCGAAGACACAGTTGAGCGCACGGAACAGGTCAGGTACTTGGGATCGGTGCTCCACGAGTCCGGGGACGTCGATTGCGACGTCGAGTCACGTATCTCGGCGGCCTGGGCGAAATGGCGTGAGGTGGCGGGGGTTATCTGTGACCCCAAAATGCCGGTTAGGCTCAAAGGACAGGTCTATAAGACCATCATTAGGCCTGTCCTTTTGTATGGCAGTGAAGCGTGGCCTGTACTTGAGCGACATAAGCAAAGCCTGCGTGTCACGGAAATGAATATGCTGCGCTGGATGTCTGGAGTTTCGCGGAAAGACCGCATTAAGAACTCCCGCATCCGGGGCAGCCTTCAGGTCCGTGACATAGCAGATAAACTGCAGGAGGGTCGCTTACGCTGGTATGGCCACGTTTTACGAAAACCGGCAGACTACGTGGGTAACAGATGCCTCGCCATGCCGCCTCCGCCGGGACCCGGAAAACGAGGTAGGCCTAAGAGGCGTTGGATCGACGTCGTAAGGGACGATATGCGTGCTAATGGGCTTAAGGCAGAGGACGCAAAAGACCGAGCGAAGTGGAGACGACTAGTCAGGAAAGCGGACCCCGGGCACCGAGGTGAAAGCCAAGGTAGCAACCGGGACTTACGCTAGGCTGATGATGATGATGATCTCGATTGAGACTCGAAAATCGGTTACTGTGTATTCAAGGTCGCCTGCAGTGAACTTGTATGTCGAGGATTGTACGTCCGTCTTATTGAAAACCAGCATCAGGCACTAGTTTTTTTTTTCTATAAACGAATGCTTGACTGCAATCACACCTGATAGTAATCGTTGAAGGTGAGGCGCACTAGTTAATAAAAGCCTATTCACTCTAGCCTTAACACACACAAATTATAATCGGATGGGAAGACCGCAGCAGGCAAATTGTTCCAGTCCTTCGATGTGCGCGGAATGAAAGATGAAGCGAAACGCTTTGTCCGAACTGTAGTTGTCTGGTATTCATGCTGAACTGGACCTATTTAGGCGCAGCATGGAACACACAATTCCGCCATCTCTCGGAAAATTGGGTTACTAATTTTTACATGGGCTACTGGGTTCTGCTATATTGTGAGAAATTTGTGACGGACGGGAAACTACGGAACCCTACACTGAGCGTGGCCCGACACGCTCTTGGCCGATTTTTTATTTTGTTTTAAGTTGACATAACAATTGTTTGTTAGCCTAGCATTTTGCTAAATAATTGGCTCGCTTTCTTTTTTTCTTTCTGCTATTTTTTTGGTGATTTCAAGTTTGATCGCGAGTCCTTTCGACTTTGTTTAGTAGAAGACATAGTAAGTAATTTCATTATAATACGAAACTAACAAATTGTCTTTACTGAGATAGTCTTATAAAATTTCGTTCTTATGTTTATTAGGCTACACTAGTACTACGTTACACTGTTTAGTATCACTAAAGACTAACTCGATTATTTGTTCAATTCTTTGATTACATTCGTCTCACAGATAAGGGCAACAATACCTAATTGAGAAAACAAATCTGAAAGAAAGAAAAAATGAACATTTATGATACACTCAATTTATTAATAATACCTAAGTGAATATCTTTAAATCGAAGCTTGATAGGCAAAAAGTAGTAAACGACACAAAAACGGCCCAATATGGGTTGGTGGATGTCACATGTTTTCGAATTTTTTGTTCTAGGTAATGTTTGGTAGTGAACCAAATATTACCTAGAACCAAAACTTCAAAAACGAACATATGCGTTCCAAATAAGAACAGGAAAGTCAATAACCTCGATCTGTCAAATTTTGAGTGAAAAGTAAGGTTTGCAAAAAAAACTTATTGCCGTATGAATAAAAAGTTTTTTTTTGCTTTATATTACAAAATTTTAGTTAATTCTTGTTCAAGTAAAAACGTTAAGGTTTAATACAAATTTGCCAAATATATTGTTTTAAGTCATAATAAATAGTTTACAAGAAACACTATTTTCTTTTTTATTTTCATTGTTAGAAATAATTCGCTTTTTTCTTTTATTTACCACTACTCAGACACATCACACAGTGAAACAGAGATAAACAAAATTGAAAAATTGTATTCTGATTAAACTTTTTTTATTCACGTTTCGTACGTAAATAATTTTTTTTAATATCTTTTTTTGTTCACTCTACCTAATTTCTTCGATTTGACAGTTCGACGTGACGTCACGGCATGACCATCGATCCTATTCTCAGTTGGAACGGGTTGGACAGCTAAGGATGGGAATTTTTCTTTCAAAGTCAAAGTCAAAATGTTTTTATTACACATAGGCCTACATGGGCACTTGTAAAACGTCAGAAGCTAGTGCACGGTTCCAAATTGGTCGTTTCCTATGGAGAAAAACCGGCAAGAAACTCCAAGACACTCCACTCCAATTCCCTGCCGGATCAGTTTTCTGATAGCTATAATCTAGGGGTTTTTTAAGCCTAGAATGAAATGAATAGGTTACTTCTAGGCAAGCGTGCTCCATCGTCGGCCATCGCCTATCTTACATCAGGTGACATACTATTCGAATGCTAGCCTATACAAAAAAAAAATACACTAATTAAAAACCATCTCCCCTTTCCATATCAACACACTCGACTCACATTTTTTCCAAAATTGCCTCGACATATAAAAATTAATTTCCCCATACCCCACTCCATATTAACATACCGACCTCTTCTGAAGGTTAGAATTTTTCAAATAAATTCCCTCACTAAATTTTGACTGTCCCGTCAAGGGTACATCATCTTTCATAAGTTTTGGTCGCTAGATGTCCGTGGCGGACGTGACACCATTAAGGGAGACGTGCACACTAACTAAGTAAGGGTTGGTTTAGAAGAGAGGAAATATTAGAACTATTTTTGACATAATTATGTCATTCTTTCTCGTTTTCGTCCACCATCTGTTCTGCGAGTAATAAGCCCTGCCCACTGCCACTTAAGTTTGGAGATTCTTTATGCTATGACAGTAAACTTTGTTTTCTTACGGATAGCTGAGGATATAACATCATTCCTGATCCCGTCATACAAGAAAACGCCGAGCATAGCTAATTGGTGATCCTGTCTTCTACGCCGCGAGCACAGGTGTAAAATAGCCATCTTTTCGTTTTTTTTACAGGATGCCTCGTTGGTTACACTGCGAATATTAAGGGGGTGGAACAGTTTACCTGCTTCGGTATTACCGTACGATTATAATTTAGGTGTCTTTAAGGCTAGAGGAAATAGGCTCTTAATAAACTAGTGCGCCTCACCATCAACGATTGCATCACTGCATACCATCAGGTCGGATCATAGTTGAGCACAAGTTTATATGAAAAACAAATACCCTCGCTGTACTCGGGGATCAATACACAGATTTCCTCGTATCCGCCAACACACGGATTTTTTACTTCTATCTTTATTTATCAATATTGTGAGGAAACCGGCATGTCCTAGTACCCAAAATTCAAAAACATGTGACATCGACTGACCAGTATTGGGCCCGAGTGGTGTGATTACGGCCCATTTCTTTTCCTGAGTGCCCTTGGTCCCAGAAATGGGAACAGTAAAAGACTGATTATCCTGTTCTATGTCTAGTCTACATTATACACAAGCCCTATTTGAGGTAGATGGTCGCTCTGTTCTATGATTATGTAATTTAGTACAAATATCAGATGGTATTGTCCCACTAGTTTAATGCCTATTACATAGTGTAATATCTATTCTGTCGCCTAATTTAATTAAATAATTTGAAATAAATGTAAAATTTTAAAACAACTAACTTTATATTATACATTTATGCATTGAATAGAATACTTACAACTTTATTGTACCTACACCTAAAAAAGTTATACAATCTTTAGATACATAACTCTCAATATATACATGCCAAAGTTTAAATTTAATTACCTTACACATTTCTTAGACAAAGCTGTAGCTATATCAAAGATGTACAATGAAGTGGAACCACTCCAACTACCCGGTAGATTACCCGTGCATTAAGTTTCAAAGAAACCCCTTCAGCCGTTCAAGTGTAAAGAAGTGACAAGCATACACACACTCACTTGCAAGATTTCACGTTTATAATACTAACTTCGGCAACGACTTCACTCGCATGAAAGTAAAAAATGCTTCATAGATAAAAAGCATATCATAATACCAGCCCCCCTAGCTAAGTTACAGTCGTATCGTTTAGAGTAAGCGTTTGTAGTGTCGTTTAGAATGACGTCATCTCAACAAAGAAACAGGGTCGTGACTAACTACAAGCGCTAAGTCTAAACGAAACGATTGGCAAGGGGGGGGGGGGGGCGAACCAGGTAATTTCATCCAAATCCGTTCAGCCTGTCGAGTTCAAAAAAGCAACTAACTTACACTACTAAATTAGTCTGATTAACCTACCAACCAACACTTCTCCCAGACTCCATAAAGTCAGGGAAACCATGAAAAACACCATCAACGCGATTAATAGCCTATCAGTCGTTCCGGTAGCACCAGAGAGCATGGAATCGTTGCGACTGCAATGTCTACAGAAAGTATCCTTTTTTTTATAGTAGGCAAAAATCATCCAATGACGAATCCCGCTCTTGGGCGATGCGGGAAACAATGTCAGACTCTTACGTACTAAACAACCTACCCCATTCCTACATTGCCATATATACCAGGGCGAGAGCCTTCCTTTCAAACGCGAACCCTTGGCTCCAGTTGGCTTCGACCCTTCTGCAGGGTCCCTACGAACGTACATACATCAGACAGTTTTTCTGATTAACCTACCAACCAATACTTCTCCCAGACTCCATAAAGACGGTTTTCCACCATGAAAAACACCATCAACGCGATTAATAGCCTATCAGTCGTTCCGGTAGCGCCAGAGAGCTTGGAATCGTTGCGACGCGGACGGCAACGTCTGCAAAAACTGTCTTGACATTTTTTATCAAATTTTTATTTAACGCTTTTGAAGTGAGCCACCCTGGCTTTAAACGATTTTTTTAATGGTAGGTAAAAATCATCGAATGACAAATCCCGCTTTTGCGCGGAACGGGAAACAGTGTCAGACTCTTACTGACTAAACAACCTACCCCGTTCCTTCCTTGCTTTGATCCCAGGGCCTCGGTAATACGCTTTCGCATCAACCCTTTGTCCCAGGATACTTCGACCCTTTTGCAGAGTCCTTACGGTTTTGCTGACAACCGCTTGAGACGCGCGGGAACAGTGCGCGCCGTCGACGACTTGGGCTTGGTTCGGACTGTTACCAGACAACCGGACAGCGAGCTACCCATTCGGATCGGAATCCCGGACAATCCAACTACGTGACAATCACGTATTTCATGACCGTTTTATGTTAGGACGTCGCCTAAGCCACTTCAATACTCTATGGGTAGTCTCAATACGCCGATACCCTATTATTTACCCCAGATCTATACTATCGAGCGGTTTTTACACCCCTTTCCCCATTTTATGAGTTTACCTGGCCGTAAAATCTTTCCAGCCAGTGTTGTTTGGACTTCACTATTTACTAGGCAGAAGGGGTGTTAAAGGGTGAAAAAAACTTTCTTTTGAAAAATAATTTTGGACGTTTGGGACTTAATTTCTTTTTGGAGATGTCTAGGGATTTTTTTTTTAAATTCAAGGTAAGTTTGATTTCATTGAGCAAAATAACGTCTAAAAAAAGTATCTTGATTTATAGTATGTTTTTTTACAAGATCTTTTGCTACAAAGTTCGCGTAAATAAACTGTTTTTCTTTATAACAAAAAAAAACTTTGCTCTACCTTTGCCGGCAGATTTGTTACCCTTATATCAGACATTGCTGACCATATTTGATAGTATATTCCCTCTCCTAGAGAGGAGGCCTGTGTCCCAGCAGTGGGAACATTAAAAGGCTGATGATGATGATGATGATTTGATAGTGTAATGTATTTTTTTATATGTGTTTGTTCTGTTTTGTGAATGCTGTATGAGTGCCCGAGATTTTATTTTTGTCAAAAACATATCGTATACACCAGATATACACAACTAACTTTTGCCCGCGGCTTCGGTATTGGAGTTGCCCTATACAATATGATAATTTTACACTTGATCAAACGAAATGTGAAATCTCACAGGAACCTTGTTTTACCGGGATAAAAAGTAGCCTATGTCCTATTCCGGAGTGTATCCTATGCCTGTGCCAAATTTCATCCAGATCCGTCCAGCCGTTTTGGCGTGATTGAGTAACAAACATCCAAACATCGTAACTTTCGCATTTATAATATTAGTAAGATATACACATTCTGAACAACTACATGTAAACCTTACAAATACAATACTTGTTCTATGCGGCAATCGAACCCACACATCGCAGTACAGCAGCCCACCGCTCATTCATTGCGATAACTTTGCCTTTAACGTAGCTACATGGGGTCACAAGTTTGAAAAGCCCTGAAGTAGACCATGAAAGTATGAATTAGAAGGAACAACTGGCAATTTAGTGAACAAAAAAAAATGAGTGAGACCCCTTTACACCGCAAACTATTTTAGTCAAGACAGGTCAACTTAAACTGGTCTCGACCCGTCTTCCAATCTTATGATTACTCAGATATCTGTTTGTTTTACGGCGATACGTTTAGTGGAAGCGATTTATGGAGAAGGAGACATAAACATGGTGGGGTATTGCATCTTCATGCATAGAAGAGATCAACTGATTATTTTGCTTCCTACCATTAAACTGTTAAATTGGAAACCAAATGGTATAGGTTGTTTTTAGCCAAAATAAGTTAAGGCAAGAGGCGGCAGTGGGCAGGGCATATTGCATGTCTCAGCCTTATTCTAGGACAAACTTGAACAGGTTTGCCCCCTTGTCGATAGCCATAAGGGTACTCAACATTATTGCTATTGATGTCGATTTATTTCACTGCAGCCTGCCGAGGTTCACTGAAGCAGCACTAAAGTGCATTGAATATAATGGAACCGATTAATTAATATTAGGTATATTGTATGCTTAAATAACCATTTAATTTTTGTATGCCTTAATATTATGTAATAATAGTAATAACATCGCATTGGCGTTGAGCTGTAAGGATGTTATTTACGCAATTTCAAAAAAAATAAAAAAAATATGTCAAAAAGGACAAAAGGATCTGGAGTGGCGACTACCTCAGCGAAGCTTGCTGTGACGACTGCCATATGATATTTATTTTTAAAAACACTTTGACATATCAAATGAAACTCTGTTAATAATATATCAAGGACAATATCCTAGCTTTAAAATAACTCTGGAAGAAACGCTAAAACAAACTTAGGAGGTTTTTTTCAGTGGGTTAAAATCATCCAATGACAACTCTCGCTCTTGGGTTGAAAAGGAGATAGTATAAAACCCTTACTGACTAAAAACTCACACAACGGCGTTTTTTACCCTTAAAACTTAAAACCGCACACACATCCACTTCCCGACCTCAGATCGACCGTAATTTATTTTTCCTTAAATTTTTGCTATATTATCTTCCTTTTCTAATGGGTTTCATTCTACTACTATTTAGGTCCACTTTTTATCGTTACAACAACAGTGCTAATTGCACTGGACTATAGTTTAAACTGACGAAAACAAAATTTGACATGTTTTGGAAAACCTATTTGCAAAAATAAATATCATTTATCACTTTTACCTACAAGGTCCGTTTTATTCTTTTGAGGCACGGAACCTTACAAAAAAATCGGTCCCGGACAAGCTTAATACCTGTCAATAAAAGAACCCAGTAGCATGTAAAACCCGCTACCTATACTCTGTGGCTTCAGCTTAAAACCTATGCGGAATTCCAATTCATTCTAGGATTAGTGCTGGAACCACACTGAGTTCAGATTTATCCATGCCTGCGGATATCCTAGTGATTTGGGGTGGATACCAATGTTGATATATTGATATTTACCCGCATTTGGCTTAGAGTGGAATGTGCTAGGATTATAACTGAAATTATTATTTGAGTTATTACGGTTTTGGTGGAACGCAGTTTGTCTGTTAAATACATGTTGAAGATCCCGAAGGAATGGGGTAGGTTTTTTAGGCAGTAAAAGTCTAAGGCCCGGTATCCACCAAAGCGGAGAGGAGAGGAGATCAGAGGAGATGTGCCGCGAAGCTGGCAGGTTATTTCCACCAAAGCGGAGAAGAGATGCGTTGCGGAGAGGAGATGTGAGCTGTGTGTAGCAGAGATGTGAGCCGTGAGAGATCCAAAATAATCAAGTTCTGTCTTCACGCTTGCATTCAAAGTCAGTTAATCGAATGACGTTTCGGGACGTGCGAGGCGCGCGGAGAAGGCAGCCGGGTGAGGGGTGCGCAAGCACGTGCGCAGCCCGGCCACCCGACTAGACACTTCTCCGCTCTGCCGCGCCGCTTGCTCGCTCGCTGCACAAAATTCTATAGAAAAATGAGACATCTCCTTTCCTCTCCGCTTGACCCATTTCCACCAAAGCTAAGCGGAGAAGAGATGTGGAAATAACGAAATCGGATTGGTTTATTCAAACACATCTCCTCTCGTCTCCTCTCCTCTCCGCTTTGGTGGATACCGGGCCTGACACTGGTCTCCCGCTCCGCCCAAGAGCGGGTTTCGTCATTCGATGATTTACACCTACCATAAAAAAACCCAATGTATAAAACGTTTTGGGAACACATTCATTATGTGTACAGCTAAGGAGTGGAATTCCCTGCCGGCGTCTGTGTTGCCTGATAGCTACAACCTAGGGGTCTTTAAGTCAAGAGTGAATAGGTTACTTCTAGGCAAGTGTGCTCCATCGTCGATCACATCATCGCTCACCATCAGGTCAGATTGTGGTCAAACGCGAGCCTATCTAGAATAAAAAAAAACATCGATATATATACTACGCACTAGATTAGGCGTACCGTACAGTCTCTTTGCTTGACTTAAGGTTGAACTAGTCGCCGACGAAGTCTCAAATGGATGTGGTCAAAAAGCGCGCTGTCTTATACTAAATCGAATTGGATAGATATAGTATTTTAGGGGTTGCGTCATCATCATCATCATCAGCCTTTTCAATGTTCCCACTGCTGGGACACAGGCCTCCTCTCAGAGGGAATGGGCCGTAATCCACCACGCGGGTCCAGTGCGGATTGATGGATGTCACATGTCTTCAAATTTTTGGTTCTAGGACATGCCGGTTTCCTTCACCGTTTTGAAAGCAGTGGTGATGAAATAAATTACACAAAGTAATGCACCTGGCAGGGTTTGAACCCGCGACCTACAACTCGTAAGTCGGGGCCGATACCACTCGGCCACCACTGCAGGCTCTACTCAAGTGGTCGGTAGAGGGGTTGCGTGTTGTAAGTAAAAAGACGAATATAACGATCTGTGTCGTTTATTTGGAATCACGGCTTATATACAGCTTATATTATCACAAAAGAAAGGGAACATTTTCGAAGTTAAGACTGACACAAATTTTCTAATTTCCGTATGACGTGCCGGGCTCCTTGTCATAAGTCATAGATACGTAAGTATTATGATTGGCTGCTACATCATCATTAAAGAGCACACACACACACACACACACATGCTATTCTATATTCACAAAGTGTAGTTCGCATTCACATAAACACCGTTTACTTGTAAACACCATTTGTGTGAATGTAATGAAAAGAATTCTTCGGTAATTGAGCTTTGTCGGTACTGTGGTCGGTCGGTTTTGAACATTTTACATTATTTTTGTTACATTTTTAACACTCACACTTTGTTTGGTTTATAACTTTGTACAAATAAAGTCAACCTTTCGACTTGGCGAGCCCGGAGGACACGGTGGAGCACACGGTGGAAGTGTGCCCTGCTTGGGAAGAGCATCGCCGTGTCCTCGTGGGGGTGATCGGCGGCGGCGACCTCTCGCGCCGTGCCCTGGTTCAGGCCATGGTCCGCAGCGAAGAGGAATGGCAGGCGGTCGCCTCCTTCTGCGAAGCAGTAATGCTCGTAAAGGAGGAGGCCGACCGCATAAGGCAAAGGCAACGGCGCCCTCGCCGTAGCCGTCGCCGCTGCGATCCTGCCGATATCCGGCCACCGTAGACACTGGCTCGCGGACGGTGAACAATGGGTAGCTCGCCGTCCGGTCGTCTGGTAACTGTCCAGACCGAGTCCAAGTCGTCAACGGCGCGCAACGTTCCCGCGCGCCTCAAGGAGTTGTCAGCAAACTGTAGGGGCCCTTCAGGGTCGAAGCCTCCTGGAGCCTAGGGTGGTGCAAACTGTTACCTCGACTGTAGGAATAAGGCAAGGAAGGTACGGAGTAGGTTTTTTAGTCAGTAAGAGTCTGACACTGGTCTCCCGCTCCGCACAAGAGCGGGTTTCGTCATTCGATGATTTTCACCTACCATAAAAAAAAACTTTTTGACTTACGTAAATTCGCTTGGGGCATTTAAACCTTCATTTTTGTACGAGTATTCATGCGCTAAAATTCGCAGACCTTACTTCAGACTCGCCAAGATCCGACTGCCGTACTGTAAATATATTTATGTTAAAAAATATACATTAGTATTACCTTAACACAACACATTTCTGAATATGTCTTATTTATTTTTCATACTTTGCAGTACAAACGCGTTATATCAAACTCCATTGTGTATCAACCTTACAGGGGATCTACAGTGCAACATAGTACCTATCCGTTCAATCCCTAGATACGGTACACACTACTGGTAAAACTTGCTTTGAAGATAGCTGGAAGGGCCACATATGTTTGTGTCTGAAGGGAAGGCTCTGGCCCTGGTATGTATGGCGATGTAGGAACGGGGTAGTTTGTTTAGTCAGTAAAAGTCTGACACTGTTCCCGCTCAACCCAAGGGCGGGATTCGTCATTGGATGATTTTTACCTACCATAAAAAAGGGCCACATATTTATATCGGAACAACTAAAAAGTTTTATACCTAGTTGAGAATGAAAAATATGAACAAGTAATTGTATTTAGAACTCAATCAGAGTTCAACTTGTATTGAACTTGCGTTGAATACAAGTTTCACGTGCGCCTCAAGAAGATGACAGCAAACCGTAGGAGCCCAGTATGGTCGAAGCCGATGGGCCTAGTACGGGTTGGTGAATGTCACTTGTCTTCGAATTTTCGGTTCTAGGACATGCCGGTTTCATCACGATGTTTTCGTCCACCATTTTAATAGCTGCTGCTGGAATAAATTCCACAAATTAATGCGGTTAACTGCGTTTGAGTTTCGATCTTCCTTTATCAATCGGCCACCACTGCTATCACGATCCATTTAATAGATACGTACAGTACTGAAAGCCTCTTCCAGTGTTATCTAATTTCCTGTTACCTCTAAAGACGGTCCATTGAATCCGCCACTGAATATCGATCCATGTTCAAACTCTTTCATGCAGGCTCTGTCCTTACTCAGTAACTGGACCTTTTCAGTCAGAATCGGTTCAATTACTAATGATTTTAATGCTTGATGGCTTGTTTTTTTTACACAACTACGGATTGACACAACACGATTTTTTACAGACATCTAGTTTATGAACTAAAAAATCGTAACGGTCCCGACCTACGTCGTAGGTCGTGGGTTCAAACCCAGCCAGGCGCATTACTAATACTACTAATTTATGTCATAAACACTGCTTTCAAAACGGTAAAGGAAAACATCGTGAGGAAACCGGCATGCCCTAGAACCAAAATATCGAAGACACGTGACATCCACCAATCCATACTGGACCCACGTGGTTGATTATGGCCCATTTCCTCTCCTAGAGAGGAAGCATGTATCCCAGCAGTGTAAACTTTATAAGGCTGATGTAATAGGCTTGGGCTTGCGGTCGAAAACCACCATAGGTTTTAGTCTAATTGACTAATTGAGATACTTATGTTTCTCTCTGTCCGGCCTTCCGGTAAACGTCGTCGTAGAAGAGATGTGAGTAAACAGCCCAGTAGAACCGATGTCTTCATGATGAACCCTTGGTCGTAAAATGCAAAAGGTAAATTTTAAAATGACATGGACTTGTTAGGAAGTAATGTTCAAACTTTCATTTTCCAAGAACAATAGATTCGTGAACCTTTGAGAACGACCCAACTGAAGGACACCGCTGTAAAAAAAAGATACCATTATTCAAAGGGGAATCACTGAAAACATTCAAATAAAACACTTCCCACATTTCTCCAGCAACCTCAGCGAAATAAAATGGATGTTTATACAACTGCTCTCTAGAATATGTCTGCACCTAACTCGGTCTACATCATGTATAAATACATACATTATACAGTGTATTCAGATTCCGAGATCTACCAGCTTAGGGGTTGCACAAACCTGGACACTTTTTGTTGCCGATACGGCACGCCATCACAGAAAAACGTAGTCGTCTGATCACTGGTATAACTTTTTTTTTTCTACTATTATCACATAACGCCATCTAGTCTCAAATTAAGCAGAGCTTGTGCTATTATATTTTTAAATATCTTATTATAGAAAAATTACTCCGAGAGACAGAACAAATGATCATGCTCATCACTCAAACATTTGTCCTGGGTGTGAATTGCACCCACGACCTCTTACTTAGCAGACAGGGCTACTAACCACTAGACCAATAGGCCAGTCAATAGCCTCTTGGTCTCCGTCTTGGGAGCGAAGCCACGGGCAAAAGCTAGTTTATTTATATAATATTTTCTTTTTATTTTTCTTTATATTCAATTATTTCTCTTTTCTTTTTGAGTAAAAAAAATACGGCAAAGAAAAACTTACGTCTAAAAACACATAATTATAATGGGCACATAAAAAGTGCCAAAACTTCGTCTGCACATAGAGTGGCCAATTTCAAATCGATTATAAAGAAATCGAATAGTCATCGGCGGCTTGTATCCGATACAAGCAACAAAAGTGTCCATATTTGCGCAACCCCTTAGGCAGCAGACGTATTGAAAGTTATTTGTACCTTTATAACGAAACATTTTAGTCTTCTATTCTTCTACTGTTTTTTCATGTCCTAAGTTATGTAAGCAATGTTAAGCATCGTTCACACCTCACCTAGTTTGTCGCCGACTGTAAGTATGCTCAATGTCCGCCAGTGATGGTGAAGGGTTCCGTACTATCCGAAGCAATAAAACGTCAAAACTGAAACGTTTCTTGTAGAATTAAAAAAAATATATATTTATTTTATGCGGTTTTGTTTTAATAACGCCAAAAAAAATACATCATTTATAAAATTATTTCTATTCAAGAGATATAGCCTGGTGACAGACAGACGCACAGCGGAGTCCTGATTAGCAAAAGGGTTCTGTATTCCCACGTTTTGCTTTGGGTACGGATCCCTAAAAACACCTCTTACCGGAGTGAGAGGAAATGAAAGCAATCGCCTCGTTCTGCAAAAAAGTAATGCTAACGAAGAAGATGGCCGCACGCGTGCACAAACTTACTCACGCCCCCGCCCCTCTAACCTGCTACTAGCCACTGGTGGCGTGAGATCTTGCTGATTATGAGCATTTAAGCAACAGACAGAACGTCGTCCTACCGTCCGATAACCATCTAGACCTAGCCCTAATCGTCGAGGACATGTAGTGTTTAGTCATTAAAATTGACAGATAGAGCAGAAAGGCTTTATAAAGTACTACTTTTAAGATTTTTTTCATATTTTCTAAACCCAAAAAATATAACATTATCAAAAAATATATTACGGGCCTCCTATTCATTTTTAAATACCTACGTATTCAACAATATATCATAAGGAAGAAATGAAAAAAATAAAAAGTTTTTACCACTTTTTATTTTACCAATTTGTCGGCGTGATTAATAAACATAACGGTACAAAATTTCAGCTTTCTAGTGCTAACGGTCGCTGAGATTACCCACGGATAGACAGACAGATTTGGCGATACTATAAGGATTAAACGCGCCATAACAGTGAGAGCACACTTGAGACTCCAGCATTTACCTTGATCCTGTTAGAAAGCTTGATTTAATACTATGTGACTTAGTGCAGCTCCAATTTGTACACTCATACCTCTGCGTCTTTTTAAGAGGAGCCAACACAAGGTATGTACATTTTCATACAACCACTCTTACGTGATTATATTTTTACACATCTTTATCCAGATATTATGCAGAAACCTAGACAATATCCATAAGATATCTGTGTGATACCTTGTGGATATTGTCTAGGTTTTTGTAGGTTAACTAATCCTGTAAAGACCTCTGAAAATTTGCTATTTTACGTGGATTTTGACCGACCCCAAGTAATATGGGATAAGGGTAGGATGATGATGATGACGTGGATTTTGACCTTTCATTGTGTACGTATATATGTAAAAAAAGGTACGTCTATAGAACCCTTGCAAATTTAATCGAGATTCTGAAAGACCATATTTTTTTTTTCATAAGTTTTGTAAAATATTTACAGAGATATAGAGTTAATCACATATTTACCAATTAATATTAATTTTTATTTATTTAATTATTGTGCCAAAGAAAAATATTTATTTATTGTGCCAAAATTAATTCAAACTTTTTTTTGACTAACTTGACTGTGAGACCACTAGATGGTAAAAAAATCTGGTGATAAGCAGTGATACAATCATTGATGGTAAAGCGCACTAGTTTCTTGCATTATCTCTCTTTTTTCGCTTTGCCTTTTCATCAAACATCGTGTTGGATTGCATTAGATGAAGCAAAATTTTAAACCATGTTCGACGTTACATTAAGCAAGTGATGAAGGCCTCTCTTAAACCCGTATGTGTCAAATTTACACCCGGGTGCAGGTTGTACAATGTTTGCAGTATCTTGTAGAAACATACTCGAGTCCACATACTCCAGGGATTTCCTTAAACCCTGGTCTAAGCTTTTGTTTAACTGTGTAACATCTTACTGCACTGTGTTTTGTACAGTATGTCTTTGTGACATGCATTTGTTACCTAGATTATTTATTTAGTAGCACATTTAAGCGCATTTGAGTATTGGTGGCAGAGTAGCAAAGAAACTTGCAAGTTGTTGGCCGCGGGTCCAAACCCAGCCAACTGTGGAATTTATTAGAACACCACTTGCTCTTAATAGGTAGGTACGGTGAAGAAAAACATTGTGAGCGGACCAAAAATTTGAAGACATATGACACCGACCAACCCGCACTGGGCCCGTATGATAGATTACGGCCCTTTCTCTGTCTTAGAGAGAAGGCCTGAATCCTAGCAGTGGGAAAATTATTAGACTGATGCTATGCTATTTTAAAATAGCTGTTGCTAGCGGCTTTTTTATTTATATACTCAAATGTTCGCGTTTGATTATTATCTCCTTTTATTTAATTATGTTATTATGCTATGTTATTCATTTATTTTCAAAGTCAAATTCAAAACATTTTACTCGTCATTGGATGATTTTTACCTACCATAAAAAAACCCTAAAGCCCTCGTCACACACATCACCATGATGACAACCTTACGCAGTAACCGATTTTCGGATCTCAATCAAAGCGACGAGAACTGCGTAACCATAGCAATAAGTTCAACTTATTTTCCGCGTACTCTAATAACATCTATGTTATTATATATCCCAAAGTCGTTTTTACAGCTTGAAGAAAAAATGTAATAGTTATTCCAATTTGGACAGTTGCCAAGTAAAACGCACAAATTAGATTCTTTGTAGCCTGTTAGCAAAGTATTTTATTTTTTTTGCTTTTACGAAGAAAGAGCTGAAAGTTTCAATAAATTGTTTTAACGTATTCTTTTTGCTGTTGCTTTGGTAGGGTCTTGCTGACGAAAATTTATTGTGTGTGGCAATATTTTTTTTTACATAAAATTTGTTACATGTGAAAAGGAAGAAAAAAAATGTTTATTTAAATATAGACGCACATAATACAAAAGTCTGTTAGTCAAGTGTGAACCAGGAATTAATTATTGCACCATAGACACTAGGCCGAATACGGTTGCCATTGTCAGTTAAATGACATTTTTCGTCCATGGCATCTGTCATAATTTCGTAATTTTTCTCTATGGATTGTCTATTTGTGCTGCATGCGACATTGCATACTCAATTTTTTTTAAGGGTACCTCAAAAAGGAAAAAACGGAACCCTTATAGAATCACTCTATTGTCCGCCTGTCTGTATGTTTGTCAAGACCTTTTTCTCGGGAACGCTGCTTCCCAAGCAGCTGATTGCTGTTTTCGTACTTTTATTAATTTAAAGAATCAGAATTATTAAACTTTATCCGGCGTTCTATAAGTTTATTTTACGTATTATTTTACAATATCATGCGAATGACTGACGGTACCTCGCGGGCTATAATTCTTCTACTCATTATCCTTAGTATCGCAGCGAAATAGAAAACCCAACTGATATCTCTTAGAGGCGAACATGGAACATTACGCGCTATTGACGACTCAAGCTCGGTCCGAACGGTTGCAGGACGACCGGACAGCAAGCTATCCATTGCTCTCTGTCCGCAAACCTATGCGTAAAAGGCGGTTGCCCACCACTGCTCTCAAGCCACTTAAGCGATTAAAATTCTTACAGCAGATTCACATTATCATCTTCTTACGAAAATATGGGAACATATTTTCATGCCAGGTGTACTGGTGGTCGCCAGAGATTGCGGCACTACGCAATGCATGCAATCACGCGCGACGCCGGTATGCCAGGTACTGCAAGCGCCGCATCCGCCCGCCGGATGCAGAGGCCAGAGAGGCGGAGCTGTACGAGGAATACAGAGTAGCGAAGCGCACCCTCCGAGCGGAGATGAAGCGCTCCAAACTGGAGGCTTACAAGGTGTGGCTGGGGACTCTGAACGCAGACCCGTGGGGACGCCCGTACAAGACGGTGCGGGAAAAACTCCGTCCATGGGCTCCCCCACTGACTCAGAGTCTCCGGCCCCAGCTCGTGGAGGGTGTGGTGAGCACTTTGTTTCCTGAGCGAGGGGAACACTCCCCCCCGCCCATGGCTCCGCCACCTGCAGTATCTGCGGACCACAATAGCGACGACGACAACAATGCTCCAGAGGTGACCGAGGTAGAGGTGAGAGTGGCGGTGCGAAGGCTGAGTGCCAAAAACACCGCCCCAGGACCCGATGGCTTGCCTGGCAAAGCCTGGGTCCTGGCCATGGAGGCTCTCGGGCCTCGATTAAGGGGGCTCTTCAGCGCATGCATGGAGAGGGGCCAGTTCCCGCTGCGTTGGAAGACGGGAAAACTGGTCCTCATCGCAAAGCCGGGGCGCCCTGCGGACTCGCCGTCCGCGTATCGGCCCATAGTTCTGCTCGACGAGGTGGGCAAGCTCTTTGAAAGAGTCATTGCAAACCGCCTCGTCGCGCGGCTAGAACGGGTGGGGCCGAACCTTTCGGACGGCCAGTTCGGTTTTCGTAGGATGCGCTCTACGGTGGATGCCATCATGCGTGTTCGAGCCCTCACGACGGGGGATGCGGTGTCCCAGGGCAGGTGTGTCGTGGCAGTGTCCCTGGACATTGCCAACGCCTTTAATTCCCTGCCTTGGAGCTGCATTGGGAGGGCACTACGGTATCACCGGGTGCCCGACTACCTCTGTCGTGTGATCGAGGCCTATCTGTCGGACAGGTATATCATCTACCCCGGTCACCAGGGAGAGTGGAGACGACGAGAGATGTCGTGCGGTGTTCCGCAGGGATCGGTACTAGGGCCACCCTTGTGGAACATCGGGTACGATTACGTGCTGCGCGGCGACTTCCCTGACGGGGTCAGCGTGGTTTGCTACGCAGACGACACGCTGGTCTTAGCGCAGGGAGAGTCGCACCAGGCGGCGGTCGAACTAGCGACACGCGGGGTTGCGATAGCCGTTGGTAGGATCCAGCAGCTGGGACTAAGGGTGGCGCTGCACAAGTCCGAGGCCATGTGTTTTTATGGCCCTCGGAGCGCGCCGCCAACACATTCCCAGCTAACGGTAGGGGGGGTTCACATCGGCGTCGGGTCGACGATGAAGTACCTGGGACTCGTCCTCGACAGCCGGTGGAATTTCAAGGAGCATTTCCGACGTCTGGCTCCCAAGCTGAATCGGACGGGTGCTGCCCTTAAGCGGCTCCTGCCAAACCTTGGGGGACCAGACGCCCCCTGCCGGAGGCTCTACGCAGGAATCGTTCGGTCCATGGCCCTTTACGGGGCGCCGGTGTGGGCGCCGACGCTGCAGCAGCAGCCGAGGGCCCAACTAAACGCATGCCAGAGGGTCATGGCCATACGGGTGATCCGGGGGTACCGTACGATTTCCCGTGAAGCGGCGAGCCTCCTTGCTGGCCTGCCACCATGGGATCTGGAGGCAACAGTCCTTGCACGCATGCACGATCTGCGCATGGAAGTGCAACGCCGGGGCGAAAGTCCGCTGCCTGAGCATGTCAAGGCGTGGCGGAAAGAGCTCCGGCGGGATCTTGTGATGGCGAAATGGCGTCAGCGGCTATCGCAACCCAGTGCTGGGCACGCCATAATTATGGCGGTAATGCCCCTCCTTGAGGCGTGGCTGGAAAGAACTCACGGCGTTCTCACTTTCCGCATGACGCAGGTCCTCACCGGACATGGTAAGTTCGGGAGGTACCTGCATCGGATTCGTGCGGAAGAGACGCCCGGGTGTCGCCACTGTGTGGACCGCCCGGAGGACACGGTGGAGCACACGGTTGAGGTGTGCCCCGCTTGGGCAGAGCATCGCTGTGTCCTCGTGGGAGCGATCGGTGGCGGCGATCTCTCGCGCCGGGCCTTGGTAGAAGCCATGGTCCGGAGTGAGGAGGAGTGGCAGGCGGTCGCCTCCTTCTGCGAAGCAGTAATGCTAGCAAAGGAGGAGGCGGACCGCATAAGGCAACGGCGTTTGCGCCCCAGACGCCGCCGCGATTCCGATCCTGACTTCCGGCCACCGTAGGCGCGGGCTTGCGGACGGTGAGCATTGGGTAGCTCGCCGTCCGGTCGTCTGGTAATCGTCCGGACCAAGCCCAGTCGTCGACGGCGCGCACTGTTCCCGCGCGCCTCAAAGAGTTGTCAGCAACCGTAGGGACCCTGCAGAAGGGTCGAAGCCAATCAGGGCCACGGGTTTGTGTCTGAAAAGGAAGGCTCTGGCCCTGGTATGTATGGCGATGTAGGAACGGGGTAGGTTGTTTAGTCAGTAAGAGTCTGACACTTGTTTTCCGCTCCGCCCAAGAGCGGGACTCGTCATTGGATGATTTTTACCTACCATAAAAAAAAAAAAAAAAAAAAAAAAATCATATTTTCATAACATGCACAGAAATATCACAAAATGCAATCTTCCTAAAGTTCTAATCTCATAAACGTTTCTCGTTCTTCTTTGGATTTACATTGCACTGCAATAACGTAGTACTAGGATGAAAACTTGTATGAACTGAGGTACTGTATATTCGTATATACGAATATACAGTACCTCAGTGGGCTTGCGGACGGCAAGCAATGGGTAGCTCGCCTTCCGCCCGTCCGATAACCGTCCAGATCGAGCCTAAGTCGTCGACTAAAAAAAATGCTTGCATGTAAAATTATTTTATTTTTATGGTAGGTAAAAATCATCCAATGACGAGTTCCGCTCTTGGGCGGAGCGGAAAACAAGTGTCAGACTCTTACTGACTAAACAACCTACCCCCTTCCTACATCGCCATACATACCAGGGCCAGAGCCTTCCTTTGTGAAACCCGTGGCCCTGATTGGCTTCGACCCTTCTGCAGGGTCCCTACGGTTGCTGACAACTCCTTGAGGCGCGCGGGAACAGTGCGCGCCGTCGACGACTGGGCTTGGTCCGGACGATTACCAGACGACCGGACGGCGAGCTACCCAATGCTCACTGTCCGCAACAAAGAGGGGGGTGGGGACGCCTCATTTTTTACTTTTGGAGCGATTATTTCCGAAAATGTTTACACTATCAAAAAAATATTTTACGGGACCCCTAATCTTATTTAAATACCTATTCAACAATAATATATATCACACGTTATGGTAGAAATGAAAAAAAAAATCACTTCCCACTTTACGTGTAGGGGGGTACCCTAGTAAAACATTTTTTACTACTTTTAGTTTTTGCACTTTGTCAGCGTGATTGATACACATATTGGTACCAAATTATCAGCTTTCTAGTGCCAACGATTACCGAGATTATCCGTGGACGGACAGACAGACATGGTGAAACTATAAAGGTTCCTAGTCGACTACGGAACTCTAAAAACGGCCATTGCTCTTCTGTTGCAAGTCAATTTTTAAGTCTATCACCATCTTTAGAAGAAGTTTATGTTTTTATCATCGAAACATTTTTGTGCGGATTTTTTTGTTGGACGAAAAACTGTTATTAGAATGTACGAAAAATGGATATGCTGGTCTTTTTCAGTCTGTATTTTACTTTTCTGTATTTTTTTAAATGTATTAACGTTCTTAGAATTCAGTATATACTCGTAATAACGCCTTTAGGGTGTTGTTGGGGCTCCCGCGGTTCTGTAGCGCATTGGGCATTGTTCAGCCAATAATGCTCTTATAGCAAAATACGTTTCGCATAAAAAAAACTTTACAATTATTTAAACTCTTGAGCACCCCGCAAACGCCGGTAATCGCACACCTATTGCCTTTCTATTATGTCTCTAATTACGGTACTTGAAAGGTAAGTTCAACGACCTGCAGGTAATTAGTACCTACGCAACAACCGACACCTACTTACAGGTCATTTTTTTTGCATCAAACAATTATTATCACAACAGTCATTAACTCGCTCAGCTGATATTAATTTCGTATATGGGTTACATTGATTCCAGTTTTAGAAAAGTAAAGTTTTATTTTTTATTTTTATCTTTATTTAATCGATAGTGTTTCATGTATGGGACAGACCCTTCACGGGATTAAAACGTTCATTATTTTATCGGTTAAGCCTTTGTAGCCCTGCGTTTGTTCCACCTTAGAGGCAGTAAAACAGCAGATTTTTTTACCGTTTTTTTACCGTACCGTTAAAATATAAATCTCCTGGTTCTTAGCTACCTCCCCACCAATTTTCAGCCAAATCGATTCTGCTGTTCTTGAGTTATAAATAGTGTAACTAACACGACTTTCTTTTATATATTTTTATTTTCCAGCGGCTTCGCCCGCGTACATAAAATATAACCTATGTCACTCAGGAGTGAAGCAGCTTTCTATTGTTGCTAAAATTTTTCCAATCGGACCAGTAGTTCCAGAGATTACCCCCTACAAACAAAAAATCAAACTTTACCCCTTTATTATATTAGTGTAGATTAAAAATATACGGTTTACTTGGGACATAAAAAGGTAAGATTAAGTATGACGCGTAAATGTAGAATAAAAAAAACCTATTTGCAAAAATAAATATCATTTATCAATTTAGGTTCATACCTACGAGCGTAATTCGAATCTTGTTCCAAAGCCATCGAGTCTTCACAATTATTTGAGACCTCTCATTATTGAAACTACCACCTCCAAATCCTCTCACTTCTGGCCATCAATTGAGCCGCGTTATCTTTGTACCGCCAGCCTCCTAATTCCAATGTTGAAAGTTATACGTTCAGCATTGACGTCACAATACGACGCCATTTTGTCCTTTGCCTTCGAAACTTTTATTTCCGAACTAGCTTGTACCCGCGGCTTCGCCCGCGTGCTATTGGGGTTGGGATTGGGGTTAACGGGATAAAAAGTAGCCTATGTCTCATTCCACAGTGTATCCTATGCCTGTGCCAAATTTCATCCAGATCTGTCCAGCCGTTTAGGCGTGATTGAGTAACAAACATCCAAACATCGTAACTTTCGCATTTAAGTAAGATTTGAAAGTAAGGTAGAGATTGTATTCAAAGGAGTTTCAATGGCGTCAGTGAGTTTCCCCTCGTGCCTCAGAAAGAATGTTAAACGTCAGATACATTGAGGGACAAACGGTCCCCAATTATGTTGGTGTGATGTTCAATGTTCGTAAGGCTGTAACATTGCTCGGTGTCTTGCTATTTACCCTCCAATATTTATTTATTTATTGGCACACCAACAGCAATAAATAAAGGACTAAATTTACGAAAAATAACATTATAATCTTGTCACTGGTATGCATGCCTATTATAAGTATGCACATCTTACACAATATTAGGTATTACATTGATATTATAATTATATTAAGAGATAAAAAATAATTCTACAAAAATTGAACATACCAAAAAAAACGCACTCAACAAATAAAAAGTAGATTAAAATAATAAAATAGATCACTAAAGATATGTGATGAGTATCTATATTATGACATATCATTACATAGTATAAAACAAAGTCGTTTCCTGTCCCTATGTAACTAAGCAACGGATTTCAATGCAGTTTTTTCAATAGATAGAGTGATTCAATAGGAAGGTTTATGTGTATGATACATGCATAATTTATTTAATATCAGCATTTCACCCGTACGAAGCTGGAGTGGGTTGCTAGTTTAAATATATAGAGACCATTTCATTGATTTTAAATTTTTGTTCAAGCTCGTACCTCCAACACGGCTCTCCTAAACTTGTTTATTTAAACCCCGTGCACAAATTGATGTTTATTGATTTGCAAAAACTATTGTGGGTTTTACATATTCGGAGCAAGGGTGCGTTGAGGCCAAGTTTGGTTTTACGGTTTCGGTGCATTACACGTTGTCGGTACGAAGTTTTAATACTTAGGTTGTACAATATCTATACTACCAGTCTTTTGGGCACGTTACCAGACGACGTACGTACCAGAAGAGTTTTTTGACGCCTTATTAGATTAGGTACTTTTAGTTAGTTCATAATGGTTTTTTTTTTTAAATTATGTATATATCTATTTATTCATTTGATCTTCATGTAGTGCTAAAAATAATTGTAGTCATAATAACAAAAATTTTTTTCGCGTTTTCAGGTTTAATCCCATAGCAAAAGTTGTTTAAAAGAAAATATCATAAATGCCTCGCAAATTATTATTCCTAGCGTATCTAACACAAAGAAGAGAATAGAATAATATAATAAAATAATAATAGAATCTTCCTTCTTTATTCCGTGATTTAAACTGCAAACCATGGCTCATATCAGTAGCTAAAGCACTTTTGCAAAGAGATCTCAGGACCTAAAGTTTCAGCATCAAATTCTTATTTCCTAACTAGAAAACGTTCACAGTAAAGAAACCAATATGGCATCAAAAAAAACATAAAACTGCATTGCCTTTTAAACCGTCGCCTTCGAAACGATCCTTTCTTGAATACGGAGCCGGACCTAGGTTGGGTGCAAACTGAGTCTGTTTTAAATGGAGTCGCTGCGTTTAATTACTCCTCGTTATATTATATTATGTAGGTGGTAATTGAAACAAAGAATATATGCTCATTTGGAACAGATCCACTTTAGTATACACAATGTAGAAAGGAATTGATACTGGCCTGTTGATCTAGTGTTAGTCTAGTGAAAAAATACCTAATTACTTTTCTGGGTCTCCACTAACAGAATAGAAAACTTAATGATGCCATTGCAAAAAAATAGTTAGGGTATCATTACTTATGGAAGGGACGAATCCCCATTGGCGGAGCGGGAAACAGTGTTAGACTATTACTGACTAAACAACCTACCCCATTCCTTTCTTTTCTAGGGCCCCGGTAATACGCTTTCGCATCAGCCCTTGGTCCCAGGAGGCTTCGACCCTGCTGGACCCCTACAGTTTGCTGATAACTCCTTGCTGCGCGCGGAAGCAGTGCGCGACGTCGACAACAATTAATGGGTGAGACGTTGGTTTATGAGATAATATATTTGAAGTGGTAGTTGAGCGATTAATTGTTGCACGGATTCGATTCTTGCTCGCAGTATAAATTAATAAGTCTTATTGATCGTTGTTCCGTGTTTGAGTGTCTTGTGTTACACGTTCATGAAAGTGCTCACGATTAAGCAGTAATTTGTTGCGTGAAGCATTGTTTAAATAAAAAATAAAAAAACAAAAAGCTCTCTACTTTCTTGTAGGTATCCGACATTTTTCCAAAAAAGAAACGTGAAAATATTATTGCAAGAGTTACGCCATATACGTTTTTAGCTTATTTGAAATCAAAATTCAATTGAATAATTGTAAATAACTTATAACCATAAACATCATCAGCCTTTTTAATGTTCCCACTTCTGGGACACAGGCCTCCTCTACAGGAGAGGGTAATTTTTGGCTCTAGGATTCGCCGGTTTCCTTACAAAGTTTTCCTTCACCGTTTTGAAATCTTACTAATATTATAAATGTGAAAGTTACGATGTTTGGATGTTTGTTACTTAATCACGCCAAAACGGCTGGACGGATCTGGATGAAATTTGGCACAGGCATAGGATACATTCCGAAATAGGACATAGGCTACTTTTTATCCTGGAAACCCAAACCCCAACCCCAAAACCACGCGGGCGAAGCCGCGAGCAAAAGCTAGTAGCTTATATGTTATTGTGAATTCCTTGCACTCCTGACTATCCCAACTCCGTCCCTGTACCCGTCCAATTTAAATATTTCACAGCTCAAGATCGAACGATCCCGTTCCGCTATTGATAAGAAAACAAAAAGAAACAAGAAAGATACTGATTTTCCAATCTAGGGGCAAAAGAAAACATTGCCTTTGTGACGATGTGTACGAGTATTTCAAACAATACCTACATTGTTTTCTGACAATGAAATATTATATATTCTCTAATGTTTTCTTGACGGGTAAAAGGAAAATTGACGTAATTGTTAAGTTAATGGTAGATGGATAAACGATTGTCAATACGATGAATACTTTGTATCAAAGTAATCATTATTTAAACGTTTTCGAAGCACATTTATTGTGTTTTTTTTTATGGTGGGAAAAATGACGAATCCCGCCCTTGGGCGGAGCGGGACGCAGAGTCATGGTTTTACTGAATAAACGACCCACCCCATTTCTTCTTAGTATTCATACCAGGTTCGGACCTTCCTTTCAGGAACCAGACCGGGGCCCTAGTAGGCTTCGACCCTTCTGCTTTCTACGATTTACTGATAACTCCTTGAGGTGCACAGGAACAGTGCGCTTCGTTGACAACTTAGGCTTGGTCCAAACGGTTGCCGGATGCTTGGATAGCAAGCTACCCATTGCTTGCCGTCTGCAAGCCCAAGCACAAGTCGATGGCTCGAACGTAAGATCGGGGTGGGTTTTTTTGGTCAGTAACAGTCTGCTCCTTAGGTGGAGCAAGAGATAGTAACAGACTCTTACTGACCAAAGAGCGGGAGTTCTCATCGGACGATATTTATTGGAGCAGTGGTGGCCGAGTGGTAACGGCCCCGACTTACGAGTCGTAGGTCGCGGGTTCAAACCCAGCCAGGCGCATTACTTTGTGTAATTTATTTCATCACCACTGCTCTCAAAACGGTGAAGGAAAACATCGTGAGGAAACCGGCATGTCCTAGAACCAAAAATTCGAAGACATGTGACATCCACCAATCCGCACTGGGCCCGCGTGGTGGATTATGGCCCATTCCCTCTCCTAGAGAGAGGAGGCCTGTGTCCCTGCAGTGGGAACATTAAAAGGCTGATGATGATGATGATGTTTATCCACCAAAAATAAAAAAACCCACCATAAATAAAATCAAAATACCTCAGGTTTTTTGTACTTTTTTGTAATAAAAGCGCGTAAATACTTTAGTGCGAGTCATATAAAGACAAACCTAGAAACAGTCAACCCATTAACACAGAACCAATTAATTAAAAACCTTCCGAAGCCCCATTTAGTGCCCTCATTCCAGGAACACTAAACTAAACTACTGCAAAAGGTTTAGTACAGCAATGAAGGAACAGAACGTTTATGACGCCGTGAATCTTAGGTATTACCTGGAACACTTTACTTTGTAAGTTTATGGGGAGAAGGAGACAGGTAGAATTGGTAATTTATGTATGTGGAAATTGTTAGTGTGTTTATTTATACTCATATTTCCATTATTTCTTCACCACTGCTCTCAAAACGGAGAATGAACCAGTGGTGGCCGATTGATAATGGTAGGTCGAAATTCAAACCCAGTTAGCCGGATTAATTTATGTAATTTATTTCACCACCACTGCTCTCAAAACGGTGAAGGAAAACATCGTGAGGAAACCGGCAATCGGCATGTCTTAGAACCAAAAATTCGAAGACATGTGACATCCACCAACCCGCACTGGAACCTCGTGGCGATTGATATCAAATTTCAGCTTTCTAGTGTTATCTGTCGCTGAGATTATCCGCAGACGGAAAGGCAGACAGACTTGGCGAAACTATAAGGGTTCCTTGTTGACTACGGAACGCTAAAAAAGGTGAGTTCACAATAAATATTTAATATACATAGTTGATATTTCAAATAGAAAAAAAAAGAGTATAAAATCTTTTTCCCCAAAATTCAGTACTAGAAACTGCAAAACAGCTGACTTCTTATTCTGAATCCAGGGATGTTATTGATTTGCAATTTCGGATCTTACTTATATACATGAATCGGATATATCGTTTTCGTTTCGGTTACGCAAATTACACTACAAAACGGATTTTAGACTTGTAATATTAAAATAAAAATAAATAATATAAAATCTTTTTATTTCAAACAAATGTAATCCCTTCTATTTATATTATAGTAAAAACTTAGTAAAAAGCTTTTTACAAAAACATACAACCGACTTCAGTGTAAGAAGTCGGTGTTAAATAACGAAGGTTTTTTTTCGTGTATATCATGTGGTAAAAATCATCCAATGACAAATCCCGCATTTGGGCGGAGCAGGAAATTGTATCAGACAAGAGTCTATAGGACGGAACAAGGTGGGTTGTTTAGTCAGTAAGAACTTTCTAAACGTATTCGACGCAAGGAGGAGACGACAGTGAAATAAGTGAGGAATTATATGTAGCTCAGTTTTGAGGGTCTTAAACTCCCTTCTTCATCACTTTCGCTCTTGTAATGTTCCTCCATCTAGTCTAGATTTTTTTATTTCACTATCGTAACTTTTCATTTAAACTCCGAAACTATCCGAAACTTTTACATTGGTTTCGGATATTTTTGTTTTATTTCGGATATCCGAAATATTCGGGTCTGCTCACAGAGCTTTATAACATCACTGCCTAAAACCTACAAAAAGTACTAGGCTGGCAGTAACATCAAGAGATCTTAGGGCTCGATCGTACGCAACAAAATAAACCACCACGACGGACTTTCATTGCTCCAATAAATTTCTCTGTAAACTAAATAGAGTCCATTATTTAGCGTTCTCCTATAGCAGGCTTGGACACTTTTATATTGGCTTTAGAAATGGGTAACTTAGTCTCTTAACGTTTCAGGGCCTGATGTGTAAATGGTCTCGTATTTTTCATTTTAGCACTTGGTTTAAAGTTTTAAGAGCGCACAAAATCTGAGGTATTTTTCCAAACCACATCTCTTACGCGATTACAAAGTTATAATTTTTTTCTAGATATTTTAGAGACACAGAAATATGTAGTGAATAAAATCTAGGTTTTGAAATAAATTAAAACACAAATGTGTCAAACACGTTTTTTTTGGAAACAGAAATATCTAGTGAATAAATTCTTGATTTTAAAACAAATTAAAATACAAATGTGTCAAACACTAATCCAGTAATAACCTCTGAAATGTATTTATTACCTTCTATTTTGCGTGAAATTTAGCCATTTAAAACTCATAAATCAAAAATATAAAATTATTTATTTTATATTTTTCATTTATGAGTCAATTTTACATATTTTAATCGAGATTCTAGAAAGCGATTTTTTTTTTAATCTTTTACAAAAAACTTTTAAGGTTTAAAAGGAAAACCTATTTCCTGGAACCGATTTTGTGAAATATTCTAGTGTAACATAATCAACCTTATAAACGGGGACGACGAGCAATAAGTAGCTCGCTTTCCAAAGTCCAGTGATTGTCCAGACCGAGTCCAAATCGTCGACAGCGCGTAGTGTTACCGCGCTACTTAAGGAGTGGTCAGCAAACGTAGAGGCTCAACTCCAGGGCCAAAGCCTACTAGGGCCAAAGTCTGCTTCTGAAAAGTGGTGTGAGAGACAAAGAAGGAAAGGCTCGAAGTGTTTAGTCAGTAAAAATCTGACACTGTATCCCGCCTATAGGGACCCTGCAGAAGGGTCGAAGCCAACTGGGGCCAAGGGTTCACGTCTGAAAGGAAGGCTCTAGCCCTCGTATAGATGTCGACGTAGGGACGGGGTTTTTTTATGGGGTAGGTTGTTTAGTCAGTAAGAGTCTGACATTATTTTCCGCTCCGCCCAAGGGCGGGATTCGTCATTGGATAATTTTTACCTACAACAAAAAAAAAACACTATCCCGCTAAACCCAAATGCGCGTAGATGTCATTGGACGATTTTTGCCCACAACAAAAGCCCCCCAAGGGGACAAGACTATGCTTATTATTATTATTTACAAGTAAACCAAGTATCCAACTACCCACAGCGTAAATTCTGCCTCAAAAGCCCACCATTAAATGCCCACAGCTGGTGTTAAATCATTGTGTATAAACTGGACTAAGATAAGTCCCTTTGCGCGGAATTTATATCCTACAGTAAAAAATGTGATCCCATTGCGTCGGTTAAACTGAGATACATTGTGGGAGCATTTTATATTGTCCTTGTACTCTTATCTTCAAGGTTGTAAAGCTTCTGGTGTGAGTAGTTTTGTAGGATAGTGACAGTTTTTTTTCGACTCGTCAGTGTTATTTATTGATCATGTCTTTTACCCGCCTTCGGAAAAGCCAAAGGAAAGTTATGATTTCGACATGCTATTTATGTATTTGTGTATGTTTTTCTGTTCCCTCATAGCTCCTAATCTACTTATCAGAACTCGACATATGAGGTAACGTTTTAACTGTCTTAATCGTCCGCTAAACTTAGGCTATATGATTTGTAGCATAACTCGATGTAGCGCCCTCTAGCGGACAAAAATTTTGAGTTAAAAAAATGTTAAGATAAATACACTTTATTTGTGCTCTGCTTCTGTTGCTTCTGGGTGCAAGATCAACGAAAAATGCCCTGCCAAAATATACGCCATAAACGAATCATAAACAGCCTTATCTTTTGTCTGTGTTGACATAGAAGATTGTTTTTTTTTTTTCACTGCTCTAAGGAGTATGAAACCTATATATTTTGACGTGAGAATTTTCAATTGAAAATTAGGGTGTTTTTTCGATATTAAGTCAAAATAAAGAGCAAGTATAAATATTATAAACTAGCTTTTGCCAGCGGCTTCGCCCACGTACATTGTTGCTTAGCTTTCTGTTGTTGCTAAAGTTTTCGTAGCTTTCTGTTGTTGCTAAAGTTTTCCAAATCGGACCAGTAGTTCCAGAGATTACCTCCTACAAACAAAAAAATAAACTTTACCTCTTTATTATATTAGTGTAGATTAAAAAAATACGGTTTACTTGGGACATAAAAAGGTAACTTTTCACCAAATTTTATGAAAAAAAATACAATTTTTATAGGAGATGAAAATAAAAAACCAAAGTCACGGTTATTTGAATTTTTTACATATATTTTGAAGTTATGTGAAAAAAGTGCAAATAAGAAAGTTATAGATCTTTTTATGATCTACAAGTTTGCCATTAAACTTTTCCCCTAGAACCAGTAGTTTTGCCGGAAATCGAGATTTTTGACCCAAAAAACCGCACCCCCATCCACTTCCCGACCTCAGATCGGCTGTAAGTAACTTATTTTTCCTTATTTTTTTTTTATATTTTCTTCTTTTCCCAATGAGTTTCATTCTACTACTATTTTTATTTTTCGTTATAATATCATTTTCAAAGCTATGTGCACTGGTCTAATTCAATCTGAAATAAACAAAAGCCTGGACGTAAATAAAATTTTACTTAATAAACAAACAAGCATTTAAAGTTGCACTTGGTTTAAAAAAACAAAGTATATACCTACTAAACATAAGGCAATAAAATCGCAAACAACGCCTCCTTTAAACCAATGACCTCAGCAATTCCTGATTACCCCACTTTTCACGCCCAAACTAATAAATTTCTTTCCAACTGGACCATACTTCCGTAAGGTGTTTCGACTGGCAGTCTTGTATCCACCAATTTATTGGGGGGCGTGGATCAAAACAATATTAGACGAACACTGTCCTTTAGTTCGATGAAGCGGTAAATTGAAGTTTGGAACTTGGCGTTAGATTTTGGTCTGTCCATGAAAACAGCTGAGGGACATTTGTTGTTAGAGTGAGATTTAATCAGTCTGTAATTGAGGTATTTAAAAAAAAAAAAACAATAATAATTTCTCCCGTTTTGGGAGGAATGATAGTTTTATAGAACACTGTGTATTAATGTTTTTTTAATAAAAAGAGAATTTAATGTAACATAGATTTGTTTTTTTTTTTATGGTGGGAAAAATCATCTAATGACGAATCCCGGCCTTGGGCGGAACGGTAAACAGTGTCAGACTCTTACTGACTAAACGACCCATTGTTCCTTCCTGCCTTAGTTTCAACGCCCCGATGTTCCGCTTTCGCATCAACCCTTAGCTCCAGAAGACCTGCTGGGCCCCTATAGTTGCTGACTACTCCCTGAGCCGCGCGGGAACATTGCGCGCCATCGACGACTTGGGTTAAGGCGTCCTACCCATTGCTCGCCGTCCGCAAGCCCACGTCAACGGTGGTCGAAAATCGGAATCGGAGGTCGTGGATCAAAACAATATTAGACGAACACTGTCCTTTAGTTCGATGAAGCGGTAAATTGGAGTTCGGAACTTGGCGTTAGATTTTGGTCTGTCCATGAAAACAGTGACTGAGGGACATTTGTTGTTAGAGTGAGGTGGTTAAGGATTAATTAATTAGCTGTCTGATGTTCAGCCATTTTTTAATGTGTTTGTAATTGAGGTATTTAAAAAAAAAAACAATTGTAATTCTTGGCCGGAGTGATAGTGGCATAGAACATTGTTTATTTATGTTTTTAATAAAAAGAGAATTAATGTAACATAGACTCGTTTTTTTTTTATGGTGGGAAAATTCGTCTTATGACGAATTCCACCCTTGGGCGGAGCGGTAAACAGTGTCAGACTCTTACTGACTAAACGACCCACCCCAATCTATCTTAGCCTTCATACCAGGGTCGGACCTACCTTTCAGAAACCCGACCGGGGCCTTTGTAGGATTCGGCCCTGCAGTTGGGTGTCTACATAAAATAGTGGGCAACTTGTTGTGCAACATGCTGCGGGTCCATTGTTGCCTAGTGGAAACGTGGCTTTAAGATCACAAAGCCCAAAGTATGAAAAGTCCTCTGTCATTGCGAATCCAGTTATGTTTTTCTGCGAACCAAAGGTCAAACTAAATGTCACATAGTTAACAATACGACAATAAAGATGCCCTCTCAAGATCACAAGGGTCAACGAATTTAAAAGTACCTCTACCTACTTTTAGAGTCCCTTACCTCATGAGGACCTCAAGTTCCTACGACTTTGTGTCGACATCGTTATCGACCCACGCTGAAAAACAGCGTCGTGGACTCGTCGGACTCTATAGGTGTTCACGGCATTATGCTGAGCGGTAGGCTGTTTTGAGTGTAGTTTACACTTTTTAATTTTTTTTTTTAACCTGGAAACTATACCTATGACTTTTTTTTATTATTTGGAAATGGAACTTTTTCCATTAGTAAATTTGTACTGAATCCTCAATGCGCTGGCCCGACTCGCACTTGCCCAGTTTGTTCCAAAATATCTAAGCTTATTTCATCTCAATTTCAATAAAACCTTCCTACAAATACTAGCAGTTAGTATATAAAGAATCAAATATTGTCTCCTTATAATCGCTTCCATCGCCATTTTCGAGGCCATGTCTACCCAAGGGATCAGGGCCACCAAATAGATAGGTACAGAAAACCAGACGCCTTACCATGGCTTCCTAATGCAAGGTAGACCTACTCTGTTGCACCCGGAGGACACGGTGGAGCATACGGTCAAGGTGTGCCACGCTTGGGAAGATCACCGCAATGTCCTCGTGGAGGCAATCCGCGGCAGTGATATCTTGCACCAGGCTTTGGATTTTTCGTCGATTTCCAGCCACCGTAGCCGTGGGCTTGCGGACGGCAAGCAATGGGCAGCTCGCCGTCCGTTCATCTGGTAATAGCCCAGACCAAACCAAGTCGACGGCGAGCTTTGTTCCCGCGCGCCTCAAGGAGTTGTCAGCAAATGGAGAGGCTCAACTGCTAGGCCGAAGCCTGCTGGGGCCCCGGTCAGGTTTTTGAAAGGAAGGTCTGACTTGTTATGAAGGCTAAAAAGGAATGGGGTTGGTCGTTTTGTCAGTAAGAGAGGTACCCATTGCTCACCGTCCGCAAGGCCGAAGCGTGTCTATGTGTGCGTACATTTTCACTCGCACGGAGTTAACCTTCTGTATCTATCTATTCTGTGCCACCGCTTTATTTGTCCAAATTCTGCGAATTCCTTAAGATATTTTCTCGCTACGCTTAATCTCGTATTGTGTGCTCAAAGACCACTGAAGGCCCTTTGATCGAGATCCCTGATCGACAAATATTTGAAGCGACCAATAGACGTTGAGTTGTTGATATATCAAAATTATTATTATCACCATTTTGTCCTGTTATTAAGTGGCTTCGAATTTGGCAAATACCACCTGAGGATTAGTTTTTTAATTACATTGTTATTGGTTCGATATTATTTCCTGAAAACCATTATAACGGCTGCAACCTGGTAAATTTTAAGTCCAGAATGAATAAGTTATTTTTAGGTAAGTGATCACCAAATAAAAAAAAAAAAAATCCTAGTTTCGATAAAAAAAATCAATCAAAGTAATTGTTGACAAGATAATTCTTATTTATTTGATTTAATTAGATAAATATTTTATCAGACAAAACCTTTTTTATCTGACTGTACAAAACAGTTTTTTGTTAATCGGTGTCCGAATCGTCAATTGGGAAACCGAATTGAAAATTGACAGTTGGGACACAGTGTCCGAACATGACGTGTCCCAAACGTCCGTAAGTCTTATAGTTCGTTGTTTAATCCTAGACAACGATATGACAACTTAAAATGTCGAACTCCAGAAAATTGGGAACATATTTCTAGAGTGTGACAGTCTGAGTTGTCAAATCGTAGTCTAGAATTAAAAAACGAACTTTAAATCAAGTCTAAAATATTTTTGGCCCCATATTTTGAATACCTTGTATTCAACTATTATTTGATGTCTAAATGTACTTACTAAACAGTGTGTGATTCGGGCACACATTGTTTAGTCACGTCAGTAAAAAATAAAATTGAAATAAAAATGTGTCAAATCGGACACTGTGTCCCAATAAAGTGTGTCCGAATCATCAGCAACTCGATTACACCAAACCCGGATGAAACCACAACGGATCATTGAACTAGAGCTATCTAGATATTGATAACGCGGTAATTACTCACGTTTTGGTTAAAGCTATGAACTGTATATACTAAGTTATGTTATGTGGCTATAGATAATTAGGTTATTTGAATAAAAAGACTCAAGCTGAACTATTCTGAGGTTTTTTTTTTATGTTAGGTAAAAATCATCCAATGACGAATCCCGCCTTAAGGCGGAGCGGAATACAGTGTCAGACTCTTACTGACTAAACAACCTAACCCATCCCTACGTTGTCATATATACCAGGACCAAAGCCTTCCTTTCAGACGGGAATCCTTGGCTTCGACCCTCCTGCAGGGTCCCTACAGTCTGCTGACAACTCTTTGAGGTGCGCGGGAACAGTGCGCACCGTCGACTACTGGGCTTAATCCGGAAGGTTGCCAGACGATTGGACGGCGAGCTACCCATGACTTACCGTCTGCAAGCCCAAGCCTGCGGTAAAACCTACATTAGTGAAGCTTTATTTAAAAGCCAAATGACACTTATGTCATTATTTTGGCGTCTCGAGCAAATTATTAAAGGAGGAGAGGAGAGAAATTTTAATGCGTCCTTGGCTGTCAAAGAATTAATGAAAAAGTCGTAAAATTCAAAACGTCTTATTAACCAGTACTTTAATTACTTAAATATTTACTTTAAATAGCTTCTCAATCTTCGCCTCAAAGCCTACAAACCCAATCTTCGGTTAACTCTTTAATTACAGTTTAACAATACATTTCGGGGAGATCGGATGAAACCGCCACAGCTTCAATGAGCTGGACTAATCTAGATTTTGATAACATTTCATATTATTGAACGCGGTTTTGCTAAGGGGAGGGTTATACTGTGGATGAATTTAGATAATTTCTCTAAGAGACAGAAGCGAATGCAAACTATTGATGTGATTTACGTTTCTCTTTTCGCCATAAATGAAACCTTACATGATCAGGGTTGCTAGAATCCGATGGATGCAAGACGCACAAAATCGGTCTTTGTGGCGGCGTTTGGGAGAGGCTTATGTCCAGTAGTGGACGTCTTTCGGACGCACAGGACCCAAAGACCGGTCCTGCAAGTTTTAGAAAAAAGTACTTTATTTTTTAACTTTACGACAGTATTTCATGTACCGGATCGACCCTCCACGGGATTAAAACGATCAAAATTTTGATGAGTATGTTGAGATTAATACAAGAAATCAATTGCATAAAAACCGACCGAGGATACATGAAGAAGCATTGCTAGTGTTATACGTAATAGTTTGAGTAGGTTTCTATTGATAAAATTGATTAAGTTCATTATTATTTTTTCACAGTCGCAGTTTCTCATCACTAAAACTATGGTCGTGTTTGGAAGGAAGGCTTTGGCTCTAGTATGTCAGTATACATACATTGCCATAGGTTGTTTGGTCAGTTATAAGAGTCTGACTCTGTTACCCGTTTCACCCTAGGGTTTCGTCATTGGATGGGATTGGTAATACACGAATCGAAAAAAATCGCGTTATTGTTGCGATAGTGATTGACAATATTTAATGTGTACTATAAATACTGTATCAAAATTAAAACAAAATGCTTGTTTATTATTTACCAAACGACACATTGTGCAACAGTCCTTACGTCTGTAAATCCCTCTCACAGTGTCGACTATGCTATTTACTGAGATACTGAATATAACACTGACAAGCTGCAATGATTAGCAATCTTCTTCTATAAATAAAAACCGTCGAAGAGCGTGTTGGACTACGCTCAGTGTAGGATTCCGTAGTTTCTCGTCCGTCACAACTTTTTCCCAATGTAAGAGAACCCGTGTTAAATTTAGTAACCCATATTCCCGTGAGATGGCGCTGTATCCGGTATTAATTTTGGATTGCGAGAACAGTTAATCTTTTTTTATTTTTATTTGAAAAAAGATCAGAACACTCAGGATAATGAAAAATAGTAGTTTAAAAAGTTAAAAAAAAATACTTGCATGTATGGTTAAATTACAATTTAAGTTCAGAAATTATTACCAAACGACACTTTGTGCAACAGTCCTTACGTCTGTGAATCCCACTCCGATTGTAAACCACAGTGTCGACTATGTTATCTACTGAGATACATTCATACCGATTATAGTCCTTGTTACTGAATATAACACTGACAAGCTGCAATGATTAGCAATCTTCTTCTATAATATAAAAAAACCGGCTAAGAGCGTCTCAGGCCACTCTCAGTGTAGCGTTCCGTAGTTTTGCGTCCGTCACAATTTTTTCTCATTGTAACAGAACCCAGTAGCCCATGTATAAGTTAGTAACGTAATTTCCCAAGAGATGGCGCTGTACCTGATGGTAATTTTGGATTGCGTGAACAGATTTTAATCTTTTTGTTTTTTTTTTTAGTTGAAAGAAGACACGCTCAGGATAATGAAATATGTAAAAAAGTTTTTAAAATGCTTATATATACGGTTTTTTTTTATGGTAGGTGAAAATCATCCAATGACGAAACCCGCTCTTGGGCGGAGCGGGAGACCAGTGTCAGACTCTTACTGACTAAAAAACCTACCCCGTACCTTCCTTGCCTTATTCCTGGAGTCGAGGTAACAGTTTTCACCACCCTCTAGGCTCCAGGAGGCTTCGACCCTGAAGGGCCCCTGCAGTTTGCTGACAACTCCTTGAGGCGCGCGGGAACGGTGCGCGCCGTTGACGACTTGGACTCGGTCTGACCAGACGACCGGACGGCGAGCTACCCATTGCTCACCGTCCGCGAGCCAGTGTCTACGGTGGCCGGATATCGGCAGAATCGCGGCGGCGACGGCTACGGCGAGGGCGCTGTTGCCTTTGCCTTATGCGGTCGGCCTCCTCCTTTACGAGCATTACTGCTTCGCAGAAGGAGGCGACCGCCTGCCATTCCTCTTCGCTGCGGACCATGGCCTGAACCAGGTCCCGGCGCGAGAGGTCGCCGCCGCCTTCTATATACGGTTAACCTTTTGAATACCGTAATAAGCAACTTAATAGAAAGACAATATTATAGGTGGGCGCATGCCGACGTTAACTCGGGGTTCAAGAGTTTAAATTACAATGTTATATCGGAAATTATTTTTTTTAATTTTCAAAAACTGTTCATCATATCAAGTTCAAATTATTTTCCTAGAATGGCTTTATAAAGTTTTACTTTATAAAAGTCAAAAAAGTTCAAAAGTCAGAGGGGGTTTTTTACTTTTGGAGCGATTGTTTCCGAAAATATTAACATTATAAAAAAGTTATTTTACAGGAGGTGTGTAACGGACAGACAGCGAAACTATAAGGGTTCATTGTTGACTACGGATCCCTAAAAAATAGGGTAGAGTAGAACACAGAAGGGTTGGTGTGCGGAAATCGTGATTGGAATTCCGGCGGCGTCAGGGGCGTGAACGCCGTTGTCTTATGCGATCGGCCTCCTCCTTTGCTAGCATTACTACTTCGCAGAAGAAGGCGGTTGTTGGTTCGTCTACCCCTCACAGACGAACCTCGTGTTTGTTTGATCCCCGGAGCGAAACCATCGTCGCTTTCTATCACGTGAGATAGTGGTCAAGCGCGAACCTATAATCAACAAAAAAAATCTTCTTAGTTCTCAAAATAGTTCTAATTTTGATTCCTCAAATAAAGTCAGAAATTTATGGTTTGATTCTGTTTGATTAATTAATAATCGATGCAATTGCACAGCGAGAATCGATTTAATTTTCATAGCCGAATCATTAATTTGATTCTAATGAGTTGGCACTAATAACTTAATTTATTGTTGTGTTCCGCACAATTTTGGTACAAATACTGAATTTATGAATTCAGGCGATTCAAAACGGTTGTATGGAATAGTTGGCGCAATTGCGGTTGGAAGTTGCCCTGCGAGTCACCGGTTTGAATTTATTCCGTGTGGGAACAAATATTTGTATAGTCTACAGATAAGTGTTTTTTTTTGTGTTGCGAAAAATCGTCTTATGATGAATCCCGTCTTTGGGTGGAATCGGAAACAGTGTCAGACTCTTACTGACTAAACGACCCACTCTATTCCTTCTTAGCCCTCATACTTGGGTCGAACTTTCCTTTCAAAAACCAGACCAGAGCCCCAGTTGGACCTGTACATTTGCTAACAACTCCTTAACACTTAAGGACTCGCGCTTTATTTTGCAACACCCATACTCGCTACCGGGTACACTGGACCCAGTAAAATATTTTATTTTTTTTCCCAAAAATACTAAATAAAAGTGTAAATTACTTTATTACCAGGGATTATATGATAATAAACAAAGAAAATAATTAACCAAATAGTAATATTTATTGCTTTTTTTTAATCTACAAGTTCTTACAAAAATTAACGGTTTTTTGGCATGTTTTTATGACAAGATTAAGTTTAATTCTGAAAACCTGTTTTATCAATACCTTTCTATATTTTCTTATACTACTATGTTATACCCATAGATATATCAAACAGTAGAGATATGGCAAGGAGGCGTGGTTCTTGCGAACACAACTAGGCCGGCAACATACTTCTTCCCGGTACTAAAAAACGCAATTAGGTGCAAAGACAATTCTTTGAATTGAGAACAAATATCATTGCTTGCTTAGTACATATCGATCAATTAATCAGCTGGCCTAGATGCACAATGGATGTGTATTTAACGTAAGATCATGCGTTAGTCTTTTGTTTTGTTAAGGATGTGAAGTAATATTTGTGGTTATCGATATTTTTCATGATCCCCGTTTTTATGTATGTACGTATGTCTATTCGCGAGAAACCTAAAAAATATAAACTGAACGGAATTTCATGTGGTTGGGATTTATTTTTATTAGGATGAAAAATTATTTCTAAAAAATATCTAAAATTATTTTGTTTGTATATTTCTTCCTCTACATTACCTCTTATAGATATTTTATTTTAATAAATATTTCAAATAATCCACATCCTGGGCTTTCTATAATATCTTTTCAAAAGTCTTTAGGCTGAAAATAATAATATTTAGCAACAAAATTGTTGTAAACTAATTGGCAATAAAATACACTTTTGGGAACTGACGGAACCAGGCATGAAATAGTTAGTAAAACGAAGTAAATGTTGTAGGAAACTACTAGTTTATGTTTTCTTGTGATATTCCTGCATCATTCGTTTTATCACTATCAATCATATCCACTGTCTTTTAATTTAAAATTTTTAGTTATCCGAAGGATCCAAGAATAAAAGTGGATGAATTCACTCTGAAAAGGGCGACTCCAACACTGAACTTGGAGAACATTTTGAGAAATTATGTGGAAATATCATGAACGTCCCAAGTATGTTTTTATTCTGGATTCAATATAAATTTCGTCCAACTGCGAAAGTTTTCAGCTGAAATGATGATGATGATGATGAATGAGTGAATACTGACAAAAGCTTGCATTGCCATATGAATAGTTTCTAGATAGTGTTTACAAAATCTAATTTGTATTGTAATTAATAATAAATTAAAAAATTTCGCTCGTATAGAATTAGGTTCCTATTAAACATCTCGTAACTCGAATTAGCTTTTTTTTAAGTAAAGATATTTTTTAGTTAAATAGAAGATAATAGGTCCTATCCTACGAAGGTGGTGACAATCCTGGATGAGTGTGTAGACTCATTACTCATTGTTCCTGTGTAAATATCAGCTATATTTTTTATGACACAGTTTCCGTGTGTGTGTGTTTTCCGTGCTGCAAACGGAATAAAAAGTTATTAACGTATAATTCATCAAAGATTGCCTTGGTGAGATAGAGCAAATTTTGCATTTCTGAATTTATCGATATTTTTTTCTCGGCTACTTGTCATCACTAATTGTATAATTTGCATATGTGTGTTTAGACTGAGCCCGTAGTTACAAGAGGATGCTCCACCTCTTTTTTGAGTGTGTTTCATAAAAAAGTTCAAATGTGTTGATATCTATGTCTCTGTGTCCGTGAGACATGTGAGGTCGTGTGGCGTACGTATAGATTTTGAATTTGTGTTAGTGAAAAAATGGGCGTAGTTAGGAGACATCTGAACTCGAACAAAATTGTATTGATAACATATCTCTACTGTTTGATATATCTATGGTTATACCTAATTAAAATAAGTAACAATAAGAGATTAATACTAAAAGAACACAAAAAAATCAAACATAATCAAAAAAATCAAGTAGCTTTTTGGGATACAGTAATGATTCAAAATCAACAGTCTCTTTCTTCTTCTAATTTTTACTAAAACAATTGGAACAAATGTCGCGCTACACTGTCGTTGAAAGGTACTAAGAGCGGCAACATCGCAGACGTCAAAACTTTAAAGTTATTACAAATAAATTGAACAACTGGGTCCGTTAGACCCATTAGCGAGTCCTTAAGTGTTAAGGCGCGCAGAACAGATCGCGCCGTCGATTTGGGCTCGGATCGGATAGTTACTGGTTTCTTTGGTATTGATCGTCAAGTCCCTCTCTCTCATCTCAAAATAAGGCAATTAAAACTTTATTCAATTACAATTACTTAACACCTACAAAAGAACTTTACGCTAAAACTAAACTACTTAACCTACAAAAATTATACACATACCACACATGCATATTAATTTAAAAAATTCTAATGAACAAAATACACTCACAAGTCATTTTTAAACAATACCACTACAACGCAAGGAATAGGGATAGTATAGAACTACCCACAGTAAGAACTTTATACGGAAGAAGAACTATTCAGTTTGAGGGAGCGCAGATTTATAATAAATTACCAAAAGAAGTGAGGGATTCTTCATCTATTAATGTGTTCAAAAATAGGTTAAAGTTGTATTTTGATAAACAACAATAATGTACCTCTACCTACATTTTGTACTCGATTGTTCGAACGACCTTTTTTTACTTAAGTTTTTTTATTCTAAGTTTCTCATATTTAAGTGGACTATGTATGTTCTTTTTGAGAAATAAATTTCTTTAAACCGAAGTCGTTCTCGTAAGTTTGAGCTACCCGAATACTGACAAATGCTTGCACTATCTGGACAGGTCTACTTAAATCTTTGTGGATCTTTCTTCAAAAGACCATCTGAGACACTAATCTGTATGGTTCTCACTTAGATTATAAAACAAAATGCAGATAGACCGCGCGGAACACGAAAGTGAAGCCAACAAAACAAATACAAAATAGAAAAACGAATACAATCTCGCGTCAGTACGGCACGAAGCGTCGCATCGTAAGTACGTCACTGAAGGTCAAGGACAATATTCGTATTTTCGAGAATAATGCCGTCTTGCGTGTTCAAACATTGCAAAAATTGTTCCCAAACACAAAAAAAACAAGATGGAATATCTTTTCATAGGTAAATATTAATTATTTTTCTATTTAGACATTATTTTACGTGATTACTTTTAGTGAAATCTTGGAACATAAAACCTCAACAAAATCTGTCAGTGTTGCTAGTTTATTTTGAAACATTTACCCTTAAGTTGGGAAATTTGTATTGGAAACAAGATTATCAATTTAAAAAATATTTATTTCGATAAAAGTGTTTTGTTGGTTTCGCCTTTTGGTTGGGTTATGTTTGACGTATGTGTGTTTGTTTGTATGTGCCTTAATTAAGTTATGCGCGTACATACATTTCGGAAATTGATTTTTATTAAAAAACAATGTGTTAAAAATTAACTGCAAGAACTTCGTCCACTTACCCACTATCGTAAAACAAACACGATAAAAAAAAAAATTAAGCACTTTTATATTATTTTTTTTTTGCAAATACATTTTATTTATAATACTAAGTAAGTACTTACCTCTCTTGCAGTTAATTTTTTAACACCTAATAAATAGGTAATGAAATAATATGGGTAATTTTGTTATTATCCTGGCAACCGTAACGCACACCGAGGAAACGTATGTTTACAGTGCTGTCACGCACACATGTCTACAAGCGTGGCTTCACTTTCGTGTTCCGCGCGCTCTATCTGCATTTTGTTTTATAATCTAAGGGTTCTCATATGATTTGACCATTACATGCTTACTATGAACGTTAGAAGAGACTTTGACCCCTGAATTTGTTTCGGTGTTTCTTCTCATGGTAGTCAGCTAGGAAACACCGGACTCATTATTTTAAACTGACGAAAATATAAAAAAAATTACGTGTAAAAGTGTTTTTTAAAACTTAGTTTTTACAAAATAAATGATACACGAATAAGCTACCCTTTGCTCAGCGTCTGCAAGCCCGCACATAATGATGATGATGACGTTCCATTGGGTAATTTTCCACTATCACGCAAGCCACGTTCTAGTTAGCAGAACCTTCTTTTATATATTTTTGATCACAAATAAACCTTCCTTAAAAGACCATTCTTTTCGATCTAATATTCTCAATAAGAGAACGTTCAATAGCGCCAATGGTTCGCAAGGAATTTAATTCAGTGTGGATGTTGTGAGGGTGTGGTTAGCTTAGTTTATTGGTACTTTAGCATTATGGCTAGTTGCTGGCTAGTTATTTATACGATTTAGTAGCAGTTGCTGTGGCGAATTTTGATAAGATTTGGGTTTTATCATTGATTGTATTGATAACTAGGATTGAAGGTATTACATATAACATTATTATTGCGGCCCATTCGATCTCCTATAAAGGAGGCCTGTGTCCCAGAAGTGGGAACATTAAAAAGGCCGATGATGAGCAAACATCTTATGGTGAAATCATATGAGAATCATGCAGATTAGTGTCTCGTGGTCGTTGTTTTTTTAAGCAAAAAACCGCACCAATTTGAATCGACTTGTCCAGTGAGGGCAATCATTTTATTTGACAGTATTCGTGTAGTTCAAACTTAGGACTACTAAAATGATTACTAAAAATAATGTTACATACTTTTTTTGAGGTAGAAGTCATCAGTGTCGTATCAGAAATGAAGACATCCGCAGGAAAACCAAGGTCGCCGACATAGCGTAAAGAATCGCCAAACTAAAGTGGCAATGGGCAGAGCACATTTTTTCCAGAACGGAGGGCGGTTGGGGTGGAAAAGTTCTGGAGTGGCGACCGCGTATCGGAAGACGCAGTGTTGGAAGCCCTACTACAAGGTGGACCGATGACCTGGCAAGGGTTGCGGGTATCCGATGGATGCGAGATGCACAAGATCGTTCATTATGGCGAAAATTGGGGATGGCATATGTCCAGCAGTGGACGTCTTTCCAATGATGAGAAGTCATCAAACGTGTTATTAAATTACTGTTAAAAGAATCTAAATTCTAAAAATATACAGGAAAGAGCGTAAAACTCCTTAAAAATAAGAACTGTAACCATATACTTCCTTCCTCGCAATCAAGAGTTCTCACCTAAAATTCATAACTAGGTACCGTTGTTCCTCATAAAATAATCTCATTCAAAGGTAAACACGGTCTCCGCAAACACGAACTACCCCCTGTTTAGCATTCAACCGTCGGAATTGAATATAAATTTGCGAATTTGATTACAAACTTGTCAACGCGCCTGCAGAAAATTAAATAAAAAATAAATTGTTGGCGAAAACTTCGTTCGCTTTGCCGGGTTCTGTACAAAAACATGTTTGTTCTGTCAAAGTTTTATGTTAGGTAACACTTTGACAGTTGCACTTGAATACTTTGACAGCAATAATAATTTTAATTTATTTTTATTTTATAAAAAGAATAAGTACAGAGATAATAATAGAATATATTTTTAAACTTTCATTTCAGTCTTTTTTCAATTTCAGCGGTTTTTTTTTTTATTGTAGTTAAAAATCATCCAATAATGAATGTAATGAATAGTAGCTTATCGTCCAGTCCTTATCGGGCTGGACGATAAGCTACCCACTGCTCGTCATCAGCAATGGATACCGTCCACCGGGGATAGTAGTCAGGATCGAAGTCGCAGCGTCTGGCGGAGTATGTCCATTCCATTTGCGTGCAGCCATTTGTTTTGCTAGCATGCCTTCACTTAGAGACAATTTTCCAATTTAAAAAGAAAAGAAAAATGTATATATAAGGTCTCATTAAAATAGATGGATAAATTTTGGCACAGCGTTCAGTACGTCTAACCATGGTCTAACCAAAGGTATTTCAAGCAAAGTGTTTTTATTTTGATAATAATAAATGGATGCATGGGAATGAGGCACTCAAGAATTTTTGTAAGTATTTAATACGCTTTTTTCTTACTTTTTTCTTTACCATTGTCTTTATTTTGGTGGTCTAAATGATTTGTAAAATTTTGTTCATCTATTTTAATGGGACTCAGCGGCTTCGCCTGCGTACATAATAAACTATGTCACTCAGTAGTAAAGTAGCTTTCTATTTTTGCTATTTTTTTTCCAATCAGACCAGTAGTTCCAGAGATTACCTCCTACAAACAAAGAAACAAACTTTACCTCTTTATTATATCAGTGTAGATTATCTAACGTGTCATCCTTGCTAGGCTAATCCTCTTAGTTCCGTTCCAATTTTAGTATATGTACAGCCTAAGCAAATTCACGTAACCTTACCTGAAATCATATTATCTTTCGAGGGAGATTGGATTTTGTGACACAGGGTGTCCTAGTGCGGGATTCAGTGTCGCATTTAACTGTTGTTAAGTCTCCCCGAGACGGTCTATTGCGAATGACAATGTTTACACGAATGTTCATTTCAAGTGACGAACGAATTTAGCTTCAATTGTGTGCAAAAACTAGAATTAAACATAGATTGACAGGAATTAATTTCTTTAAGTAGACTTCAGCTGAATCCAATGACCGTAGTAGTTTGTAACCAAAATCCGACAACTATATTTTCGCCCTTCGGGAATTTTGAAATATATAAATAGAATAGGAACAGGAAAAATATAAATAGAAATTTTGAAAAAAAAAGGATTTTTTTTTATTTTATCTTTACAAATCGATAGTGTTTCATGTACAGAATCGACCCTCTACGAGTTTTAAAATAACCAACATTTAGCCATGTTCACAACAAGCTCTCAACTATTGGGCAGTTGCCCAGACCAGACACACACCACACTATACATCGTTGGAAGAACCTGCCTTCTTCAATGAAGGTTAGCAGGACTTTACACCCTGGAGGTACGGAGGTATGTGGGACATGGTGTAAATTCCTGCTGCTACAGCTTTAGCAGCAGAAATTATTAACGGAGCCCTAAAAAAAGCCAATTTGTTTACACGCGTCACAAGTTAATTTGCAAGCAAACACAAAAGTTACCCGTGCACACAGCCAACCCGGTTCCTAGAAATAATAAAAATAATATCTCATCATCATCATATCAGCCGAACGACGCCCACTGCTAGGCATAGGCCTCCCCCAAGGATCTCCATAACGATCGGTCCTGTGCTGTCCGCATCCAGCGGCTTCCCATCAGGGGGCCTAGGTAACCACGGAGCATCGTCCGGTACGCGGTCGCCATTCGAGAACCTTTCCACCCCAACGGCCATCGGTTCTCCGCGCTATGTGTCCCGCCAACTGCCACTTCAACGATGCAATCCTTCGAGCGATGTCGGTTGTTTTAGTTCTACTACGGAACTCATTATTCCTGATTCGATCAAGCAGGGGAATTTCATACCAAGCATCGCTCTCTCCATTGCTCGCTGAGTGATCTGGGGCAAATAATATCTGGTTGTCATAAATCAATTCGTTTTTCCATTAAATTTTTAAGATTTTTTGTTTTTGACAGCTTTATTTCCGAATTAATTTACGATGCCTGTTTTTTCCTTAAGGGGGAAATATATCCCAGTGACCTTGAGCGGACAAAAGAGGAGCTAGCGTCGATTCCCGCGCATCAAGATTATTCGAAAAATAATATAAATATGACAATATAAATATAAACCGTTACAAAAATATTATCTTTTAGTTTGTGGAAGTTCAATAAAATACACCCAATGGTTTTTGGCTGATCCTCCCTTTTTTATCTATGTTAGGCATAACTTTAAAAATAATTTACACCTAGTTCAATGAAAAAATAAATGAAAATATTCTTATATCAAATTATTAGGAAAATAGTCTAGTTTGACATATAATATATTTCTTTCAAAATATACCGACAACCCATTTATACGTGATATTGGTTTTTTTTATTTTTTATTATTACTCCTAGGCAAAGGCCTCCCATAACTACTTCCAAGAATTTTTGTCTTGGGCTACCTGGAACCAGTCCTTCCGATAAGCTTCCATGTCATCTCGTCACCTCCTCCCAGGACGAACTCGAAGGCGTTGTCCATCTTTAAAATGATCACAAGTCGTATATCTGCCCCCTTTTCTTTATGGTAGGTAAAAATCATCCAATGACGAATCCTGCGCTTGGGCGGAGCAGGAAACAGTGTCAGACTCTTACTGACTAAACCACCTACTCTTTTTCTTCCTTGCCTTAGCCTCAGAGCCCTGGTGTTACGCTTTCGAATCAACCCTTGGCCCCAGGAGGCTTCGACCCTGTATGACCCCTTCTGCCCCTTAAATTCGAGATTTTATTATTGACAAGTTTATTTGCGAATTATTGAATTTATTGAGTGCTTTTGACGGGTTTTGAACGTCATTCAATTTCAACTGCTGTGACGTCGAAATGTTTTCAACGCTAAAATACGACGCGTTGACGCAGCGTTTGCTCAGCGTTTTCGCGGTTTACATGATCGATGAAAAACTGAGGGCAAAATTGTATTATCAATTAACTCACAATCAATGAAAAACTAAGAAATTGTTTTATCAATAAACAGAAATTATTTTTAGGTTAGTAAAAAGCACATAATGACACCTGTACACCTTGCGTGGGGCGGGAGCTAGTGTCAGACTTGAATTGACTATATACATGTCGCAGTCATCTGATTAAATAATAAGCCACCCAATGAAACGCCTAGGGCGTTTATTGAACGCCGGCCTCTAATCAAATGGCTGAAAAAAAGTGGCCATGTTGTTGACCGCATCCTTTAACCAGATGGTTGAACGTTGTGTAAATCGGAATCACTTGGCTGAGTCTAGATCAATCATTATTTTCGAGAGGGCTTTTTTTACGGTAGGTGAGAATCATCGAATGACGAAACCCGCTCTTGGGCGGAGCGGGAGACCAGTGTTAGACTCTTACTGACTAAAAAACCTACCCCGTACCTTCCTTGCCTTATTCCTAGAGTCGAGGTAACAGTTTGCACCACCCTAGGCTCCAAGAGGCTTCGACCCTGAAGGGCCCCTGCAATTTGCTGACAACTCCTTGAGGCGCGCGGGAACGGTGAGCGCCGTTGACGACTTGGATTCGGTCTGGACAGTTACCAGACAACCAGACGGCGAGCTACCCATTGCTCACTGTCCGCGAGCCAGTGTCTACGGTGGCCGGATATCGGCAGGATCGCGGCGGCGACGGCTACGGCGAGGGCACTGTTGCCTTTGCCTTATGCGGTCGGTCTCTTCCCTTACGAGCATTACTGCTTCGCAGAAGGAGGCGACCGCCTGCCATTCCTCTTCGCTGTGGATCATGGCCTGAACCAGGGCCCGGCGCGAGAGGTCGCCGCCGCCGATCACCCCCACGAGGACACGGCGATGCTCTTCCCAAGCAGGGCACACCTCCACCGTGTGCTCCACTGTGTCCTCCGGGCTCGCCATTTTCGAGAGGGCTAACTTTCAATACGCCAAGCTGTTAAACGTTGCGTGAGTTTAGTTCAAAAAACAATCGGTCTAGGCATCCAATTGTATTAACGAGCGTTTAACGAGCGCCCTAGGCATCTAGCTGGCTGACTAATTTAACCAGCTGGCTGCAACATATACAACGCCCATCAAAAACGGCAGAGAGAAAAAAAAAACAGTGACCTATTTATTAAATGACATGGAAACTTTGTCCTACATATTTTCTATGACGTAGCATCTCACATGATGCGAATCTGACCCACATCAAGATCACATTTCCGAATCCTTAGAACCCCCAGAGCAATCAATCAAAATATTTAATAAGGTAAGCTCTAACGTCATACGACAAAAATATTATGTGACGAGAACTGAAAGTGATAAATTATGAGCGATATCGTGTTCTTTACTTAGAGAGTGAACGGAGAATTGGCTCAAGGTTGAAAATAATTAGCTGTCTAGCCCTTTAACTTAAGAGCGTCCACCCGAGATACAGGCTTTGGATTTGAGGCAACAATGGGACGAAAATAGAGTAGAATAGAATAAAACTGATTGTACACCAAAATAGTAATAATTTCAAGGTGGGTTTTTAGTCAGTAAAAGTCTGAAACTATGTCCCACTCCACCCAAAGGCGAAAGAAAAACCGAGATACATTTCCATACAACCGCTCGTATGGGCGTAATTATGACTGTACATCTTTTTTTTTTTATTCGGAAACACAAAACTTGTAGCTATTATTTTGGTTTTTATTATTGAAATTAATCAACGTGCTTATAATACAGCCTTGCATATTTGCTTATAATGCTTTATTATAATTATGGTTTATACTAGCTGTGCCCGCGACTTCGTCCGCGTGGAATAGTTATTTTGGGCATCATATTTATATTTGTAAACAACCTCCTCAGCTTTATAAATTATAGCTGTTACCTACGACTTTGCCCGTGTCAATTTCTGTTATTATTTTTTTTTTCGACAATTTTATTTTTAAAAGAACATAATTATCTAAAAGTACTTCATAGAGCTACACCCCCCCTTGGGCACGCTATAATCTCGCGGTAAGTCAAAGAGGGGTGTTTGAGGTGTAGTTGGATAGACATCACGGTGTCCTCACTTCCGCATGACGCAGTTTCTCACCAAACATGGCAAGTTCAGGAGATTCCTGCGCCGGATTTTTGCAGAAGCCAAACCACTGTGTGGCCAGCCTGGAGCACACGGTGGAAGTGTGCCCCGCTTGAGAAGAGCATCACCGTGTCCTTGTGGGGGTGATCGGCGGCGGCGACACGGTCATGGTTCTCAGCGAAGAAGAATGGCAAGCGGTCGCTCCTTCAGCGAAGCAGTACCTAATGCTCGTAAAGGAGGAGGCCGACTGCATAAGGCAAGGGCAACAGCGCCCTCGTCGTAACCGTCGCCGCCGCGATCCCGCCGATATCCGGCCACCGTAGACGCTGACTTGCGGACGGTGAGCAATGGATAGCTCGCCGTCCGGTTGTCTGGTAACAGTCCAGACCGAGACCAAGTCGTCGACCGCGTGCACTGCTCCCGCGCGCCTCAAGGTGTTATCAGCAAACTGTGGAGCCCTTCAGGGTCGAAGCCTCCTGCAGCCGAGGGTTGGTGCGAAAGCGTTATACCGGGGTTCTGGGATTATTCCCAGAGAAACAACCTACCGGGGTAGGTTGTTTAGTCAGTAAGAGTCTGACACTATTTCCCGCTCCGCCCAAGAGCGGGATTCGTCACTGGATGATTTTTACCTATCATTAAAAAAACCCCTCCGCGCCGCCCGCAAGCAACCCCTCTCCTCGCCCGCCGGCCAGGCGCAGCGTCATATTTTGCACATCATGCGGCGCGTGTGAATTTTATATCGGAGTTATTATAAAATTGTAATATCTTCTAAGACGTTCATTGAAAATAAGTGATGTCAAAGACAATTTTGTTCACAATTACATACTCTTAATCAACAACACATTTATTTGGATAAAGTATAATATTATTTTGTTGATACAACTCTAACAAATAATTGGTAATAATACATTAATTTCGGCCAAATTTAATTCTCATAAAAACGGTTCTAGTGAGTTAATCTTAAAAGATAGACATATACTGTCGTGGACATGTTTTTAGATCATTTTAAGAGGAATAATTTTTTATACATATTTTTTGGGAATCTTGAACCGTTTTCGCAGCGCACGCAACGGAAGCCCTCAAAGATGAATAATTTTCCCCGTTTTTTCCACATTTTCCGTTGTTTCTTCGCTTCTATTAGTCGCAGCGTGATGTTATATAGCCTAAAACCTTCCTCGATAAATGATCTATTTAACACAAAAAGAATTTTTCAAATCGAACCAGTAGTTCCTGAGATTAGCGCGTTCAAACAAACAAACAAACTCTTCAGCTTTATAATATTAGTATAGATAAGTATATCTACGCGTAAAAGATTAGTTTTACAAAATTTAATGTTTTGCTTTCTATAGAAGCCTAGATAGTAACTGTAAGATATCTGTGTATCCTAAATAACTGAAAAAAGATGTGAAAACGTTAAAATTATGTTCTTTTATTATATTTATAGTATCTTGGGCAAACATTCTAATGACGAATCCAGCCCTTGGGGGAAAGGAATCAGACACCCCAGCCTGTTACTTTTCCCCTTTCTTTGCCTTTCGCACTGAGGTCAAGCCTTCCTTTCAGCAAGAAACCCTGAGGTCCAATTGGCTTCGACTGTTTTGCAAAGTCATTCTGAGATCAGAGCCTTTTTGCCTCACACAGACATCTTTTTTCTTTTTAATTCAATTCAATTCGTTTATTAATTCAAGTAACCATTGACTCATTATATTCTAATACAAATGTCAATAAATCAAATACATATTATTAATATTATTTTCTTTCATTTTCAGTGCGACTCTAAATAAATGTACTTATTTTTTTTTTCTTTGAAACAAAATCGTAATCACGTAAGAGCGGTTGTAAGAAAATGTAGCTCTGGTTGGCCGCTCTTAAAGAATGGCTGTTTTCACGTTTTCACCAAAACTAATTTCTCAAGGTTAATTATTACCTGTCTGCTATCTAGTCTTTTCACTCCTTTGTTTGTGATAAACACTGTTTAAGGTTTCAGAATAATGGTTAGATACTATAAATCTAGCTTCAACTATTTTATTAAAAAAATAGTTTATAAAAAAATACTACACTATTTTATTAAAAAATAGGTGAATATGGATTTAGAGGTGGCAAATGACCACACTTACGTTATTAAGACCACCTACGGTCCAGACTAAGCGTTTGGCCTTGTCGTTTATACGTACATCGAGAGACTGGTACAGTTTTCCAGCTGCGGTCTTTCCGTCTGATTGTAATTTAGGTGTCTTCAAGGCTAGAGTGGATAGGTTCTTAATAAATTAGTGCGCCTCACCATCAACGATTGCATCACTGCTTACTATCAAGTGGGATCGCAGTCAGGCACTAGTTTATAGCAACAATAAAAATATATATTTCGAGTTTATGCTGTTCCAGAATTAGTGTAACATAATCAGCCTTTTAATGTACCCATTGATGGGAGTCAGCCTGCTCTCTAGATGACGATTATTCGGATTCGGATTATTCCAGCAATGGAAACACTTATTTTTATCATTTGAGGAGGTTAGGAACAGAAAGTGACATTTACACTTTTTAATTATATGAATAAATTAAGAAAATAAATATTTTTGTTGAACTTTATGTGTTTTGTTTTTTTTTGTTTTTAATATTATGGGTTAATAAGACATAGATTACAAGATATTAAAAGTTTTCATGTATGTTTTAAAATTTACACAAAATTAAATAAAGAACAAATCAGATGTCACCTTTTGATCAAGTCACAAGTAAATGTCACCATTTGATTCAATAGTTTTGTAAAATGTTACCTTTTGTAACTTACTGTCTGAAAAATGTCACTATTAGAAACAAAAACAAATCAACATCCATACAAAAAATGTGTTTATTATTATTTTAAATTCTTATACATGAAGTTCTCCACAATCAGGTTCTAAGCAGTCACATCCATTTTCATCATTTTCATTGTCATTTTTACTTATATTATTTTCATACAAGATATCACAATACCATTTTAAAGAAGGATCATTTTTCCAGTTTTCTCCAAACTGTTTAGTTAATAAACTTTCTACATCCTTTTTCTTTGCACCTTTTATGAAATGTCCCAGTTCTTTCTCAACAAGTTTGATACTCAACAGGTTTGTATTTCTCTTTAAAGGATTTATTCCTTTTGATTCTCCAGCATTTTCAAATCTGAAGTTTCTGAAACATTTAACTATTGCCTCAGTTCTTTTTTTTATTTGTTTCTTTTCTATGCATATGCGTTTCATGTCCCTTATACCTTCTACTTTTTTAAAATGTTTATCAAGGTTTTTGATGTCATAATACTTCCAATCTTTGCCTAAAATATTTACTCTTCCATGCTGTAATAATAGGTCATGATAATCTTCTCTGTTTGTAATTACTGTTTTTTTTCTCAAATCTTTTTCTACGCGACCAAATACACGATCGGTATGTAAAAAGGAGTGACCACGCACAGGAAAAACAATCTGAATTTCTTTTAAAGTTGCTGGAGACTCTTTTATTAACCAGTAGGTATATAAGTGTGTCAATAATAAATGAAGGAACTACTTACTTTTTTTTACTTTTGTGGTGCGGCGCTCATCAAGGAGCGCCCGCACCACAAAAGTAAAAAAAAATGTTGCCACCATATAATAAGGTTATTCGATTAAACATATCGATTCGATCTGTCGTCATAATTTATTTTGGGCAAATCGTTATTTTTTAAGAAATAATGTACCCGTTTTGATCCGACCTTAAAAGCCTCAGAAATATTTTTTGATTATTATGTACAAATCACTATTGAGATTGAATTAAAATGTAACTTTTTGTTTCAAAAGCAGTAGTTCAAGTTGATTTTTCTATGAAATTAAGCACCTTCAGAACCAATGTCTTGCAGATAATGATAGAATTTATCCTTCCAAGTAAGAAAAAAAACATAAAAAAAAATGAAGCTGATACGTAAATGTCACCTTTTGTTCCTAACCTCCTCATTTGTAATATGCTACCAAGCAATTTTTTAAGGGTTTCGTAGTCAACAAGGAACCCTTATAGTTTCGCCAAGTCTGTCTGTCTGTCTGTCGGTCCGCGGAAATCTCGCAAATCTTAAAAGCCTTTCTAGGAAAATTATTTTGAACTTGATAGGAAAAACAGTTTTTAAAAAATTTGAATACATCTCTCGGTAAATTAGGTTACTAATTTATACATGCGCTACTTCGCGCTGTTAAATCGTAGTTTAGGGTTCTGTTAAATTGTGAGAAATTTGTGACGGACGGGAATCTACGCAACCCTACACCAAGCGTGGCCCGACAGGCTCTTGGTCGGTTTTTTATACATAAAGAAGCCGTTCTACGATCAATGTGCCCTACTGCCACTTTAGTTTGACGGCACTCCTTGGCTTGACTTATAATTTTTACAAAATATTTAGTAAAGACCCCTGTGAATGACCTATAAAAATTGCATTATTTTGTCATTTTTATAGCGTAGTATTGGCAGCAATATATTTTCGAATATAGGCTATCAAGATTCTGCAATTGAATTGCTGACATTTTTTTTCTATTGTTGGTTTAAAATATCTTGGCTACATCGCCGGGCTACATTGCTAAATTGTTGCAATGTTGCTTTGTGTGGAGCGATATAGTCAGCAACTTGCCGGCTATAGAATTGCAGCAAGAAATTGCCACAAAACTAGCCGGTTTCCAAGGATCTTAAGCATACAATCCATTCAAATTACAATCTTAAAAAAAAAATGCACGCACCCAGAACAGAACCCACCAAAATATTCGCACACAGAGATACACTCTCTCAGATCCAACACTGACCACTCCTCCAATAATATTTCCTTACATTCGATCCTCTCACATCGAGTCCTCTCGACTGTCAGCCTACTTCATCTTAAGCCCTCTTCATCTGACCAGCTACGTGGAGAGGGGCACAAGTATCTCTTGTAAGCAAATAAAGGACAAACAGTACAATATGTGGTTCCTTAGGAATCTGCGGTTTATTATCATAGTGTGACGGTTGTGTTTTATTGCCGAGCTGTTCGGGTTGGGGTGGGGGATGAAGGTTGAGATGTAGCGATTTATTAGGAACATGATCAACTTTCTCATATATAAGAACAATCTTATTAAATATCATTTATTTCTCTCTTATAGGTACATTGGCATTGAGCAGTGGTGGCCGAGTGGTAACAGCCCCGACTTACGAGTTGTAGGTCGCGTTCAAACCCAGCCAGGCGCATTACTTTGTGTAGTTTATTTCATCTGAACTGCTCTCAAAACTGTGAAGGAAAACTTCGTAAGAAAACCGGCATGTCCTAGAAACAAAAAAAATCGAAGACATGTGTTAACCACCAATCCGCACTGTGCCCGTGTGGTGGATTATGGCCCATCCCCTCCCCTCCCCTGGTGGCGGAGCCATAGGTGAGGCGCATGATAGTAGATAAATTATCCCGAGCACATTAGGTAGTCTCGGAATTAAAAAAATCCTATGTGCTATTGCAGAACCTGGTCTAACCAAGTATAATTAAAATCAATCTATCGATTCCCGTGCTTCATCGACACCATGTATATTTTTTATTCTAGATAGGCTCGCGTTTAACCGCAATCTCAACTGATGGTAAGCAATGATGTGGTCGACGATAGATTACCCTTACCTAGAAGTAACCTATTCACTCTTGACTTAAAGACCCCTAAGGTTGTAGCTATCGGGAAACACAGACTCCGGCAGAAAAAAATAATTCTTATTTCTTTAAAAATCTTACTTATTGGACCACCGCCATTTCTAGGACGCACAATTGACCTTCACTAGTCAGGCCAATAAAAAGGGGTTTTACGCCAGAACTTGGTAGCACACAGTTTTTCTTCTTCATCTATTTGTTGGCAAAATGGCTTAAATCGCGTCCAGACATTTTTTATACCATTTGAATATAAAATTAGATGTCACATCAAGGACACTTTGGAAATAAACTAGACTTTGAAACTGGGTTAAAAGTCCTTTTTAGTTTTGCGATATTATTTTTGTATAAAGGCAATAATATATATTAACTGTAGTAATCCACCAATCCGTACTGGGTCCGCATGGTGGATATTTTAGTTATTTAAATCTTCATGCAACAATGCCTTAAGGCATTCACTCTCCAAGAGAAGAGGCCTGAAGCCCAGCACTGGGAACTATTGTACTGTGTAAAGATATCCGGAAGAATACCAAGGTTAGCTAGAAGAATCGGCAAAATTAAGAGGCATTGGTTAGGGCACATTGCTTGCAGAACAGGTAGTCTATAGGCCTAAAAGATTCTGGAGTGGAGACCGCGTACCCAGAAGACGCAGTGTTGGAAGGGCTCTTACAAAATGGATTGATGATCTCATGAGGGTCACGGAAATGCGAGATGCACAGGACCGGTCATTGTGGTGAAACTTGGGAGATTGGCCTATATCCAAAATTGGACCATTTTCGACTGAAATAACGATGATGGTATGCGATCCCACCTATTGGTAAGCAGTGAGTTAGTTTATTAAGAGCCTATTCACTCTAGCCTTGAAGACACCTAAATTATAATCGGACGGGAAGATCGCAGCTGGCAAACTGTTCCAGTCCCTCGAGGACGAGACGAAACAAAACGTTTAGTCTGGACCGTAGATGTCTCAACAACGTAAGGTTTGATATTCGCCGTACGAATTACCGTTCGTTAGCAATATACGAGTAGGTACCACGAGTGTGTATAAGCTCTTACATCACAGTTCCATTTTCCCTTTCTCAGATCAATACTAAACAGCCTGCTCCAATATTAGGTACAGAAGCAGTTATTAAATATTTTTAACAGTCCAATTTTACGGTATAACACATAAAATGTTCGTTTGTCCGTCACTAAATTGCGTTTTGGCATAAATTCAGTTGTTTATTATCAACATAAAGTGGGATCGTTTCAATTGTACAACGTTTTATTGAGATACCTGTTGGTTGTGGTGACTTTACTTGTGTTTAGGAGTTTTGATGGAGCAAGAAAAGATGTTGAGGTAAATAACCAAGGGGCCTACCACAAGCCCTTATAGCAGTATTTACTTCAACATTACTTTCATTGGGAAAGAGACGGCGCTAGACAACGTGTCTAATGCTGTCACTTGCACACTCTGGAACAGGAACTGAAACAATCTTACTTTAAACGTCATGGTCTAGGTCCAAGGGTTCTACGAACTTTGTAGGTTGGAGCCCAGTGGTGGCCGAATGGTAACAGCCCCGAATACGAGTTGTCGGTCGCGGGTTCAAACCTAGCCAGGCGCATTACTTTGTGTAGTTCATTTCATCACCACTGCTCTCAAAACGGTGAAGGAAAACATCGTGAGGAAACCAGCATGTCCTAGAACCAAAAATTTGAAGACATATTGTGACATCTACCAATCCGCACAGGGCCTACGTGGTGGGTTATGGCCCATTCCCTCTCTTAGAAAGGAGGCATGTGTCCCAGCAGTATCATCATTAAAAAGGCTGATGATGATGGAGCCCAGAAAGCGGGCCTTCTTGGAGTGAAATGAGATGGCTTATGAAACTTTACTGACTTAAACCCACTTATGTCCTTTCAGTAGTCCTTTGCGGTCCAGAACCACTATAACTTTTTCTTAAATTCCGCAACCCTAGCAGATATTGGCCCTGCTAAGTTTCTTCACCTTTACGCTTTAACTATTGTTCATATCTACAAAAAAAAAATTGTAGGAACCCTGTAGAAGGGTCAAAGTCAACAGGGGCCATGGTGATCCTTTTAGATATGAATATCTGAAAGGAAGGCTCTCGCCCATCCTTTTGAAATGGATGTCTTATTTTTAGAATCCAAAAGGAAACTAAAAAACATAGTCAGTAAAAGTCTGACACATCTTCTTACCCTTTTTTAGAGCGAAGAAGTCATTGTATAAACGAAAAAGGGCAGGGGTTGATGCAAGAGCGAAACACCAGGGCCCTGGAACTAAGGCAAAGAAGGAACGGGGTAGGTTCTTTAATCAGTAAGAGTCTGATATTGTTTTTTGCTTCGCCCAAGGGCGGGATTTGTCATTGGATGATTTTTACCCACAATAAAAAATCACTGTATCGTCCGTATTCTCGCTTTGGCTACAGCGAGTTCCTTTGTTTTCCAGTGCCCTTGACTCTCTCAAACAATACCATTTATCGTTTCGTATAGCGTTTTACCTCGTCGTTTATATACCGCGTACAACGAGGGACTGGAACAGTTTGCCGGCTGCAGTCTTTCCGTCCGATTATAGTTTAGGCGTCTTCAAGGCTAGAGTGAATAGGCCCTTAATAAACTAATGCGCCTCATCATCAACGAATGCATCACTGCTTACCATCAGGTGGGATCGCAGACAAGCACTAGTTTATTACAATAAAAAAATAACACAGTGGCTTCACAGACAGACAAAGAAATTCTCAAACATGAGAAAATAACAAGCAATAAAATATAAATGTATTTGGGCTATATTTCAGCAGTTAAACACGGCAACTTGTACAATTGCCTATCAAGAGAGTTTACGAGTATTTTACAATCATTTCTAATTGTTGCTATAACTGTTAAAGACTGATCTGGGTATAAAATAACAATTTTAAGGAAATTAATCAATGTTTTAATGAATTACAGTTTTCATTAACCTACTGGCCGAAATGGCCAGTAGTTTAATGAAAACTCTAATTCATTTAAGGTTTTAAAACGCGACGCGTGACCATTAATTACGCTGAAGTCACTTAACCTTAATAAAAATGTTCTTTTTAAGGAGTTCCGTATATCAACAGGTGAAAAAACTAGACCACTTTATTGTCCATGTCGGTCTGTCAAGACCCTTTATCTCAGGAATGTGTGATTGCATCAAGTTAAAATTTAATCTTTCGACTACCGATATTCATTTCATTTTATTTCGACTACAGACAATAGGTGGGCGGACGACGGTGTCCTCTTGGAGCTTAACCACATACCTGCTCGACCTTATTATAACTTTTTATTATAATTTTGATGCATCAAGATAGAGAAATGTCGCGCTCATAATTCATCGATTTCATGTACTGTCGAGCAAACGTTTTCGAGCAAGTGCTATTCGGGCAAACGCCCCCCCCCCCCTCGTCTCTACGACGAACCCCCCTCCACCTCGTCGTAGAGCAGATTACGTCACATCATTTTTTTTTTTGATAGTTTCACTTTTGACCGCTATCTCACCTAATGGAAAACGACAATGTGGTCGACAATGTAGTAGATAATCCCGGATTGTAGCTATCCGGAAACACACACTCCGGCATTCCTTTCTGCCGCTTTCGGGCTGTTGGCACAGTGAATGTTTTCCCAAAACGTTTTGTGCGTGTAGGTGGGATGTCCACCATGTACGTTTGATGGTCCAATGACGCACACTCCCCGAGATGCAACCGGTAGAAAATCGACAGGCTAGCAACTCGGAGTCGATGCTCAAGACTTTGAAGCTTCGACTCGGCAAATGCATCATTGCCAATGATATCTTGGTTCACCTCTCAATCTTACAAACTACGAACACACAGAGCTGCAAAATGGTGCTTCATCACCATAGATATCCATTCATCACCAAATGCCAGTTGAAGTCTCTAGCAACTCTCTCGTTGACGTAAGCGACAGCGAAAATCATAAAAAAAAAATTCATTTAACCAAAATGTTCACGAGTTAGATTCATTTTGATAGCGACACGCATTCTTCGAAAGAACACCACAATAAAAATATGCGAATGACAGTTTCACCATAGGGACTCTGCAAAAGTGTCGAAACCTACCGGCCCAGGGTGTCTTTCAGAAGGCTTGGCCTCAATGAGAAAAGCAAAGGAGGAACAGGGTGGGGTGTTTAGTCAGTAAAAGTCTGACACTGTTTCCTACTTCGCCCAAGAGCGGAATTCGTCATTGGATGGTTTTTACCCGCCATAAAAAAAAACAAATGACAGTTTCAAAAATTATAAATTAACATGGTCATAACAAGTTCCATTTTCGAATTCTATATTTTTTGTTAGGGTTCCTTTATTTCCTTTTTCGAGTCGAACTCGTGCACTGAAGGTACTCTCGTACAAAGCTATCTATGAAAATAATAATTCAATTACTAAATCGAGTCTTGGAAGATTTTTCCGAATCGCAATAAACATCCAACTTTTGGTACAAAACAGTTTTCTATTTTTTTTTCCTATATTTGAGCTATGAGACCTACTCCATGCCAAATTTCAGGATTCTAGGTCAACGGAAAGATTATCCTATGAATTTTGATTCCTTTAAGGCGTCAAAATGTACGTTTTTCCTTCAAGAGATCGCAGACTTTAATAGGTAGGTAATGGTTTAAATTTGAACTCGATATCTCCAAGCGGTCCCGGAATAAATTGGCCTGATGCGTTGGAAGGCTTCCCCACGGGGTGGACTGATGACGTGATATTGGTTGCGGGAATCCGATGGATGTGATATGCACAGAACCGTTCATTGTGGTGACACCTGAGGAAGTTTAATGTTCTATCAAGTGGACGATTTTCGGCTGAAATGGTGATAATGATGATGATGATAGCAGAATTCCCAGTACCTATTATTAATTGTACTATATTCGTCATAAGTATGTAGAATTGTATTGAGTATAATTACCACACCGCCATCTGTACCATTAGTTACGTTACTTACCTTACCTTAATTACTTTACTTTCTCATTATTTTTTTTTTATAATGAAAACATACTACAAGTAAACTTCGATATAGCGCCATCTAACGAGATTCATCTGTACTGTTTGTACTGATACAGCTACTACAAACTATGTACGCTATTAGTACCAATATGTATCACTAGATGGCAGTAAATGAAGTTGAATCAATTTACTTTGGTTGGTCAATTTTTATTATTATTATCATCATCAGCAGCCTTTTTAAAGTTCCCACTGCTGGGACACAGGCCTCCTCTCTAGGAGAGTAAATGGGCCGTAATCCACCACAAGGGACCAGTGCGGGTTGGTGAATATCACGTCTTCGAATTTTTGGTTCTAGGACATGCCGGTTTCCTCATGATGTTTTCCTTCACCGTTTTGAGAGCAAAACGATATTACTAAAGCCAAAACTAAAATAAAATTGGCAACTTTATTATTAACCTAATAGTACTCTTACCTGAACTTAGATGGAGCTGTCTTCAATTTTTATAAAAGTTTCTTATCTTCAAGTTTAATTTGCTTCAATTTACTTTATTATTCTATTAGACATACGATTTCAATTTAAAATTCCATGCAAAAAAATAACTTCTCGTTATTCGATTAGTGAATTACCCCCTGCAAAAAAAAAATATTTTGCCAAACAAGGTCCAGTTGAAAACCAGCGTCAGGTAACTGCTACGTAGTTGTCTGGCATTATGCTGAACTGGCTGTGCCAAACAGGTCTGTTTGGCACAGCCAGTGAAATATTAATATTGTTAATTTTATTTCTTTTTATTTTTCTTTCTATTTTTTTTTTAATGTTAACATTAGATTGTAATTATTTATTTTATTGATAATGCTCATGAAGTGCCAAATAAACATGTTTTCTTTCTTTCTTTCTTTCTAAACATGGTAAATAAGCTCGGAAACTTTTTTTTCAAATTGATATAGGTACCACTACCAAAATGAAATTTCATGAGCATTTTGTTTATTCAACCAAGTGGTATGACTAAGATAAAAAATAAAACGATTTCAATATTTTTAAGTATTTAAACAATCATACAAAAGTTAATCCTCTTAAAACTAATAATAAACAGTAACAATACCTTAAGATGAGTCCTCGTAATTAAACAATTTTTTTACGTTAATTTTAATTTAAGAATACTTGTTTGAATAATATTTTTTTTTTTATATGTGTTTGTTGACTATATTACCTCCATTAATCCGAAGACAAAAACATAAAACAAGTAACTTTCCTCGATAGAAAAAAAATCCGAACTTACCTCTAAAAATAACATTTTATGAATTTTATGCCGTAGTCATGTACTTTCTGTCACATTAAAATAATGAAAAATGTAGATAATATCTTATTAAACATTAATCAGAAATCAGTTTTTAAAGAAACATGAAATTGAATTTTTAATACAATTTTATTTAGTTATGGCGCTTACGTTATTTTTTTTCGAGCAGGTTGCATGTTTCTTCTCTCTATCTATTTACGTTGCTATCGCATAGTTCTATCACTTTCACACTTTTTGTCATTTTCGCAACAAGGTATCGTCTTAATATGGTATCACTTTATTTGGTAATTAGCCTACATTTTATGGCTGTCTCAGTGGTTTATTCAGTTAAAAATAGCGCACAAATTCGCGCGCTAAGATTTGATGATCATTTACTTAGGTACCTTTAGTGTTCAAATTGTATTCGAACATTTGGTGTTCGAATACCTACAATTTGAAGTGCAGTCATGACTAAAATAGCTAGTGCTTACTATTACAATTTTAGACTTTATTTTTCTGGTAAGTATATATTTTTGGTAAAAGAACTAAGGGTATCAAAACATTTTATGGTGGTCATTAGGTATATGTAACCCCGTTTTCAAGCGCTAAAATTCACAGAGCCTAACGTCAGACGCGCCAAGATCTGACGGCCGTACTGCACCTATAAATTCCCGTTACCATCACCAGACAACAGGCCCACCATACCTACCTACCTACCTACCTACCCACCTACCTACCTACCCACCTACCTACCTACCTACCTCTTTATTCCCAGTATCTCACAGAAAGTCGTGCATACGGGCTGCCAGATAACGAGCCGCCTAACTACCGATATGGATGGCATAATGAGCAGCCTAGCCCTTATGTGGTACTGTGCTGGAATACAGGAGGGCCGGAGGAGGAGGGACTCGGAATTGTTTTGGGAGACTGTTATAATGAATTGGTTAAGTTTGTTTATTTATACTTGTACATTTTGTAGAGCAGGTGGGCGAGGGAGACGGAATGAGAGGACGAATATGAGACGGAAGATATTTTATTTTATTTTAATTTCAATTAGTAAACTATATAACAATAGAAACTCATTCGGAAGAACAATTCGTCGATTAATAAAAGTCGTGTTTGTCGGTAAAAGGCCCTAGACAAGTGGCAATCGCTCCGTGTCGAATCCATTTCTAAGTTCGATTTCGCCTTAACGATGTCGACCACAAAATGGTAGACAAAGTGACATCGACTAACACATCGATAAGTCGAAGTGTTGGTATAAAATAACAACTTCTTGGCTATGGTTATCGAATTAAAACGTCCAATTTGACGTATAAACAACTACTAACAATTAGCGAATCGAAAACGTTTGACCACGTGACTTTTCGAAGGCATATGTCAGTTCCATACATTTCGGAGTTTCGAATTTCGTTATCGTTAGTGAGATGTGACTTTGTCTAAGCCCCAAGTTCTATTCGGCCAAACGTTCAGGCGACTTTCCGTTAATCGACCATGTGACATTCGAAGTATCGTTACGGACCCGGTGGCCGAGTGGTAACGACCCTGACTTACGAACTGTAGGCCGCGGATTGAAAACCCAGTAAACCGCAATAAATTGTGGATTTTTTTTTTCATTAAACGGTCAAGGAAAACATCGTAAGGCATCCGGCATGTCCTTGAACCAAACATTCGACGACATGTGACGGAATATGCCGTCCACCAACGCGCACTGGGCCCGCGTGGTGGACAGCATATTCCGTCTCCTAGAGAGGACGCCACAGTCCCAGCATTGGGAATATTATAAGGCTATAGCTATGCTAATTATATAAAAATTAATAACTGTGAGTTAGTCTCGCTAAAACGTCCTAAGTATAAGCATAAGCTCCAGTATAAGCTCCAGAGCAGGAAGCTACTCACAATACAAGCCGTGTCGAGGAGTACTGCCTTCTGTATCAGGCCCTTATCAAGAGGTAAAGTTTGTTTTTTTGTTTGTAGGAGGTAATCTCTGGAACTTCTGGTCCAATTGGAAAATTTTTAGCAACAATAGAAAGCTGCTTTACTCCTGAGTGACATAGGCTATATTTTATGTACACGGGCGAAGCCGCGGACAAAAGCTAGTTGTTATTAAAACTCGCAAACAGCCGAACTGATTTGCTTAATTTTGATTTTGAAATATTTGTGACGGTACAGGAGAAGTTTAAACAGTGTTAAAATGTCAGTCTTGCAAGTGAGAAAGATGTACGAAGCTATACATACTTATAAGGTGACTGCTAATTAGTGATCGATACTACATAATTTAGTCATGATAACAAAAAACTTTTACCATGGGACCAAACATGAAATTGAGAAAAAAATCAGCAAGTTCTGTACCTACATTAGACAGAAGAGTGTCTATGAAGTTTCTTGCACATTCTTCACCATAGAGGGAATGTGCAATTAGCGCCATATTTTTCTGGCAGAGCGACTTCTTGACTTTTCAAAAGTGCCTGTTTATTTGAAAAAAGAGGCTTTGAATCTTAAATCTTTTGACCAGTTGACCAGTTAGGCGTACATAAACGTATTTTATTTTTCTATATAACTCCATCCTTTTATCAGTTAAGTTTAGGTCTCCAAATGGATCATGAATAGAGCGCATGGTAGAACCTCTATTCTACAATATCTTCAGCCTACTACTTACCATTTTAAATTCACAATTCTTTAAAAAAAAAGACAAATGTCATGCATCCTCACCCATTTCACCACACTGCAACAAGATAAAATACTTCAAGCAATAAAAGTTTTGTAATGTTCGCATTAATATTCAAACAGGGGTGGTTTTTCCGTTTGTTTCCAGCAAGTTCTGCGTTGCATTCTCACAGTAAGCACGGAAGACTTGTGAACTACTTGAGAAGTGTTTTAAGTTCCTATGTGCAGTTGAGGCGGACGGGTAGACTATGGTGCTGAGAAAAATAAGATATAGAAATGTCTAGACACTCTTGAGAGTGGTGAGGACACTCTTGAAACTGTTGAGAGTGGTGGCCGATGGTCACGGCCCTGGCTTACGAGTAGTAAGTAGGTTTCGGGTTCGAACAACTGCTCTCAAAATGGTGAAGGAAAACACCGTGAATCGAAACCGGCATGTGGTAGAACTAGGAAGACATGTGACATCTACCAACCGGCAATAGGCCCGCGTGGTGGATTACGGCCCATTCCCTGACCTAGAGAGAAGGCTAAAATCCCAGCTGTGGGAACATTATAAGACTGATGCTATGCTGTTATTTGAGAAGTTAACTATAAGTTTATGTTGAACATTTTCATTCCTTACTTTTGCCTTTTGAACGCCGGTAATTAGAGATACAATTAAGACCGTTGCCTCACATAAATCGGTGTTCTGGCATTCAACAAGACGATAGTCAGTTTTATATTTGTGGCTTAATAATATTGTAATATTGTAGTGTTATAGCTGCCCCCCCCCCCTGAGAGTAGTGGTGGCCGAGTGGTAACGGCCCCGACTTGCGTGTAGTAGGTCGCGGGTTCAAACCCAGCCAGGCGCGTTACTTTGTGTAATTTATTTCATCACCACTGCTCTCAAAACGGTGAAGGAAAACATCGTGAGGAAACCCGCATGTCCTAGAACCAAAAATTCGAAGACATGTGACATCCACCAACCCGCACTGGGCCCGCGTGGTAGATTACGGCCCATTCCCTCTCTTAGAGAGGAGGCCTGTGTCCCTGTAGTGGGAACATTAAAAAGGCTGATGATGATGATAGCTGCCCTCCAATGCTTCGAGTAGACCACGTCTGCCTCCTTTGTTCTGGCCACGTTACTGAGCGTTAAAATGACACCAGAACAAAGGAACCGAAGCAAGATGTCCAAAGTCTAAGTGCTCGTCCTAGCTAGTTAATCACGAACTTAGTCCACACGAAGTGCTGAACAAAAATATAAGTAGATAAAACTTGGTAATGACTACAACTTGTGTCTTATATTTAACGAGAAGCAACCATACTACTACAATAAAACAAATAAAGTTGGCGGTAATAGTCCAGTGCAAATAGCACCGTTAACGATAAAAAGTGGACCTAAATAGTAATAGAATGAAACCCATTGGAAAAGAAAGATAATATAGCAAAAATTTAAGGAAAAATAAATTACGGTCGATCTGAGGTCGGGAAGTGGATGGGTGTGCGCTTTTAAGGGGAAAAAATGGTTTATCTCTAATTCCGGCAAAACTACTGGTTCTAGGGGAACATTCAAATGGCAAACTTGTAGATCATAAAAAGATCTACCACTTTTGTATTTACACTTTTTTGAGATAACCTCAAAATCTATGTGAAAAGTTAAAAAAACCGAGATTTTGAATTTAATTTTTATCTCCTTTAAAAATTACTTTTTTTTCACAAAATTTGGTGAAAAGTTTCCTTTTCATGTCCCAAACTTACCCTAATTTTTTTTATTTAAAATATTCACTGAAGCTCTTTATTTTGACTGAACATCGAAAAAATAGACTATTTTTCAATCGAAAAATCTCACGTAAAAATATATGATTTTTTTAAAACGTTTGTTGGCTTCTTATTCGTCGAAATTTTTACTTTTTGATAGTGTACAAAAATATATACATTACTATAGTAAGTTTTTTCAGAAAATGCAAAAAACTAAAAAATCTCGAATCAGAAACTACTTTTGTTTAATCATTATTAGCGACCCGCTCCAGCTTCGCGCGGGTGCAAAGGTGATATATTATACCTATAAAAATTCCTCTAGAACCATTCTATCTATTAAAAAAAACCGCATCAAAATCCGTTGCGAACTTTTAAAGATGTAAGCATGCACAGGCATAAGCAACTTTGTTTTATACTATGTAATAATGTACTGAGGAGTTTATTAATTTTTTTATAAGATTTAAAGGGGATTTCATGTTGGAAATGTGGCTGCTGCAATTGCGTATGCTTACATAATGCTCCAATGTGGAAGAACAAACCTACGAGGAAGTTAATGATTCAGATGATGAATTTCATCATCTGAATCATAAGTAAGTAAGTTTTTCGAATTTAACCATGAAGAAATGCTATCAAAGAGACAAAAACTAATGGTAAAAACTAATAAATGATTAGAATGTAAGATAAAATATATGAGGCAAGATTATATTATTTAAACATATGTAATGAATATAAATAACGTTGACTGATTAATCGAAGTTAAAATTTAATAAGACAACGTTTTTACTGTATAAAATTGCAGCAATCACATTTCCTACATGAAATACCCTTTAAATCTTTTATAAAAAATGTAATAAATACCTCAGTACATCATTGCATAGTATAAAACAAAGTTACTTATCCATGTCCATGTGTATGCTTAGATCTTTAAAAGTAAAAAAAATCGCAACGGATTTTGATACGGTTTCTTTTAATAGATAGAATGATTCCAGAGGAAGGTTTATAGGTATAATATATGACCTTTGCACCCGCGCGAAGCTGGAGCGGGTCGATAATAATGATTAAACAAAAGTAGTTTCTGATTCGAGATTTTTTAGTTTTTTGCATTTTCTGAAAAAACTTACTATAGTAATGTATATATTTTTGTACACTATCAAAAAGTAAAAATTTCGACGAATAAGAAGCCAACAAACGTTTTAAAAAAATCATATATTTTTACGTGAGATTTTTCGATTGAAAAATAGTCTATTTTTTCGATGTTCAGTCAAAATAAAGAACTTCAGTGAATATTTTAAATAAAAAAAATTAGGGTAAGTTTGGGACATGAAAAGGAAACTTTTCACCAAATTTTGTGAAAAAAAAGTAATTTTTAAAGGAGATAAAAATTAAATTCAAAATCTCGGTTTTTTTAACTTTTCACATAGATTTTGAGGTTATGTCAAAAAAGTGTAAATACAAAAGTGGTTGATCTTTTTATGATCTACAAGTTTGCCATTTGAATGTTTCCCCTAGAACCAGTAGTTTTGCCAGAATTAGAGATAAACCATTTTTTCCCCTTAAAAGCGCACACCCATCCACTTCCCGACCTCAGATCGACCGTAATTTATTTTTCCTTAAATTTTTGCTATATTATCTTCCTTTTCCAATGGGTTTCATTCTACTACTATTTAAGTCCCTTTCAAAAGCTATTTGCACTGGTCTATAAGTTATTAGCGACATTTGCACAATACTAGCTTCTTTCACTAACTCCGCCCGTGTTAGAGAAAAAAATATTTGACCAGAGAGAAAATACTCAAGGAGTTGTCAGCAAACCGTAGGGACCCTGCAGAAGGGTCGAAGCCAACTGAGGTCAAGGGTTCGCGTCTGAAAGGAAGGCTCTGGCCCTGGTTTAGATGGCGATGTAGGAACGGGGTAGGTTGTTTAGTCAGTAAGAGTCTGACACTGTTTCCCGCTCCACCCAAGGGCGGGATTCGTCATTGGATGATTTTTACCTGCCATAAAAAAAACCAGAGAGAAATAAGGCACAAGACCAACGGCTATGTTTTCTTCTCGAGGCATGAGAGTGTCACAGAAGATAGTTATAGAGTAATTCCTAATGCAAAAATCAAATAGCACTATTGTTCGACATGGGATTCAAACCTAGTAACCCACGCTTGCGACCAAGAGCAGAGTGCCTAGTGCGAATTTGTTTTCCGCTAACGCGATCGACACATTTATGACGTTCGTCGCTCCGATTGGCGCGCTCCAAGCTTTTTAACCAATCAGAGAGCCAAACGCGCTAAACGTTTCGATCACGTTAACGTAAAAACAACTCGCACTCAGCACACAGGTCGGACGAGACAGTTCAGATGCTTTCCGTTGTTTCCGTCTGTTTTTTTTTTTATCAACTAGGTTAGTGTGAACAGTCGTTTAATAAAATAGTGCACCTTACCATCAACGATTAAAGAAAAATTGGGCAAGTACGAAACCCTCGTCAAGCGTCTCTCACGCTTACCGACGGTTCCGTACAAAATTACCTATGAAAACAGTTAAATTCCCAAGTCAAGTCGAACATTTTTCAGAATTATTTCCAGTTTTTTTATTTCATGACATACCTACTACTTCATGGTTTATACCAATGTTGTGAGATCATCATAAACAGGAACAAAACAAATTACCTAAAGTAATATATTCCACAACTATCACACCACGTCGTCTAGTCCCAAGCTGAGCATAGCTAGTGTTATGGTTACCAGACAACTGATAAACATACTTATATATTATTAAATCTACACTAATATAATAAAGAGGTAAAGTTTGTTTTTTTGTTTTTTTGTTTGTAGGGGGTAATCTCTGGAACTACTGGTCCGATTGGAAAAATTTAAGCAACAATAGAAAGCTGCTTTACTCCTGAGTGACATAGGCTATATTTTATGTACGCGGGCGAAGCTGCGGGCAAAAGCTAGTATATACATATTATAGATAAATTACACCCAAAATATTTGTCCTGGGTAGGAATCGAAGCCACGACCTCCAGTATAGCAGTCAGGGTCACTAACCACTAGACCACAGGCCAGTCAAAAGGTAATTTACAGTTAACACAAATTCAGTGTTTACTGTCTGTAAACATATGTTCAAGTTTACGAGACTTTGGGGTTTTTACGTTTACAGGGAACTCGCAAAATAGTCCCATAAAAGTGCAAATGGGTCGCGCGGATTACCTGAAGAGGCGAGGTTACATGCAGCTTATATGAGAGAAAGTTTGAGGAAAACCATTATTTTATTTAAAAACTGTCTATATTTTTTATTGTGTGTACTTCCAAGCTCAGTGTCGTAAAATGTACGATAGGGAAATAAAAATTGAAAGAAGCAGAGAAAAAACAGTTTTCAATCACTATAACTATTTAAAAAAACTACTTAAATGGATGAATTAATTATGATCAAGTATCAAAGCTTTTATTTCACACTAACAACCCGCCCCAGCTTCGCACGGGTAGGTACTGATATTGAATATATTATGCAAGTATTATACACATAAACTTTCCTCTTGACTCACTATATCTATTAAAAAACTCGCATCGAAATCCGTTGTGTACTTTTAAAGATCTAAACATACATAGGGACAGTCAACTTTGTTTTATACCATGTAATGATGATTGTGTGTACTGTCAAGCTCGGTGTTCTAAAATATACGATAGGGAAATAAGAATTAAGAAAAGCAGAGAAAAAAGTTTTCAATAACTAAGTAATTCAACCAAAAAAAAAAAACAATTTTATGCAAAAATATATTGAAATACTACGTTTATGGTAATATTTTTTTTAGAATTTTTGTACAAAAAAATACGTTTAAACATCATGTCCTAATAACTGTCAACACTCGCTGTCAAGTTAACGTATTTTACATCTCAACTATTTCTAAATTGAATTCTCAACAGTTTTTAGTCCGAAATTTAAGTGAACACGCATTTCTCAACATTAAATCGCTATAAAATAAATACTTAATAGAACAGTCAATAGATAACGCAGAAAAATTAAGAAAAGAAAAAATTTAATGTGTTCAGACCGGACAGGTGACATGTGTCATCTACATAAAATCAATGAATAGTTGAAGATGAAAAAATAAATACAATGATAACTAGAGCAGCTGCCCGTCGCGCACGCCTTCCACCCCCGGGCTCGTCGCTCAGCTCCGCCCCGCCGCCGCCGGACCTCGGATCACCAGTGTCACCGGTGGCTGCAGTTGCGTCGAGCTCGAGCGACGAGTATTTTTCCCCGCCGACGTCGCCAACACCTGTGCGTCGGCCGGGGAGAGGCCGGCCACCGATCGGCTTGGGACCCAGGGGCCAACCGGCCCCGAGCAGGGTCCCCGTTGCCGGTGGTTGTGTGCAGCGCATGAGATGGACTCAGTCTATAAATGAGAACGTCATGCGCGCATATTACGGGGCTACAGAGGGGGGAACTAACCTCACTGCGTACCGTGTTAGAATGCTGTCTCTGTTCCAGGACCTTGAACCAACCGTAGACGTCTCGGCGCAACGATTGTCGGATCAGGTGCGGGTAATCCAACACAACCATAGGTTGGACGACGCCACACTTGATAGGCTGCGCTCAGAGGTACTGAACAACCGTATCGTCTCGACTCCGACTCAGACCGTGGTGCTGCCGGCCACTGACGCAATCCCGCCGCGGTCCGATAATGCTGAGAATGAGGTAGATGATAGGGTTGACACAGTAAGTAGCCAGTGCAACGAAAGACTGAGGAGCGCACTGGAGGATGCGCTTCGCGAGTATAGGTCCACTCCAACCGAACTTAGGCCCCGGTTACCGCGATTACCTGTGCACAAACGAAATATGGCGCTAGTGTGCGCTCTGAACTCGCTACTTAAGAATGTTTTTGAGAGTAGCGAGGACCTTGTTGATACGCACTCAATCCTGTATTGCGGGGCTGTTGCGGCATGTCGTGTAGCTAATATTAAGTTTCCAAGCTGTGAAGTAGCTACGCGACCAAAGCCTGCCGCTCCAGCCTGGCAGCGAAGGATTGAGGGACGTATCGATAGGGCCAGAGCGCTCATTGGTAAGCTATACTGCTTCAGGGAGGGCAATACACGTCCACGTGTGATGCGATTCGTGAGACGGGCATTCTCGGGACCTGGAATTGCGCCCCGAGAATACATGTCCCGTGTCACGGAGCGCATCGACTTCCTGAAGCAGAAAGTTTGTGCATGGGCCAGTCGTATCCGGCGGTATAAGCGGCGGGTTGATCGGTACTCGCAGAATCGCATGTTCCGGAGCGATGAGAGGTGGGTGTAAAGAGCTTGGGAGCGACCTGAACAAAATGTGAGCGACGCGCCCCGCCCAGATGATGCCGCCACAAATGCATTCTGGCGCAACATTTGGTCGGTGCCCGTCTGTCACACTGAGGGGGACTGGATGCGTGATGTCGAGCGCGTGTGTGCAGCTATACCAGAAATGGAAAAAGTCTTGATCAGCCCATTAGACGTAGCCAGAGCAGTTCGTCCGTTGCCGAATTGGAAGTCTCCAGGGCCGGACGGACTGCACAACTTCTGGTTGAAATGGTATAGTAGCTCACACGCGCTCTTGGCATCTCAATTCCAGTCATCCTTAGAGTCTGGGTCGCTACCTCAGTTTCTAACAACTGGCGTCACCCATCTGCTCCATAAAACAGGTAGTACTGCGGAACCCAAAAATTATAGACCGATAACATGCTTATCGACGGTCTATAAACTTCTTACATCCATTCTGAGAACGAAAATTAACCAGCATGTAGACAACAACTCGATTATGTCTGCCTCTCAGAATGGATGTAGGAATGGGTCTCGCGGTACTAAGGAGCTACTCCTCATAGACATGACCTTAAGCCAACAGGTTCGTCGATCCCGCAAGGATTTGTCGACATGCTGGATTGATTATAAGAAGGCCTATGATTCTGTCCCGCATACATGGCTCATGAGGGTGCTGGAGTTGTATAAAATAGATGCAACTCTACGCACCTTCCTTGAGTCATGTATGGGGCAATGGAACACAGTCCTTCGCTATCCAGGATGTCGATCAATCCGGAGGGACGATGAGCCTATATGGATTAAGCGGGGAATTTTCCAGGGCGACAGCCTGAGTCCACTTTGGTTTTGCTTAGCCCTGAATCCTTTAAGCACGTTGCTGGAGAAATCAGGACTGGGCTACCGGTTGAGAAGGGGTGGTCAAGTTCTATCCCACCTCCTTTACATGGATGATCTGAAACTCATTGCCCCCAACAAGTTACGACTGATGGAACTACTCAAGGTAACTGAAACCTTCAGTAGTGCCATCAGGATGGAATTTGGTGTGGATAAATGTGCAGTCATGCATGTAAAGCGAGGGGAGATTATGGAATCTGAGGGGACCTCCTCAACCGAAACCTACAAGTATTTGGGTATGTCGGAAGCTTTAGGCATTAACGTTACTGACATGAAGCAATCGTTGAGGGAGCGCTTCTTTGGCCGCCTGAAGAAGGTATTAAACAGCCTTCTGTCAGGTGGAAATAAGGTGCGCGCCTTCAACGGTTGGGTCATGCCGGTTTTAATGTACTCTTTCGGCATACTCAAATGGACTCAGACCGAGTTAGACGCTCTGGATAGGCGGGTCCGTACACTGTTGACCGCAAACCGAATGCATCACCCACGGTCGTCGGTGATGAGACTGTACATCCCGCGGAAGTGTGGAGGTCGGGGCTTTCTGAACGCAAAGACCCTACACAACCGCGAGGTGTGCAGCCTCAGAGAATACTTTCTCAAAGCCGACGTGGGTATGCACCGCGATGTGGTCGCAGTGGACAAGGGACTCACCCCGTTATCCATGGCTAAAGAGAACTGGCGCAAACCTGTGGTACTGACTACTGATGACCGCAAGGAAGTATGGAAAAGCAAGGAGCTCCACGGGCGCTTTTATCGGGCTCTTCACGAGCCTGATGTAGATTTCCCAGCGTCCGTGGCCTGGCTACGTTTCAGCGACCTCTTCGGAGAAACTGAGGGTTTTATCTGTGCAATTATGGACGAAGTTATCCTAACGAACAACTACCGGAGACATATTATGAAGGACGGGACGGTTGACATGTGTCGGGCATGCCATCGTCCGGGTGAGTCCATCAGACATATTATCTCTGGTTGTTCTCGTCTGGCCAACGGCGAGTATTTGCACAGACATAACCAAGTAGCCAGGATTATTCACCAGCAACTTGCTTTAAAATACAACCTGGTGGATTCTGAGGTACCGTACTACAAGTATGTGCCCGACCCAGTTCTCGAGAAGGATCATGTAACGTTGTACTGGGATCGGTCTATCATCACTGACCGGACTATTGTAGCCAATAAGCCGGACATAGTGGTGATAGACCGATTAGCGCGCCGCGCAATGATTGTCGACATCACCATCCCGCATGACGAGAATCTCGTGAAAGCTGAGAAAGAGAAACAAATCAAGTATCTCGACTTAGCACACGAGGTTGTCGACATGTGGAATGTGGACTCGGCTGTCATTGTGTCGATTGTCGTGACTGCCAATGGCCTTTTAGCCAAAAGCTTCGACGACCATCTGTCGAAGCTGTCGTTGCGCGGTTGGATCAAGGGCCTGATACAGAAGGCAGTACTCCTCGACACGGCTCGTATTGTGAGGAAGTTCCTGTCTCTGGAGCCCTAACCACCGGTAGCTTGGACCCTGCTCCCGACACTGGCGGACTACTATTTTTTTTTATATTTTTAAATGTTTTTTTTATGTGTTTTTTTCTAAGAAAATATTTAAAAATGTAAAATTATATATGTATAGAAAGTAAATAAAGAGGAAATAATAATATAATTTTATTTTTCTAATATAATTTTAGGCCACTGGGTTGTAATTGTATGTTTTTGAAAAGTATCTTGGAGTGGAATGTCTAAAATTTTTTGTCTTTATATTAGGTCTTGGCCTTACGAGGATATAAAAATATATATAAAATTATATATTTCTTTCATAAAGTACCTTAGGCCGCGAACTTAACAGGCGCCCCTTGGAGCCGAGAGTTGATGCGAAAGCGTTACACCGAGACTCTGGGACTAAGGGTCGGTTCATATCTGACGGAACATGCGTCGCGTATTATCGGTCGCGTAACGCCAGAACAGACAAATGTATAGAAAAATACTTCACCGTTCACACTCAACCGATGATACGTTAGTGCGTCGAGCGTACAGCGTCTATTCCGTTTCCGTCAACGCATTATCGGTCGACGTAACAGCGGTAACGTCGCGCGCGCCACGCTCTACGTGTATTTTGATTGATGCATACAGACTAGGCGTAACATTAGCAGAGATCGTTTGTGTGACCCAAGTGTTACGTCAGGATGGTCACAGTAAAACAAAGATACTTCCAATCAATTAGTTTATAATTATAAGCCTCCCAAATAGCAATAATTTCGATAGGCTTTATTTTAAAATTCAATATCACACAACACAACCGCTCTGTAAATGCTAAACGTAGAAACTGACCAGTGGCAGGACGGATGATACGCTCGACGCATTTTCCGTTTGATATGAACCGACCCATTCGACCGAATAGACGCGACCGATGATACGCTCGACGCATCATCCGTCAGATATGAACCGACCCTTAGGCAATGAAGGAATGGGGTAGGTTGTTTAGTCAGTAAGAGTCTGACGCTGTTTCCCGCTCCGCTCAAGGGCGGGATTCGTCATTCTACGTTTTTTACCTACCATACAAAAGCAGGTGCTCCTTGTACAAATTCAAATTCAAAGTATTTATTTCAAATAAACCTTTACAGGCATTTTGAAATGTCATAAAGGTCTCAATGGAGAAGAAAGTGCAAGAAACTCCATACGTACGTACTCCATACGTACGTACAAAAAACAAAGAAACCTAATTTATCTTCGCCTATCCAACCCAAAGTCTAAACTTCAAAAAGAACACCAATCGATCTTCAACTGTCCGGTCCGAATTCCATATAAGCCCGTTTATACTTCTTTTATTTTTCTGTCCGTCCTGGATTGCGAAACACCACGGTTTAACCGAAACGGTAGTATTTTTTGTTCGTTAAATCATTGGTTTGGTTTTTTAGGTGTCTGTATCTTTTCCCGGTTAAGTTGACCTATAACAGGGTTGGCGAACCAATGGCACGCGTGCCATTGACGGCACGCGATTTAATATTTTGGGCACGTCGTTGATCATAAAACGTGTGCAGCAACAAAAATCACACTAATTTTACGGTAATTTAATTTATGCGTGTAATAAAAACAATACGAAATGTACCATTTTGTTTACTTTATTTCATAGAGAATTTTGATAGTATTAATTATTATTGTTATTTTCCAAATAATCAGTAAGTCAAAATTATTTGATGGCATCTCAATGACTCCATTAAACTTTTTTTGGAAAAACATGGCACGTTGATGCATAAAGGTTCGCCTACCCTGACCTATAAATTAAGACAAATCCTGCAAAAAATAGGCTCCTAAGGTGGCCTATCATCGTTAAAAACTTGTTGCTTCATCTAAAGAAATTTGACGCCATGTTTGATAGACAGGCAACGCGAAAAAAGAGATAACGCATGAAAAGTCTGTTGAAATTCGGTAATTTCATGATTTACTCGAATATGTCACAAAACTTGTTCCAGAATTTGTTTGTTACTCAGAATTAGAGAGTTATCGGACAGTTATCGTTAGGTTTGACAACAAGCTGTCTATAGCTTGCTGTCTGCAATTTCCTGATAGCTACCGCCTACTTTTCTACTGATGTGGAAGTGTTTGACACCTGTGTCCTCACACCTATTGTCTTTTAATTACGGTAGCCAAAAGGTATATTTATTGAGTGACATAATTTGTGAACAAACTGTCTAGCTATCGCGATTCTTGAGATAGTTGTGACAGTCTGACGAATGGACAGACAGCGAAATCTTAGTAAGTAATAGGGACCCGTTTTTATTCTTTGGGGACCCCTAAAAATGAACCTTCGCTGAAGAAGAGTCAAAGCCAATTAGGGCTAAGGGTTTGAGTCTTAATGGAAGGTAATGTAGGAACGGGGTAGGTTGTTTAGTTAGTAAGAGTTTGACACTGTTTCCCGCTCTATCCAAGGGCGGGACTCCTCATTGGATGATTTTTACCAATGATAAAAAAAACATGTCTTCTTTCAAATAAAATACAAAAAGATTAAAATCGGTTCAAGCAATCCAACATTACCACCGAGTATAGTGCCATCTCTCGGGAAATTGGGTTGCTAATTTATACATGGGCTATTGGGTTCAGTTAAATTGTTAGAAATGTGTGACGGACGGGAAACTACGGATCCCTACACTGAGCGTGGCCCGACATGATCTTGACTGGTTTTTACTATTTGGGTACCTACCCCTAAAAATGAACCTTTGCTATTGACCCTGATCTACGGTGGTATGGAAGATATTTTTTCGAAGATTTGTTACAAATTAACATAGTTATTCCATTGTGCTTGAAGTTTCTTAAGAAAGACATTCCATAACCTACATTCTTGTTTTTGAGGTTAGAAAGAAGTTCCGCGAACAGATTTTTGCTAACATATCTTTAGGAAACAAAGGATTTTGAGTTTGTTTTTTGTTGTCGTCAGATATATACTATATTTTATATACTATCTTTTGCCCGCGGCTTCGCTCCCGGCAACCGAAAGGTTAACTAGTAGAAAATGCCTTAGGCATTAAGTCCACCTCTGTACTGTTATGTGCATGAAGTGTTAAATAAATAAATAAAACTGTGCAGAGCCTGCATGGCGGAGGAAGTAACTGCAGCACATCTGCTTCTAGGCTGCCCAGCCGTTGCTGTATACAGGGCAAAGTACTTCGGAGACCCAAGTAACCTCAGTGAAATGGTCAGTAATACTAAGGCTTTGTTAGCCTTCCTCGAAGAGCTGGGATGGATCGAATGACGCATTTGTCCCTCCCGTATTCAAAATACGCGCTTTAGACGTGGAGTTGCAGACACCAGCCCTATACTAAATAAATAAAAAATGTGATATCTTCATTTATCATATTTTATAAGTACGTTCATATAACTCAAATGAAGAAAGTATCTGCACAATATTTCCTCATTCAAACGGATTGCGTGCTGCAAACAGTTTGCATAGATCTGGATTAACCGAACGGGATATTATCGAGTCGTCACAGCCTTCATTCAAGAGTTTACTGTTAAAATAGTCACTTATTTTCGAAGTTAAATGTATAAATTATTTGTTTAAAAAAATATAAATTATAAAATAAAATAATCATATAATTAAAATATTATTAGTATTTTATTTTAGAGCAGTGGTGGCCGAGTGGTAACGGCCCCGACTTACGAATTGTAGGTCGAAGGTTCAAACCCAGCCAGGCGCATTACTGTGTGTAATTTATTTCATCACCGTTGCTCTCAAAACGGTGAAGGAAATCATCGTGAGGAAACCAGCACGTTCTAGAACCAAAAATTCGAAGACATGTGACATCCAACAACCCACACTCAGCCCGCGCGGTGGATTACGGCACATTCCCTCTCCCAGAGAGGAGGCCTGTGTCCCAGCAGTGGGAACATTAAAAAGGCTGATGATGATGATTTTATATATATTTAGTTTAGTTTATATTTAAGTTTATTTTATGTAAAGTAATTGTTTGTCCAATCGTCTGGTAACCGTCGGAACCGAGCCCAAGTCGTCGACGGCGCTCACTATTTCCACTCACCTCAAGGAGTTGTCAGCAAACTGTAGGGGCCCCACAACGCCGAAGCCTCCTGGAGCCATGGGTTGATGCGAAAGCGTAACACCAAAGCCTTGGGATCAAGGCAAGGAAAGAACAGGATGGGTCGTTTAGTCAGTAAGAGTCTGATAAGGCGGGATTTGTCATGGATGATTGTTCTCAGCTTAAAACCCCTGCTTGAGATTTGTGTCTAACTATGTAACACTAGCTTTTGTCAGCGGCTTCGCCCGCGTATAAAATATAGCCTAGCCTTCACTCAGGAATAAAGCACCTTTTCATTGTTGCTAAAATTTTTTCCATTTGTACCAGTAGTTCCAGAGATTACCTCCTACAAACAAAAAAACAAAAATACAAAGAAACAAACAAAAATGCTAGTGTAGATGAAGGACTGGAACAATTTGCCTGCTACGTTTTTCCTAGCCGATTATAATTTACAGGTCTTCAAAGCTTGAGTGAAAAGAGACTCAACAAACTAGTGCGGCTCACCATTAACCATTGCATCACTGCTTCCAATCAGGTGGGATCGCAGTCAAGCACTAGTTATATCATTAAAAAAAATTACATCAACAAGATTACCTTTCATCATCATCATCATCATCTCAGCGCCAGTCCCGGTTGCTAATACCTTGGCTTTCACCTCGGTGCCCGGGGTCCGCTTTCCAACTTAAACGCCTCCACTTCGCTCGATTACCAAGACAAGGTTACCTTTCAAGGACCGACTATTTCCAATGGCCTAACCTAAAACCTCACTAATTCTACAAGAAACTTAATCCGGCGGCATCTTTATTTAATTACAAACACATTAAAATAAAGACAGCGATAATTACAGAGGCGCCGAGGAAGGCATATCACGTGACAAAATATAAAGCCAGGTCCAATGTCTTGGCTAAAATTAGAACATGCTAGCATTAAATATTGGTGACAAGGTTGGGTGTTTTTAAATGTTTTAGATGTTTTAATAAAAATCGGCGAAGATCATGTCGGACCACGCTCAGTGTAGGGTACCGTAGTTTCCCATCCGTCACAAAGTTATCACAATGTAACCCTTAAACTACCATGAATTAAATTATTAGTAACTAGCTTTTCCCAGCGGCTTCGCCCGCGTGCATAAAATATAGCCTATGACACTCAGGAGTTAAGCAGCTTTCTATTGTTGCTTAATTTTTTCCAATCGGACCAGTAGTTCCAGAGATTACCCCCTACAAACAAAAAAACAAACATTACCTCTTTATTATATTAGTGTAGATTCCTCGAGAGATGGCGTTTTACCTGGTGGTAATTTTGGATTACGTGAACCGATTTTTTTTATTTCAAAGAAGATACGTTCAGGATAATAAAATATATTATGTAAACAAAGTTAAAATTACCAACTTAATTCAGAAATGATATTTAAAAAAAAAAACGAAAACTGTATATAAGTTAATTTCCTAGAAAGACTTTACAAAGATTTGTTTTTTTTTTTTGACCTGATGGTAAGCAGTGATGAACCGCATTAGTTTAGTTCACTCTAGCCTTGAAGATACATAAATTGTATCAAATATAGTATGAGAACTATACGAAAATAACTGCTCAACGTCAAAACCAAATTTTCAAGTTTAAAAAACAAAAAACACAGACAAAACCACATTTGCGTTATTATCTTTTTAATTAGAGGTTTGAAGCTTCTATTAATTATATTATTCCAGTTTCTTTGAATTCATTAGTGCATGTTGTATTTTAAGCTTTTCATGGCACGATATATACAACACTAAATTATCACTAACAAGACATACAAAAAACAGAATACAGTAAACTTTAGTGTATACAGCTTTTGCCTGCGGTTTTGCTCCCGTCAACTGACTGTTCTAATCTAATAATAAAACAGTACCCAAGGTTTTTATGAAAGAAAAAAATTGGGTAGACCCATATTTTTTTTTTTTTATGGTAGGTAAAAATCATCCAATGACGAGTCCCGCTCTTGGGCGGAGCGGAAAACAAGTGTCAGACTCTTACTGACTAAACAACCTACCCCGTTCCTACATCGCCATACATACCAGGGCCAGAGCCTTCCTTTTCAGACACAAACCCGTGGCCCTGATTGGCTTCGACCCTTCTGCAGGGTCCCTACGGTTGCTGACAACTCCTTGAGGCGCGCGGGAACAGTGCGCGCCGTCGACGACTGGGCTTGGTCCGGACGATTACCAGACGACCGGACGGCGAGCTACCCAATGCTCACCGTCCGCAAACCCGCGCCTACGGTGGCCGGAAGTCAGGATCGGAATCGCGGCGGCGTCTGGGGCGCAAACGCCGTTGAAAAAAAAGGAAATGTATTAGGGTATAGACCTACTTTTTTCTGTCCTTTAAACAACAAAGCGTTTTCCTGACAAAAGCAAATAAAACAAAAGAAAAATTAATTAAAAGTGGTAAGTATTTTTTGGGACATAATCACAAATTGAAGAAAGACAATATACTTATACTATAAGAGCTTGCTTCATACTAAACTTCAAGATTGTATATAGAAGTACCCGCAAATTTTAATTCCTTTGAGAGTGTCCCAATGAACATTTTTTGGGACATAAATGGACACATCTCTTTTTTACATTAACTTAGAAGTTAGACTTTTTCACAGCTTCAAGACTACGCAGATTTGAGCATCTGGTTTAAATTTTAACTCGATACCTTTACGCGTTCTCGAGATAAAGGGTCTTGACAAACAGACAGACGGAAAACAAAGTGATCCTATAAGGGCTTCGTGCGGACGGCGAGTAAGGGTACCTCGCTGTCCGCCCATCCGGTAAGCGTCCGGATCGAACCCAAGTGGTCAACGGCGCGCACTGTTTCCGCGCGCCTCAAGGAGTTGTCAGCAACTGTAGGGGACCAGCAGGGTCAAAGCCGTCTGGGGCCAAGAGTTCGCGTCTGAAAGGAAGGCTCTGGCCCTGATATATATACACCGTGAAATTTAAATGGTTGTTTTCCCTCAGCGAAATGGTTGTATCTTGGTAATACAAACGTTTGATAAAGAAATAAAATATTAAAAACAAAAAATGGACCTGTAGAGTGCAAGCTAATTATGACGTATCACAACGTGCGAGAGCTTATTTTGGTTTAAATATTTAATGAATCGGTTTCCTTTGACGGCGGGCTGCTCATGCGACTCTAGTAGTACCTACAAATTACGTCTAATGTTACTATTGTTTTCGCTTTTTTGAGTTGATAAATATTTTTAACTAGCTGTGCCCGCGACTTCGTCCGCGTGGAATAGTTATTTTGGGCATCATATTTATTTTTGCAAACAACCTCCTCAGCTTTATAAATTATAGCTGTTACCCACGACTTTGCCCGTGTCAATTTCTGTTATTATTTTAGACAATTTAGTTTTTAAAAGAACATAATTATCTAAAAGTACTTCATAGAGCTACACCCCAACTTGGGCACGCCATAACCTCGTCGGTAAGTCCCCTCTTTGAGGCGTGATATCTATCACGGCATCCTCACCTTCCGCATGACGTAGGTTCTCACCGGACATGGGAAGAAGGAAGAGACGCCCGGGCCGCCCGCCCGGCCGGCTACTGTATGGTCAGCCCGGAGGATACGGTGGAGCACACGGTGGAGGTGTACCCCGCTTGAGAAGAGCATCGCCGTGTCCTCGTGGGGGTGATCAGCGGTGGCGACCGCTCGCGCCGGGCCTTGGTTGAGGTCATAGTTCGCAGCGAAGAAGAATGGCAAGCGGTCACCTCCTTCTGCAAAGCAGTAATGCTCGTAAAGGAGGAGGCCGACCGCATAAGGCAAAGGCAACAGCGCCCTCGCCGTAGCCGTCACCGCCGCGATCCCGCCGATATCCGGTCTCCGTAGACGCTGGCATGTGGACGGTGAGCAATGGGTAGCTCGCCGTCCGGTTGTCTGGTAACAGTCCAGACCGAGACCAAGTCGTCGACGGCGTGCACTGCTCCCGCGCGCCTCAAGGTGTTGTCAGCAAACTGTGGGGCCCTTCAGGGGCGAAGCCTCCTGCAACTGAGGGTTGGTGCGAAAGCGTTATACCGGGGCTCTGGGAATAAGGCAAGGGAGGAATGGGGTAGGTTGTTTAGTCAGTAAGAGTCTGACACTGTTTCCCGCTCCGCCCAAGAGCGGGATTCGTCATTGGATGATTTTTACCTACCATAAAAAAACCCATCCGCGCCGCCCGCAAGCAACCCCTCTCCTCGCCCGCCGGCCAAGCGCAGCGTCAAGTGTAGCACATCATGCATCGTGTGTGTATTTTCTAAGATGTTCATTGAAATTAAATGATGTCAAAGACAATTTTGTTTACAATTACATACTCTTAATCAACAACACATTTATTTGGATAAATATTATATTATTATGTTGATACAACTCTAACAAATAATCGGTAAAAAATTGGCTAAATTTGATTCGCATAAAAACGGTTCTAGTAAGTTAATCTTAAAAGATAGACATATACTGTCGCGGACATTTTTTTAGATCATTTTAAGAGGAATAATTCTTTCATACATATTTTTTTGGTATCTTAAACCGTTTTGGCAGCGCACGCAACGGAAGCCCTCAAAGATGAATAATTTTCCCCGTTTTTTCCACATTTTCCGTTGTTTCTTCGCTTCTATTAGTCGCAGCGTGTTGTTATAGCCTAAAGCCTTCCTCAATAAATGATCTATTCAACACAAAAAGAATTTTTCAATTCGAACCAGTAGTTCCTGAGATTAGCGCGTTCAAACAAACAAACAAACAAACAAACAAACAAACAAACAAACTCTTCAGCTTTATAATATTAGTATAGATAATATATAAAATAAAATCTTAAATATAAACTTAACTAAAATAAATATTTACACCAAACCTAACTATGTACATATAATACAAAAACACAATACTCAAGCGTCGAAATATTCCTCCACATCGCTGTCATCTGGAAACGTGCCCAGAAGACTGGCAGCATTGCCACGTTGGATGGCAATGCTAATTCTTTGGGCAAAGAAAGAGCCAGCCCTCTAGTCACGCAAAGTATCGATTAAACGGCGAGATATTTCTTTAAAAAGGTGACGCGCACTCGGACCCCATGACCCAAGCGTTTCGACCCCAAACGGCTCAAAACTGTAATTACCAATAAGGTTACTGTATTTGCGCCGTTTGAGGGTCTCGGCAGCCGCAGCGGCAGCGCCAGCACAGCCCGCGGAACTAAGAACATGGGATGGCGCAAGGGTGTCGACACAGGTTGCGTCCCACACCAGAGGCCTACCCACCTTCCATGGCACTAACGTCATACCATCTGGTCTCTTCCCATCGTCACGTACCAAGCCACTAGGTTCTAATACGGCAGGTACGCCGGCGGTGACTAGAGCTCGACGAATAATGTCGTTGATGCTAGCGTGCCGTGATATGCGGCCTGCGCTCCTGCAACAGGACAAGCCATGGTGTCCGAGGCCGCCGACAGCTTCACCACAGTGGCACCGATGTGGAGCAACACAAGGAGCGCCTAAGCGTAAGCAGGTTGCGAGTCGAAACGAGGCGTCATCCATCATAGTGCCTACGGTGGATGACGGTAGCGCCTGAAGCCATAAACCCGACTCCCATTCTCCCACAGCCAGCAGACGCGCACGCTCCGCAGTACTTGACGACGAGTTTATAAGATTATTACGTGTAGCACTGCAGAGCGGCACATCCCACTGTCTCTGCGAGGACAGGTTGTCAGGCAAATCCGTGTTGGGACAAGCCATTTTCCAAGCAATCAACGCATCGGACAAACACGGTACCTCAACATTAACCAGTGAGGAAGATAGGATATTCCTGGTTAAAGTTTCAGTACTGTGCACCGAGGAGAGGAAAGCTGGTAAACTTATACTTGAAATTTTGCGGACGCCGAGGCCAGCTAGCCGGATAGGAAGTGTAGCTTGCTGCCAAGCTCGGTCGTCCAAGGCCACATTTAGGATCGAAGAAAGTGTATTCCTAATGATTTGGTCGACTTTCTCCAAAAGTTGTGGATATTTCCAAAGATGGGATGACCGAAGACTATAAGTAAATTTTGGCCCAAAACAACAGTATCGAACCAATGTAAAAGCCGAATGCATGTTGATTTTGAAAAGTCTTTCCGAGACGTCATTAAAATTTTGTATTTTCTGTTCAATGAATTCTGGAAAAGATTTTGAAGATCGAAGATTGGGGATCCTAGGAGGAGAAGAGAATTTTTATCGGTGATTTGGATATTTGGCGCTATTGAGTTAAATTTTGCTAAGGTCGTCTGTCTGTCAGTCATTCGGGGGGGGGCACTTTGAAAGGTTAAGTTCAAATTAAAATACTTATGTCAAAGAATTATAAAAAAAAAAAAAAAAAATTAATAATTATTTATAAAAAAAAACTTTTTAATTTTTTTATTTTTTCTGTATGCTTCAAAAGTACTCCTTATGGCAAGTCATTCTGCCGCGGGAAAACAACCATTTAAATTTCACGGTGTATATAGCAACGTAGGAATGAGGTAGGTTGTTGAGTTCGTGAGAGTCCGACACTGTTTCCCGCTCCGCTCAAGGGCAGGACTCGTCATTGGATGAATTTTACCTACCATAAACACGGTACGGAACCCTAAGAAGCTATAACTAAAAGAAATTGTCTAGATTTCATATTTGAGCTATACTTTTACTTACGTACAAAGCGTGAAGAATATAACAATAAGTATAATTATCGCGTTTCGTGTTAAAACATAATTAGCTAACGTCAACATGTAATTTGCTACGTTCAGAAAAGGTTTTCTAAATGTCATGGTGGTAGGTACCTAATGGTATTGACGGTCACATCATTTTTTTTTATTGCAGACTAGCAACCCGCCCCAGCTTCGCACGGGTTCTGATATTGAATATATTATGCACGTATTATACACACAAACCTTCCTCTTGAATTACTCCGAAATCCGTTGCTTAGTTTTTAAGATCTAAGCATACATAGGGATAAGCAACATTGTTTTCTACTATGTAATGATAGGCTCGCGTTAGACCACTACATATAGCGATGATATGGCCGACGATTTAGCAGGCTTCATCAGCCTTTTTTATGTTCTCATTCCTGGGACACAGAGGTCCACTCCAGGAGAGGGATGAGCGCGCGGGCCCAGTGCGAGTTTGTGGATGTAACATGTCTTCGAATTTTTTGTTCTAGGACAAGCCGGTTTCCTCACGATGTTTTAAATTGATGTGCCTGGCTGGGTTTGAACCCGCGACCTACATAGTTAGGCCCTGGCCACCGCTGCTCAGTGCTGTGGCGGATGGTTCTACTAATTTTCAATGTTTGTAAATGTGAGTACCATGGAGTAATTTATGGTTTAAAGTTCCTATTTAACTTATTTGACGTAAATGACCATGGCAGTAGAGAGTTTGTCATGCTCACTCAAATGTCTCGCTGATGGTGGCGCGTGTGTTGGATCATTCGGTTCCCTTCATAATGGTTGAGCTGAGTGGTGCTGATATACGCGTCATGTATGTGAACGGGCGCTGTCAGTTGGGACTGGTCATCTCTTAGCTACCAGTGGTTTATTTTAATTTGTTTAGATCATGTACTTTTTTATTATTTTAGTTACATTGTTCTCACATCATAGCAGCGACAAAAATATGTAACCTTTATATCTGTAAAACAAAACATGATTAAAAAGAGTGTCCATGGAGTTTCTTCCACATTCTTCTCCATTGAGACCTACTTTTTGGAATGTGCAATTAGCGTCATTTTCTTCCTGACAGACCGACTTTATGACATTTCAAAAGTGCCAGAATTTGAATTTAATAGTTTAACCGATGAAAGCAAGGAGCGTTTTTTAGCCACAAACCCCACGAATCCAACACGTATTTACAACTAAAACATTCTTCAGCTAAATCTAAATTTAGCGCTAAAAAACTTTGTCTACCACATTACGGTTAATCGCGGTAGAACACGACAATTTCTAATTAGCGTCAAATGTTAGAATAAATATAAACTTTGTCTAGGGAACGATTATAAAGTTTTCTGTACTAGTTTTAAACTGTAATGGTTGAGATTAGCTTGGTTTCTGAATTAGATTGTAGTCCTTTGTCGCGTAAGATAGTTAAAAGTTGTATAGAACTAATCTTACTAATATTATAAATGGGAAAGTTACGATGTTTGGATATTTGTTACTCAATCACACCAAAACGGCTGGACGGATCTGGATGAAATTTGGCACAGGCATAGGATACACTCCAGAATAGGACATAGGCTACTTTTTATCCCGGAAACCCCAACCCCAACCCCAATACCACGCGGTCGAAGCCGCGGGTAAAAGCTAGTTTTTTTTATATTTTTTTTAAGGTCATTTCATTGGTTAAATCATTGGAAGGCCTGCGTAGTGAATTACGGCCCATTCATTCTCCTAAAAAGAGTCCCAGCTGTGGGAACATTGTAAGTATTTGTAAGGCTGATGCTATGCTCAGCTAACCGCCACGACTACGCGTGGTCCCCCCGAATAAAAATCGGTTATGGGCCGCGCGCAACTACAGCATATGGTCCAACTTATTTGCTGCATACAATTCATACCGAAACCTTCCAGGTTCGGGTTTGTAGACGGCGAGCAATATGTAGCTCGCCGTACTATAAGGTCAAGTAACGGGTCAAAGACTGCACATTGTGTTCCACGCACCTCTAAACACAAAAAAACGCACAAATAAACGTTTTTCTTTCTTTCTCTCATAAAGATGTCAGCATTATGCCGGGCATCTAGGTAGCTTTACCATGACGAGTTAAAATATCCAGCGGGCAAGTGAGAAACGGTGAAGGAGTTTTACAACCTCTTTAAAGTTCCATGTCCAGGGAAGGGTCTTCCCCAGTCGCCTATCGTCTACATCTTGCATAGTTTAAAAGGCTGTTTTTCCAATTAACGCAATCCAACATGATGCATGATTTATAACGTCTGAAAACTCTCTTGGCATTCGGTAGTTCCGTGTTTTTTTTATACATATACTGGCGAAGTAGCGACCCGCCCCAGATTCGCACGGGTGCAAAGGTGATATATTATTATACATATGAACCTTCCTCTTGAATCACTCTATATATTAAAAAAGCTGCATGAAAATCCGTTGCGTAGTTTTAAAGAACTAAGCATATAAGGACAAAGCGACTTTGTTTTTACTATATAATGATATTAATTTTATTTTATTTATTTTTATAAATGTTACAGAGAACCCTATGCAAAGAAGGCACGGTACTCCGTCCCTTCTTTGCCTTCACCTCTCAGACTCTACAAACACACTCATTTCCCGCTCAAAAAGCTGCAAAAATATTAGAAAAACTGCGCCAAAAATGTTTTGTTGGCAAAGTTGGCCATAGGAATAAAATTATCCCATGTAGATTTTTATCTCCCAAGTGGAACTCAATAAATAATACTAACATGGTCTTTTACAGATATTTTTGTCGACTTATGTGTATTCTAGAACCAAGGGCAAACCTCCAAAGAAAGTTTCAACGTATCGAGCTACTCGAGTTTGAATCTTATGCTAATAGGAATAAGGTTGCATTTACCGACTTCATTTGATATTCATAAGAGCTTGACATGATATTTGTGTGATTTAGTATGTATTGTTTGATATTTATTGGGTTTCATAAGTTTACTTTAAGAACTGGTGTAGACAAAAGCCAAAGGAGTTGGTTAGATCTATTTTAAAAATCATGAAAAACTTATAGCCTACAAATACAATTTTTTTTTTTCAAAATTATCCAGTAGCTTTTATTCGTAGATTAAAATTGGCTTAATTGATTTTTTTATTGTTTAAAATCCAATATGACAGTTAAATCACGAGGTTTAAGAATTCACAGTAATGCGGTGGAAGCCAAACACAGGACCTTTCGTTGTTGCGACACTTGATGCCAAGTCCAACTGAAGTGATGATGATGATAATTATATGTATTAACCATATACGTGTACCGTAATTAGAGCAACTGCAGAGCCGAAGCCTACTCAACTGCAGGGCCGAAGCCTACTGGGGCTCCAGTCTGGATTCTGAAAGGAAGGTTCGATCCTGGTATGAAAGCTAAGAAGGAATGGGGTGGGTCGTTTAGTCAGTAAAAGTCTGACACTGTTTCCCACTCCGCACAAACCGGGATTTGTCATCAGATGATTTTTCCCACCATAAAAAAAAACCGTAATTAGAGACATAATAGAAAGGCAATACGTGTATGAACGCCGGCGTTTGTTCACGGCTCAAAAGTTTTAGATAAATATATATTTATTTCTTTTTAAATTTTACAATACAGTTTAACATTACAAAGCCGGTAATGCTAAAATGCTCTTTTCTTTTTTCTTTGGTTTTGCTCAGTAAAAGTCTAACAAAACCTTTGCACTCCACCGATAGAGCAGGATAGGTCACTAGATGATCTCGTATCTACAATATAAACCCCAAAAGCCAAAATTCCTCACACAATATTAGCCCAAGGTCAACAAATTCATCAACCCACACCTTGTTTTCACTAACCTATGTAATGGCGTTACCTTTCCTCGTAAAACGGTGACATAATTATATAAACGGTTCGTCAGGTCACGGCACAGTTAGCAGGTGAGGCCGGGTGAAGTTTTAGTATAGGGTTTTATGGTTTGATGAGGTCGTAGCGTATGATACCTCAAGGAGTTGTTGGTAAACTGTAGGGGAACAGCAGGGTTGAAGCCTACCGGGGACGTAGACAGATTTCTGAAAAGAAAAATAATAATATAATAATAATATAAGATATAGGGGCTACGAAGGAACGGGTTTTTTTTATGGTAGATAAAAATTGTCGCCCTAGACAGAGAGGTTTGGAAGGAAAAAGGGGAGGCCTTTCCCCAGCAGTGGCACATACAATAGGCTATTAAAAAAAAAAGTAAGAATTATCCAATGACGAATCCAGCCTTTGAGCGGAGTGGGAAACAGTGTCAGACTCTTACTAGCTAAACAACCTATCCTGTTTCTTCCTAGCCTTAGTCCCAGAGCCTTAGTGTTACGTTTTCGCATCAACTCTTGGCCTCAACGATGGAACGGGGGGTTGTTTAGTCAGTAAGGGTTTGACACTATTTCCCACTCCGCACAAGGGCGAGATTTGTCATTGGAAGATTTTTTCCATCATAGAAAAAAAACTGTATAATAATAATTATACTCCTGGCGGAATTTCTATCATGATGGCTTCTCGACAGAGACAGTTGGGGTAGGCCCAAAGTCCACCAGAGGTGAGGATAATATGAAAGTATAATCAAGAAAGAAAATTGTACTTATAACTATAATAAACTCAAAAACTACAAGACAAAAATACAAATATCTTAACAAACAAACATTACAAGTTAAAAATAAAATAAATAAAGAAAAACCTGAAACAAACGAACCGTGTCATGAAATGCCACGGTCTGAAATATTGTTCATGAATTGTTAACAATCAAGGAAATAATCAAGTCTTTCAGTTACTTTTAGTGCGAGTGCGGTGTAGATCAAACAATGGCCCACCTATTAGAGTGCCCAAAATGTCCCTACAAGTTCACGCTGGAGGACCTTAAGAATGCCACTGAAGCTGACATAAACGTGGCAACCTACGGGACCCAAAAACATTGAGGGAAGCGGCATCCATCGATTCGAGAAAAAGAAGAAGTTACTTTCAGTGATTGAAAAATAGTACATATTGATACAAATGTAGAAAGTTTGTCACTGCAGCCCTCGCTTGCGGCTCGTGTGGATTTCACCTCAGTTGCAATGACAATTTTGCACGTGTACCAAACGACATTTTTCAATACACTCATGACGCGTAGATGATTACCCACGCCTCGTGGGGGTCGCCTATTACCCACATCTGTCTTTTTTTCAGGTGTAAAGATCATCCAGTGAAAGCTCCCGCCCTTGGGCGGAGCGGGGAATAGTGTTAGACTTTTACTGACTAAAACCTCACTCCTATTCCTTTATCGGCTTCTTTTTAAGGCTATAGGGCTCAGTTTCGCGCAACCTGTGATCCCAGACATCTGTGTCCTTCAGTCGTTTGCGTTCCAGAACACGGCGATGCTCCACCTTGTCCTCCAGCAAACTGTAACATCATCCTTTTTAGGGTTCCGTAGCCAAAATGGCAAAAACGGAACCCTTATAGTTTCGTCATGTCCGTCTGTCCGTCTGTCCGTCTGTCACAGCCGATTTACTCGGAAACTATAAGTACTACAGTGATGAAATTTGATGGGAATATGTGTTGTATGAACCGCTACAAAATTATGACACTAAATAGTAAAAAAAAGAATTGGGGGTGGGGCCCCCCATACATGTAACTGAGGGATGAAAATTTTTTTTTCGATGTACATACCCGTGTGGGGTATCAATGGAAAGGTCTTTTAAAATGATATAAAGTTTTCTAAAAAACATTTTTCTTAAAGTGAACGGTTTTTGAGATATCAGCTCTCAAAGTCGTAAAAAGTATGTCCCCCCCCCTCTATTTTTATAACTACGGGGTATAAAATTCTAAAAAAAATAGAGGTGATGCATGCTAATTAACTCTTTCAACGATTTTTGGTTTGATCAAAGTATCTCTTATAGTTTTTGAGATAGGTTGATTTAACTGTAATTTTGGTTAAGTTATTGTGCTTACACTGAAAACGATGGCTGAACCTATAAGTACAAGGCAAAATATCGGGAGAGTTTAGGCTCCATTCACCAGGTGTATAAATTGACATAATAAGTTTATTATATTTGCTGCTACGGAACCCTTTGTGCGCGAGCCCGACTCGCACTTGGCCGGTTTTTTTAATGTTCCCACTGCTAGGACACAGGCCTCCTCTCAAGGAGTGGGAATGGACCATAATCCACGACGTGGGGCCAGTGCGGGTTGGTGTAAATCACATGTCATCGAATTTTTGGTCCTAGAACATGCCTGTTTTCTCACGATGTTTTCCTTCACCGTTTTGAGAGCAGTGGTGATGAAATAAATTACACAAAGTAAAACGCCTGGCCGAAAGGTTTTTGAGTGACGACCGCGTACCGGAAGACGAAGTGTTGGAAGGCCTCCCACAAGGTGGATCGATCTGGTCTTTGTGGATCTTTGCGCTTGGGGGAGACCTATGTCCAGCGGTTAATGTCTTTCGGCTGAAATGATGATGATGATGAATGCGCCTGGCTGTATTACTTACTACTTCATCCTAAATCATTACAAAACAATAAAAAGCTCTAACAAAACAAGAATAAAAAGCAGACCTTTCGCCTTTAAAAACACTTCAAAACTCGTACACAGATTCTTAGCACAAAGGCAACAGACAAACACTTTTACTTTCTAAAACAAAGGTTCTGCCACAAAAATAAACGCTACGTTTCGAACAGCGCCGCGGTTACTAATTAGCAACCACCTTTAGATAATGTACCAGGACCATAGACTTAACAATCATTTTAAATTGGATTTCTGTTAAATTATAATTACAGTAAAAAACCGACCAAGAGCTTGTCGGGCCACGCTCAGTGTAGGGTTACTAACAATCATTTTAAATTACAGTTACACCTAATTTTCGACAGAGACAACGCTCTACGAAGCCGAAATTAGCCGATTGTCTCTTTCCAAAGGTCGATGTGCAATATTTATTGCCGGGTACTGTATTTGAGCTCTTGTCACTATATCTATATTGTAAATTCATATTCATTTTAACCCTCCGTATGCAAATATGTCTTGCTTTTGACCAGCTTTTTTAAAATTTGCGAACGACAGCATAGCCATTTCATTGACTCATAGGCATATTACAAATAACTAGGATACTAACTTATGACAACATTACGAAGGAATGCTGCGACATCTGTCCTACCACTCACAAAGGCATTTAAATATATTCATTTGAACTTCTCTGTGCCTTCCGAGTGACACGCTCATATTATATCTTTTTACTTTTAGTTTCTAAGAAGTGTTAGCGTATGCGCTTGCAATAAAGTTTGCAGCTTACTGAGCTTTTATATTTTCCTGCAAAAGATTTTACTAGTTATATAAAAATTACATTTTTTAAATCAAGACCCAAGCGAACGCCTGCGTTCGCACTTTTATTGTCTTTTTATTGTGTCTCTAATGACGGTATAATAAATTCCTTGAATACCGTTCAATACGTGTGCGAACGCTTGCATTCGCTTGGGCTTTGACAGTTCGGTACTACGTCAGTGAACGTGAAAGTATCGGCACGCCTTAATCATAGTGGTAAATTCCCACTTTGAGAAATGCCTGGAGTCACGTCACGGCAACTTCAACTTCTGTGTGAAACAGGTCCACAAAGGACACAAAGGACATGGTATGTAAGTTTGAGAGGTTCCTGCACCTGCTTTGGGTGGAAGAAATGCTCAGGTGTTACTATTGTGTAGACCGTCCAGAGAACAAGGTGGACCATACAGTGGCAGTGTACCTCGTTTAGGTGGAACGCCACCGTGGTCTCGTGAGGGCGATCAGTGTCAGTAAAGAAGAGTCATTCGCAAAACTGTAAGGCCCCAGCAGGTCCATTAGCTACTAAGGCCATACGTGGACTTACGAAAGTGAAGCCAGTAATCCTAGAAAACAAAAGACAAAAAGAACATAAGTGTGGTTTTAGTCAGTTGTATGACATGCCCGAGCCTACTCCGCCGGCAGAAATCATTTCATTAGTCAGTGACCAAAATACAGTGTACCCAGTGTGTCTACAACCTAACCTGAGTTAACTTTTGCTACAATGTAAAGAAGATGCAAATGTTCTGTTCCTTTTATTCCGAATGTGCTAACCTTTCGTATTTAGATAAATTTATTTTAACGCTAAATGAGGAAGGTGGATACTTTGCAGTTTAGAATGGAGAAACTGCTCAATATGGATATCGCAATGTAGCGCTACAGAATATTATGTTGGAGCAAAATTAGATAGATTTTTTATTTTTATGGTAGGTGAAAATCATCCAATGACGAAACCCGCTCTTGGGCGGAGCGGGAGACCAGTGTCAGACTTTTACTGACTAAAAAACCTACCCCGTACCTTCCTTGCCTTATTCCTGGAGTCGAGGTAACAGTTTTCACCACCCTAGGCTCCAGGAGGCTTCGACCTTGAAGGGCCCCTGCAGTTTGCTGACAACTCCTTGAGGCGCGCGGGAACGGTGCGCGCCGTTGACGACTTGCACTCGGTCTTACCAGACGACCGGACGGTGAGCTGGTAAGTGGAGACGGTGCCCGGCGCGAGAGGTCGCCGCCGCCGATCACCCCCAAAAATTAGATACCTAGATAGATATACTCTTTATTATAGGTACACCATAAACACAACTTGGTACATTAGGACACTTAAAATTACTACGGTGTTACAATGGGCGGTCTTATCGCTAAAAGCGATTTTTTAAAGACAACCTTTGGATGGATTATGAAGAGCTGTAGCTGTTAGATCGTGGGGTCAAATCATGGTTAAACCCCGATCCCGATTTCCGGACACTGTAGGCGCGGGCTTGCATACGGTGAGCAATGGGTAGCTCGCCGTTCGGTTGTCTGGTAACAGTCCGAGCCAAGACAGTCGTCGATGGCGCGCACTGTTCCCGCGCGTCTCAAGGAGTTGTGAGCAAATGTAGAGGCCCAACTGCAAGGCCGAAGCCTACTGTGGCCCCGGTCCGGTTTCTGAAAAGAAGATATGACCCTGGTAAGCTAAGCTAAGCAAAAGTAACTAAATCTGAAAGCTAAGTAGGAATGGGGTAGGTCGTTTTGTCAATAAGAGTCTTACACTGTTTCCTGCTCCGCCCAAAGGCGGGATTCGTCATAAGATGAATTTTCTCACTATAAAAAAAAAACCTCCAACCCCACTCAAGGCTGTAGATGTCACTGGATGATTTTCCAACTAAAAAAAAACCGTTCTGAAAAATGTCTGTATACAGGAGAGAAAAAAGAGAGTGTGTGAACGCTCGGTTGGCATTTTGTAACTTCCGTCAATCACTTGAATATTTTACAAAACTTGTTTCAGGAAACATGTGTAGATTTTTTAATATCTTTGAAATATTAAAAAAAAGTTATTCAATATCTCAAATAAGGCCAAAATTTACCTAACAGTCTTTCTGTCCGATTATAATTTAGGTGTCTTGTTGATAGTGAATAGGCTCTTAATAAACTAGTGCGCCTCACCATCAGCGATTGCATCACTGCTTACCATCAGGTGGGGTCGCAATCAAGCGCTACTTTATAGGAATTTAAAAAAATGTTCAGTGGTTTTTACTGGATTAGTTTTAATCAAGTTTATGTCTTACAAAATAGATCTGTCTTCCTAAAATATGTAGAGAAAGATGAGCTCTAACATCACAATCACGTAAGGAATCAGTATTAAGGCACAGATTACTAAATAGTTATTACTGATTAAGGGTTAAGCACTCTTAAGTAAGTGATAAATCTAAGGACGCCTCCCACCCTCGGACGGAGCGGGAGATGTGTCAGACTTTTACTGACTAAAACCCTGGTGTTAATAATACATTAACCGAGGCCCCAAGCCTTGCTGGGCCAGTACAATTTACTCCTACGTACCTACTAGCGATCATGTTCGAAACTAGAGCTCAGTTTCTGATCCATTTTTTGCATAGCAACAAAAGCTACGATGATTAGGCTTACAACCTCTTCGGCTAACATCGGCTATTCTCGGCTGTCAGTTCACCTCCCATCGGCATTAACCATCACATTATCTTAAATTAGCGCCATAAAAAACACAAAACAATTTCTTTTTTTTTAAACAAAAAAAAAACTAACTTTTTTTACAAAACCGTTGCACTTGCGCATCACATCGTACGACTTAGCTATTGTTAAACGGGTTTTTAGCGGGACTCGACATAACTATATCTTTCTCTTTTCCTCCCGTATAAAATGGTATGTCTGTCTCTCTCGCTCACGGTGTCGTGTTAAGGATGGAGGCACAGGAGACGTTTTTTTATTTAAATTTGAATAAATTTACACTTTTAAAGAAAGGTTTTGAGTTTATATAGGGTTTTTGAACTCTTGCGCACTCCGTCACATTGCGGTGCGATTATAAAATCGATGTTGTGTTGTTTATAACTGTACGGGTTTTATTGGGATAGTGAGATTGGCACCTTGGTACCAGTTATTAGATGGTTATTAGTTTTACTTTCGCAGATTTAATTATATTTAGTTTATTTATTTATTTAAAACTAGCGAACCGGCCCAGCTTCGCACAGTGGTAGGGAGAAATGGTAATATTAAATATGTTATGCATGTATTATACATACAATAATAATAATATAATAATAATAATAATAATTTATTACCAAAAAAGTGGGTACAGTTGATCTATCCTATTTAAAAACAGTATACAAAATTGTTATTCATTTAAAAGATAGAGTAAACGGCGATGTCTGTGCTAGTATTAACTGTGTGACAGACATCGGCGCATTCCTCTTACAGCTTTAAACATCTAAAATTTAACATATACAAACCTTCCTCTTGAATCACTCTATCTGTTAAAAAATCGGTTACGTAGTTTTAAAGATTAAAGCATACATAGGGACAGCAGGAAGCGACTTTGTTTTATACTATGTAATGATTGTGTAGATAACAGCTGAGCGCCAATGTGATGTTATTACTATTACTACATAATATATTATATGTATTTAATGTACAAAAAAGAATAACAAAACTAAATGGTTTAGGTATATACCAAAACTAACTTAACATACAATATAATACGAATTAATCGATACCAATATTTTCGATGCACTTTAGTGCTGCTTAAGTGGGAGGCCTGTGTCCCAGCAGTGGGGACATTAAAAAGGCTGATGATGATAATGATGAAGATGCTGATTGATTTGACGGTCGTGACAGGTTTAAGAATCCATGAAGGAGTTTTAAAATTGACATGATATGACGTTATTAATGAACCCAAGTCATCATCATCGGCCTTTTCAATGTTCCCACTGCTGGGACACAGGCCTCCTCTCTAGGAGAGGGAATGGGTCACAATCCACCACGCGGACCCAGTGCGGGTTGGTGGATGTCACATGTCTTCGAAATTTTGGTTCTAGGACATGCCGATTTCCTCACGATGTTTTCCTTCACCGTTTTGAGAGCAGTGGTGATGAAATAAATAACACAAAGTAATGCGCCTGACTGGGTTTGAATCCGCGACCCACAATTCGTTAGTTGGGGCCTTTACCACTCGGCCACCACTGCTCTCAAACTTGACATGATATGACATTATTAATGAACCCAAGTCATTGTCGGCACGTAAAATTCGACTAGAACCTACTTACAGTTTATTTTTTTTCGATATTTCAGGTTCCGGCAATGATATCACCATTGTAGAATTAGTAAGTTAATGATTCAGTTTTTCTTCCAATTAGTTCAATATGTATATTATATTGAAGTAATTGCAAGAAAAACTGAATCATTTAGCAATCTTTCTTAGAAGGTCAGTTTCGTGAAGTAAGCTCACGTCAATATGGTTTCCCAGTAGCAATCAGCTACTATAGTTTGTACCCGGGGCTTCACCTCCGTAGTCTAATTAATCACAGAATCAGAATCGGAAATACATATTTTATATTTGGAACATAGGGACAGTGGTTGGTCATAATAAGAGGTTAAAGTGCGCTATGACACACACACATACACAGGAATCAGGATATATATCAAAGGAGAAACTGTCTGACTGACATATCAACGCTCATCTAGCTTCCTTTTATAGTGTAAGCAAGTACGAAGATAATCCAAAACTCACCCCCCTAAGGTTATGAAACGGGGGTCAAAAGTTTTTGGAGAAACCTACTTATACACGGGTAATGCTGCTGCAGAAAACAAGTCCATATATGTATAAAAAAGGAGAAACTGACTGTCTGACATATCAACGTACAGCCGAAACTACTGGGCCTTTGATCATGAAATTTTGCAGAAGACTTCCTTTTATGACATAGGAGAGCACTGAGAAAGGATTTTTCAATAATCATCCTCTAAGGTGGTGGCACCCGTCAGGGTGTCCAAAGTTTGTATAAAGATTTTTTATAAAGAGAAGTTTGTATAAAGATTTTTTATAAAGAGAAGACTTTCACGCGGGTGAAGCCGCTAGCATAAGCTAGTGTATATACAAATACGACTTATGAAATCTCGGAAACTACTACATTTTTATAAAGAGAAGTTTGTATAAAGATTTTTTATAAAGAGAAGACTTTCACGCGGGTGAAGCCGCTAGCATAAGCCAGTGTATATACAAATACGACTTATGAAATCTCAGAAACTACTACAACACCAACAAATTTAAGATTTTGCAGGTTCCTTATACGGTGTAGACATCATTACCATCAGCCTTTTTAATATTCCCACTACTGTGACATAGGCCTCCTCTCTAGGAGAGGAAATGGGTCATAACCCGCTACACAAGCCAAGTGCGAATTAATGGATGTCACGTATCATCGAATTTTTGGTTCCAGGACATGCCGGTTTCCCAACGATGTTATCCTTCACCGTTTATAGACCAGTGGTGATGAAATAAATTACACGAAGTAATGCGCCTGGTTGGGCTTGAATCCGCGATCTACAACTCGTAAGTCGCAGTCCTTACCACTCGGCCACCACTGCTCTTAGGATGTAGATATCTCCTAAGAACGTATTTTTCTAAATCCCGCCCCTAAGGGGATAAGTGGTCAATATTTAAAAACGACTCGACTTATATTATCTATACCAGGGTCAGAGCTTTCCTTTCAGACCCAAACACTTTGGCCCAGTTGCGAGAGCGTGCCAATGGGCTTACGGCAAAGGACGCGAAAGACCGAGCGAAGTGGAGGCGTCTTAGCAAGAAAGCGGACCCCGGGCACCGAGGCGAAAGCCAAGGTTGGCAACCGGGACTAATACCGCTAGGATGATGATGATGACTTTGGCCCAGTTGGCTTTCGACCCTTCTACAGGGTCCTTATAGTAATTTTATAAGGGTTTGATTTTTGCCGACTGACATAAGTAACCCTAAAAGCAAGACCTACTGGGACCAAAGATTTTTTTCTGAAAGGAAGGCTTAGCCCCAGTGTAAAAGGCAAAGAAGGAATGAGGTGGGTTGTTTAGTCAGTCAAAGTCACCTATTCTCCGCTCCTCTCAAGGGCAGTATTAGTCATTGATTGATTTTTCCCACCATAAAAAAGGTACGCAACCCTTAAACTAAAAAAAAAACAACCTTGGTAAAGTACTACCATCATAAATACTTTTCTCACCACTCACCAAGCATCATTATTGTGTTCCGGTTTGAAAGGCATATAGATGCAAATGAGTATGCAAACATATGAGACTTTGAACTGCAGTGACTGTGACAAGTTTATAACCCGATTTTTGATCGGCATCACGACTTCTAATGAAAAAGAATTAATTGATTTTTTATTTGCATCCTGAGAAAAAATAACATGATTCAGAAAATGCATGAGAAAAGTGGATAACATTTAAAAAAGGTTGTAATCTTGCTTAAAAAGGTAATTATGAATCTGATTATTGTTAATACAAAATGATTTTTTTATTAATTTATTGTCTATACAGCTAAGGAGTGGAGTTCGCTATCGAAGTATGTGTTTTCAACTAGCAACAACCTCATCATCAGCCTTTTTAATAAGTATTCCCACTTAGGGTAACGGGCTGTAATCTACTATGCGGGCCCAGTGCCAATTAGTGGATGTCACATGTCTTTGAATTTTTGGTTCTAGGACATGCCGCTTTCCTCACAATGTTATCCTTCACCGTTTTGAGAGCAGTGGTGATGAAATAAATTACACAAAGAAATATGCCTGACTGGGTTTGAACCTGCGACCTACGACTCGTAAGTCGGGGCCTTATCTAACGATTTTCAGCTCGAAGGAGCTCTCTTGCTCTACCACGTGTTTGCTTTTTACATACCTACTTATTTTTTTAATTAAAATTTTATTTTAATGGAGTCCGACGCGCCCAAGTCTTCTGATTCCGATCCTTTGCAGATAATTAATCTGATTCTCTAATAAATTTTACTTTATTTTATTTTCATTTAGGTATTCATTCAATCTCTGTTCTTTGCTGCCTAAACAAATACCCAAGAATTAGAGACTCCGATTTCGCAATTCCAATCCAAATTACTGGACACATACCTACGCTTCCTTGTTCCAAAAAAACAACAAGAACGAACCAATAGCCTTCTTGGAAACATTCTCCAACGAAATGATTCAGTTTCGGGTTCAAAAAACCTGAATGTACGTTATTTAATTAGTCTGAGTGCACATGGCCACCATGTAGATGCGGAAAGAAGGTCAGTTGCGTACGAGAATAAAAGTTGCACTCACACAATCATACACCAAGCAAAACAGAACGGAATAAAAATAAGAAAAGGGAATTTATATAGGATCGCTCCGGCCAATTTTAATTGTAAGGACCTGCCCCTACGGACGAGAAATAAAAGATAGATTATCGTCAGGAACTCTGGTAAGGCCTGAGCAGTAGCCTGGTCTTAAGGCAGAAAAAGTCATCAATTTCGACTGGCCTGTTGATGTAGTGGTTAGTGGCCCTGTGGTGGTGACTAAGCCGGAGGTTGGAGGTTTGATTCCCATCCAGGATAAACGTTTGTATGACACTATCACACAACATCGTCTAGTCCCTAGCTAAGCAGAGCTTGTGTTATGGGTACTAGACAACTGATAAACTTACATATTTCTAAGTACATACATATCATCATAACATAGTATAAAACAAAGTTGCGTGTCCCTATGTATGCTTATGTCTTTAAAAGTATGCAGCAGAAAGTACGCAGCAGATTTTGATGCGGTTTTTTTAAATATACAGAACGATTCAAGAGGAAGGTTTAAATGTACGAGTATAATACATGCATAATATCTTCAATATCAGTACCCATGCGAAGCTGGGGCGGGTCGCTAGTTTTTTTTTTTTTTTTGTTTATAGTTTTGCGCTTGACCGCTATCTCACCTGATGGAAAGCGATGCGGTCGACGATGGAGCGCGCTTACCTAGAAGTAACCTACTCTCTCTTATATTACTTAGTTATAGATAAAATACACCCAGACCCCAGAAAAAATGATTAAGCTCATCACACAAACATTTGTCCAAGGTGGGAATCGAACCCACGGCCTCCGGCATAGCAGTCAGGCCCACCAACCACTAGACCAACAGGCCAGTCCGTATGCAACATGCAGTCAGCCTTCTTTACCTATCTGTTAAGTGACACTCAAACTGTAAGACGATTCGCCAAAAGATTTACTGGTACATGCGGTGTTTTAATTATATTACGATCTGTTCCTGCCTTATTAATGTCTGTGTGAATTACAAGTTTAAAAGATTTAGAGATACCGTAAGATTTTGAAATCTTTATTGGAAATGTCGAACAGTTAGAAATGTCTCATACATCATCATTATCATCCTCTATCTAGCCTTCCGAATATTTGTTTGAGGTGGTTGGAAAAAAATACTTTTTAAATGTTAAAAGTCGGAGTGTACTCGTAAGACCAACATATTGGTGTTTAAATTGAAAAGGGACACAAATCAATGCAATCGAAAATATAAAAAAAAAATTACTCCACTCTACCCTATTTTTTTATTCTATGAGAACCTACTCCTGACAATAACTAACACAACAAAAACCATTACTGAAATCGGTTCAGTTGTTAGTGAGATTTGCGCTTAGCAACAAATTCAGCGATTCATTTTTTATATTATAGATACATATGCAAAAAAGGACACCCAGTATTTTCGCATTATGAATGGTCGCATCTGAAAGGAAGACTCTGGACCTGGTATATATGGCAATGTAGGAATGGGGTAGGTTGTCTAGTCAGTAAGCGTTTAACACTGCTTCCCACTTCAGCCAAGGGCGGGATTCGTTATTGGATGATTTTTATCTACGAGAAAATAACACATTATGGTAAGGCTGGAGCGCTATTTGGTTGAACTTATTGTACCCTGGAGGTTACAATAAGTTCAACCAAATAGCGCTCGACATCGAATGCATAATAACATATTTTCGGGTCATAATCGGAATGGGGAGCTGTACGTAACCTTAGTAACAACGGCCATTTTAGTTGAAGTTATTTGCCGTATACTATCCCTCTATTCCTTCGAGCCATAGTAATCGTTTAGTAAGTAATATCGCGAATCTATAACATCTTTCTACGCTTCCGTTATGCTTAGGACTAATGGAACAAATTCTTATTAGACGTTGATATATTGACATTACGGCCATTTAAAATGTCAAACACTTGATTGACATCCTTCAATTACCGTTAAAGGTCAAAATCCTGTAGATATTTTATCAGACAACATCTCTTCTTAAACTCATGAGAACATTCACACAGCAAAAGGAACAAGTAATTAAAAATTTTAACAAACAAAAAACGAATTTGATTAGGGACCCCACAAATTACGCTTTCAAAACTACAGTATTTTATGTTCGAAAGAAAAAAAGAAAAAGAATGGATTTCAAACTGAAAATAAATCTTTTGGTTTGTTCTTTTTGCATATCTTTTGGGTGTTGGGTTTTTTTTTTTCGTAATACGTGGCCATACCAGCCTATTTACTTACGTATATAGGGTAACTGGTTATAATTTTTTTTTTTTTTAAAGCCCTAACTGTCCCACTGCTGGACAAAGGCCTCCCCCAAATCCTTCCAAACTTTCTTCTCCCGCGCCGTATAATTAGTGACCGATAATTAAACAGGTGATTGTAGTTACAATAACAGACCACTTTTACTATAGGATCATACTAGTAATCCGAAAAAAAATGTGCTGATTATATCAACATTATCAACCTAACTAGTCAAAATGTACCGAACTTGCTGATTTTTTTTCACGATTTCTATTTTGGCCCCATAGTTTTTTTTTTTTATGGTAGGTTAAATAATGTTAGTGTTTATGTATCGGTTCCTAATTACCAGTCACCCTATGTATACACCGTTAAATCTTGATCGTTTTAATCCCTTGGAGGATCGATTCAGTACATGAAACACTATCGATTGGTAAAGTTAGAATAAAAAAACTAAGTACTTTTTTTTAAACTTGAATTAATTTAGGCATGTTCTAAATTGATTTCTTTAAGTAAACGTCAGCTAGGCGAGTTCAATGACCTGTAGGTAGTTAGTACGCAACGACCGACAACTACCTACAAGGTCAATGACTCGTTTACTTAAAGAAATTAATTTCGTAAATGCGTATATCAATAAGAATGAGAAAAAAAGTTCGTTATTTTTTTATTTTATCTACACAAATCGATAGTGTTTCATGTACTGGATCGACCCTCTTCGGGATTAAAACGACTAAAATTTAACTGATTATAAGCGTTACTGTACACCAAGATATGCTAGTATAGGTATAGGTCATTGAACTGGCCCAGCTGACGTTTACTAAAAAAAATATTTTGAACGTGCGTAAATTAATTCGAGTTTAAAAAGGTACTTTATTTTTTTATTCTAGCTTTACAATCGAAAACTTTTTTTCAAAAATTTGAAAAAAAACCTACGAAAAATTCCACTACTGGGGGGTCCAGAATCATGTGCTGGATCCATGGTATTCGTTTGCGTTAACATGTCAATGACTAGGTGACCTTTGAGTCGTGGAAAAAACTAAGTTCAAAGAAAAAATGACCCTCTGACCTTGACAGGCATCCAGAATGCATCTAATGGGCATTCCATTAATCTAAGATAAAAGATTTTATAACTCAAATGATAATGTTTATTTTTTGTCAATAGTTTGATTATTTTAAGATTTATTATTGAAGATGACCGGCAAAATATCTATTGTATTTTTATTGAATTCACAAAAACTATTTTGATCTTTCACATTTATGGCAAACTGGTTTAGTGTTGTTGTTTTACCTATTAGTTAGGTTTTGTTCTGCAATTTTATAAAATGTTTAAGAATCAATTATTTATTTATTTAAAACACAGATATATCTTAAAGTTCAATGTGCAAGTATTAATCTGCAAATCCGTCCAAAGGTTGTCTGGTAAAAATTTCCCTGTGCAATAAGACCGTTTATTGTGCATTTATTTTTGGCTGATACGCACTAAGGGTTCAGGGCTTTCCTTCCAGGAAACCTCTGGTCCTGGAACGCAAAGCGCAGTTGAATTACACAGGCATTCATTTTATAATAATATGCGAGAACTACCTTAGACCGATGCACGTGGGCCACGTCAGATTTGCAGGGAGAATCGGGCCGCGTGGCGTGGATGTAGGTCTACAACAGACTCAAAAGCGAGAGCTACACTGCGCGGACATCCGTCACACGCGCCGATCTGGGTAAGTTAGTCTTCATACATTCTCCAATACCTCTTTCTCCATTTGTCCAAGCTTCCAAGGACGCTCTGGGCGTCCTAAGAACACTCTCAGGACACCCAGAAAGTCCCTGGAAGTGGATACACAAAAACTACATAGTTTCCATATAGAATGTATGGAGACCATCGCACCCAGATCGGCATGTGTGGCAGACGTCCAACAGTGTAATTCTCGCTTTTGACTTGTAGAGCTATACCCACGCCACGCGGAACAATTCTCCGTACAAATCTGACGTGGCCCACGTGCGTCGGTCTAATGGAGTTAAAGCTTTATTCTGAACCAACACAGGTAGGTACCTACTATCAATCATAATTATCTTCCTATGCACAAGAAACTTTTTACAAATATTTCTTATCAGACTTCGTGACCTAATAAAAGAAACCTCTTAGTTCGTGATAAAAATCATTATTTGTTAACAGATAATTTGTGTCGGTGTTTTCTAAAGTAGTTGATTGCACATCCTGTTTCTGATTTTTGTATTCAAGTTATAAAGAATACTTACTCGTTTTAGAGAATCTTCGCTCTTGCATCGTATTCATCAATGCTGAAAGTCGTGACCTCGGTGCTTCATCAGTCTCATTTTTATTCAGTGTTCCTAGACGCCGCAGGGATTCCGACCACGTTCTCCGGCCACCGAAGGTGCGGGCCTGCGAATGGTGAGCAATGGGTAGCTCACCGTCCGACCGTCCGGTAGCCGTAGAGGCTCAGCTGGGTCGAAGCCTACTTGGGCCATGGTGTAAACGTCACCTGGAATGAAGGCAAAGAAGAAACACGAGTAGGTTTTTTAATCAGTAAAAATCTGACACTCTCCCACCTCAACCAAGGGTGCAGAGACATCATTGGATGGTTTTTATCCACCTAAAATAAATCTGTTCAATCTATTAATCTTGGTGAGTGTGAAGTTAGGTTCTGCGAATTAACATTAACAAAAATAAAGGTTCTAACTTCAGACTCGTCAAGATCCGACTGACGTATTGTACAATTGGTGCTCGCATTAAGCACTAGTCTACCTAAGATTGAAACAATATCCAAGCATTGTAATAACTCTAGTAGTTAAATCAAGTGTGTGCTGTCAAGACCTGCCTTCAAAAATACTTAAACTACCAACACTTCTGCTCACACTCGAACGCAACCCACCGCGATAATAGCAACAAAACTAAAAAAAAGTCCTCCGCTCTGAAGTGCGAGTGAGGGCAAGAAGAAAAAAGCACCACTTTTGCCCAAAGCAAACCGGTCTACGGCCAACTTCACGCCGTAGCGTTTGATTATTCGAAGGTCAGACATTTTGCCAGATGCGAACCAACACTGTGGGAGACCGCACGTCTCTCTCCGCTCCGTCATAAAAAACTTTTACGTATCAAAAACTAAATCGAACAACTTATTTTGAATAAAAAACGGGTGTTTGTTATCTTAAATACGAATTTCAAATGTCGTTTTCGTTATAATTTGTAGTGCAATTGTGTTAAAAGTTGTTGAGTTGAAGTAGAAAGTTACATTGCATTGACAAGAATTCAAGTGGTTTCTTAGGTGTTTTAAAGTTTTGTGTAGTGTCTGTGTTTAAACTGAAGGAAGTTTTGCCGTTTTGGTAAGTCTGGAACTAGTATTTGAGGTCTATTTATAAAGAAATGTTAAGTTAAATGAAGCTCGGTTGCTTTTGTAGGCTATCCAATTGTTGTAGATTCTTTTTATGGCCTGATTGATAGTGTATAACGTAATAGAATAGGTATAAAGGCACATTTTAACTTAATTAGGTTTTGCCTAATAGATGTTCTGTGTTATGTCACATGCGAGTCACTCCCTAACTTAATAAATAGAGCAATAAAAGATTTCTTTAACGTTCAATTTCGCTTGAAACTTGCACAGGTCTCTAGCCGCTTATGTATATGTAAAAACTTGATGTAACTTCAAGCCATATAAGTACCAATCAACTTGGTACTGGCAGGATTCAAGTTCAGGGAGAAAAAACAAAAGGCGATCTACGATTTTCTTATTGGAAGTTTTAAAGAACTTTTTCTTGGGAATGAAAACAGTTTAATTACTTAGTTAAAACTTAAAAAAAAAAATGTAAAATATAGGTACGTGGTGGACACCCCTCATATACGTACAAAGCGTTTTGGCCACACACATTGTGCGTACAGCCAAGGAGTGGAATTCCTTGCCGGAGTCTGTTTCCTGCTGACTACAATCTGGGAATCTTTAAGTCAAGAGTGAATAGGTTACTTACTTCTAGGTAAGCGCGCTCCATCGTCGCTTTCCATCAGATGAGATAGCGGTCAAGCGCAAACTTACAATCATAAAAAATATATTATATAATGATATCGTAAAATCTTCGAAAATTCTTCGAAATAAAAGAGTTTTTGCACATCTAGGTACTATATTTACAAGTATATGTAAACCTGTAATATGATAGATTTAAGAAGATGTAAATAAATAAATAAATAAATGTTTTTTGCTCTTAGTTACTCAACTCACCCTTTTAATATCTTTTCAAAGCGTGTGGGTACTATAAGTAGGACACAGATTGTAATAATTATTTTTCTTCTATATCAATAATGCTTATGGTAGACACTTTAAATAGGTATTCATAAAACACTAAGTTGTACTTTTACTTTAATAATAAAATTAAATAAATATTTAAGTAAGTAAAGTTTTTGTGTTTTTTGTTACGGACAGTCCGACTCGCACTTGAACTTTTTTTTTTAATTTGGTATAGGTGCTTGAGAGCAAACTTACGAGTTGTAGGTCGCTGATTCAAACCCAGCCAGGCGCATTACTTTGTATAATTTATTTCATCACCACTACTCTCAAAACGGTGAAGAAAAACATCGTGAGGAAACCGGCATGTCCTAGAACCAAAAATTCGTAGGCATGTGACATCCACCAATCCGTACTGGGTCCGCGTGGTGGATTATGGCCACAGGCCTCCTCTCCTAGAGAGGAGGCCTAGCAGTGTGTCCTAGCAGTGGGAACATTAAAAGACTGATGATGATGATTATTGCTTGACTTCAATCCTATCTAACTTTAGAGTCTAGATACAGCTGTAAGTTTAAGCACTAGTAGGTAATAAAATCACCAACTAGTTTGACAAGAATGGCAATATACTGTTTTGGCCAAAACCAGTATCGGTAAGCATAATTAAACATAGACTAGAATTTCTTGATGATTACACGATTTTGTATCGTCTTCGAGTTCAAGTTATAGGTCGCGGTTTCAAACCCAGTGCATTATTAGGTATGTGTTATTTATTTTATCACAAAGTGTAACACGAAGGCTTTGGGAATAAGGCAAAGAAGGTATGAGGTGGGTTTTTAGTGATTAAAAGTCTGATACTATTTCCCGCTCTTCTCAAGAGCGGGAGTTGTGATTGGAAGCTTTTTGCCCCATAAAAAAAAACCTTCTCTCAGAATGATAGGAAAATATTATGAGGAAACCGGCATGTCCTGGAACCAAAAATTTCGAAGACATGTGACATCCACCAAACCTCACTGGGCCCGCGTGGTTGGATTACGGCCCATTCCCATTCCTAGAGATGAGGCCAGAGTCCCAGCAGTGGGAACATTGAAAAGGCTGTTTATGCATAATACACTGTCTTCAACGTCAACTTCTTTTCTAGGAGAACCTAGAATATGAAAGAAAAAAATAGGTACATTTGAGTAAAATAGAAATAGAATAGAATCGGTTAATGGGAGCGAAGCCGCATGCAAAAGCTAATGTAAAATAAAAATATTTTGACTTTGACTTGACTCTGCACGAACCGAGAGAAGTTCTTTAATAATTTCTCACACAAAAAAAATATCCTATCTATCTAAAAAAAAAATATCTCTAAACTATCGTACAGAAATTGCCCTGTGCGATGAGGCCGCCCATTGTACATTTAATTTTTGTAAATGTATATCCTGTCCACCGTATGAGATGTACAATCCTCTTGAATCACTCTATCTATTACTTATTTACTTATTTACTCTATTATATTTTTTTTTTTTAATAGAAAGAGTGATTCAAGAGGAAGGTTTATCGTTATAATACATGCATAATATATTCAATATCAGTACCCGTGCGAAGCTGGGGCGGGTGACTAGTATTAAAATCTACACTAATATAATAATGGGGTTTGTTTTTTTGTTTGTATGAGGTAATCTCTGGAACTACTGGTTCGATTGGAAAAAAATTAGCAACAATAGAAAGCTGCTTTACTCCTGAGTGACATAGGCTATATTTTATGTACGCGGTCGAAGCCGCTGACAAAAGCTAGTAATAAATAAAATATATAATGGAAGAAACTTGGGACATTTCTTTTATCCTACTCCCTCAAGTCACGTGGCTTGTTTCGAGGTTATTTTAAATTGCACTGGTACCTTGCAGCTGACATATTTCAGGTTTTCTTCAAACAGGTTTTGAACTGAGAAAATTCTTTCGAAAATATTTTGGATGACCGTTATGCGAGATTGATGGCAATTTGAATCTTATTTCTTTTTTTTTTTGAACCGTATAAACCAGTGCTTGACTGTGTTCGTGATGGAAAGCGGTGATACAATTGTTGATGGTGAGGCGCACTAGCTTATTGAGAGCTTGTTCAAAGACACATAAATTGTAATTGGATGGGATGACCGTAACAGGCAAATCCCTAAGACTACCCACTGACCAAATTGTTCCGATCCTTTGTTTTATGCTGTATAAATGACGTGGCAAAACGCTTAGTCCGGACCGTACAGGTGTTAAAAACGACGGACACTCTATCGGGTTGTCCAGTTGTCCGAAGGTAGAAAAGTGATGAAATTAAGTCATGACAATAATTCCTGCGCACACTCTCCAAAATGCATCCTGTAAAATACCGAAATGCTGGCTACCCTACGTCTGTGCCCCAGGCATTTTAGGTTAGCGTTATTAAACTAGTTCTAGATCACAGTTAATGACAAAAAAAAAACATTTATTTATCTATTAAAAGGTTTTGTTTAATTTTGCAGTGAAATATTTTAAGATTCATCTTCTTTCTCAAAGTAAACACCGAAAAACATAAACCTTTTTATAAAACAAAAGACAACTATTTAATTCTAAGAAAAAAACAAACAAACCATAAATTAGTGTTGTGAACTTGAAAGCAGCATTCGAAATTTGAATAAAATTCCAAAAATAAATGAACGGGTAAAAGGTCGCTAAACTAGTTTTATTTCGTGTTTTTGCTCTCCTTGATACAAATATACCTGTCAGTCGATTGACTTTTTAATACAGACTCTTTAATCTACTTTCAATTATGGAATATAGTCATTTTCTTTTTTTTTTGCCTTGCTGTCAACCTTTATTATGTATATTTTCATTAAAAATGTTGAAATTAATAAACTTTCAAAGTCAAAATCTTTTTATTTCACATAGGCCTACATAAGCACTTGTAAAACGTCAGAAGCCAGTGCGCAGTTCCAAATTGGTCGTTTCCTATGGAGAAGAACCGGGAAGAAACTCCATGGTTATTGTAAAACCCTTTAACTGAAATGATGATGAAAGGAGCTAAAACTTTAGCATTGCAAGATATTTTTGTAAAAATCAATGGAAATCTACAATCACAATGCATATTAGAAAATAAAAAGTTCATATTTCGTTATTCCAAATTAATAAAATAAAAGTATTTACAAAAAAAGACTTTAAAAATTTCGCGCCGTTCGGTTAAACAATAGCGTTCGCATAGATTATAAAATATTAGTTAAGTATTTTTATTAAGGTTTTTTTTCTAAGAATGTAAATAGTTATTCATAGAAAATTAAATTTAAAATTAGAAAATAAATAGAAAATTAGCAACTTTCCTTTATTGTCCGCCCGAACGCCGGCGTTAGATCAAGATGTTAATCCATGATGACAACCAAAAAGTATATATATACATACGTCAGGTATCTACGTCAGGAACCAGGTAAATGGGCCCTACATACGCCAATGCTTAGCACAAAACAAAGGCCTTGTAAACGCTGCAGGAAACTGCAAGTGGTGCTTGACATCCTTTACACCCCTTAAAGAGCTTTGTGAAGGACCCCTCTTATGAAAACCCTTACTAGCGAAGAAAATCTAGATAACAAAGTCCCGGTTTTACTTTACCTACTTGCTACTTGTATATCAAAGGGTTTTTTTTAGTTTGGAAATTATCCAACCCCTTTTTTTTCGACTTTTGCTAACTCAGGCTTAGAATGTCACTTTCCCAAAATGCTCCTTGGTTTTAAATAGTCCCTTTCACGAAATGTCCCCACTTCATAAGGGACGGTTTACCCGAAACTTCCATTTCCCAAAATGTCCCTTTATCAATATGTCCCTTTCCCAAAATGTCCCTTTCCTACGACAGCTTTGCGTTTAAACTTGGAATATTTATTACATAAGCCAAGTAGTCCTAGGTCACACTTTCTAGCGCCTAACTCCTACCTGTAACGACTGTCAAAGATTTACAAATGACAACTGGGACCAAAGTATTTATGTGCTGTCAGGCACGGGGTGTCAGTAATGTCTTAGCTAGATAAACTTAAATAAAACAACAGATTATTTAAAAAAAATTATAAGCTTGTGTTTGACTGCGATCCCATCTGATGCTAATTTATTTATTTTGAAGAGAGTACGAGGGACAGGAGACTGTGCTCGCGCGACAGTGTGACTCGCAGGCACAGCGAATAAGCTATGTCTCCTATAAGCGGCGATGCATTCGTTGATGTTGAAAAGTACTATTTTATTAAGACCCTATTTGCTCTAACCTTGAAGACACATAAGACGGGTAAACCACAGCAGGCATCTTGAAAAATTCACAAGGGTACCTAATTGCCCCGTTCCAAACCCGATCCATCCATGTATGAGAAATCTAAATGAAAAAAAAAAAACAAAACTCACATCACAAAACATTTTTAATCATTTTATCGCAATCTCAACCGACCAATGTTAAAAGTTGTTCCTTTTTCAAACTTGAAATATCGAACTCTAGCCTTGACGGTTTGTATTACGTGACGTCATCTTGTCACATATTTATTAACGTTTTTAAGCTTCACCTGCATGTTATGAACGCTGCTATTGGTCGAGTAGTCTGTGACGTCACGCAGATAGTGATGGCTGCCAGTATGCAAGCTTTACCGGTTTTTGAAAGGGTGATCAAGATTGGAAGTGTAGAGACAATATTTATCTAATGTTTTTAATTTTAAACATGTGACTAAATAAATCGAATTTGATAAATGAGGAAATACTTAATTTTTTTAAGGAATTTTTGTTTATGTCTCCTAACTGGCTAAAAAGACATTGTACCTATATACTTTATTTTTATGGTGGGTAAAAATCATCCAATGACGAATACCGCCCTTGAGTGGAGCGGGAATCAGTGTCAGTCTTACTGACTAAACAACCTACGCCGTTCCTTCCTTCCCTTAATCCTAGAGCCCTGGTGTTACGGTTTGGCATCAACCCTAAAGCCCCAGGAGGCTTCGACCGACAACTCCTTGAGGCGCGTATCTCACGTAGGTAGTAGCGATCGCTTGTCAAATTATGGTAATCGTTTGTCAAAAAATTTAACTTTTAAATACTAATAGAAATCAGTTTCTATTCGTATTTAAAAGTTTAAAATGTGTATGAATTTTGTTGTAAATAAATATATCGCTGGGAAGTTTCAAATTCATCATCATCTTCTTGCCTTTTTATTGTTCTCACTGCAGGGCCTCAGGTCTCCTCTCTAGGAGGGAATGGGCCGTAATCCACCACGCAGGCTTAGCGTTGGTTGGTGGGTGACACATATCTTCGAATGTTTGGTTCTAAGACATGCCGGTTTCCTCACGATATTTTCCTTCACCGTTTTGAGGAAAATATTGTACGCAAATGAACACAGAAAAAAAAGTACGCATTTATATAACTGGTCTACTTTAATTCGCAATACCCATGACCCTGTTAAAAGCGTAAGGAAAGCGTAAAAAAATATCTGTTTTGGTAAATAATAATGCCCTTGGCTAAATAGGTGAAAATGCGAACCTTGCCGATAAGATATTCAATATCTATCTGATAATTGAAGATAGACTAAATTTTTATATCTTATTTAAAAAACATGACCTTGATGTATATCCTTGAAGATATTGCTAAAGGGGTTCTGCAAGGAGTTCTTAATTTATTAAGCGCAAATATCAAATCATTACATAGTCTAAAACAAAGTTGCTTACCCCCTATGTATGCTTAGATCTTTAAAAGTACGTGACGGATTTTGATGCGGTTTATTTTAATAGATAGAGTGATTCAAGAGGAAGGTTTATGTGCTTAATACATGCATAATACGAGTATATTCACCCGTGCGAAGCTGGGACGGGTCGCTACTAGATATAAAAGGAGAAACTGACTGAAATACCAACTTACACTGGTGAAACTAAAGGGCGTAGAAGCGTGAATTTAAAATTCACCCCCTAAAGCAAGGGAAGGTCGTACCAGGCGGCGGTCGAACTAGCGACACGCGGGGTTGCGACAGTCGTTGAGAGGATCCAGCAGTTGGGACTCAAGGTGGCACTGCACAAGTCCGAGGCCATGTGCTTTCACGGCCCTCGGAACGCGCCACCAACGGGTTCCCAACTAACGGTAGAAGGGGTTCACATCGGCGTCGGGTCGACGATGAAGTACCTAGGACTTGTCCTCGACAGCCGATGGAATTTCGAGGAGCACTTCCGACGTCTGGCCCCCAAACTCAATCGGACGGGCGCTGCTCTCAAGCGGCTCCTGCCGAACCTTGGGGGTCCAGACGCCTTCTGCCGGAGGCTCTACGCCGGCATCGTCCGGTCCATGGCCCTTTATGGGGCACCAGTGTGGGCGCCGACGCTGCGTAAACGCCCGGCGGCCCAGCTGAACGCCTGCCAGAGGGTCATGGCCATCCGGATGGTGCGGGGATACCGCACGGTGTCCCGCGAGGCGGCGAGCCTCCTTGCTGGCCTACCACCATGGGATCTGGAGGCAACAGTCCTTGCACGCATGCACGACCAGCGCGTGGAGGTGCAACGCCGGGGCGAAGATCCGCTGCCCGAACATGTCGAGGCGTGGCGGAAGGAGCTCCGGCGAGATCTCATGGTGAAGTGGAAACAGCGACTGTCACAACCCAGCGCTGGGCACACCGTAATCTCAGCGGTAGTGCCCCTCTTTGAGGCGTGGCTGGATAGACCTCACGGCGTCCTCACCTTCCGCATGACGCAGGTTCTCACCGGACATGGGAAGTTCGGGAGATTCCTGCACCGGATTCGTGCGGAAGAGACGTCCGGGTGTCGCCACTGTGAGGCGTGCCCGGAGGACACGGTGGAGCACACGGTGGAGGTGTGCCCTGCTTGGGAAGAGCATCGCCGTGTCCTCGTGGGGGTGATCGGCGGCGGCGACCTCTCGCGCCGGGCCCTGGTTCAGGCCATGGTCCGCAGCGAAGAGGAATGGCAGGCGGTCGCCTCCTTCTGCGAAGCAGTAATGCTCGTAAAGGAGGAGGCCGACCGCATAAGGCAAAGGCAACGGCGTACTCGCCGTAGCCGTCGCCGCCGCGATCCTGCCGATATCCGGCCACCGTAGACACTGGCTCGCGGACGGTGAGCAATGGGTAGCTCGCCGTCCGGTCGTCTGTAAGACCGAGTCCTAGTCGTCAACGGCGCGCACCGTTCCCGCGCGCCTCAAGGAGTTGTCAGCAAACTGCAGGGGCCCTTCAGGGTCGAAGCCTCCCGGAGTCTAGAGGGTGGTGGGAAACTGTTACCTCGACTCCAGGAATAGGGCAAGGAAGGTACGGGGTAGGTTTTTTAGTCAGTAAGAGTCTGACACTAGTCTCCCGCTCCACCCAAGAGCGGGTTTCGTCATTGGATGATTTTCACCTACCATAAAAAAAAAAAAACCCCCTAAAGCAATGAACGGGTTTTCAATGAAGAAACATATTTTCCCGTAGGCAAACCAATCATTTGGTTACTCTTTAAAAAAAATAATGGTTTGATACAATAGTTCCATATTACAGTATTAACATATAAATAACTAGCTTTTGTCAGCAGTTTCGCCCGCGTACATAAAATATAGCCTATGTCACTCAGGAGTAAAGCAGCTTTCTATTGTTGCAATTTTTTTTCCAATCGGATCACTAATTCCAGAGATTACCTCCTACAAACAAAAAAACAATTATATTATAATTATATATTACTAGCTTTTGCCCGCGGCTTCGCCCGCGTACATAAAATATAGCCTATGTCACTCAGGATTAAAGCAGCTTTCTATTGTTGCTAAAATTTTTCCAATCGGACCAGTAGTTCCAGAGATTACCTCCTACAAACAAAAAAACAAAAAAACAAACTTTACCTCTTTATTATATTATTATATATAAGTGTAGATTATCTTTATTATAAACTAGCTTTTGCCAGCGGATTCGCCCGCGTACATAAAATATAGCCTATGTCACTCAGGAGTAAAGCAGCTTTCTATTGTTGCTAATTTTTTTCCAATCGGGTCAGTAGTTCCAGAGATTACCTCCTACAAACAAAAAAAAAAACAAACTTTACCTCTTTATTATATTAGTGTAGATGTGAGGACAGTGTAGAGCAGTCAATATTGTATTCCAGAACACAATAAACGTAAAAATAGTTTGATAATACTGTTCTAGTTCCAGTTTGGCAATGCTGTTAGTTTTTTGGGCATTTGTCCATTATGTGAGTACTAGCTTTTGCCCGTGGCTTCGCCCACGTGGTATTGGGGTTGGGGTTTCCAGGATAAAAGTAGCCTATGTCCTATTCCAGATTGTATCCTATGCCTGTGCCAAATTTCATCCAGATCCGTCCAGCCGTTTTGGCGTGATTGAGTAACAAACATCCAAACATCGTAACTTTCGCATTTATAATATTAGTAAGACTTGCACGAATTGTTTAAAAGATTCGTTGATATAATTGTCCCTTACATTCTTTATTATGGTTTGAAGACTCAAAACTATTGTCATCTAATTTGAATGTGCGTATTACTAATAAAATATCCTCTGTAATCATTCATGAGTAATATACGATAACTTGTTTATAAATATATGCTTTAATACTATCAATATTATGCTACCAAAATATATCTTACATAACATCATCAAATACGGTCTCACATTTGAAACACTACACTCTTCAAGGCTAGAGTGAATAGGCTCTCAATAAACTAGTGCGCCTCATCATCAACGATTGCATCACTGCTTACTATCAGGTGGGATCGCAGTCAGTCACTAGTTTATATCAATTAAAAAAAGAATATACAATTGGCGGCCTTATAACACTGGAATATTTCTTCCAGGTAGGTAACTTTGAATTAGTAGCGGTGGCCAAGGGGCAAAGCCCCGACTGATGTGAAGGTCACGGGCTCAAACCCAGCCAGGCACAATACTTTGTATAATTTATTTCATCACCACTGCTCTCAAAATGGTGAAGGAAAACATCCTGAGGAAAGCGGCATGTTCTAGAACCAAAAATTTGAAGACATGTGACACCTATCAACACGCACTGCGTTCGCGTGTTTTTTTTTTATGGTAGGTGAAAATCATCCAATGACGAAACCCGCTCTTGGGCGGAGCGGGAGACCAGTGTCAGACTCTTACTGACTAAAAAACCTACCCCGTACCTTCCTTGCCTTATTCCTGGAGTCGAGGTAACAGTTTTCACCACCCTCTAGGCTCCAGGAGGCTTCGACCCTGAAGGGCCCCTGCAGTTTGCTGACAACTCCTTGAGGCGCGCGGGAACGGTGCGCGCCGTTGACGACTTGGACTCGGTCTGGACAGTTACCAGACGACCGGACGGCGAGCTACCCATTGCTCACCGTCCGCGAGCCAGTGTCTACGGTGGCCGGATATCGGCAGGATCGCGACGGCGACGGCTACGGCGAGGGCGCTGTTGCCTTTGCCACTGCGTTCGCGTGGTGGATTACGGCTCATTCGCTCTTCTAGTCCCAGTAGTAGTGGAAATATTATAAGGGTGATGCTATGCTACACTAACTTTGAATTACACAAAATGAGGTTACTTGTTCTTTTCTATATTATCGTTTCTGACGTTTACTTCTAGACAGATACCATTATCTTTCAAAAACAATTGACGTCACCTTATCACTAATAAAAAAATAACAATAAAATGAAACAAAATAAACGATTTCTATTTTGCATTTGATTATAATTATCACAGCATAATCAGTAGTAACATAGCAAACACAACATTAAAATGGGGGATTATAGAACCCTCCCCGCAGTTCGCACTGCGGGGAGGGTTCTATAATCCCCCATTTGAAGAACGGTACTCGCGTACCGTTATTCTAACCAAACAATGGACAACTTATTGGAGTACCCAAAATGTCCCTAAAACCATTTTAAGGACATTTTGGGTACTCCAAAATGCCAGCAAGCACTGGGCCAAGCCTTCCTTTCAGAAAAAGACCCTGGGCCCCAGTTGGCTTCGACCCTTAAGCAGTAGTGGTAGCGTATTACCGGGGCCCTGGGATCAAGGCAAGGAAGGAAAGGGATAGGTAGTTTTTTTCAGTAAGAGTTTGACACTGTTTCAAATTCGGATTTCAATGATTTTTACCTACCATAAAAAAAAACCAGGCCATCGGTCCACCTTGTGAGAAGACTTTCAACGCTGCGTCTTCTTCTATGGGGTCGTCAGTCAATAACCTTTCGACTCCATCGGCCATCTGACCTGCGAGCAAAATGCCCTGCCCATTGCCATTTCAGTTCGGCGATTCTTTAGGCTATGTCGATTAACTTACTTCTCTTGCAGATATCTTCACTATCCACCCATCCATCCTAAGGTTGTCTGGTAGACATCGCTGCCAGCGATAAGACCGCCTTTGTACCCATTCATATAAGTTTCTATGAAATTGTTACTTTTTGGTGTACAATAAAGTATTATTCTATTCTATTTTATCTTCATTTCTGGTGTGATCCCGTAAGGAAACTCCGCGCATAGTCCTTTCCATTCCCATTTTACACTGCTATATAAGTTCAGCGATTCTTCGGGCTATGTCGACTTTCAGCAGAAATGCTTGAGCGCAATGACCTCCTTATGGTATTGAAAATTTGAGTAGAAAGCTAGTAATTATGATAAATTAATCGTAATTGAATTGACAATAACCTGCTGATGTGATTAATTGAGTACGATTGATATGACAGTTGGATTGGTCGTGAAATCAAACTTAATGGCAGTCTTTTCAAAAGACGAGTTAGTTTTACAATTGGTGGATACTGCCTTACCTTGACTTGTCAAAAAAAGAAAGAGGGATGTAGCGACTCGACAAAATTTTGACCTTTTTAATCCCGAGGACGGTCGACCCGATACATAAAACACTATCTTTCCGTCCGATTATAATTGAGGTGTCTTCAAGGCAAGAGCGAATAGGCTCATAATAAATTAGTGCGCCTCATCATCAACAATTGCATCACTGCTTACCATCAGATGGGATCGCAGTCAAGAACTATATAGCGATTTAAAAAAAAATGTACGAAATTAATTTCTTTGAATAAACATCAGCTGAACGAGTCAATGACCTGTAGGTGAGGTAGTAGGTACGTACAAAGCTACTTATATTGTTTTAGATTCCGAGCAAGACCTAGAACCATGACATAGTATAATAGCTTGGCCAATTAGCCTAATGAGGTGCCGAGATCGTAACAGTTAGACATTGTTTTGGTCTGAACTAAAATCTTCACACATTATGTTTGAATATGTAATTAATATTTCGCCAGTTGTCCTAGCCGTATCGAATTGCAACGTCTAGATGAACAAGGATTCTTTATTCACGCTTGGTCGTCAAGGATTACTTTTTCTGTGTGTGGGAAACTCAATCTATCAATCAAAAACATTTATTTCAAATAAACCATTTACAGGCACTTTTGGAGTGTCAAAATGTCGGTCAGTTAAAAAGTTAAGCTAAATTGCACGTTCCAAAGCATAGATCTCAATCGAAAATAACTACGGCGGCGAGGAGAAATGGCAGAGGTCACCTCTTTCTGGAGAGAAAGGACGCGAGCAAGAATGGACATCCTCAACCGCCAGCTACCAGGACCCCGACCCCTATTTCTAACCACCGGACAGACAGTGTTACCACCAGAAGAACAGCAAACCACCCATTGCTCGCAGTCCGGCTGACCGGTACACATCTGGATTGGGCCCGAATCGTCGATGGCGTGTAGAATTCCACGTTTTTCTCAAAGAGATGTCAGCAAAACTATAGGGACCTAGCTGGGTCGAAGCCTACTGGAGCCATGGGTTGACTTCCGAAAGGGACACTTTGCTTTGCGTCCCAGGATCTGTTTGGAACGCAAGGCGAGGAAAGAAAACAGGTGTGATTTTAATCAGTAAAAGTCTGGCCGGCTCCCACTCTGCCCAATAGAGGCAGAAGTCATTACATAAATTTGCAAGACGTTAGACTCGAATATTCAAGTGCATGTTACTGCCTTCATAATTCATAATTGTTTTCCTCACGGTATATTAGTGATAATATATCCAAGATTATTTAATATTTATTAGTTAGTGCATAATAACTATGAACTTGACATATTGACTTTAAAATTCAAGAGTAAGAAGCAAAGATCTGTGCCCTTGAAAGCTAGAAAGCAATATTTCAAGTTCTGCATTTCATTGGAACGCTTTATAGTAAAAAACTTTCAGCATCTGGCAGGCTTGTCAAAAAACCCGTAATTACTGAAACAAAAAAAAAAAAACAATTTTCAAACTTACAAATTTTGTTAATGTGAAAGAACTCTGTCAACTTATTTAGAAAGTACCTGCGTTTCAACTGCTAATCCAATCCAAATGATATCTAACATACTGTGATACAGGTTTGGAATCTGGAGAAAGACGTAGGATACCTTTTAATAGCTAGTGGAGCCTGAAGAATAATTGTCATTATAAAGAAGGTAATCTTTTTTACTAAGCCCTATTTTCTTGAAACTTACTGTGAGAACTACTGCTATACATATAGCTTCTGAAAGCATAATCAGACTACAGTCAAAATATATTTAGTAACTACTTTGAAGTTAAAAAATAAGTATTTGCAATTGTTCGAACTTCTGAGAGGTCAAGATGTTTCGTACAACTACATGCAACGATCGAAACGATCTTGAACTTGTTAAAGCACGCAACGATTTCCTACAAGAAAGAAACATAGATCCTTGAACTATACCAAAAACAAAAACAAAGCGTGACCAAAAAACAATTAAACCACTTAACAAAATCACTATAGCTCCTGATGAACCTGCAAATCTCAAAAAGCATGAACATCTTAAGATAATGCTTGAACATAACAATCGTAACAATAAGGAAGTCGGTCAAATCGGTCAAGGCAGAGCCATGCATATTCATATACCTAATGATATACATAGCAATTTTCATTGTTTTACATAAACGGTACTTTGAAATGAACTTCACGGGTTATTTGTAATTTAAATTATTTTTGCGGAGATTCAAGAGAGAATGTAACGGTTTACATTTTAGGTTACTGTGGCGTGAATGTTATGTAAAAAATGGTTTATAATTATATTTTCTGCTTGCATCTTTGAAGTAAGATGACAGACTTATTTTTTAGGGTTTTATACTTGAAGGGTAACCAAATAAAGCTATTACTAAGTCACAGCTAATAAGTCTCTGGTTTTGGGTATATCTCAAAATTATAGAAGGACATTATTCAATTTGCGCAAAATATATTTCTATTACCGCTTTAACAAAAATTATATTCAAAATCTTGCGAATCAAATTCTCGATCGAACGGTTTTTTGTAAACTCCTTACCCTTAGCCTCAAAACTTAATTGCTACCAATTAGCATGAATTTACGAATTAACCTCTTTTCCAATAAACAACATCTTCAATCATCACTAAATTGTTATTACTAATCAAAAGATTCCTCTGCAAGAAAATGTCAGATTGTTGCTCCCAAAATTTTTTTGGTTTCTTAAATTTTTTCGTTTTCTGTAAATTTTTCTTCATTGTCCCGTTCATTATTATTTCCATTAGTCACACCAGCTTTTTTTACCTTTGTAAACTTATTAAAATTAGATTTATTTTCTTAGAACCATTTATTAGTACTTACTTGACTCAAGTCATGTAAGACTGTCGGTACTATTTGCACGACCTCACGCTTCCCACATAATATACTCATCTACTCATATCTTAGCCATGTAAACACCTCATCATTTTATGTTAATCCAATATCCGTATTTAAAAACAATCTTCAAGAATGACTAACATTTTTCAGTCACGAATCTACCTAGAAATTTTGAGGTCAAGATAACTTGAGGTCTATAATGGCGTCATTGGGGTTTCAATATTGGAATTACTAGGATTCTTCGCAGTTATTATACGCAGGTTTTGTATGAGTGTTGTAGGTAAAAGGTTTTTCTTGGGATTGGTTCTTTTTGCATAACTATTTGATACAGTAATAAAATTAATGCTATTGAAAAGTGATTCATACTAGAACAGTGTATAACAAAATAAATAATTTGTCATATGAACTAAGATAGGGAGCGCTGACCCCTAATGATGTCTTATGATAAACAGTTCACACACAATCATAGTTATTTACTAAAAGAGATTAATGAACTACCTATTAGGTGGCAAAAGTGCAACAGCAATGATACATACTTGGATTAAATAAATGTAGTACATTTTGAATAAAGCGACGTTAGGTTATCTCCGTAACGTTAGGTTATTTATTTATTTTAAGCTTTATTGTACACCACAACGAGGACAGGATATACAAATATAAAACTAAGTGTACAATGGGCGGTCTTATCGCACAGGGCAATTTCTGACAGACAACCTTAGGATGGACTAAAATGAAAGGAGATAGATTTGGGGCGGATCCCTCACAAGACACCAATTTCATATACATGTAAGGACTTAATGTTATCTACCATTGAATATTTAGAGTATTTTAAATAACCGAAAATATACACTACTACTACAAACTGTTTCTTTGTTATATAAAAATTGTAACTGTTGCAACGTGGTGGTTCCATCTTTGCATGAGAAGAAGAATTATCTTTTCTTTGCCAATTACAATAACTAGGTCTGATCGAAGATCAAGGTTATCACAAGGAAGTCCTAATACTTAGTGATATCATTTCGCTTTCACTTTATTATCAACGCTAATCTGAAACTAAACAATACCTTGAATGCATTCTCAGAAATTGATTAGATATTAAAATTGATCGATCCACGATAGATGCTAGAATATTTCTACAAACTTCGATAGAGTTGCTAAAAGGAATTTTGTAATGATTGCAAAACAGATGACTCAGGGTCCCGACATTCCATTCCTTTATCTTTAGGCTTATGACAAGAATATGATTTAAATGTAAATTATGCAGCGGTTTTGTAGCAGGATCAATCTATATTGTTCGAATTATTTGTATGATAATCACCCAGTCTGCTTTCGCCCAGTGCTAGGTATTGGCCCTTTTCTACCGCTATACATATTTACAAATACTGCTTGTGCATTTATTCTAGTTTATCTTCGAAATCGTTTGTATCATTTTGTATATCAAATATGACATTAGCCACCCTGTCTTCCCTTGACATTAGTCTAAATTCTAAATCTACTATTGTGAAAACGTGTTTGACGTTAATAAATTCTTGCTCAGGGATGTGGTGATGGCTAAAGTCTTGAAGGTTAGAACCTTTTTTTTATATATATTTTTTACTTTTATAAAGCACATGTTTTCAACATTTCCATCAGAATGAGGGTTTACAAACCTGTCTGAATATTTAACTTCTTATATTAATTATGAATTTCCGTGTTTTTTAACACGGGTCGTGTATTTTCCTTAATATTTTTTCAATAATCTTATTTCTGTTAACTTCAAAAGCACGTTCGTCAAGTCAATATTTGATCTTTTTTTTTACAAAATAGTGTGGTCCTTTGGCAAACTCAAAGATCGTGTTCTCTTTAAAATTACAGACATCATGGAGCAGAATTACGTAAGTGCAACAATGTAGGGCAACGTCTGGAATGGCCTTTTGAGGAAAGAGCCTTTGGATTGACCTCACTTACAAGACAGCAGCATACATCAAAGCATAATATGGCTATGGTCCTTTGCTTGCTTTGAGGAAATAATACCTTTTTGGACTTTACTTTGCAAAATAATGTCATTCCTGTATTCTCTAAAGGGTCTTGGTACCAAAATTGGAATAGTAAAGTCAAATGCTAGTTGTATTTCAAATCTATCCCATTTATGTTAGGAGACACTCAATCGCCCAATTTGTAACAATCAGTATTTAACTTCATATCCTCTCTACTCTGTAAACTATCCAGTATAATCCTGATTCTCTTCAATATCTTTGTTTAACGAATTTAACTAAAAACTTTGAATAAATCCTACCGCAATGTCATATTTTCTACTACTATGGTCCTGTGCCATATGCATCTGTAGGACTATCTTCCAATCCGACTCACTTCTCTAGATGTCTTCGAGAGGAAAAATAATACACTTCTGGTTATCATTGAGATTAACACTGCTCGACCTGAGAATCGTATCCAAGATCTCACTAAGAAACACCCAAATAAGCCGTTGCAAACACAACCTAGCAAATTAGAAGACCTCTTTGACTATGACCCTCTTATTAGAATGCCCAAAGTGTGCCTGCATTTGCACGGAGGACTTAAACCACTAACACCGCTATGAACGTTTGAGAGAAAAGAAAACCATCATTTCAAAAAGAAGAAGAATTTATTAAATTTCTAGTGCAACATATACCTGAAGGATTTCCCCTTGAAGGATTGTTTTAATACCACAAGGTTTACCGTTTAGCATTTAACTTAATGCACTAAGTATCGATTTTTGATACCGTGGTAGGTGCGTCTTTGTACGGAAATACTATTATGCGAGTATTATTAGATACTTAGTTCAAAGGCCAAATGCTTTGAATCCTTCACTTTATTCTCTAGTGTTTTAAGTTTTACTGCAGTTTCGTCTCAAGCTACTGTAACTTGTACTGCTTTTATTTTAACGTTGATTTTGCCTTGTGGTGATTCTGTATTCGAGATTTGTGTCATTGTAAATGGTTATAGTAATATGAGATTTTTGTCAATAGTGTGTGCTTGATAATCTGTTGAGTTATTATTAGTTGATTCATTTGATTAGTCTAAGTATTAACGCCTACATACTAAATTGTTTTTATTACCAAACCCAAGGTTTTGCCAATCGTTACTGACATAATACTTATTATTTGCAAATTCATTAATTCCATTGCTGTTCTTGCTCGTTTCTTTTTTTGTGGTACATATTGTTTTTTGTTTTCTAGTTTGTGGGTTAAGATGATTTTCTAGGTCTTCTACCAATTACTGTTTTATTGGAACGCCAGTTTGACTATTAGATATCTACAAATATACGATGGTTATCACAAACGCAGAGCAGTGGTGGTAGAGTGGTGACTTCCGAGGTAGGTCGCAGGTTCAAACCCAGCCATGCGCATTACTTTGTATAATTTATTTCATCACCACAGACTGCTCTCAAAACGGTGAAGGAAAACATCGTGAGGAAACCGGCATATTCTAGAATTGAAAATTCGAAGACATGTGGATTACGGCTTATTTGCTCTCTTAGAGAGGAGGCCTAATTCCCAGCAGGAGGAACAATATAAGGCTGATGCGATATCACAAATGTTACATTGAGAATATTAATGACCAATACTCTAACATTCTAAAATTCTCTGTATTTAAAATTCGCAAAAATAGTCTAAAATTCTCTGCATGTAAAATTCGCAAATGCTTTATCTTTATGTAAATAGATATTGACACTATCTAAGAATTGTATCGCTCGCTTTTGTTTGATTTCCAATTTCTTGATTCTATACTGTACACCAAAACTAAACTATACAAAGTGTTTTGGCAATTCATTCTTATCATTCATGAATTCGTTGGTTGGTTAAGATTGCTATCTGAGTTTTTTACCAATTTATAATTCGGTGGTTTGAGAAAGAGGTCAATCGTCGAATTTGAGTCAGCTGAGTAGCGTTCGGGAAGCTGCACGGTATCTTCTCGTTCATCACATCACGTTGTTTCAAGACGAAAGTCTTATGATCAATGCTTGTAGCCAGACCAGTGATGACATAGCTCCGAAACGTGGCCGCTCACTATAGTCCTCCTTAGAAGGCGTAAAGTCCCCAAAGGGCAATCGCAAGGGCTATGCTCGGAGTTTCCTTGCGTGATCACATCAGAAATGAAGATGGAGAGAACCAAGGTTACTGACATAGCCTGAAGAGTCGCCAAACTTAAGTAACAGTGGGTAGGGTTTTTGCTCATAGATTTCGGTATCTTACTGTGGGGACGGGCTGCAGACATAGACTCAATTTTTATACTGCAGAAAAGAGCAATCAGAGCCATTTACAATCTCCGCCGGTGCGATTCTCTAAGGGAACTCTTTAAAGATATTAACATCATGACGGTGCCTTGTCAATATATTTATGAAAACATCATGTACGTTAGGAAAAATCTTCATCTTTTTAGCAAAAGAGGCGATAGACACAATTATTTTACTAGAAATAGGGATCAGTTAGTTCAACCAGGCTTCAGACTGGCTAAAGTGGCCTCTTCTTTCATGGGGTACTGTTTAAAATGTTATAATAAAATACCTCCCAACATATTAGAACTCAATGAAATAAAATTTAAATCTTATGTTAAACGCACACTATGTATGTAGACAAGCATATTATAAGTTAGAGGATTATATACAAGATAAAAATGCTTGGCTCATTGCTGGTCCAGCTCCACTACCACTAGTACCTACGAATTGATTGTTATTATTATTATTATTTTTATTTTTTATCTTAAGTTTTGACATTATTATAGTGTTGTATAATGTAGAAGCATTTTTTTTTTCTCAATGTTTGTAAATGTGAGTACCATGGAGTAATTTATAGTTTAAAGTTAATATTTTACTTGTTTGACGTAAATGACCATGGCAGTAGAGAGTTTGTCATGCTCACTCAAATGTCTCGCTGATGGTGGCGCGTGTGTTGGATCATTCGGTTCCCTTCATAATGGTTGAGCTGAGTGGTGCTGATATACGCGTCATGTCCGTGAACGGGCGCTGTCAGTTGGGACTGGTCATCTCTTAGCTGCCAGTGGTTTATTTTAATTTGTTTAGATCATGTACTTTTTTTATCATTTTAGTTACATTGTTCTCACATCATAGTAGCGACAAAAATATGTAACCAATATATCTGTAAAACACAACATGATTAAAAAGAGTGTCCATGGAGTTTCTTGCACATTCTTCTCCATTGAGACCTACTTTTTGGAATGTGCAATTAGCGTCATTTTTTCCTGACAGACCGACTTTATGACATTTCAAAAGTGCCTGTAAAGGTTTATTTGAAATAAATGCTTTGAATTTGAACAGATGGTCAATGGGGATGAAAGCTGCCACGCGTTGGAAGACCTCCCACGAGGTTGACCGCTGATCTGGTGAGGGCTGCAAAAATCCGATAGATGCAAAACGCACTAGAGAAGTCATTATAGCTACGCATGAGGGTGGCCTATGTTCAGCTGTGGCCATCTTTCAGCTGAAATGATGATGATGATATTTCGGTCACGCTTTGCCAATATTATTGACAGTATCATAATAGTTTTTTGACAAAATTCTAACATTCCATAACTTATTTTCTTTAAACTTCGAAACGGTATCCATGGGCAAATACATTATTCATTCCATCTTACAGCTCACTTCAAATTTTAGTATCACAACTCAATCAGATTTTATGTTATCCGTCGCAATCCAAATCATTCCAATTAGGTCATTTTGTTGGTTTACGAGCATTGATAAGGTTCGTATCGGAAACAACTTGCGTCCCAATTTCAGTGCTTGACATTTACGACTGATATTGCGCGTTTGATACTCTTTAAAATGGAGCATGCGTGACGTCAAATTGACTACTCTGAATAAATAATATTTTTTTTTTTTTTTTACAAATAAGTAACCTATAGAAAGAAATAATTGTATTCGAGATTTGAAATTATTTCACTCTTTAAAAATCATAATATATGAAACAGTAATATCATAGTATAAAATAAAGTTGCCGCTGGCCCTATGTACCTATGCTTAGATCTTGAAAAGTAGGTACGCAATGGATTTTGATGCGGTTTTTTTTTAATATATAGAGTGATTCAAGAGGAAGGTCTATGTGTATAATATTATAATACATGCATAACATATTCAATATCAGCCGTGCGAAGCTGGGGCGGGTCGCTAGTGTTTTTATATATTAACTTTTTAGCGTATCAGCAAAAGGAGATTTGGAAAAAAATAGATATTGACACCGTGTGTAAAAGTAACTGGGATATTATAAGTAGTTAATAAAAAAAAAAAATGCTCGCCCACCAGGTTGGTGACCTGAAATAAGTAGCAAGGATCCAGGCGTGCAAATATATTCAGGACTATTGATCTATTTCATCAGTTGCCATGGCCAACCGAGAGTATATAAAAACAGGTCGTATCAGGAACAAGCATTCCCGAAGAACTCAAGTTTCTATGTATTTATAGATTAGTTGTTTTTGTTGGTTTGTTATTTTGTTTTTCAGTCGTTAACTCGGGTAAACAACAGTTTTATAGGCAATCAATCTGGTTGTATTCCCGAGGGGAGAGAGGGAGATCCTTTTTTTGATTGCTACAGAGATTGACTGGTGTTTTATTATTTGGACGTGGAGACTGTTTTGTCCCGTCGTTTGTTTTTGACGTTTTATTAGTATTGTTTTCTGATTATTCTTGTTGAGAAATCCAAGACTTTTGATGAACTTTTTCCTTGAAAAATCTGCTATTATTCTTACAATTTTTTTTGTTACATTAAGTATTTTTTTAATAGACTTGTGTTGGACCACTATCTCACATGATAGTAAGCGATGATGTGGTTGACCATGGAGTATGAACATGGAGCTTAGTAACCTATTAACTCTTGACTTAAAGACCTTGTCCTTTCATCATCATCATTTCAGCCAAAAGATGTCGACTGTTGGACGAAGATTTCTCCCAATCGCCTCCGGAACTACCGTTCCGGTGCATTTCACATCCATCTCCCGAAACCTTCACCAGGTCACTGGTCCACACTGTGGGGGATCTCCAATGCTGCCTCTTCCGATAGCATCCACTCCAAAACTTTCGCCCACATTGACCATCAGTAATTCTATGAGCGTTATGCCTTGCCCATTGCCACTTAAGTTTGGCGATTCTTTGAACTATGCCTCTCAATTTCTTCTTCTTGTTGTAATCACGCAAGGAAACTCCAATCCTTTCCATTTACCCGTTTCGTTACCCTCTAGTTTTAATGCGCTCAAAATAACCTCAACTCAAAGTATTCACTCAGACCCATCTCAATATCGTCTACTTTCCGACGTAGAATCTAAACTAAACTATCTAACCATCAGTTACTTTAACCACTCAGTCACGTACAACTTGACCTACTTTAGTTAAAAATAAACTGAGTGAGAATTTAATTATAAAGTATCGGTAGTGTGCCTATTTTGTGGCTAGACATTTTTAGATTTACGGTTACGGTGTATGTGAAAAAGACGGATGAAAAGAGATTGCATGTAGCAGAGATGAGAATGTTCAGATGGATGTGTGGTGTGAGGAGAATGCATAAAGTGAGAAATGAGTATATTAGAGGAAGTTTAAAGTGGTGTCAGTGACAAAAAGTTTAAAGGGAACCGTTTGTCTTGATATTTCCTTGTAAAGAGGAGGGATGAAACCTTTATTACCAAAAAAGCCATGAGTATAAATGTGGATGGATGGAGAGGGAGACCAAAGAAAACATGGATGGATTGTGTGTAAGAAGTCTCTCACACGTATTACACGGGTTTGATGAAAAAAAAATAGTTTCAGTTCCTATCTGGATACCACAATTTCTTTTTTCTATTTTTGTGTGAAAATTTTAATGCGGTTTACAGAATACATTTACTTACTAAGTTTCAACAGTTTAGTTCTTATAGTTACGGAAAAAAGTAGCTGCGACATACGAATGGACAGACAGACAGACATGGCGAATCTATAAGGGTTTCGTTTGAAATTTCACAACGGATAACTATTCAAAATGTATACTACCAGTAACCACTAGAGACTAGACTAACGGGTCAGCAAAAAATTATTAGGCTAATTATGCTTCCTATAAGAATTGCCACTTTTGAAGGCTATTTCGTGTATCTCTTTTAATAATTAATCACATAACAACCGTCCGCCGGGATTCCGATCCTGACTTCCGGCCACCGTAGGCGCGGGCTTGCGGATGGTGAGCATTGGGTAGCTCGCCGTCCGGTCGTCTGGTAATCGTCCGGACCAAGCCCAGTCGTCGACGGCGCGCACTGTTCCCGCGCGCCTCAAGGAGTTGTCAGCAACCGTAGGGACCCTGCAGAAGGGTCGAAGCCAATCAGGGCCACGGGTTTGCGTCTGAAAAGGAAGGCCCTGGCCCTGGTGATGTAGGAACGGGGTAGGTTGTTTAGTCAGTAAGAGTCTGACACTTGTTTTCCGCTCCGCCCAAGAGCGGGACTCGTCATTGGATGATTTTTACCTACCATAAAAAAAAAAAATAACAACCGTACAGAAACCAATATAATAGAAACATTATAACACAAATTAAATCTGACGGCAATAATTGCACAATAGTTGCAAAAATATTGCAATTAAAGCATGATCGATCAATCCAATTAATAGGTGTTTCACTATAAAGAACCTTAATTTTTGGTATTATTGAGGATAATTGCGACTGTTGTGCAACTTATTTACGACCACTTCAGAAACCTTTTGAACTATACAGCTTTAAACCTTTTAGTATTAAAATATGTGAAAAGTTTTGAAATTTTATAGTTCTGTCATAAAACTCGTTTTGCCGTGACCTGTGCTGTGATTACTTCGACCCCTTATGTAATTAATTTAATTTCAAAAACTATTCTTGAGCCTCAACTAGCTTTTTTAATAAAAAAAAACGACCGAATGCGAGTTGGACTTGCACTGTCAGTTGCTCACATCACTACATAAGTACCTTGTATAAAACAATGTCGCTTCCCGCTACCTGTCTCTATGTAGATCTTTAAAACTTCGCAACGAATTTTGATGCGGTTTTTATTAGATAGAGTGATTTAAGAGGAAGGTTTATATTATGTATAATACATGCATAATATCAGCATTGCACCCGTGCGAAGGTGGGGTAGAAGGAAGGTGGTCGCTAGTAAAGTACAAATTAATCTGCTCAATCAATTCAAATGTTATATGGGACTTTTCGCAGTTTACAAGGTAGGAAGCTAAAAATCTGTATACAGACTCTTTGTTGCCAACGAAAAATACCTGCCTAATTTTATTTTTAAACCATCGCCCAACCCTTAAAATGGGGGATAATAGTCTGTTCCGAGTTCTCTTCCGTGTCCTAAATCAGGAAAGGACAAATTTTACGTGAGCGAAGCCGCGGGCAATAGCTAGTAATAAATATTTGCGTCCTTTCATTCAGAGCAACGCGTTTGATGCGAGAGTGTTGATAGAATCGTCGGCGTCAGTCAGTCAGTTCGTTTTGTTTACCTAATATATATTTTTGTATACTGATAATAAAACTAATTAGTAAAACCAGTTTTTGGTATTACATTCTATCTTAGTATTAAGTATTTTTAAATAGCTCAGAATATAGATTTTATATCGACTTGACATTTCGAAATAAAATTAAGATTGTTCAATACACATTTTTTAAATTCTTTAAAGTATATTTGATGATATTATTTATCAAAATAATATTATCTCTAATCTCGCACTATCTAGAAATGATAACAGTAATTCATGTTTCGTTTAGTACAGGCGAGTAACTTGACTAGAAAGAAGTTCTTTGTAGAAAGTAAAGGCCGGCGCGCACTGATGACTTTAGTCACCGTGACTTTTGACAAAAAGTCACTGTGCAACCCAACATGTAGTGCGCTCATTTGAAGACGTGACAGTTACGTACGGACAATAAACAATAAAACAATGACGAAAGTCATCAGTCATCACTTACGGTGACAAAAGTCACCAATGCGCGCGGGCCCTAAATTATTTTTTCGTATCTAAAATGAGAATGCCAAAAAAAAATACCCTTTACCATATTTTGTCACATTAGTACTACCAAAAATAATGTTTAATTTATTTGTTTAATGCACTGAATTTTTAAGGTACATTAAAAAGTATGGTTAACAATAGTCAATACCTACTCAAATACATTTTTTTTTAAATTTTTGGCCTCCGTTTGACAGTAAACCGTGACGTCACAACATGGCAATCGATCCTATTCTCATTTTAAGCATTATTCAGTAACTAACCGCGTAAAAAGAAAATTTGCAACTTTTAACATACTGCAATCTATATAGCATGTACCACGACAATGTTATATATCAAGCAACCAGTTCAAAAATCGCGTGTTCCATAGACCACTTCCTATCATCGACAATTCAATTTAATTCGTTACACTCCAGTAAAGTAAAAATCGACAGTGGCACTGTACTGTCCGACTGACTTTCGTATCAAACGAAGCATAGGTTTCTGAATGGGTGATAGATAACCTGATTTTGTATTGATAATAATGTTTATATGTTATTTATCGGTACATGTGAAAGCGATGATTTTGGGCACTTGACCGTAATCTAGATTCAATTTAGGTGACCTATTATTTGATGTATGTAACGGTGTTTTTTATGTGTTTGCGTCATGGTATTCGGTTGTCCTAATTACCTATTTTTATGTACATATACATAGTTAAAATTTGATCGTTTTAATTCCGTGGAGGGCCGACACGGTACATGAAACACTATCGATTTGTAAAGATAGCCTTTTTTTAACTCGAATTAATTACGCATGTGCGAAACTAATTTCTCATAATTAGTAGTTAGTACGCAATGACCTAAAGAGCATTGGACTCGTTCAGCTAATGTTAAAATTAAAACAATCAAAATTTTATACGTGTGTTTGTCACATATCTGCACCCTTGGCTTGACCGATATGGATAAACCTTTGTGTGTAAATTTGAGTGGGCTTCTGAACTATTTGAAAATACAATTAAACCCAATAGGTTGCGCTACAATTGGAATTTCATTTTTATTTTTACGAAAAACTAGTTTTTTGCAGGATAAAGTCTACCGGTAGTCCTTTAGTAATTTTAGTACATTGATTTTTCTTTAGTAATGGTAGCTTTGTATTAATGCCCTGACTAAAGAAAGAATAAAGCTTTAGGAAGAACACCACCAACCACCATCCGACTTCTTGAAACCACAGGAAATTCTTCCGCCTGGACACGAATTGCAGTGGCCTGTATGGAAAGCACTAAATCGGTTGCGCTCCCAGGTAGGCCGCTGTAAATACAACTTGGCGAAATGGGGTTTTATAGACCCGTCGGAAACTCATTGTGAGTGCGGTGCCCTCGTTCAAAACATGAGCCATTTGCTGGAGTGCCCTAAGTGCCCATACGTCTGCACTATGGAGGACCTAATGAGTGCCACCGCAGCTGCTGTTAACGTAGCCACCTAATGGGCCCAAACAATTTAAAGAGAAAAAGAAAAAGAAGAAGAAGAAGAATGCCCTGACTTACAAATTATACAGCTCTATACTATACACTGTGTAATTAATTTCATCAGCACTGTCCTCAAAACGATGAAGGAAAACATACTAAAGAAACCGACATGTCCTAGGACTATGTAAAAAAAAATATAGACATGTGACATCTTCCAACTCGCACGGGGCAAGCGTGGTGGATTATGTCCTATTCCCTCTTCTAAAGAAGAAAAGGTCTACTCAGGCAAGGATATCTAAAACAATTTTTCAAGATCTCTTTAGACTACTGTCGTTGACGTCGCACAAAAAACTCAGGAAAAAAGAAAAATATTACCTTATTTCTCCGATTATGTAAATTCTAAACGAAAAAATGTTTGATCCCTAATCCCCTTTTTTCCCTAACCCTTCGAACCTTCAAGACATCAAACTAAAGAATTCGGTTATCATATACCATTAATCATATTGACCCCTATGTAGGTACTTGTTAAGCATTATACATAAAGGCTCATACACACAGCAGTCACGTCACGAAAAAGAGAGTATTGGTAAAAAATAGTGCGGCTCGCCATCAATGATTGCATCACTGCTTACTATCAGGTGGGATCGCAGTCAAGCTCAATAAAAAAAAATACTGACTTTGTTCTAATGACACCCTCAATTTTTTAATTAAGAATTAAAAGTAATTCTCCATATACTTTAGATTTGGAGACCTTAAATAATTTCTACCGCTTTCGCTGGAGTGTCACCAACTTTTACCCGCTAAATCACACCCAGCCGGTGGAATTTCAAGGAACATTTCCGTCGTCTGGCTCCCAAGCTGAATCGTACTGGGGCTGCCCTCAAGCGGCTCCTGCCGAACCTTGGGGGTCCAGACGCCCCCTGCCGGAAGCTCTACGCAGGAATCGTTCGGTCCATGGCCCTTTACGGGGCGCCAGTTTGGGCGCCGTCGTTGCAGCAGCAACCGAGGGCCCAGCTGAACGCATGCCAGAGGGTCATGGCAATACGCGTGATCCGAGGGTACCGAACGATTTCCCGTGAAGCGGCGAGCCTTCTTGCTGGCCTACCACCATGGGATCTGGAGGCAACAGTCCTTGCACGCATGCACGATCTGCGCATGGAAGTGCAACGCCGGGGCGAAACTCCGCTGCCTGAACATGTCAAGGCGTGGCGGAAAGAGCTCCGGCGGGATCTCGTGATGGTGAAATGGCGTCAGCGGCTATCGCAACCCAGTGCTGGGCACGCCATAATTATGGTGGTAATGCCCCTCCTTGAGGCGTGGTTGGAAAGAACTCACGGCGTTCTTACTTTCCGCATGACGCAGGTCCTCACCGGACATGGTAAGTTCGGGAGGTACCTGCATCGAATTCGTGCGGAAGAGACGCCCGGGTGTCGCCACTGTGTGGACCGCCCGGAGGATACGGTGGAGCACACGGTCGAGGTTTGCCCCGCTTGGGCAGAGCATCGCCGTGTCCTCGTGGGGGCGATCGGCGGCGGTGATCTCTCGCGCCGGGCCTTGGTCGAGGCCATGGTCCGGAGCGAAGAGGAGTGGCAGGCGGTCGCCTCCTTTTGCGAAGCAGTAATGCTAGCAAAGGAGGAAGCCGACCGCTTAAGGCAACGGCGCTCACGCCCGAGACGCCGCCGAGATTCCGATCCCGATTTCCGGCCACCGTAGGCGCGGGCTTGTGGATGGCGAGCAATGGGTAGCTCGCCGTCCAATCGTCTGGTAACCCTCCGGACCAAGCTCAGTCGTCGACGGCGCGCACTGTTCCCGCGCGCCTCAAGGAGTTGTCAGCAAACCGTAGGGACCCTGCAAAAGGGTCGAAGCCAACTGGGGCCATGGGTTCGCGTCTGAAAGGAAGGCTCTGGCCCTGGTGTATATGGCAACGTTGGAATGGGGTAGGTTGTTTAGTCAGTAAGAGTCTGACACTTGTTTCCCGCTCCGCCCAAGGGTGGGACTCGTCATTGGATGATTTTTACCTACCTAAAAAAAAAAAAAAAAAAAAAAAAAAAAAAAAAAAAAAAAAAAAAAAAAAAAACCCGCTAAATCACACCCATGTTCTTTTAGTTAGCCTGGTCGTTCCATGGCTACAGTGACTCTTTCAAAAACCCCGCAGGCGATAAACACTTTCCATTGAAAATCTGTTAAATTTTGACATTAAAATGGCGTTCGATTCCTTTTTAACTTCAGATATTTAATTTATATAGTTCAATTCTAAGATGCGCTGCTAGTGTGGAGCCGATATCATACAACTTTAATAAAAACTAGTTAAGTAAGTAGGCTATGTGAAAAACGTCTATTTCCGATAAATATAATGGGTTTCAGATACATATAAATTGCATATTTACATGGTACGTTATAGCTCTGAGTGTGACAATTATTTAACAACTAGCTTATGCCGGCGGCTTCGCCCGCGTGGTATTGGGATTGGGCTTTCCGGGATAAAAAGTACATAGGCTACTCCTATTCCGGAGTGTATCGTATGCCTGTGCCAAATTTCATCCAGATCCGTCCAACCGTTTTGGCATGATTGAGTAACAAACATCCAAACATCGTAACTTTCGCATTTATAATATTAGTAAGATTAAGCATTTAAAATAGGTGTAACTCCGAACAGATAGCAAAACAAGTGTCACCATCAATTGCAGCTCATCTAAGTTATATAATTAATTTATGCATTTCTACTGGAACTTACCCAGAAAAACTTAAAACATCGGTTGTTATTCCTCTCCACAAAAAAAATGACAAAAGCAATATGGGAAATTATAGACCTATAGCTTTGATACCCATCTTTTCAAAGATATTCGAAAAAGCCATTCATAGTCGTCTTTACAATTTTTTAGAAAAATATAATATCTTGGCTAGCGAACAAAAAGGATTTCGCAAGGGTAAGTCCATTAACGCTGCGATATATGAACTTACTAACATTGTTTTGACTAATATGGACAAAAGAAATCCAATATGTGCTCTTTTCATGGATATGAGTAAAGCCTTTGACAGTGTTGATCATAACATACTGCTTCAAAAATTAAATTCATATGGCATAAGAGGAAAGGCACTAGACCTCATACACTCATATCTATGTAATAGAAAGCAGTTAACTCAAATAACTAGAATATGCCTTAAGACGCGGGATGAGAAGACATATAGATCCCAAACGAGAACCATAAAATTAGGAGTTCCACAAGGTAGTGTCTTGGGTCCCTTGCTTTTTCTAATTTACATTAATGATCTCCCTAGATACATAAAGCATCGCATGATACTTTTTGCAGATGACAGCACTGTAGTAATAAATGTGACAATAAAAATGACTATGAAAATAATATTAATGAGACACTAAGAAGTATAGTTAAATGGCTAATTGATAACAATCTGAAAATAAATTTAGGAAAAACAAATATAATGCACTTTCACCAAAGAACCCAACCGAAAATTATTAATGTAAATTATAACGGACAGACAGTAGAATCGGTAACAAATACAAAATTTCTAGGTATAAATATTGACTACAGACTTTCGTGGACAACCCACATTGACAATCTCTGCAAAAGAATTAGCAAATCCTCATACGCTCTCTATAAGCTCTCCAAAATAGTTAGCAAAGAAGCAATTTTAACGGCCTATCACGGACTGGTGGCACCATTGCTGAGATACGGCATTATATTTTGGGGTAATTCGGTAGACAAGGAATTTATATTTAAAGCTCAAAAGAAGTGCATTAGAGCAATGTGCCAAATAAATAGTACAATTAGCTGTAAACCTTACTTTAAAAATCTAAAAATTCTCACATTGCCTTCCCTATACATTTATGAATCAAATATTTTTGTGAAATCAAATCCAAGCTACTATAAGACGGCTGTAAAAAGCTATTATCGAAAATTAAGGGATAAAAAAACGTTAGAGGTACAAATACCTTATGGTAAAACGGCACTATTAAATAAAAGTATTTTATGCATGACATCATTAATCTATAATAAATTGCCTGATGACATTAAACGATTACCAATTCACCAGTTTAAAAAGAAACTATATTCATTATTAATAGACAAATGTTATTATGATGTCAAAGATTACTTGTGTGACAAAAATATTGTATTCAAATGACAAGAAAGGAAAAATAAGTATAATTTTTCCCACTTATGTATGATAATATTATGAATTGTATTTGAATATCACTTAAATTGCTTGTCTTTCCTCTTTTTATTAATTTTAATTTTATTGAATAATATAATTTGCAATGTTTTAATAATGAACTATCACTAATATGATTTTAAATTGACTTTGTATGTATTATAATTTGGAATATTTTAATAATGTATCGAGACTAAAGTGACTAATTGTGTTTTAACTTCAGATTTGTATTTTATTATTGTATGCCTCAACGGCGGGACATAGCTGAACTTATTTTAATTATTTAAGACCTGTATTTATGATGTATACCTATAGTCTACAATAAAGATGATTTGATTTGATTTGATTTGAAATAGCAACACGTTTTCAAACAATCCAATATATATTCGAGGCCCTTTGTAAGAGTGCCTTCAAATTAGCCGCAACGTGCCGCGTGACAGCAGCGCTCAATGAGACGTCACATTAAACCTAGCTATTTGGGAGACTGTATGAAAATTAAAAGTCTATAAGTGATAAAAAACCTTCAATCCTTTGAGATTCCAGTTGCGCCAGGTTACATTTTAATTTTTTTTTAACTTGACATTTCGTCGACGTGACGTGACGTGATCAGTGTGTGCGTGCACCTTTATGCGTAGCACTAATCGGTGACTTTTGACAGAAAGTCACGCTGCTTATGAATCCAATATGTAGTGCACGTACCAAAGATTTTATATAACACTAGCTTTTGATTTTGAAAAATGTGATAAATGAAGAACCGCTCGATAGATTTTGAGCAAACTTCACATAAACTATCTGCTAAATAGACCAAAAAAAGCCTAAAAATTTGGATTTGATAGGTAAGCCCGTTCTTTTGTTAAAAATAACAACGAAAAGTGGCATTGATTTATATATATATATGTAGATTATCCGTAGGTTACAGATATAACAAGCTTGGCGCGCATTTGAACACATGACAGTTGGCTAAAAATAATAAAAAAATATTGTCACCCTGACAAAACACACTAGTGTGCGCAAGCTCTTATGGCCATGAGAAATGCAAGGATTCCTTAACGGTAGTACAACCAATCAATTCGAGAGACAGGCTAATTACTGAGGTAAATGACCAAACATTAGCAATTAATCACTTGTGCTAGCTATTCTGTGTATTCGCCGGCAGAAGCAGGTAATTCGTTAAATGTGTATAATCTTACAATGGATGAATAAATTGTTAAGATTATTGTCGAAGAATTTTCGTGTGATTGTGATAAGTTGTAATCAAATGATAATTAAATAAATTAGCTTCATTAAAGGGTTGTATCCTTGGCATGATAAATCAGAAAATGCCTAGCAGAAATACTGTGAGAAAAATTCTACAGCTGCGGTAGTATATTTTAATGATATTCTACTGTTTAAGGAGCTTTGAAATTTGAAGGAAGTTGATAGTATAAACGCGTCTGGTGTGATGAGAATGGATAGTCAGATATAAGTATATCAGAGGAAGTTTGAAAGTGACGTGACCAGTAACAGGACAAAATGGCAGAAAAAAACGTGTCGTGTCGACCTCAAGTAACTAGTGCAAAAACATGATAATAGATTTTGACCAATTTCACATTATTAATTCAGGAATCGGGATCGAAGGTTTCCAGAAATTATCACAGATAGAAAACCGACAGGCTATCAATTCGGTCAGTGTACCCGTACCAGTACCAATCAGTGTCAGACTCTTACTGACTAAACGACCCACCACGTACCTTCTTAGCTCTCATACGGGGGTTGATCCTTCCTTTTAGAAACCGGACCGGGGTCTACTGGGGCCTCAACATTTGATCCCTTTCTCAGTTCAGTTAAAGTCGTAGAATTAATCGCGTCAAGAGCTCTTTGGGTTACTCATATAATTGAAAACGTGAACAAATCTAAAATAAATACTTCATTTACTCATCCTTACATAAGGACATTAAACAACACAATTCCAAGTTCCAGCCATAACAAGCTTGCGCAATCCAGTGAGCATCAGATCATTTATTGAGTGCAATCTAATACTGATATCACGTCTGGTCCGTCACTGTGTGACGCAACTGTGATGCAATGTACCTTCGTGTAGGTACTGGTGAGTTTGTTGGCAGAAGGTCCAGGTAGTATACACCGTGAAATTTAAATGGTTGTTTTCCCGCGGCAGAATGACTTGCCATAAGGAGTACTTTTGAAGCATACATTCAGCAGCACGCCGTCATAGGAAACCGATTCTTAAATATTTAAACCAAAATAAGCACTCGCACGTAGGGCATGCAAAACCGGAAAATCATCAAAACCGGTTTTGAACATCGTTTTTTTGGAACCAAAACCGAAAACCGGAGCTAGATCCGGTTTTGGCAAAAAAAAATCGAATGTAGTATAATTTAAAAAGAAACATCATTTTTTTAAATACCCACTAAATCTACAAATAAAACAAATTGTATGATACATTTCTTTTTGGAACAGAGTTAAGTGGTGTCAAAATCATCAGGAACAGATTAAGGTGGACATTAAAAATTCAAAAAAGGCATCTAAAAATTTTTCCCTGTTCTGGAAGTTAACCAGTAAGCTGAAGGTTGGGCCGGGCCGCCCTGTGACCGTAGGGGAATGTGGTTCGCCGGAGGATATTGCCAATATGTTTAGAGCTAGGGCCAGCTGAGGGGCGATGATGAGATCAGTTGTGATTATGAGCCAATACGTTTTTCGGCCAAGGAGGTAAGGAGGCAAATTATGAGTATGAAGGGGGGAAAGTCTCCCGGTCATGACGGTTTCAGAATCAAGCACCTCAAATTTGCTGGGGTTCATCTGCCTAGAGTGTTGACGACGTTCTTTACGCTTTGTGTGAGTCACTCGTACTTGCTATCTGAGATGTTGAGGACGGTGGTGGTACCAATCGTCAAGAATAAGACTGGGGATATATCGGACCAGGCGAACAACAGACCAATTTCCTCGGCCTCTGTTATTGCTAAGGTGTTGGACGGTCTGCTTGACAGACAGCTGGACAATTGGGTCACGTTACATGACGCGCAGTTTGGGATTCGGTCTGGAATTTCCACAGAGTGTGCTATTTCATGTTTATATTGCACAAAGAAATCAATAATCAACTCTGTATACTAATTTAAATAAAGCAAAAATCACTTGTTTTCAAGAGACCGCTGTTCTTGATAATGTGATCTCAAGAATATAAGTGCATCCAACATTCGATCAGATAGCGAACTTCTTATTTTGTTACAGAATTCAGAAACACCCAGTACTCAACAATGTTAATAAAAATCAAAATGTTAATTGTAGTCAATAATGGGAAAACCGGAGCTGAGCTCGGTTTTGGCTCTCAAAACCGGTTTTCAAAAATCGAGAATTTTGTCCGATTTCCGGTTTTGCACAAAACCGGAAAACCGGTTTTGCATGCCCTACTCGCACGTTGTGATACGTCATAATTAGCTTGCACTCTACAGGTCCATTTTTTGTTTTTAATATTTTATTTTTTTATCAAACGTTTGTATTACCAAGACACAACCATTTCGCTGAGGGAAAACAACCATTAAAAGGAGGATGGCGAATTGCATGTACAATGGGACCCACTGATAGGAGGATCGTACATTAAGGAAACTTGCAACTAGTTCTAGAACTATACAAAACTAGTAAAAAAGCAAATGGGCAATAAGTTGTTGAAGTTCGAAGAAAAAAGATATTCAAGGTAAAAGATTATAACCTAAAACGAACCTAAGAGTGCGTAGAGTATTTGACAATATAATCATGTTTTTTTTTTATACATTAAGTATTTGAAGGTAATAGAAATATTCACCCACAGTACCATCGTGGTTCAGTTTCTCTCTAGCCAAGTATAGGTTACCCTCATACCAATAAAAATACGTCCGGAAGCTAGGAACTATAGGCACTTAGACATAACGAGATAGGAAATAGGTAGGTAAGCATAAACTAGATTGGTATAGTCTGATTCAACTCTCTGTATATTATTCCACTAGAGTTTTAATCAGTTAAAATCTCACACTATCTCCCGCTCTTGGCAGGAGCGGGGATAGGGCTGACCCTATCCCCGCTCCTGCCAAGAGCGGGATTGTGCCAAGGGTAAAAACCCACTCATGTTCCTTCTTTGCCTTAATTCCAGGGCCACTTTCACATTATCCCTGCCCTATCCTTCGAGGAGCGCGTGGAACGATACACGCCGTCAACCACTTGGGGGCCCAAGTGGATGACGGTGTGTATCGTCCGAACGGCTACTGGACGGCTGGATGACGAGCTACGCATTGCTTGCGGTCCGCAAGATATCTCTATTGTCTATACCTTATTGACCTCTCTTGGGTGGTACTGAGAATTTTACTTTGTCTTACTTGGGAATCGACCCCATATCCATACGTTCGGCAGTCGTACTTACGATCGTTAGGCCAACGAAGTGCAGGTAACAGAAATAATTAGCCATCATTACATAGTATAAAACAAAGTCCCGCTTTCCCTATGTATGCTTAAATCTTTAAAACTACGCAACGGATTTTGATGGTTTTTTTTTAGTAGATAGAGTGATTCAAGAGGACAATATGTACAAATACATTATCATCATTGCACCCGTGCGAAGCTGGGGCGGGTCGCTAGTCCTACATAAATTACAAACATAGATCTCGTGGAACTCTGTTCATAGAAAGAAATTAGAGAGCACACAATATTAAGATTTTGGATTAAAAAATGATCTTTGTTGAATAAAATTATATTTATACAAAAAAATCTTTTATTTCGTTTGAGATTATAAAACACATAAAGTGATAAACAATAGGATAAGGGTGTATCTTTGATTTATGTAATTACTGCTTATTCTTAAATAATCTCTAATACATTATCTAATTAAAAGACTATCTAATAATGAATGCTCCACCGTGTCCTTCGGGGAGTCCACACAGTGGCGACACACGGGCGTCTCTTTCGCACGAATCCCGTGCAAAAACCTCCCGAACTTGCCATGTCCGGTGAGGACCTGCGTTATGCGGAAGGTGAAGACACCCTGAGGTCTCTCCAGCCACTCCTCAAGGAGGGGTCTTATCGGCGCGATTATGGCGTGCCCGGCACTGGGTTGCGATAGCCGCTGACGCCATTCCACCATCATGTGATCCCGCCAGAGCTCTGTTCGCCTTGCCACGACTTGTCGCGGCAGCGGAGGTTCGCGCCGGCAAAGAAGTAAATGAGTTTGAGTATCAACTTATATGTTTAACTATTACAACACTGACATCACGCCGATAAGCCCATTTCTGAACAATATCAATTGCCTGTGCACTTTTGTCGAACAAATCATTATTAATTCGGAATCCAAAGGTAAAAGAGTTTGTCAATATATATAGAATATTCAGACAAAACGTCCACGTCGTGAATAATGCACAAAATCACATAGAAAATAATAAATAACCCACGTTATTTGTTGAAAACAAACAATGAAAAAACTATTTATTAGTTTGACACTGTAGGGACGAAACGTATTTACCAAACCAGGTTTGAAACCTAGGGCTTTGCTTCAAAGTACGAAATAAGAAATACTTGCAAGTATTTTTCACTTGCAAATACGATTGTGCAATTTAATATCGTAGCATCACGGACTAATTTCCTATAAAAGTACACCTAGTTTAGCATTGGGGACTCAGTAGCCGTGCTCGAAGTTAAGCTTGTGATTGAAATAGGAAGGAAAGATTTCATATCCATCTAAAAAAAGCTGTATATAATTGTCGCATGTCGCACGAACTAGACTAAAATATGAAATACGCATTTGGTTTAAAATACTTTATAGTATTTTAATACCTGGGTTCTGATCCTGGTATTTGTTCAAACTTGTACTTGCAAGCCCAGGTGTTAATATTTGCAAGTACCAATATCTCTTCCCTATGACACTGATAATACATTGACAAGCATAACGTTCCGTTCTATGTTATCATAAATATTCGTGATAATTACACATTTTGCATAACATTGTTCTTTTTTTAATATTAAACATAAATGCAATTTTTGTATTCACTTATTATGTTATTTTTTTATATTAGACAAGATTTGGTAATTAAAGAAAAAAAAAATAATACGTATCGTACCGTAAACGTATACAAGTGTAAGAACGTAAATCGTGTAAAGACTAGGTTGGAGCGTAACTCGAAACACGGTGCGTTCAATTAAGTGCACGATGGCTTATTTTTAAGTAAATTCTTTTTTTTCTAACTTTCAATTCCTTTCTCCTAGTGACTCAATATTTTTTATATAATCCTCTTATAAATTCTTAATTATAATAAACATTAATTCGCAAGTGTATCTATTTTTATATAATGTGGGTCCAAGCTCATCGTTCTCCTTTCACGGTATATAGCAATGTTTCTCTAAGTGAGGTATGTTAACTTTTCGGGTAAAACTAAATGCCCTTTCAACTATTGAGCTCCAAGCGCCGGCGTTCGCATGCCTACCTATTGTCTTTCTGTTATGTCTCTAATTACGGTACTCAAAAGGGGGGGAATTATACGACTTTTGATGTTTTTGAATCCTTCATCACGTCTACGAATTTTTTTTGGCCATAGAACTTGGTGTGATTTCTTTTCAAAGTTATGTCTAACCCAGGCAAAATAGCGAAAATCAGACAAAAACCATTGGGTGTATTTTTATGAATTTTTCACAAACTAGAGATATACTTAATTCAATTTTGACTTAAGTTAAGATTATTCGAATAATAATAGTTGTCCTTCATTTCAGGACAAATTATTTTTCCAATAATCTTGCTGCGCTGGAAGTGACGCTAGCTCATCTTTTGATTGCTCAAGGTGGCTGGTCTAAAAAGGAGAACGGTTTTAGGCTCCAATTCTTATTCAGATATCGTTGCTGATAAAAGAACTTATCTCAGGACCGGTGAAAACACTACTTCCTGGAATTACTAGTTGTCTGACATTGTCTGCAATCCTAAAGCTTAAGTACCGTTATTTGACATTTGGCAAGCTTTTAAATGTCACGGTAATCAGCCAAAAATTCTCTACTGACATATCCCAGCAGTATTTTAATACTATCAATTAGATTATGAGATAAAAAAAAATCGCCGTTAGGTTCCCTTGACTTCAATGCAATTCAACGCTATTTTTTGTGCGTAACACAAAATTTGATGTGATTAGATAACGGCATTATAGCTTAAGGCTTAAAGGCAGAAACTATATTAAAAAACTTAAAACCCGGTGAGGGTAGGCGTGAGCTTGCGAACGGCGAGCAATAAGTTGCTGACGTCCTTGTGGTTGCTGTCCCACTGTTTGGTGAACGTCCGGACTGAGCCCAAGTTACCTAAGGCGCGTATTATTCCCACGTGCCTCAAAGAGTAGTCCAGCACGCAGAACCTCCCTTTCAGAAAACGGACCGGGGCCCCAGTAGGCTTCGGCCCTGCAGTGGGGCTTCTACATTTGCTGACAACTCTGGGTCTGACTTGGTCTAGACTGTTACCAGACTACCGGACGCCCGCGCCTACGGTAAACCGGGATCGGAATCCCGGCGGCGTCTGCGCTGTGCGCCGTTGCCTTATGCGGTCAGCCTCCTCCTTTGCTAGCATTACTGCTTCGCACAAGGAGGCGACCGCCTGCCACTCATCCTAGCTACTTTAATTGGGTTTCTAAGTGGGACTAGAACTTCTGTTCCCACTGTTCATTGTATCAAGTGTTCTCAGTGGGCGACGTCTCGTTGTTTGTTTATTAAAGAATGCAGAGTAAACTCTCCAACAGTTATGCAATGAATCAAAGTATACATCACATTGTTCAACAATTGCCAGACGAATTTATTTTATAAACAACCATTGATGTTCATTGTTCTAGTGACTAATGATGTTATAACATTATTTAAATACTTAAATAATATTATTATTATGTACCTATATGCGAAACCTTAATTTATTTTGTTCAGAATCAATAATCGAATCGATTCTTACAATTTCTTAAATCAAAGAAGAAAGAGAAAGAAAGACAGACTAAAAAATCCACCCCGTACCTTATTTGTCTTTTCAAGGAGTTGTCAGCAAACCGTAGGGGCCCTACAGGGTCGAAGCCTCCCGTAGCTGTGGGTTGGTACCAAAGCGTTACATCGGGGCTCTGGGAATAAGGCAAGGAAGGTACGGGGTGGGTTCTTTAGTCAGTAAGAGTCTGATACTGTTTCCCGCTCCGCCCAAGAATGGAATTCAATCATTCGATGATTTTTCCCTACCATAAAAAAAACCTTATTTGCCTTTTATACCAGGACCGAGACTTCCTCTCAGAAGCGAACCCTTGGCCCCAGTAGGCTTCGATCCTGTCTGCTGGCAGACTGGGCCATAAGTTTTTATTTACCACCTTGAAGTTTAAAAAGGTCACATGTTGTAAACAACCAATACTAAATAGAACACAAGTCACGGCAGGTCATAGCAGGCATTAGGTGCCCGCGCTTGCTTGAAGCATTCGCGTTGCATAACATATCAAGCTTATAACTTGAATTTTCATGATACAATTATGAAATTTTGTACATAAAATGGTAGACACGTATAAAAGAAACAAAATATTTAGATGATTTAATCAGATTAGTCCAGGTAACTTATTAGGCTTCTTTCAATGCTATTCTAGTGTTTGGAAGACTTATCAAAAAACGCTTACGTCAGAAACTCAGAATGTTGAAGCTCTATTGAAAATAATCTTATTACCTACCCCAATAACATGAAACATAATTCTAGACAATAGTATAGACCGTATACCAAGTTTCATCGAAATCCGTTCAGACATTCGAGCGTGAAGCACTAACAAACATACATACACACACATTAGCGTGATATCAAATAAAATAATCCCACCTTTTGAAGCATTGAAAAAGTGTGAAGAGGAAATCAAACATTTTACAAATAAGGCTCGTTAAAATGCCTAAAGCTTATTCCATTTTAGGCAACCATCTTTAAAAGATCTTTGTTTACAAATCACCATTCCTATTTTACTATGAAACAGCTACTATATTAGGCTTTCACCGTTACATCAACAAATAAATCTTTAAAACATAGAGTATGGAAACTACTAAGCGGACGTTGTTAGAAATGCCGTTAGTTGAAATTATGATTTTACCATTACATGAATGAATGAACGAATGATATATTTATGTGCATGAATATAGGTAATTTACAAGGTCTTAAGATTAATAGGGTCTCACTATACTCAGCATTTCAGCCGTACAAATATTTAGTTTTAAATTTATATTTAATTTATATCTACTTTACATGTTTGCTGTACGGACTTTTAAAAGTGACTTTGAACCCTGAGTTGGTTTCAGTGTTTCTTCTCAGCCAGTCAGCTAGGAAACACTGGCCTCGTATAGCTTCAATTGAAGCAAAAAATCACATGTAAAATTGTTTATAAAACCTATTTCCTATGATGATTTTGCGTTTCCAACTTGATACATTAGGAGCTTAAAATTACTAAGGTGTTACAATGTGCGGTCTTATCGCTAAAAGCGAAAAGAGATGTTGTGAGGGTGTATTGTGTAGCACTATCCCTTTTTCTTACTCGAATAACTGGCATTTTAACACCTTATGATAAGACCCCTGGTCTATAGGGGTGATGAAATTATGGCGCCTCTAGTAGAGTCCATAGAGTAGTGGTGATCGAGTGGTAAAGGCTCCGCCTAACAAGTTGTAAGTCGCGGGTTCAAACTTAGCAAGCATATTACTTTTTTAATTTATTTCATTACCACTGCTCTCAAAACGGTGAAAGAAAACATCGTGAGGAAACCGGCATGTCCTATAATAAAAAATCCGAAGACTTATGACATCTATTAAGCCGTACTGAGCCCGCGTGGTGGATTAGGGCCCATTCTCTGTCCTAAAGAGAAGGAAGGACTTAGTCCCAGCAGTGGGAATATTATAAAGCTGATACTAGTGCTAGTAGTAGATTCCATACTCTGTGCTTCAAACGAATAATAACGATGACATTTACGATAAGAAAGTCAATTCATGCGAAATTATCTCGTTGTTGTGAATCTATAAGATCGTAAATCATGGAAAGGTGGCGTCTACTTATGACCTTTTGCTACTGATGTTCATAGTTTTGAGTAAGGATTTGTTGCTTCATATGGCAAGGTGTTAGATGCTAAAAGGTTTAGTTATTGTTCCTGTAGATTTGTTTAAAGAATAATAATTTGTTGAAGACTCTACTAAAAAAATACACAGCTTTCAATTGAAATGACCATGACATTGGTCACACACATTGGCCTCTAACATGGTGAACCAATGATCTGGTCAGAGTCACAGTCTTCTAATGGATTCCAGATGCACAAGACGGCAATTTGGGGAGGCCTATGACCAAAAGTGGGTGTCTTTTAGAAAAAATGATGGTCTTCTTCTTTTCGAATCGCTGATAAACTCGCTTAACTTTTTGAGCCCAGTTGGTGGCTACTTTAACTGCAGCATCGGTAGCACTCATTAAATCCTTGCACTCAAGCAAGTGACTCATGTTTTGAACGAGGGACCCAGACATGATGATAACGATGATGAACAACAAAAAAATGGCAAGCAGTTTTAAAAGGTTTTTTTTTACTGTCAAGTAATTTTAGATGAATTTGAATTAGAGATGGCGCGATGAGCTAGACAGATTCCTTCCAAACTGGCAAGAGTGGAGTTGGAGATGGAAGGAGTGGAGGGAGGCCTTTGCCCAGGAGAGGGACAAAATAGGCTAACAAATAAATAAATACATAAGTAATTTTTAATTAAAAATAATCGTGACACAGACCTCAGCAACCAATTGCTAAACCATGGCGTCACTACAAGTTACAGAAACCAAATAAAACCAAACACATACTCGTACAAATACAAGCTTTAAAAAAAAGAAACCAAACTAATGTTTTGCAATCATCTGGCATAACACGACGACTGGACACGCTTAAGATTTCAATCATCGATAGGGAAACATCTTTTGTTCACTCTTATCAACATACATGAGTTGTATTATGAAGGTTATAACTTAGAATAGAACTTATTTATTATTTGTTTGAACTACTAACTTTTGTCAGCGGCTTCGCTCCCGGCAACAGATTGTTCAACTCTACTCCACTTTACCCCACTCTACCTTACTCTATCCTCCTTTACCCTACCCTACTATAACTTTTTTTTATAAGAACCTTCCCTTGACAATAATAAATACAACAAAAAAGAATTAGCGAAATTGGTTCAGCTATTCTCGAGTTTTGCTCTTACCTACACATTTTGCGATTCATATTTAGGTATATATAAAACTTGTATGAACAATTGGTTGACTACGACACTTGGTAGTAAGCAGTGATGTAATTGTTGATGGCGCACTAGTTTATTAAGAGCTTATTTACTTTAACCTTGAAGACAAATTGTAGGGCAAAAGATTAGCAAATTGCTTCAGTTTCTTCGATGTACTCGGTATGACACGATGACACGAAAAGTTCAGCCCAGATCATAGAAGTTTCAAGAACGTAAAGGTTCTTTTTTTAAGGTAGGTAAAAATCATCCAATGACGAATCCCGCTCGTGGGCGGAGTCGGAAACAGTGTCAGACTCTTTAACTAACTAAACAACTTACCCTGTTCCTCCCTTGCCTTAGTCCCAGAGCCCCGGTATAACGCTTTCGCACCAACCCTCGGCTCTATGAAACAACGTAAAGGTGAAAAAAATGAGATGGCGGAATTAAGTCATGTCGTTTCCCGTACACACTCTTCATTAAATGTGTCCCGTTTTCAATATTTTATAGATCAGTATAATGCTTTACAATGAGTATTCATCGGAGAGCAGAGAGCAGTTTGGAGAGCAGTGGTGGCCGAGTGGTAACGGCCCCGACTTGCGTGTAGTAGGTCGCGGGTTCAAAGCCAGCCAGGCGCATTAATTTGTGTAATTTATTTCATCACCACTGCTCTCAAAACGGTGAAGGAAAACATCGTGAGTAAACCGGCATGTCCTAGAACCAAAAATTCGAAGACATGTGACATCCACCAACACGCACTGGGCCCGCGTGGTGGATTACGGCCAATTCCCTTTCCTAGAGAGGAGGCCTGTGTCCCTGCAGTGGGAACATTAAAAAGGCTGATGATGATGAGTATTCATCAAGACCTTTCCAAAAAGTACAAACAGGGTTTAGGGTTATCTTATTGTTTTACCGAGTTTTTATGGCCATCTTCTAGTTTAATCACCACACCCTAGTTACTATCTAGCACCAAAATACCAGTCAAGACAAATCACACGAGCTCAAACTCGACGGGATTATGTCGTTTAATTACCAAGTTCCTATGGCCACCTTCCAGCTCCATCATCAGATCATCTCCATGTCGTCGTAATATTGTGCTGTCACGCAATTTACAAAATTTCAGCTCAATATTTATATAATTTGCATACAAAATTTCAGCTTGATCGGTAACCGGGAAGTGGACCAAATTCAATTTGCAAGATTTCATCACAAACATGGGTCAAGTTCTACTGGGGCTCTGGTTCGGTTTCTGAAAGGAAGATCCGACCCTGGTATAAAGGCTAAGAAGGAATGAGGTGGATCGTTTAGTCAGTAAGAGTCTGACACTGACACAACATAAAAAAACACATCAGTCAGGTGAAATTAATATAAAGCTTGTAAAAGTACTGAAAGATTTGTTACCCTACGTCTCGTGCTCTAGTATTTGTAGATTAGACTTGACCTAATCTAGAACACCAATTAAACTCTTTGCAACGCCTTTCCACCGAGTCTAAAGCAGCTAGATGTCATTTTGCAGCACCAGCCCATATGCGGTTATCGTTATGTGATATAATCAATGTATTCCACATGTTGAAGTACAAGCCGACAATACAATTATGTCTTTCAAAGAATTCAAATCGATTATTATGGAAATTGAATGAAGAAAATTGCGGATATAATTTGTTTAGAGACAATTCAATTGTTGGAATCGCTGTCTTCGCTAGATTAGTACCAGTATGCAGCCTAGTACTAGAAAAATAGGAAAAATGCTGTTGGAAATATTGATTGTAGTTAGTATTTCCTGTCAGTTCTGGAGTTAGTTTCCTGGTAGCTACAACCTAGCTAGGGATCATAGGTTACTTCTAGGCAAACGTGCTCCATTTTCGACCACATCTTCGCTTACCATCAGTTTAAGTGATTAAACGTGACCCTTCAACAATAAGAGAATGCTAATGTTCCAGCATCTTTCAGTTTTCTTAAATTGCTTCTGCCACAGCCCCTGATTGCCACAGCCCCTGTTGTAAGGTGATTTCAAATCCACTGATTCCGTCCACTGAGTCTTCAGCACAGCTCACTACGAACTTTGGTATAGTTTTTCAAGGCACAAACACCAAACACACGATTTTGACTTTTGTTGAAGCAGACACGATACTGCCTGGTCAGTCTTTCGACGCCGTTGAATTTGCGGGTATACACTGAAATGTCTTTCCAGAAACGATTGATACGGTTACTCTATTCCATCTCACTCACACAAAGGCGATAGGCAAGCGCAAAAAAGGGATAGATTCGGGGAATGCAACAACCAGTCGCAAAAGAATCAGTCCCCAAAATTAAAACCTATGACTGTTTAATTTTTTACCACATTGGAAATAATATTTCTCATTATTAGACAATGGCTAAGGCCAAATGAGATCATTCGCATATTCATCTATCATCGATCATCATACATTTCGATACATCAATCAATTTGTCTGTTCCATACGTTTATCCTTGAACGAATCAAACGCCCACAAGCATGGACTATTGTTTATTTTTGTTATTAAAAATGTTATTAATATTATGCTCGTTTGTTTGTGATTTATTGTTGACTGTTTGGCCTACAGGCCCAGTGGTTCGGATTCTTCGGATTGGTCCTGACGAAGATTGATTTCTATGATCTGACTTGCATCGGATGCATTTTTCTTCTCTATACCTTTGCCTTTTTTTTTAAAGGTGAGAATTCGACAACTGTGCTGTATTTCTGTAATTTGCTTTAATTATTTTGTGTTGTTGTCGTTGTATCAGAAGTAGATGACTACTTCCCATGTATTTCCTCAGGCAGTATGACAACTTCGATCAACGATTGTATGACATTTTATGTAAAGACCTTTATCTAATATTCTCTTCTCGTCATTCTTTGCGTCATCATTATTACATAATTTCAGCTGAAAGACGTCCTACGAAAGCCTTCACCAAGCGTCACCACAATGACCTGTCCTGTGCATCTCGCATAATTTCAGTTTTCTACCATTAAGTAGTAGTTTAAAATGGACCGCCTGACCCTGCACACACTTCCTCAGTAGGTACTAAATAATAATAACAAAAATATGAACATAGAACCTACTTCTTTTCGGAATCGGTTCAAAATTACTTCCTCTATGTATAATACTTATTACTCAAACCAAGTACCCAGCGGATTCTGTGAATAACCATAAGAAGGTCGGCCATTTTAGTCCAACTTATTTGCGGCACACTATACCAATGTTCTTTCACCATCAACAAAAGAACTTACCTCCATTATTGCACCATTTTAAAGTTGTCAATCAACTTGTAAGTTATTGGAACTTGGAAGGGCCATAAATATTGAACAAAAGGACATACAGACAACCCATTTAAAATGGGTTCCGAGAAAACTGGCAACGTTCATAAAATGGTAACAAATTGGCATAAATATATCTTGAAATGAAGGTTTCTTTACACAGCTTCTTTTGTGTGATTTAAGGTAGTTACAGGACTTGAGGAGAATTTTAAAGATAGTTTAGCAACTGCTTTTGGGAAATGCTAGCTTCTTGAAACAATAGTCTTTAGCCTGCTTTACACTACTCACAAAGTTGCCTCGACGAAGTTGATCGAAGTTCGAAGTATGTGACTACACACTCGTGCAATCTCGCGAGGATCTCTTCGAGTCCTTTGACTCGGGCGCAAAAACCGACAACGACTGGAAGTCGCCCGAAGCGAGCCGAGGTTGCACGAAGCGAAGCGAAGTACCCTTCTACACTAACTTATTTGTTCAACTTCGACCAACTTCGGGAGTCGTGTAGAGCAGGCTTTACAGATAGCTGATGGGGCTAAAAGTTCTGGAGAGTCGAATGTGTAGCGGAAGAACCAAGGTTACATACCAACAAAACCCAAAAAATCGCCAGATGAAAAAAGAATAAATGGTTTAAAAAAATAAACGCCATTAGCAATAATAGCAGTTGTTATTGCTGTTAACGACTTATTGGCATTTTTTTTTACTTTGATTTTTGTACGAGTGCACAAGCGTCAAAGTTTGCAAAGCCTAACTTCAGGTTCATTCAAGATAGAACAGCTGTACAGTAATTTGTGCAAACGTACTATCTACGATACAGAAGCCTTTCTTAGTGTCTGAAGCCAAGAGTTGATGCGAAAGCGTAACACCAAGGCTCTTAGATCAAGGCAAGAAAGGAACTGGGTATGTTGTTTAGTCAGTAAGAGTCTGACACTGTTTCCCGCTCCTTTCAAGAGCGGGTATCGTCAATTGATGATTTTTATCTACCATAAAAAAAGTATGGGGTTGCGAGTTATGAAACTTGAAATTTATTTTTCTTCCAAAACGTAGTTTGCATCTGATTTCCACTCGTTGGAACCGCGACAAATAAAGCGTTTCTTTAAACGAAAGTATTTTGAAGTGAAAGTTATAGTTTTCCATTTCTATAATGGTGCAGCGCTCGCTGTTCCCATTGTGTGGTGGGTAGGCAGTGGCCGTGGTTCCGGTTCCAACTAACTAGTTTGTTCACGCTTTTCTTTATAAGAGTGAAAAGTTCGCGCTGGGTGATTTGTTTTAAGGTGTCTAATCGATCTTACTACGCATAAAATTGTAATATATTTCTTTATCAAAATTATATTATAAAATTTATACTTATTTATATAATAGCGAAATATACGTACTAGTTAATTATAAACCTCAGAAACTATGACACCAACAAAATAAAAATTTTGCAAGTAGGTTCCTTATAGGGTGTAGACACATGTTAAGAACGAATTAGATGAATCCATACATATAGAGAAAACGACATTCACGCGGATGAAGCCACCGGCAGAAGCTAGTAAATATTGTATTTCTTACTAGCTTCTGTCCGCGGCTTCGCCCGCGTACATAAAATATAGCCTATGTCACTCAGGAGGAAAGCAGCTTTCTATTGTTGCTAAAATTTTTCCAATCGGACCAGTAGTTCCAGAGATTACCTCCTACAAACAAAAAAACAAAAAAACAAACTTTACCTCTTTATTATATTAGTGTAGATTACATCCAGCGTCTGGTACTGAGATCATAAACTGACACTTAACTGAAAACTGCAAAAAAAAAAACAAGTTTAGTGTATGAGAACTAAACAATCCACCCCGCCCCTACGTGGCCATATATATTATTTATTTATTATCAAAAACTTTATGCACATAGTACAAAGGCAGACTTAATGCCTTGGGCATTTTCTACCAGTGGTGCAGAAGCAAAGACCTGGTAGGTGCAACTTAAAAGAAAAATAGACTAACAAAAAATAAACCAGAATATATATACCAAAGCATTCTTTCAGCCCAAACCCTTGGCCCCAGTTGGTTTCGACCCTTACAGACAGACAAGTGACAGTTTTACCCTTTCGGTACAGAACCCAAAAAAAATTGCAACTCTTCAATTTCCTGGTGACGTCACAAAAACATTAACCATCCAACCTAGCAATAACAATTTGACTGTCAAAAATTCTAGCCCATCAATTTCAAATTACAAAATTCTTTATATTCAGTATCCGTGAAAAAACAAACTTACTACCGTATAGCATTAATGGTTGAAAAAAACCTCTTTTTATTTATAGTAATAATTATATTAATAGTATTTCCTACTCCTTGATCGTCGATTCGTGATTTGAAGGAATGATGTACTCAGTATTGACTACTTAAAATTTAACCTTCGCACATAATTGCATAACTTCGCTTTTGTTTATCTACAAAAAATTGAAATTTATTATTGTTTTATTAAGTATTTTCCTTAAGAGTTTTATGTACCTAAATGATGCTCCATTAGGTGGCTCCATTAGACTTGTCGATTTCCTTCATACTCAATTTTAATCTATACTATATATAAAAGGCCCTCTCCTGGAGAGGAGGCCTGTGTCCCAGCAGTGGGAACATTAAAAAGGCTGATGATGATGATATAAAAGGAGAAACTGACTGACTGACATGTCAACGCACAACCGAAACTATTGGGACTAGGAGCGTAAAATTTTGCACAAGGCTTCCTTTTATGACGTAGGCGAACATTAAGAAAGGATTTTCTAAAATTCACCCCCTAAAGGGATGATACGAGTGTCCAAATCTTTTGCAAAAACCTATTTTCACGCAGGCCGCTGGCAGAAAGCTAGATTCTTAAATGTATGAACTTTGTAAGTTTGTATCACCTTCCCACCCATACGCACAAATCGTATTGGTAAAAAAAAACTATCATTATACAGTACGGCCTTCGGATCTTGGCGAGTCTAAAGCGAGGCTCTGCGAATTTAGCGCTTGAAAACTCGTACAAAAATCATCATCATCATCAGCCTTTTTAATGTTTCCACTACCGGGACACAAGCTTCCTCTCCAGGCGTGGGCCGTAATCCACCACGCGGGCCCAGTGCGGGTTGTCTTCGAATTTTCAAAAATAAATGTTTAAAAAAAAATGCCAATAACAGTTTTTAACAGCAACAACAACTGTTAATTGCATTTATTTGTATGAACCATTTATTTTTTTTACGAGAGCTGTAAATACTGTTTAAACATAACAATATCAATATTTATTTATTTGTTATTTATCTTTTATTTATAGCTTTAATAAACCCACAGAAACACTATTTAATTACGCACATAAAGTCATTATAGCATAATAAATAAATTAATTATACATATATAAAAAATATGTAATATATTATATTATTAGTTACGCTTAAAAACTGTATGGAATTCAGATATTACTTCAGAAAACTTATTTAACATCACTATTATCACACAATGCATTCCAAGCCATTTAATCTGTTGTATTTATGGCTAATTTACTATAATACTAGTATCTTAGACGATCTAGATTCTAGATTGTGATTACACAGCGCCTAGGTATTAGTCATGTGTGAAAATATGTGGTAAATATAGAGTATGGAGGTATTTGTAAAGGGTGCTTAGTAAATAAATAGGTATTATCAGACCCGATAATATTACTGCTATGCTGGAGGTCGTGCGGACGGCGAGCAATGAGTAGCTTGCTGTCCGCCCATCCGGTAACAGTCCGGACCGAGCCCAAGTCGTCGACGGCGCGCACTGTTACTGCGCGCCTCAAGGAGTTGTCAGCAAACTGTAGGGGCCCGGTGGGGTCGAAACCTTCGGGGGTAAGGGTTGATGCGAAAGCAGGAAAAAAAAAACCGGGGCCCTGGAACTAAGGCAAGAAGGAACGGTGGGTCGTTTAGTTAGTAGAAGTCTGACACTGTCTCCCACTCCGCCCAAGGGCGTTATAGGGTTGTGGTAACTTTTTCGAACAGTCTCGCAGCCGCAACTGTTCTCTCTGACTTACAAATATAAGTAATACCAATTTGTCGTTTACACTGAGTCTCAGCCTGAGGTAAAGAAGAAGAAAAAAAACTACTTCATCAATAACAATTACGTATCAATTACTCAGTAAAAACATCGAACAAAACGGACCATCTTTGACCTTCTAACTTATAACTGACTACCAACCACTCATCTTTTTTTTGACAACCATTTTTTATTCGAACTTCTTAGTTCCGTACAAGCATGATGTTCAAAAAATATTAGTTATAAAACGCGTGACTTATTTTTTTTTCTATTTTTTCTTAGCATCAGCCTCATAATGTTCCAACTATTGGGACTTAGACGTCCTCTCTAGGAGAAGTAATGGGCCGTAATCCACCACGCGGGCCCAGTGCGGCTTGGTGGATGTCACATGTCTTTGAATTTTTGGTTCTAGGACACGACGGTATCCTTACAATGTTTTCGTTCACCGTTTTGAAAATAGTGACAAAAATCTATTTTTTTTTTCTTGGCAACACTGGATAGTTAGATTATGTCATTTTCCACTTTGTTAGTTATACGGAAGCGTTTGTGTTAAAAGGTTATTTTAAGGAGCTCTTCTATCTAAAAGAAGTCACGCCTATACTATTAAGGTATTTTTTTTACATAGCATAGCTATGATGACAGCTACAGCTGAAAAAAAATATACATCTTAAAGATTTGGGTAAAGGATTGATAGCTACACTATGAATCTGACAGCTGTCATTCGCATCATTTTATGTCCATTTTAGTGTAGTTCTTCGATTCGTATATATTATATACGAATCGAAGAACGAATTATTACTTTATTACACCTATCATCGTTTTTCAAAACCATTAATTCCCAACATTCCTAAAATCTAACGCGTGATTAATTTTTTTTCTATTTTTTTTTTTGGCAACACTGGAACGTCTGATGACGTCATTATCCACGTTATTAGTTATACGGAAGCATTTATAGTAATTAGGTTATTTAAGGAGCTCTTCTGGTTAAGAGTCACGCCTATACCATTAGTTCGTGGATACTGTTAAAAGGTTCTTAATGAGAGGACTTATATGGAGGTGATTTATTTTTGTTGAAAAACAAAGCGCCATTTTTATGGTCAAAAGCAGAGGTTTCCAATCTTTGAAACCTTAGGGCCGCATTATTATTTTCCGTAGGTACAAAATCTCATAGGGCCGAAATAGTTTAATATTTTTCAGCTCTGAACTTATTAATTGTAAAAAATAAAATTGAATATTTTCATATTATTGTAAGTAGAAAGTCACAATTAATTATTATTTGTTAGCTTTTAATACGTTTTGATATTTCAGTTATTTTTTTGCATTAAGTATCATTTGTGTCGTTAAATACCTTGCAAGTAAAAAACCGAAGGAATATCATCCTTAAGTTTTCTTCGTTAATTTATTACAAAAATAGTACTTGTTGATTCGAATCGTATTAATTAATTAATGTACTTCTTACTTAATGATTACGCAACGCCACTAGTCCAAAGCTAAGCAGAGCTTGTGCTATGAGCTCTAGATAACTGATAAACATACTTAGATATATCAAAATACATACGTATTACACTCAAACACAGAACAAATGATCGTGCTTATTACTCAAATATTTTTCCTAGATGGAAATTAAACCCTCGTGGGTTTGGAAAGGAGTTCATCCTCCGGCATAGCAATCAGGGTCCCAGAACCACTAGACCAATAGATCAGTCAATAATCAGATATTGGCTAGTGCGGGTCGAATTATTGACACTAGTTTAACTGTCGCGGGCCAGTTTTGGCCCGCTGGCCGAAGTTTGGAGATCCCTGGACAAGAGTATCGACTAATATGTTAACGACTCTATCTATTAAGCCTATGAGTCATTAGACGACAAAGGGAAAATTAAGGCTTGCCTTTTACTGTGACGGATTCTGACAAAATTCATTTCCAAGTATATGTATAAAGGTCATAGCAAAAAGCAACAGCCGTATAATGTTTGTAAACATTGCTGGGACTCAGACCTCCTCTCTAGGAGAGGGAATTGACCGTATTCCACCAAGTGGGCCCAGTGCGGGTTGGTAGATAAAAGTCATATTTTAAATTATATATTAAAAATATGTAACTAAATAAAACTGTTTTATATAAAGCAACGGCCAATAGGGGTAGCCTGGGTACGGTTGTGACAATTTTTTTTTTATTTTGCACTGTTATTAGAGATAACATCTTTTTTTTTTTAATACAGCTAAAAAAAGTAGGGACTACTGCCAAATAATCAATTTTTAAAATTTACAAATAATAATCCCTCTTAAGAACAACTAATTAATGTTTTTAGACACTGTTTATTTAATATAGCACCATATTCTGTTAAGAAACGGTTACCTAATATAAGTTTACTGTATGTTTCTCGTATGTTCTCATGTAAGTGGCTTTATTGTCTTCATGAGAATAAATGGTTTAAACCTATAATCCCTCTTAGAGTAAAACTGCTTCAGTAGCCATCATCAAAATCACCGCCAGTTTCAACACTGGTCACGACTATAGGAAAACCATAAATAGGAAAACTGCCCACTTACGCAGGTCATGACTGCAACCTCTGTGACGTCATATGTTACTGATACGGAAGCAGTTTGAAGATTCACCAGATATCACGATTATTGAATTTACTAAGATAAATTATTTAGGATTCAATTTTTTTTACCGGACATCCATTAAGGAAACGATTTTGAGCTTACCGGGTAAAATGGGATGAATAGAAACGCAGGGGGTGAATAGAAACAAATTTTTTATTAGGATTTTTAGTTTTAATAAAGCGTTTTTGTTTTCAATATTTAATTTAAAAAATATATTTTTAGAAACTTGAAAAAGTAACAGAATGTTTTTTCTATTCACCCCTTATTTTATTAACCTTCACCCCTTTAGGGGTATGAAACAGAGGTCAAAGTTTGTACGAACCTTCTTATGCGCGGGCGAAGCCGCTGGCGAAGCTAGTCTATAATGAAAAAGCAAAATCTATTGAGCCAAGGAACGTAAATTAGCACAAGATTCTCTAGAAGTCTTTATGGTGAGTAAAAATCGTCCAACGACAAATCCTGGCCTTGAGCGGAGAGAGATATAGTTTAAGACTCTTACTGAGTAAACAAGTTCTAAGTAAGTTCTTTCGCTGCCATTGAACCAGGGCCAGAACCTTCTTTTCAGACGCGAACCCTTGGCCCCAGTTGACTTCAACTCTTCTGCAGGGTCCTTACGAGACGGTAAAAGCCTCGCTTCTTGCAACACCCTAGAGCGGGATGATTTTCCATCTCATAAAAGTGTTTGAAATGTCATAAAGTTTTTTTTCTTCTTTTTTCCAAAAGTTAGCCCTGACACAGCTAAAGTTTTGCTAACAGCTTGTTTTTTTATTTAAAATAGTAATCTGTGGAAAATGTTGTTGGTAGTATATTTGATAAGTTTAATTATAAGACAACACTGTTTATTCTTAACTAGCTACCCGCCCCAGCTTCGCACGGGTGCAATGTTGATATTATGCACGTATTAAACATATAAACCTTCCTCTTGAATCACTCTCATCGTCACCATCATCTCCCTGCCCGTGTCCCGTTTTATTTGGGGTCGGCTCAATTTACCAACTCCGTTGCTTAGTTTTGTAGATCTAAGTATACATAGGGACAGGGGGAAGCAACTTTGTTTTATACTAGATAGATAGATAGATATACTCTTTATTGTTGGTACACCATAAACACAACTTGGTACATTAGGACACTTAAAATTACTACGGTGTTACAATGGGCGGTCTTAACGCTAAAAGAGATTTTTTAAAGACAAGCTTTACTATGTTACTATGTAATGATATAATACTGTTTGTTTCCCCAAATGTAATAAATAAATAAATAAAGTATATTTATGGGACGTTTAACTATCAGCCAAGGTCTTTGCAGGCATAAAGTACCTAAGTTACATCAATTCTGCATCTTCTCATGACATCATATACAACATACGGAAGCATTTAACATAATTGGGTTATATGTTAAAGGAAGCTTACGAACTAAGGCGTGAGATTCTTGCATGTTTTAATGGTAATATTGATGCGAGGAAATTATATGTTACTACTAGTATTAGTTTAAGGGTAAGATCGTCAAAAGTCGTATAGTTTTGATGATTTTAAATCCAACATCACGTCTAAACGACTAGTTGGTTTGTTTTGAAAATAATATATGTTAAACTAGTACTTAACTAGTAAAATAAAATAACAATAGTTATCAAACTACATAAATGTAATCAAGATAAGAGAAAGCGGCCTCTCCTGGCACAGGTGTTTTCACACTTAAAAGGAGAGGTCAATCTCAATATTGTTGAACCAAACTTATAAATCAATAAAACATTTTTCATTTTCACAATTTTCCTAATAATTTGATAAATGAATATTTTCATTTTTTTTTCGTTGAACTATGTGTAATTTATTTTAAAAGTTATGTCTAACACAGACAAAAGCGAAGATCAGGCAAATACCACTGGGTATATTTTTATGGAACTTTCACAAACTAACAGATAATTTAAAATAATTACCAATCTTTTGATATACGGCTTTTATTCATATTGTGTTTCATAAACAAAGGACAAATTATTATTCAAATAATTTTGAAGCGCGGGCCCCTGCTGATGAGTCGAAGCCAACTGGGGCCAAGGGTTCGTGTCTGAAAGGAAGGCTCTAGCCCTGGTATAGCCTGGTATAGATGGCGATGTAGGAACGGGGTAGGTTGTCTCTAAGAGTCTGACACTGTTCCCCGCTCGAAGTGACGCTAGCTCCTCTTTTGTACGCTCGTGGTTGTTTGCGGATATCTGCCCCTTAACAGTTGAGATCATTCTATTGATTTCGGAGATTTGATTAAGCCGGTTTTTAGTAGTGCGGAAATTGTAATGATTTGTACTAATTTTAGGATTTTTTTTTTTTGACAGCAATCTCAGCCTAGTAGAAGGTTGTGGGTCCGATTCCCCCAAACGTTTGTGTTAAGCACGATCATTAGTTTATTGTTCAGTGTCTGGGTGTAATTTATCTATAACATTGTATGTATTTAAAAATATATATATATGGCACTCAGTTGTCTAGTACTCATAACACACAAGTTCTACTTAGTTTAGGTCTAAATGGTGTTGTGTGAAAGTTAGGGAAAATTAAATATTTGTGGAAAAGGATAAAAAGTATCACGTTCTGTTCCAGGACATAGTTTACCCAGGTACCAAATTTTGTCTAAAACCAAGGAGCCGTTTGGGTATGAAGAAGCTTCAATATACAAAATTGATAAGACAGATGGGCTTTCCTTAAAACGTATCATTGTACACACCAATATGAACAACTTTTACAATGAGACCAACCCAAAAATCACAAAAAAATATCCGCTCCTCCATAGATTTATATCCACATAACTCGAAAAAATATATGGAGTAGCGGCTTTTTTTCGTGATTTTTGTGTTGTACAATGATCATAATTGGTGTGTACAATGATCTTTTTTTAAAGAAAGCTTACCTGGCGTATCAACTTCTTCACTTTAGTCAATCAAAGTGACTATACTATAGTGTCTATATCTATCTATCTATACGGTACGCCTAATGTAGTGCGTAGTACATAATATAGTACATATACACCGTGAAATTTAAATGGTTGTTTTCCCTCAGCGAAATGGTTGTGTCTTGGTAATACAAACGTTTGATAAAGAAATAAAATATTAAAAACATTAAATTTACCTGTAGAGTGCAAGCTAATTATGACGTATCACAACGTGCGAGAGCTTATTTTGGTTTAAATATTTAATGAATCGGTTTCCTTTGAAGGCGGGCTGCTCATGCGACTCTAGTAGTACCTACAAATTACGTCTAATGTTACTATTGTTTTCGCTTTTTTGGGTTGATAAATATATTTATTATATTTTAATAATTATTTATAAAAAAAAACTTTTTATTTTTTCTGTATGCTTCAAAAGTACTCCTTATGGCAAGTCATTCTGCCGCGGGAAAACAACCATTTAAATTTCACGGTGTATATCGATGACTCTATGCTAACCTTACTTATATATATAACTTGTTGACTAAATCCCAATTGATCATAATAATCTTCAATCATTTGGCAACCATTATAAACCAGTTAAGCCCATCAATTTCTTCACCACAAAGCATTAATAACTATCTCGAAAGAAATGTCGTCGCCGATTGTTCTAGCATCCATTGTTTTAAACTGGTTTATTTATTGGGTTAATCAGTATGACAGCGTATAGAGGAGATAGCTGGACTAGTATTGTGTTTGCGTGTTGATTTAGACCTTGAAATGGTGGTGAGAAACTGGAGTGGATGGACTGGTTCTATGAAGAGTTGTTTGGAAACCTGGCTTGGAGAGTTGGTGTTGAGATTGGTAATGCAACTTGCATCTTAGTGCTTGTTTAAGGAGACGTGTCGCGTTGGGCGTTCTTCGAACATATTGCCATATGTATGTGATTTCGCGTGTGACTTATCAAAATCTGAAATATTACTTTGGCCTTTTAAAATGTACTCATAAATATTAAATTAAATATTAAAAAGTACGTCTAAAGAAGCCTTGCACAATTAATGGAGATTCTAAATAAGCACATTAAAAAAAAAACAAATTTTGTGAAATATACGAGTTAAATCATAGAATTACCAATTACCGAATGCCAACAGACTTTTCCGCCATCATCTCTCTTTTTTCGCGTTTCCTGGTCATCAAAAATCACGTAGAATTACGTTAGATTACAACAAGCTTTTAAGTCAAGCTCGATATTGACGATAGGCGAGTGTGGCAGGCAAATAGACAAGAAAATTGATCCTAATAGATCTTTTTATGGTAGGTAAAAATCATCCAATGACGAATTGGAAACAGTGTCAGACTCTTACTGACTAAACAACCTACCCCATTCTTACGTTGCCACATATACCAGGGTCAGAGCCTTTCTTTTCATACGCGAACCCTTGGCCACATTTGGCTTCGACCCTTCTGCAGGGTAGTCCCTACGGTAACTCTGCACTCCGTCGACGACTGGATTCTGTAAGGGTTCCATTTTACCCAACTAAGTTACTGTACTTTTTAAAAATATAACAAGCTTATACAAACTAAATATAAATACCATAACAATATACCAGTTTGCCCATTAACCACCGTCTACCGGGTATAACCAGACTCCCATATAAAGAAGTCTCGTGGGCGAACCGGTCGTAATGTAATTATTCTTATTGTATACTCAAATGTATGGCCATTGTATGTATAATACGACACAGTTAGCCTATGTTGTGCTCGAATACTTTCTAATTAAAGGCTTACTTAAGGTTGTGGCGGAATATAACTTGACTGGAGTTCTTCGAGAGACAAAGTGAAAAAAAAAGAAAAAGAAAGCTATTATTATGTCTTATATCAAAATAATTTAGTGTTAATGTGTTAGTAGTATAATAAAAAAATCAGCCAAGAACATGTCGGGCCACGCTCAGTGTAGAATTCCGTAGTTTCCCGTCTGTCATAAATTTCTCACAATGTAACAGAACTCAGCCCATGTATAAATTAGTAACCGAATTTCCCGAGAAATGGTGTTGTATCCGGTGTTAATTTTGGATTGCGTGAACCGATTTTAATATTTTTGTATTTTCATTTGAAAGAATATATATATGCTTTGGACAATAAATTTGTAAACTAAGTTTAAAAAATTCTAGCTTGTACGGTTAAATTACAAAAGTCCGGACGAAGCCAGTCGTCGACTTCGCGCTCTGTTCCCACGCGCCTTTAAGGAATTATCAGCAAACGGAGAGGCCCAACTGCAGGGCCGAAACCTACTGGAACCCCGGTCCGGTTTCTAAAAGGAAGGTCCGACCCTGGTATGAAGGCTAATAAGGAATTGGTTAGGTCGTTTATTCAGTAAGAGTCTGACACTGTTTCCCGCTCCGTTCATTGGCGGGATTCATCATTAGATATTTTTCCCACCATTAAAGAAAAAAACAATATTATTGGTATACACACTGATAAATAACAGCTTTTAAACAAATCACTCCATCCGTTTTAGAGTTACAATCTTACAATTAGCATAAACAAATATCTTAAGACTTAAAAGGACTTCAAAATCCGGCGAAAAAATATATTTTGGCATTCCTAATCACAACTGTTGTAACTTTCTAACCTAAAAAAAAACTTTTCTTTTAGAAAAACAGAAAATTCCAATACCTAATTAATCTATATATATAAAAGGAGAAACTGACTGACTGACATATCAACGCACAACCGAAACTACTGGGACTAGGAGAGTGAAATTTTGCACAAGGCTTTCTTTTTTGACATAGGCGAACACTAAGAAAGGATTTTCCAAAATTCACCCTCTAAAGGGATGTCTGGTAATTGTCCAGACCGAATCCAAGTCGTCAACGGCGTGCACCGTTCCCGCGCGTCTCAAGGAGTTGTCAGCAAACTAGGGGCCCTTCAGGGTCGAAGCCTTCTGGAGCTGCAGGTTTGTTTGAAACTGTTACCGCGGCTTTGGGAATAAGGCAAGGAAGGAATGGGGTAGGTTTTTTAGTCAGTAAGAGTCTGACACTTGTTTTCCGCTCCGCCCAAGAGTGGGACTCGTCATTGGATGATTTTTACCTACCATAAAAAAAACCCCTAAAGGGATGAATCGCATGTCTAAAGTTTGTGCGAAAACCTACTTGTACGCGGGCGAAGCCGCTGTCAGAAGGCTAGTATATAGATAAAGACGAACCCGTCCCCCCATATAAGGCTTCAAACACACTAACAATTGTAAACCCCAAGTCTACACTGTCGAATTTGGTAGGATGTCACTGGGTTATCGTTTTCAACGCCCACTGTCGGCAAGTGTGTAACTGGGTCGGCCTTATGTTAGTGCTGTGTAGAACTGACCTAATGATGGGGTCTTAAGGTGAATGCTGACGAACTGGAAATTACTTGTAAGGCTTTGTACAGACGAGCTGCATTTGACATGTATTAAAATCTTACTAATATTATAAATGCGAAAGTTACGATGTTTGAATGTTTGTTACTCAATCACGCCAAAACGGCTGGACGATCTGGATGAAATTTGGCATAGGCATAAAATGCACTCCGGAATAGGACATAGGCTACTTTTTATCCCGGAAACCCCAACCCCAACCCCAATACCACGCGGGGGAAGCCGCGGGCAAAAGCTAGTATTTTATATTCCACAAATACTAATACAAATTAATGCAATATGTAGTTTTAATTGCTGCTAAAAACTGTTATTGGCATTTATTTTTAACCTTCAGACTTGCCAAGATCCGACGGCCGTACTGTATCACACAACACCGTCTAGTCCCAAGCTAAGCAGTTTTTTTTTTATGAATACCAGACAATTGACAAACAGTATATAGGGTGACTGGTAAATTAGTGACTAATATTTAATTTTGACGGCGCGTACTGTTCCCGCGCGCCTCAAGGAGTTGTAGCAAAACCGTAGGGACCCGGCAGGGTCGAAGCCAATCATTATCTCCTGCCCAAGGGCATGAAAATTGAGATGTCATTGGGTAATTTTCGTCACCAAAATAATAATAATAATAATATGTCCACAACTATCACACAACGGCATCTAGTCCCAAGATAAGCAGAGCTTGTGTTATGGGTACTAGACAACTGATAAACATACTTATATATTTCTAAATACATACATATTATAGATAAATTACACCCAGACACAGAACAAATGATCGTGCTCATCACACATACATTTGTCCTGGGTGGGAATCGAAAAAAAAAATCGAAAAAAATAAAAATAACACTAAGAACTATGAGCAAATCGTGAGTCAATCTTAGAAGCAACATAAACATGGCCATAACCTCTACAATTTCTTAGTAAATAAAAGAGACAGTTATTGTAGTAATTGCGTGACTTTGGCCCCAGTACGGCACACGATTCCTCTCGATTAGTAAATTAATGGTCACTTCCGTTTGAGTATGAATGAGCTGTAGACCACATTTTGTCGAGTTATGTGAATATAAATCTATGGAACAGCGGGTACTTTTTTCCGTGATTTTTGGGTTGTTCTCATAATAAAAGTTGTTCATATTAGTGTATACGATTATCTTTTTTAAGGTAAGCCCATCTGTCGTATCAACTTTGTATAAATACTAGCTTTTGTCAGCGGCTTCGCCCGCGTACATAAAATATAGCCTATGTCACTCAGGAGTAAAGCAGCTTTCTGTTGTTGCTAAATTTTTTCCAATCGGACCAGTAGTTCCAGAGGTTACCTCCTACAAACAAAAAAAACAAAAAAACAAACTTTACCTCTTTATTATATTAGTGTAGATTTCTAAAAATTGTCTCAGCAGCAGAGGTTTTTTTGAAATTGTTTTGAGTTGTAAAAGTACAAAATAAATCTAGTACTCAAGTATTTTTTCCAACAGTAGTTAAATAATATATAAAAAAGTACCTTAACTTTAAAAAGGCATGTCCGAAACATCTAAGTACATTATTATTACAGTCACTGCTGAAAAAATCTACACTAATATAATAAAGAGGTAAAGTATGTTTTTTTGTTTCTTTGTTTGTAGGAGGTAATCTCTGGAACTGCGGGTCCGATTGGAAAAAATTTAGCACCAATAGAAAGCTGCTTTACTCCTGAGTGACATAGGTTATATTTTATGTACGCGGGCGAAGCCACTGACAGAAGCTAGTCTTTCATATACTGAGATTTCATACAATATTTGACAATTATCTGTATAATATCATTGTCAAAACCCAGTGAAGTGCAATAGATGCCCCACAACTTCACTTGCGCTCTATAACTCATCTTCATACTCAAAGATCCCGCCTAACGTTAATCCTAATAAGAGACCTTATTGACCTTAAGGTCTATAGCCATAATGGCCTTAATAGGGGCTCGTGGTTGTTATAATTTGAGGTCAAAAATGTGAACTGGACCCCTTTCTGTGTGAGCGTGTGTTTTGGAAAATAATTATAAGGAAACTATTGTTGAATTTGTAAGTATTTTCAATATTTTATTTAGTATTCATTTTAAATATTTTATTAAGTATTTAGGTACTGGTTTTGGCCAATGACGTCACTCGCATTCTATCCCAGAAGTAGTAGAAGAAATGGGATAAAAAATATCTTATATTCGTTCAGAATTTTATAGAAATAAGCTTTTTTAAAAAAAAAATCCTATGCAAATAATAATTGAAATACTAATTTACACACACCGGGACCCGGAATCACTGATTTGTAAGCAATCGTTTGGTGCAGGAAGCGAACCCAGGACTAGTAACTATTTAGTAATCTGTGCCAGGACGCATAGCAGCATTTGTCGTTGATTTAACTCTGTCTTAAAACTTACTATTTCTTTTTAGGTGTTACTAATGTGATGAGCTCAATCATTTGTTATGTATCTGGGTGTAATTTATCCATAACTAGCGACCCGCCCCAGCTTCGCACGGACGCAATGTTGATATAATGCATGTATTATACATACAAACCTTACTCTCGAATCACTCTATCTAATAAAAAAAACCGCATCGAAATCCGTTGCTTAGTTTTATAGATCTAAGCTAAGATTTTATAGATTATGATATGTATGTATTTAGAAATATATAAGTAGGTTTATCAGTTGTCTAGTACACATAACACAAGCTCTGCTTAAATTGGGACTAGACGACGTTGTGTGACAATTGTTAAAAAAAAAATATGTTCTCACTGCTGGAACTCTAGCCTCCTCTCTAGTATAGTTAATGAATGTTAAATATCTTCAAATTTTTATTTCCATTATATGCCGGTTTCCTCACGATGTTTTCGTTCCCCGTTTTAAGAGCAGTGCTAATGAAATAGATTACACAAATTAAATCACCTGTCTGGGTTTGAGCGCTACCACATTTCTTATCAATTACATTATTCAATTACATTTTTTTTATAGCACATTTACGCTTACAAGTTGCACATAGTTGTCAAATAAATCAAATATTGCCCAAGGGCTAAAAAGTATTAAGGCGACGTTAAAAGCCTGTGACTTTGACCGAACAAGGAGAAATTAGCGTTACTTTCCGCGCAATAATTTGTCTCTCGTTTATTAAACACTAGCTTTTTCCCGCGGCTTCGCTCCCGGCAACAGATCATTCTACTCTACTCTACCCTACTCTACCCTACTCTACCCTACTCTACTCTATAAAAACCATAAAACAGACGATTGTTAACTAAACTCTTGAGCCCCCACCACGCGAACACCACCTGTACATGGTGGACATCCCTCATAGTACAAAACCATAGAAAACGTTTTGGGAACACATTCATTGTGCGTACAGCCACGGAGTGGAATTCCTTGCGGGAGTCAGTGTTTCCTGATGGCTACAATCCGAGAATCTCTAAGTCAAGAGTGAATAGGTTACTTCTTGTTAAGCGCGCTCCATCGTCGACCGCATCGTCGCTTTCCATCAGGTGAGATAGCAGTCAAGCGCGAACCAAAAATCAATTTAAAAAAAAATCAAATTATTAGGCAATTATTTTAACATATATTTACAAAACATATGGACTAGCCGTTTAGACGTGATTTTCGAAATAGAATCATCAAAAATCGTATGTCTACCTCTTAAACGAACACATAACGTTTTTCTAAGCACCTCATACTTTAACCTTACAGGTAACTGGTCTAATTTAGAGCACATATGCTTAATAATATTGCAGCTGTATGTAATATAACCCGGTTCTTAATATTTGTGGCTTGAGTGATTGTTACGTGGATGTACAGTTACTGGAAGTGTGCATGTAGTCGTTGAGCGTGGTTTGTTCAAGATTGAGAGCGCAGTTTTGGTGTAAGAGATTAGTATCTGTGGTTTATTTTTGTAGAACTGTTATTGTCATATTTTTTAAGGTATGCTCCACGTTTAGAAACTAAAAAAGAAAGAAAAGCTTTTTATTTACGAGACGTACTGTTAACAATAATTTACAAGGATTTAAAATGGACGATAAGGAAAAAAACTAAGCGTAGTTTGGCGTAAATAGCTTCTTTCTTTCCTGTTTGTGATGAGAGTCTCATTGTTGCCACAAGTTGGCATTTTATAACTATACCTATACTGTCTATTGTGATATTTCTTAGTAAAGTTTTAGACTATTTTTTTTAATGTTTACTTTCCTATTGAACTATAATTAAAAACTTTCTTAAGCTAAATTACTAAGTTATCTAAAAGTAGGTCACTTAATGATATATTTTTTCTCTTTAAATAATTTCTCCAAAAGATTTATAAATCGGGCCATTCGTCACTATTTATCATAAACAAATCTTTCTGGGACATAAAAACTTACCTTAATACCAGTTTTTTTTTATTGACTTTCACTGACTATTTATTTAAAAACGTCAACAAAGTCTACTGGTTGTCACTTTCACTATTTAGATAAACATTGAATAGTAAATAAAGGTTTATCTGCGGCCATGATTAGCATATTGATAAAATACCAATAATAGTGCTTTATTGATGTGAGAAAAACGTATAAAAGATTTATTTTACCAACCTCTTGCCACACCCTTTTAACGCCGGAAATATTTTTTGTAGACTCATGCTTGACCACCATCTCACCATCTGATTGAAAGTAGGATTAAGCCTAGAAGTAATCTATTCAGTCTTGACTTAAATCTCAATCTTAGTTTTACTTGTATTATTTTAATGGCAATGAAAATAGCTTCTTAACTATTATATTTCTTAACCATTTGAAGATCTAATAAATTATTTCTAAGTACTTTATACTAATTGTACTCGTTCAGACAGTCGTCTTCCGCCCTTCCAATTTAAAGTATGTCAGTCCTTACCGCAAAAAGTGTTTTCTTTTTTTTTGAGAATCCTCAGGTGGTTTCTAACCGATCCAAGCTACCGGCGGTCAGGGCTCCAGAGAATAGAACCTCCTAACTATTATCTTTTAATTTTAGTATTGCCATATTTTCTCTGTTCAACCCTTGGTTGACTGGTAGAGAATGTTTAGTCTACTATCGCACACTTTGTGTTGCATGAAGATTTACACCCGTATTCACAAACGTTACTATGCGGTCTCACAGTGCTCGCGAGCGCACAGGGCAGGGTTTGTGAACTACGCAACACAAACGAACCAATCACAGAGCTCTATTTCAACGCTGTGCGTTTGCTTAGTCAAGGGTCGTTTGAGTATTGTTTGTGAATACGGGTGTTAAACTCTTGAGGCCTGAGCAAACGACGGCATTCGCACACCTATTGTCTTTCTATTATGCCTCCATTTTTTTTTATGGTACGTAAAAATCATCGAATGATGAATCTCTTGGGCGGGGCGAGAAATAGTGTCAGACTCTTACTGACTGAACAACCTACCCCGTTTCTTCCCTGCCTTAGTCCCAGAGTCCCGGTGTATCGCTTTCTCATTAATCCTGGGCCCCAAGACTCAGGAGATTATGTCTCTAATTACGGTATCCCAAAGCAAATAATCAGTTAAAAAAAGCACAAAATCCATTAGCACATCCAGTAAAACTATAGATCTAAAACAAATAATGATCAATGCGGTTGTCATAAGCAGGTCACGTTCACTTTCGATAGTTTAACACTTAGATGTGTGACCCTGTACGAACTGTACGATCTGAGGAGAGAAAGTCATTCATTATGGATTAACGGGTCAAAAGAGTGCATAGTCTTAAGAACCAGAACTAAGGAAAAATAGTATCGCATCGGTATCGGGAACTCAAGGAGTTGTCAGCAAACTGTAGGGGCCCTTCAGGGTCGAAGCCCTCTGGAGCCGCCCGTTTGTGTGAAACTGTTACCGCGGCTCTAGGAATAAGGCAAGGAAGGAATGAGGTAGGTTTTTTAGTCAGTAAGAGTCTGGCACTGGTGGATTTTCACTTACCATTAAAAAAAAACCGGTATCGGGAACAGGGTCTGTTATTCCATTGCCTTCGATTGTACCCCTTTTACCTTACCCAGCAGCTTATACCTGCAATCCCGTCAGAGTACTGACACATCATTCTTCCACTCTTCAAACACCCATCCTACTTGTTCAGTCAATCGTCTTCCGTCCTTCCAAATTTAAAGTATGTCAGTTCTTTCCAGAAAACATGTTTTCTTTTTTTTTAAAGAATCCACCGGTGGTTTCTAACCGGTCCAAGCCACCGACAGTCAGGGCTCCAGAGAATAGAACCTCCTAACTATGCAAGCCGTGTCCAGGAGTACCCATTTCTGAATCAAGCCCTTGATCCAGCTGCCTAAAGCGAGCCTCCTTAGATGTTGGTTGAGGTTCTTAGCCATTAGCTGACACGACTATATTATTTACAGGCTAATCTTCTAAAACAGGACATTCAACAAAATACACAACAGCAACTACTGATTCTATAGTTTTAATTTTCTACGCGCTCCCTCTCATTCATTACTTTTTTTAAAGACTTAAAAAGTAACCACATTTTACTTTTTAGTCTTTTTATGGGTGAGTTCGATTTTTGAATATACTTATTTGTTGCCCGTACATTTTAATTCATTTTTTTTTTGTTTTTATTAATGATCCAAATTCAAATCTCATTATCCCTAGGGATCGCCCACATGTCCCGAGATGCGTTACCGCCCTAGGGAGAGAATGATTTACTTTAAGTGAAGGTTGTATACCATATTATTATATGTATGTATAGATAATAGCGTATTATCAAGCAGGTGGTAAGTACAAAAACTTATTTCATACACGCGTTGCCAAACCGCAGTGTCAAAGTCGCAGGTGTTTTAACATTAACCCAAGATTATAGCTCATAAAGTATACTCTGATCAAATAATAAGCAGCTTGGTATCCATAATGTAGGTTGCATTCACTTTCGATGGCTCTAGTGACCCTGTAACTTTAGAGAAAGCAATCGCTGTGGGATGGGTGAAAGATTGGGATTATGATTGAGGAATGATGTCAGGTTTTGTGGGTAGAGTTTAGGATATGCTAAGTGATATTTGTTTAGCAATTTATACCGCGTACATCGAGGGACTGGAACGGTTTGCCGGCTGCAGTCTTTCCGTCCGATTATAATTTAGGTGTCTTCAAGGCTAGAGTGAAGAGGCTCTTAATAAACTAGTGCGCCTTACCATCAACGATTGCATCACTGCTTACCATCAGTTGGGATCGCAGTCAAGCACTAGTTTATAGCAATTTAAAAAAAAAAATTGACTGGCCAATTGGTCCAGTAGTTAGTGGCCCTGACTGCGATTCCGGAGGTCGTGGGTTCGCTTTCCACCCAGGACAACAAATGTTTTTGTGATGAGCATGGTCATTTGTTCTGTGTCTGGGTGTAATTTATCTTTAAAATGTATGTATTTAGAAATATATAAGTATGTTTATCAGTTGTCTAGGACTCAAGTTAACACAAGCTCTGCTTAGAGACTATTAATTAGACAGAAATATTCTCACTTTTACTCGTTTGTTTATTAGTTGACTTGAGTAGAGGTCAAAGTCTCTTATAGTATTGTCATTGCTGGGACTCAGGCCTCCTCTGTAGGAAGGTCAATGATGCGTAATTAACTTCTTAATCTTATAAATTATGTTTCATCATCATCATCATCAGCCTTTTTTAATGTTCCCACTGCAGGGACACAGGCCTCCTCTCTCTAGGAGAGGGAATGGGCCATAATCCACCACGCGGGCCCAGTGCGGATTGGTGGATGTCACATGTCTTCGAATTTTTGGTTCTAGGACATGCCGGTTTCCTCACGATGTTTTCCTTCACCGTTTTGAGAGCAGTGGTGATGAAATAAATTATTCAAAGTAATGCGCCCGGCTGGGTTTAAACCCGCAACCTACAACTTGTAAGTCGGGGCCGTTACCACTCAGTCACCATTGCTCTCTAACCATATAATTAACAATAGAATGATTGCGAATTCGCTTTAAAAATTATATTTTCGAATAGTTAGTGTTGAAGTAAGCAGATATTAGTTCTATTAAGCTTATTAAAGAAAGACTGCCGTCATTTGAGTTTATTTTTTTAAAAAACTTCGCCCCTTACAAGGAATTACTCCTGTACCATAGTTGAGTTCGAAAACATGTTAACTCACATACACAAGATACCCAGATCTGGAACACCTACCTGTTGGCCATACAAACTTTTGTTCCGTGCGGGAATTAAACCCGCGACCCGCAACGCAGCAGTCAATCACTCAACCACTGCACCAATAGTACTATCTTTTACTAAATTGCGTCTGAACACTAGGTACGTAATCTAAGATTAGCCAACATCAATCAAAAACTTTACAAACCAATAAATCCCTTCTACCTTTTACCAGTCAGTTAACACCAAAAAATTAAGGTAATTTCAAGATACGATTACCTAAGAAACAGATCGTAATCTCAACAATAATACAGTACAAGGTGCCAATGAAAAGAATAAAATTAAGTTATTAAAATAATTTGATATTGTAACCTGTTATTGGAATGTTTTAGTGATGTAATAGTTTTGTATACAACGTACAATGTACAGTGGTGAACTGACTTTCCCTTAGATTGGAATCTCAAAAGTTGAATTTTTTTGGTTCCGTACCTTTTATTTTTTATCCGTCCCGCCCAATGGTCGGATTTTGCATTACATGATTTTTCTGTCTTGATAGAGTTGTGAAGATTTTGTAGAATTAAAAAAAAAACAGGCTAGTGCGAGTCGAATTCGCGCACTGAGGGTTCCGAACATACTTATGCATAGCATCATCCTTATAATGTTCCCTCTGTTAGGAACCAGGCCTCCTCTCTCGGAGAGAGAACTTATTTATGATTAATTATTAAGTTACTAGTGTAAACAGTTGTTGGTTAACCTGCATAAAATAAATAAATAAGTTATAATAGTTCGATTCACGAATTGAGTAACGAAGATTTTTCCAAGTTGCATTTTTTTTAATGGTAGGTAAAAATCATCCAATGACGAATCCACCCTTGGGCGGAGTGGGAGACAGTGTCAGACTCTTACTGACTAAACAGCCCACCCCAATCCTTATTTGCCTTTCACACTGAGGCCAAGCCTCCCTCATCTTTTTTTACTTATTTAAACTTCATGTACAGTAGTGGTACATAGGCGGACTTAATGCTACAAGGCATTCTCTACCAGTCAACTAATCCGTCCGCTAACTAATAATTTTATATCTTTATTATCAAAATGATTCGCTGAATGTGTTGCTAAGCGCAAAACTCGAGAACAGATGAACCGATTTAGCTAATTCTTTTTTGTTGTGTTTGTTATTGTCAGAAGGTTCTTACGAAAGAAAAAGTAGGATAGAATAGAGTAGGGTAGAGTAAGATAGAGTACGGTAGAGTAGGGCAGAGTAGGGTGGAGTAGAATACAATAAAGTAACTAGTTAACGGGAGCAAAGCAGCGAGCAAAACCTAGTAAAGACTGAAGATTATTATCTTTGCATTTTATTACCCATCAACACAGAAAAACTGCATAAACCAAACAGCTAATAAGTCAATTAATTCTTTTTTCTAACCAATAAACGTTTTTTTGTTACAGAATTCACCAACATCTTCCCTCGTTCGACAAGGTATAATTTTGTTATTATTTTCTGTAAGCCTTCCTTTGTTCTTTTACCCAACTGCGCAGGAAAAGAGGTGTTCGTTTCGCACGGGTAGAACAAAAAACGATTTTAATCTGCAGCTAAATAGTTCTTGAGAAAAACCTGTGTTAATAAGTAGGTTTATACTGGAGTTTGGTGTTCAAAAAAAGCTTATATTTAAAGGTTTTAATACGGTTTTGTTAGATGGCCGCTGGGGCCGAAAGGTTCTGGAGTGGCGACCGCGTACCGGAAGACGTAGTGTTGGTAGGCCTCCCACAAGGTGGACCGACGACCTGGTCAAGGTTGCTGGAATTCGAAGGATGCAAGACTCACGGGACCGGTCGTTGTGGCGACGTTTGGGGGAGGCCTATGTCCAACAGTAGACGTCTTTCGGCTGAATTGATGATGATGATGATAACGGTTTTGTACCTCTAAAGGCAAAATCGAAACCTTTATAGGATCATTTTGTAGTCCGTCCATCTGTCTGTCTGTATGTCAAGAACCTTTATTTTGAGAACGTGTATCGAGTTGAAGTTAAATCCTTAATTCAGGTCTGCGGTACCTTGAAGCTGTGAAAAAATAAAACTTCTAAGTTAAAGAAAAAAACCACCGAGTGGGAGTCGGACTCTAGCGAAGAGGTTCCGCTTGAACGTACCTATGACAACAGTTCGTCTTACAAAATTACCCAAATCGCAAAAAAATAAGATTTTTTTCTTCTCTATGACTTCAGATGTATGAATTGTTAAATAAGTAAATAAATGAGACACCTGCGGCCCGGACTAAGCGTTTTGTCTCGTCGTTTATACCGCGTACATCGAGAGACTGGAACAGTTTACCGGCTGCAGTCTTTCCGTCCGATTATAATTTAGGTGTCTTCAAGGCTAGAGTGAATAGTCTCTTAATAAACTAGTGCGCCTTACCATCAACGATTGCATTACTGCTTACCATCAGGTGGGATCGCAGTTAAGCACTAGTTTATAGCAATTTAAAAAAAAAGTAGCAGATTTTCAGAGGCCTTGCTAATCAGTAGATTTGCTCCAAACTATCATACGATCATTATCCAGGTTTGCCAACCAATACAAGCATTACATCTCCAGATTCGCAAGAATCAGACGATAGTCGAGACAATACGATTACACACAATACGTAAATATACATACAATACATCTCTGCACATGTCATAATATAAAGCAGGCGTGAATATACGAGTTACAACACAATGGTGTCTAAATGTCGTGCTGTGATGTGGTGTGATGTGCCGCACAATTATTATGGCGTATGTCGCGGTTAAAGTGAGAATGTAGGGCGTTTTTAAAATCGTCTAAAAAAATACTAAAAATAAAATTGGCTGAAGATGGTGTAACGCTGACAGGAAGAGGAGTGCTTTGTGAAACAAGAAATAAAAAGTGATGTATGAATTTTTCCATGTTCTGAAGTCACCGAGCATTATGCTGAGCTCCTCTGTAGTCTCAGCCATGACTATTACTACTCCTTTTAATTTAGCGTCCCTATTTTTTTGACAGATCGATATTTTGACAAAAATTGCCTGTAATTGATATATTTGTACTAAACAATTTTTTTATGGTGGGTAAAAATCAGCCAATGACGAATCCCGCCCACTTGGGCAAGCCACTTGGGGGGAGCTGGAAATATTGTCAGAATCTTAATGACTGAACTCGTTTCTACGTTGCCTTTATAACAGGGCTAGAGCCTTTCTTTCAGACGAACCCTTGGCCCCAGTTGGCTTCGACCCTTCGGCTTAAACTAAACGATTCTGATTTCCGACATCCTTAAATTTTAAACCAATCACAAACGGAATTCAAATAACAGAAAAACAACACTTCCTTCCTATGCTTATAATTTCATTAACGTCCAATGCCAATACACCATAATTACGGTAAAGATCGATGTTCTTTCCAATACAATTTTTAATTTACTTCTTACAAAACTACCGGGATGTTGGAACACTTTATTGGTATCCCACACAGCATGTAATAGGCAACGCCTGCCTATAAGTTAACCATTTCCTACTAATAGCTATTTAATATAACGCTATTGGTACAGTTGGTAAAAGATTTAGGTGTACAGGCAAAATTATACTTTAATTTGTTCCCATCATGCACAATAGTGGTAGCCGAGTGGTAACGGGCGCATTCCCTCTATTAGAGAGACCTGAGTCCCAGCACTGAGAATATTATAAGGCTGATGCTAATGCCCAATACCTATATTGTACGGAGACGGCAACAGCTATAAACTAAATAAATAGCATACTAAATAATGCCAAAAGATCAGATCCTGCTTAGCATAAAAATAATCCTTTATTATTAGGCAGCTAAGGTCCATAAATAAAATACATGTATAATTTTACATACACATAAAACATAAATTATAACAAAGTATTAAAAATGACACCACCACATTGCCAAATATCCAACTATAATGAGACATATTTCAAGGATAATAATATACACCGTGAAATTTAAATGGTTGTTTTCCCGCGGCAGAATGACTTGCCATAAGGAGTACTTTTGAAGCATACAGTAAAAATAAAAAAAATAAAAAGTTTTTTTTTTATAAATAATTATTGAAAATATTCATCACCTCAAGAAAGCGAAAACAATAGTAACATTAGACGTAATTTGTAGGTACTACTAGAGTCGCATGAGCAGCACGCCGTCAAAAGAAACCGATTCATTACATATTTAAACCAAAATAAGCTCTCGCACGTTGTGATACGTCATAATTAGCTTGCACTCTACAGGTCCATTTTTTGTTTTTAATATTTTATTTCTTTATCAAACGTTTGTATTACCAAGACACAACCATTTCGCTCAGGGAAAACAACCATTAAAATTTCACGGTGTATACTTACTTAAATATTTTTTTTATAATAATCACCTTTTATCCAATACGGTGGATGAACCTCATAAAATTTACGACACACTGCAGCATAAATGACAACTCCCAAGCCGGCAAACACAGCTGCATGGCATCGTTTCTAGAAAAAGGTGGTGGCTGAGGACTCAACCGAGACATGACCACGACCGTTCTGCCAAGAGTGTACGACTAAGAAGAAGAGAAAACCTTTTAAACTTAACACGCTAGATGTCAAAAACTTGCCTTTATAACAAAAGTAAACGCAGTTGTAGCCAGCTACCTGCATACCTATCTTTTTCGTTGACTGTACAACGTAATCTATATAATTTAATGTTACTACGTACTGTGCAAACCTTACTTAAGTATTCCATATTATTGCGTAATATGCGTCTTAAATTGAGCATTGCATATTATTGCTTACTAAGATATATTAGTACCATGTTTTCACATTGAAGATTACTTGGCATTGTTAAATTGTCAAAATGTCGTCAAAAACGTGAAGCTAAATTGCATGTTCCAAAGCGTAGTTCTTTATAGAGAAGAATGTGCAAGGATCTCCATGGAAACATATTATGGGATGTAATTTGCCTGCGGTCTTACCGTCTGATTATAATTTGGGTGTCATCAACACTGGAGTAAATAGGCTCTTAATAAACTAGTGCACTTCATCAACAACGATTACATCACTTCACACCATCAGAACACACCACAGATCATACATTTCATGTGATCATGGGATCACAGTCAAGCACTAGTTTATGTCATTTAAAATGTTCTAATTTAAATATTGTTTTTTCCTTGTCCAATCCACTCTACACCTGATGCCGTTATATTTTTCCTCATAACAATTAATCATTAACAACTATTGGCTAAATATAATTAGCAATATCCTATAAATATTAGTAGAACCGTGTCTACAAGAACTAGTTAATTAAAACTAAAATTAATATGAAAACAGTTCGCATGAAATTTGCATCACACACATACATACTACATAGATACTTATAAATAAAATTTAAATATCTTTTTGTTACATCAAAATAAAGTTTTTTACTAAACGTATAAGAAAGTACATAATATATTCGATACCAATAACATTAATGCATGTTATTGCGGTCCGGACTAAGCGTTTTGCCTCGTCGTTTATACCGCGTACATCGAGGGACTGCAACAGTTTGTCAGCTGAAGTTTTTCCATCCTATTATAATTTAGGTGTCTTCAAGGCTAGAGTGAATAGGCTCTTAATAAACTAGTGCGCCTCACCATTAAGGATTGCACCACTGTTAGAAAAAATGGTTTTAAATATTTGTCTGGCTATCTGCTTGTTCCGACTAATCTCCGAAATAACTGGATATTATAAGTATTAACTTCTACGTTAACGTCTTTGAAAAATAATTAGGATTCCTTGCAAAACAAAAACTTCTTGGATTTATAACCATTTGGCATGTGGTGTTTCAGAAGTCTGACGTGAACCAAATCACGGGCAAAAGCCAGTAAAAAATATAAATTATAGAAACCACTACGAACTATCGAGCACAACTTATATAATTGCAATAAGGACAATAAAACTATTCATTCACACTTGTAAAGTAATCAATCGATTTATCAATCATAACTTGTTATAAACTCTTTGTTATAATTTAATAACATCAATCAATTGCACTGATTGAATTAGATAACGTTTTTCTTAGGCTATGAATTACAAAATAACGGTTATATAAACTTGGTGTTAGTAATTCAGTTCCTGATTTAGATTAATTGAAATTTCAGATTAAAAATATAACACCAGATCTATTTAGTCGTGGAGTTGCGAACACCAGCCTGATATACCATACCAACACCAGATCTGATAAAATATACCCCAATTTTTTTTTAGTTACATTAGACAAATAAAGCAATGTATTAACTTTGCGAAACTTATATATGTACTCGTATGTATCTAAATATGTATATATTTTTGTATTTGTTTATTTTCTATTTGTCTGTTTTTTTTTAATTGCACCTACCATGTTAGGTTAGGTTAGGTTAGGAAGAAAATAATTAAGGTATTAAGTCCGCATTTGTACAGTATTATGTGCATAAAGCTTTTTTATTTAAAAAAAAATTAAGGTTAAATTTTCCCTACAGACGAGACTGAGAAAAATTTCACTGAGAGAAATTTGCCGTAGTAAAATATACAATTTCATCATCATCATCAGTTCACCCGAAAAACGTCCACTATTGGACATAGGCCTCTCTCAAGTATAAAAAATACGATAAAGGTTATGCAACGTCTTCCTCTTTTTGAAATCAGTAAATTAAACTCATTAAATCATAGCTCTTTACTTTCCCTTTCTGTTACTTAATTTAATTAACTGCTCAGATCAGGTCACCGTGAGGTCATCCGATAGTACATTATCTAGTTGTGCAATCTGGTTTCCTTCCGTTCTAACAATATAGAGCTAAAAGCTTTGATGATCACGGAGATTAGAGTTGAGAGATTTGAGTTTAGAGTATAGTTTAAGATGCTACAAAACCTAAAAAGCAGTTATTCTCGAACTGTAGGTATACAAAAAAAAAAGATTCGTGAAGATTTTATGTTTGCAAAATATAAAGCATTTGATACCCTAAATCCTATACTATATAAGGAAACTAGCTGCCAAATTTAATTATTAGGATTTATCAGTGAGTGCTATTTCGCTTTTAATTTATAGATTAAAACACTATAACTGCAAAGTGTTACTTGTAGAATTATCTGACTAAATCCATCTGGTTTTTAATCAATAAAAAAAAAGTTTAGAGGTATGTTCATGTTTTGTATTTTGTTTTGAATATATCTAGCATTTATTTACTCTGAAAAAAAAAAATTCTTTTATTTTTTTATTCTCAAGTTGTTTATCATAAGTAAAGTTTCGTACATTACAAAACTCGCGATCTGCTCCTGTAGTCCTCTTATAAGAAGTGAAAGCAGGCACTCTTAAGGATATTTGCTTTTTGCTAGTAAAATACTTTTCACTAATGTAAATGAAGATAAGAAAGACACTTAGTTCAAAAAAATTAGTCTTACATGATCTGATTTGGAACTCAAATAAATCGTTTTTCAGATCGGATTGGATCACTACTTACCATCAGATGGGATTGCAGTCAAACACTACTTTATATCAGTTAAAAAAATACATATGGAAATGAGATGTTTTAGACAATATATCACGTTCATAATAATAAAATAATCGTCAAAAAACCAACATCATCCACCGCATCAACAACATATGTCTAGACATTACCCGCACCGCCCTATTCCCCAACTACACTACAACATAATATTAAGTTGGCATACAATTATCATTAATAGCATTGTCTTTATTCACACAGAGGGGGCGTGGTGCGAATCTTACGGAGAAAGTATGACATTTGAAACTATATTGTCTAAGAGTAAAAGTGAGGGAACAGCTTGGTGTAATAGTTGCGCAGTGGACTTTCATCATCATCATCATCATACTTTTAATGTTCCCACTGCTGGGACACAGGCCTGCTCTCTAAGAGAGGGAATGGGCCATAATCCATCACGCGGGCCCATTGGTGGATGTCACATGTCTTCAAATTTTTGGTTCAATGTTTTTTTGGCGGGACTCAATGTTTTTTTGTATTTATTATAGGTTCGCGCTTGACCGCTATTTCGCTGTTATTGTAAATCGCATGTATTTTTATAATTCAATATTATAATTCAATGTCTAAAGTTGTCATCATAATAGTTGCCTTGGAAATATTTCCTACTTTCAATAGATCCTGTATGAACACACTTCACAAGAAATAAATACTGATTACGATTTCAATTCAAACTAAATAATTGCACCTCCTTTTTAGGAACTAGATAAAAACCCCAATTCTCCAAACTAATGGAACACATTTCAAAACCGCGAATTGAAATGTCAAGGCGTTCGAACTTCAAATTCTTTTTCTGTCAATCATTTGACAGATTGATTCTTTTTTCAAATAAAAATATGCTGTCATGTCACATGCGTGGCAATGACCGGCTGGAGGTGTGGCCAGAATAAATGATTATGGCCGGGAATGAACGTAAGCCTCGTGTCGAGTTCATTATAAGTTTTATTAGTAAGACATTGCATTTTAATGAGTTCTTTGAATAGTTATAGGCACTTAAAATGACGTCCGGTGTATCCTAGATAGTTGGGCTCGTCACCGTGGCTAATACTTTTTTATTTTATTTTATTAGTTTTTCATTAATACACTCAATAATTCTGCGAAATTATAAAACGGTTTGTAGGCAGTAGGTGCTGGTGTAGATACATCCCATCCCGTAACAGTACTAAGCTAAAAAAATAAATAAAAAAACATATCTAATCAAACAATATCACATTCTACATACATGAGCAATTTTCACTAACCATTTATACAGAATACACATATTTAAGTACCTAATCGCCGCCGGGATTCTAATCCCGATTTCTGGCCACGAACTGCAGCGGCCAACCTGAGCTCGCTGTCAGAAATTTCCAGATTGGCCACTGCAGCCTCAAGGAGTTGTCAGCAACCGTAGGGACCCTGCAGAAGGGTCGAAGCCAATCAGGGCCATGGGTTTGTGTCTGAAAAGGAAGGCTCTGGCCCTGGTATGTATGGCGATGTAGGAACGGGGTAGGTTTTTTAGTCAGTAAGAGTCTGACACTTGTTTTCCGCTCCGCCCAAGAGCGGGACTCGTCATTGGATGATTTTTACCTACCATAAAAAAAAAAAAAAAAAAAAAAAAGATTGGCCACTGCAGTTCTTCTCGCGGTGGCAAATATATGGCCACTAAATTATCTTACTATTCTAAATGTTCCGTTGTAAGTTACAATGCGTTCCAAATGAGAATAGGATCGATTGCCACGTCGTGACGTCACAATTTACTGTCAAAATAGGATTTTTTTTTTAATTTAATTTGTTTACGAAATGATAAATGATCTTTATTTTGTAAGTAGGTTTAAAAAACACTTTTACACGTAATTTTTTTATGCTAGATAAGTCCGGTGTTTCCTAGCTGACTACCCTGACAAGAAACACCGAAACAAACTCAGGAAACATTTTATTAACGAATTGTGAATGAAAAATTTTAATCAGCATCCAGTTCTTCAATTTTACTCATCCCTGAGTTCTTCAATTTTGTCAAAATTTCTTTAATTTGACAGTACGACGTAACATCATAACATGGCAATCGATCCTATTCTCATTTGAAATGCATAGAGTCTACATTTTATGTACGTTGTTCTACGGACAGTTTTTTTTTATGGTAGGTAAAAATCCTCTAATGACGAATCCCGCTCTTGTGCAGAGCGGGAAACAGTGTCAGACTCTTATTGACTAAACAACTTACCCTGTTCCTCTCTTGCTTTAGTCCCAGAGCTCTGGTGTAACGCTTCCGTATCAACTCTCGGCTCCAGGAGGCTTCGACCCTGCAGGGTACTACAGTTTGCTGACAAATCCTTAAGGCGCGCGGGAACAGTGCGCGATGTCGATGTTCTACGTACAGTAGGTATAACTTTTGGAGTGACTGCTTTCTAAATTCTCGTACAACTGAATGCTGTACCACAATTATTCGAAAGTCAATTACAATCATTTAATCTTACTTTTAATAAAAGTAAAACTATTGTAACCGCACGAAAACTAGCAATATCATTCAGTTACCTAACAATGACTAGTCAAGATTTATTCAAAATGTTTTATTTTACATAAGCCTATAAGTTATTTCTGTTGTTTTACAAGTGCCCATACTTGTAAAACAACAGAAGAGACTTGCTGACAATTCGGACACAACATATTTGGACACAGTGTCTGAATCAACAGATTTTTTAACTTTTTATTTGGTCAGCCACAATTGCATACACCATACAATAACATTACATTAAAACGAAACATACATTCATAAGTGTAACAGTTAATTGCAGGCTAACACAACATGCTCTAAATTCATTTCAAATGACTGGCCCGTCGGCTTAGTAGTTAGTGACCCTGACTGCTATGCTGGAGGTCGAGGGTTCGATTCCCACTCAGGACAAATGTTTGTGCTATGAGTACGATCATTTGTTCTGTGTCTGGGTGTAATTTATCTATAATATGTATTTATTTAGAAATATATAAGTATGTTTATCAGTTGTCTCATCATCATCATCACAGCGTTAGTCCCGGTTGCTTCCTTGGCTTTCACCTCGGTGCCCGGGGTCCGCTTTCCGACTTAAACGCCTCCACTTCGCTCGGTCTTTCGCGTCCTTTGCCGTAAGCCCATTGGCACGCATATCGTCCCTTACGACGTCGATCCAACGCCTCTTAGGCCTTCCTCGTTTTCCGGGTCCCGGCGGAGGCGGCATGGCGAGGCATCTGTTACCAACGTAGTCTGCCGGTTTTCGTAATACGTGGCCATACCAGCGTAGGCGACCCTCCTGCAGTTTATCCGCTATGTCACGGACCTGAAGGCTGCCCCGGATGCGGGAGTTTTTAATGCGGTCTTTCCGCGAAACTCCCGACATCCAGCGCAGCATGTTCATTTCCGTGACACGCAGACTCTGCTTGTGCCGCTCAAGTACAGGCCACGCTTCACTGCCATACAAAAGGACAGGCCTAATGATGGTCTTATAGACCTGTCCTTTGAGCTTAACCGGCATTTTGGGGTCACAGATAACCCCCGCCACCTCACGCCATTTCGCCCAGGCCGCCGAGATACGTGACTCGACGTCGCAATCAACATCCCCGGACTCGTGGAGCACCGATCCCAAGTACCTGACCTGTTCCGTGCGCTCGACTGTGTCTTCGCCAATGCGAACAGGAGCAGCGTTTGTTGTGTTACAGGCCAAGTACTCGGTCTTCGCCGCATTAATTTTCAGACCGCCGTTTTCCAGCGATTCCTTCCACGCTGTCACACGTCGAACCAAGCGCCCACTGTCCGAGTCCGCCAGCGCGATGTCGTCTGCATACATGAGCAGCCATGGCGGCTGCTCATGTAAGTCCCTGATGTTGAAGGACAGCACGTCCAGCACCACGCTGAACAGAAACGGACTAAGGACAGAACCCTGGTGAACTCCGACGGTGATGGGGAAGGGTTTCGTATCGCCAACAGCGGTCCGAACCACAGAACCGGAGTCTCGGTACATATCTCGGATGATGTCAACGTAGGTCTCGGGCACTCCTTTGGATCTCAGCGCCCACCAGATCACATCACGGGGGACACAGTCGAAGGCCTTCTGCATGTCAAGGAACAAGAGGTGCAGAGGCGTATTCTTTGATCTGTATCCCTCCATGGTAACCCTTAGGGCAAAGATGGGATCCATGGCACCATGGCCTGGTCGAAACCCATATTGACATCCCGACACGGTGCACTCCTGTCGGATCCGAGAGTCAATCACCCGCTCGAAGAGCTTCATGGTGTGGGACATAACCTTAATCCCCCGGTAGTCGCCACACTCCTGCACTGATCCCTTGCCTTTGAAGACTGGAGTGATAATACTCAGTCTCCATTGACTCGGGATCTTTCCGGTGAGGAGCATGCGGTTTAATTGGTGGGTTAAGATGCCCACACCACGAGGACCCATCGCCTTCCAGGCTTCAATGGGGACTCCATCGGCACCGACAGCTTTCCGGTTCTTCATGCGGCGAAGAGCCACATGCACTTCTTCAGGCGTAACCAGGGGCACAAGTCCCTGATTTGGAGGGAGAACCGGAGACAGCACCTCTTTGTGCTGCTTGTTCAGCAGCTCGTGGAAGTACGAGCGCCATCTCTCCTTCACCGCGAGGTCCTCGCATAACAGATTGCCCTCAGGGTCTCTTACACAGCGGCACTTAGTGATATCCAGTGCCGCTTTGACCCTGGAACGTGCCAGCTTATATATGAGCTTCTGCCCCTCAGACGATTCCAACTTATCATAAAGTGGCTGTAAGTGGTCTCGTCTGGCTCTGGCTACGGCCCTCTTGGCGGCACGTTTTGCAGCTCTGTATGCGTCGCGGTCTTCAGGAGATTTGGAAGCTTGCCACGTTTTGAAGAGAGCTTTCTTCTCTCTGATCTCCCTCTGGACTGTGTCATCCCACCACCAAGTCTCCTTGTCACACTTGCGGCCGCCCCTGGACAAGCCGAGCACCGACTTTGCCACCTCGGTGATGGCAACCTGAATCCTGTCCCAGTGGCTTTGCACAGGTTCGCCATCGGTGCCATCGCACTTGTCGCCGATGGCCGACGCGAACGACTGGGACGTGGCTTCATTCAGTCGCCACCACCGTATTCGGCGTTGTCGGCGCTCAACAACCTTGATCCTAGGCTTGACGCGCAAGTCCATGACAAGGAGACGGTGTTGTGCAGTGAGACTCTCGCCGAGTATGACCTTGCAGTTGGCTACCTTACTGATATGGTGCCTCCGTGTGAGTAAGAAATCGATTTGGGTAGCGTACCTCCCGCTCTTGTAGGTAATCAGGTGTTCGGGTTTCTTTTTGAAGAACGTGTTCACGATGGCAAGGCCGGCAGCCGCACACGTTTGGAGGATATTCTCCCCCTCCGCGTTACGGCTACCGTATCCAAAGCCACCGTGAACATGCTCAAACTCCTTGCACCTGTCACCCACATGACCGTTCAGATCACCACCCAAGACGATTCCCTGTGACAACGGGATGCCACGAAGCACCCCACCGAGTTGATCCCAGAACGCAGCCTTTTCTGTGTCGCTGCAACCGACCTGAGGTGCGTAGGCACTTATCAAGTGGGTTACAACCCCGTCAATAAGCACACCTACGACCATAAGCCGATCACTGTAGCGTTTCACCTCCAGGACTGCGTCTTGAAACTCCTCGGAGAGTACAACGGCCACCCCGTTCTCCCCACCGGCTGCACCCGTGTAGATCAGCTTGTAGCCATTCCCGATGAGCCGGGACCTGCGGCCTTTCCACCGAGTCTCCTGCAGGAATGCCACGGCCACCTTTCGCCTAAGAAGTACATCGGCTAACTCTCTCGCGCGTCCGGTCAGCGTGCCAATGTTGAGGCTGGCGAAGCGGATTTTCCGGGTTGGGGCTCGCGTCTTTGGCCGTGTTCGCCCCATACACGGTAGCCCTTGCCCACTTGCCACAGGAGTCGGGCGACTCTCCTGCGCGCCGTTTTGCGGCGGCGCCCTATCCGTGGCAGATACCTTTTCTAGACTGTTCATGTTTAATGGCTGTTTGTGGCCTTTACGGGAGCGACTGCCGTCCGACCTCCCAACCCTAAGAGGGAAAGCCGACGCCAGAGCCTCATCTGCTGTACGGCAGGTGTCCCAACTTGCAGGGGAGGTTGACTTGGGCCCCGAAGATTGTGGTAGGGCCCCATATACACCCACGTTTATCAGTTGTCTAGTAGCACTAATAACACAAGCTCTGCTTAGCTTGAGACTAGGTGGCGTTGTGTGACGGTTGTCAAAATACAAAAAAAAAGTCATAAATTATTATAATTTTCAAGATCTATTGTTTCACTGACGATTCGGTTAAAAGTGTATAAAAATTTACGCTTGACATAAAAGACCACTAGGTTATAGCCATAGTAGTAGCTATCAGGAAACACATATTCCGGCAGGAAATCCTTTAATCGATTCCTATTCATAGTTCTCTCAGCAGTCAATAATAATGTTATAGTCACTGTCTTTTTTTATTTATTACTAGCTGTGCCCGCGACTTCGTCCGCGTGGAATAGTTATTTTGGGCATCATATTTATTTTTGCAAACAACCTCAGCTTTATAAATTATAGCAGTTACCCACGACTTTGCCCGTGTCAGTTTCTGTTATTAATTTAGACAATTTAGTTTTTAAAAGAACATAATTATCTAAAAGTACTTCATAGAGCTACACCCTCCACTTGGGCACGCCATAATCTCGGCGGTAAGTGCCATCTTTGAGGCGTGGTTGGAAAGACATCACGCAGGACATGACGCAGGTTCTCACTGGACATGGGAAGTTCAGGTGATTCCTGCGCCGGATTCGTGCGGAAGAGACGCCCGGGTGTCGCCACTGTGTGGCCAGCACGGAGGACACGGTGGAGGTGTGCCCCGCTTGAGAAGAGAATCGCCGTGTCCTCGTGGGGGTGATCGGCGGCGGTGGCCTCTCGCGCCGGGCCTTGGTTCAGGCCATGGTCCGCAGCGAAGAAGAATGGCAAGCGGTCGCCTCCTTCTGCGAAGCAGTAATGCTCGTAAGGGAGGAGGCCAACCGCATAAGGCAAGGGCAAAAGCGCCCTCGCCGTGGCCGTCGCCGCCGCGATCCCGCCGATATCCGGCCACCGTAGACGCTGGCTTGCGGATGGTGAGCAATGGGTAGCTCGCCGTCCGGTTGTCTGGTAACAGTCCAGACCGACACCAAGTCGAAAGCGTTATACCGGGGCTCTGGGAATAAGGCAAGGGAGGAACGGGGTAGGTTGTTTAGTCAGTAAGAGTCTGACACTGTTTCCCGCTCCGCCCAAGAGCGGGAAACAGTGCCAGTGCCTACCATAAAAAAACCCCTCCGCGCCGCCTTCAAGCAACTCCTCTCCTCGCCCGCCGACCAGGCGCAGCGTCATATTTTGCACATCATGCGGCGTGTGTGAATTTTATATCGGAGTATTTTAAAATTGTAATATCTTCTAAGATGTTCATTGAAAATAAGTGATTACAAAGACAATTTTGTTCACAATTACATACTCTTTATCAACAATACATTTATTTGGATAAAGTTTAATATTACTATGTTGATACAACTCGAACAAATAATTGGTAATAATGCATTAATTTCGGCCAAAGATTCCCATAAAAACGGTTCTAGTGAGTTAATCTTAAAAGATAGACATATACTGTCGCGGACATTTTTTTAGATCATTTTAAGAGGAATAATTCTTTCGTACATATTTTTTTGGTATCTTCTACCGTTTTCGCAGCGCACGCAACGGAAGCCTTAAAAGATGAATATTTTCCCCCGTTTTTTCCACATTTTCCATTTTTTCTTCGCTCCTATAAGTCACAGCGTAGTGTTATATAGCCTAAAGCCTCCCTCGATAAATGGTCTATTCAACACAAAAAGAATTTTTCAATTCGAACCAGTAGTTCCTGAGATTAGCGCGTTCAAACAAACAAACAAACAAACAAACAAACAAACTCTTCAGCTTTATAATATTAGTATAGATTAATAGTCTCATGCTTGACCACTATCGCACCTGATGGCAAGCGAGATGTAAGCAATTCACTCTCAAGGAAACATTTGAAAGTTACAAAAAAAAATAAAGCTAGCTTCCTTTTTTATACCAGTGCAGATAGCTTTTGAAAGGGACCTAAATAGTAGTAGAATGAAACCTGCCTCATTTCCAACATGAAATCCCTTTTAAATCTTATAAAAAAATTAATAAACACCTCAGTACATCATTACATAGTATAAAACAAAGTTACTTATCCCTGTATATGCTTAGATCTTTAAAAGTTCGCAACGGATTTTGATGGGCTTTTTTTTAATAGATAGAGTGATTCCAGAGGAAGGTTTATATGTAAAATATATCACCTTTGCACCCGCACGAAGCTGGAGCGGGTCGCTAATAATTATTAAACAAAAGTAATTTCTGATTCGAGATTTTTTAGTTTTTTGCATTTTCTGGAAAAAAATAATGTATTAATGTATACTTTTTTTCACCATCAAAAAGTAAAGATTTCAATGAATAAGAAGACAACAAACTTTTAAAAAAAATCACATGTTTTTACGTGAGATTTTTCGATTGAAAAATAGGTTGATTTTTCGATGTTAAATCAAAATAAAGAGCAACTGTGAATATTTTAAATCAAAAAAATTATAGTAAGTTTGGGACATAAAAAGGAAACTTTTCACCAAATTTTGTGAAAAAAAGTAATTTTTAAAGGAGATAAAAATTAAAAACTCGGTTTTTTGGACTTTTCACATAGATTTTGAGGTTATGTGAAAAAGTGTAAATACAAAAGTCGTAGATCTTTTTATAACCTATAACTTTTTCCATAGAACCGGTAGTTTTGCCGGAATTAGAGATAAACCATTTTTTACCCTTAAATCCGCACACCCATCCACTTCCCGACCTCAGATCGACCGTAATTTATTTTTCCTTAAATTTTTGCTATATTATCTTCCTTTTCCAATAGGTTTCATTCTACTACTATTTAGGTCCACTTTTTATCGTTAACAGTGCTAATTGCACTGGACTATTTATAAAAATAAATCCTATGTTTCGGAGCCGCGAAGGAGACATAGACGTGTGCGGAATTTATACAAAATACTCAGTGACTTCAACCAGCCCTTAAAGAACACTAGGTAATAGCTATCAGGAAACACAAATTCCGGCAGGAAGTTCTACCAGTACTTTATGTTTATCATTTTTAATCTCAGCAGTCACTTACTTTGTAGCCATATCATCTTGCACACAGCCCATCCATCGTTCCTTAACCCGTGTAGAATCTATAATAACATCAGCCAATCTTGTCTGTCAGAAAATACCAGCAACATTATTCTTGTAATGCAAATACTACTGCAATTAAGCAGGAGCTGGATCGAGTCATTATATCGATATAGCTTATTACTCGATTATCTTAAGTGCGGTTCTGCATACGTAATCGCGGACTATCGGTAATATCGATTTAAGAGTCGTGTAGAATAGACTCGAGAAGTAACAATAGGGTATATGTGCTGGATCGATTTACCGTTCTTCGAGTTTATTTCCTGTTAGTTTATGTGCTGAATTTCTAAGTCTATTCATAGCCTGTGCATGATTGACTAATAAAATTTTGAATCGAGAACAGATAATTATGCTAAATCGGATTGAGTTTTGTGCTCTGGCAACATTCTTTGAGCTGTCAAAAATATGACGTACAAAAAATGTTGTCAGTGAAAAAGAAACATTTAATTCGTTTTCAAATATAGAATTCTTTTTTAAACCTGTAAGGTATACTTTGAGCAATTTAGAGATCTTTGCAGAATGATAATAGCTGAATGATAAAACCCGGGAATCATTGGGCTTGGAATAAAAAAACATAAATATAGGTATTTAAAAATGCAATGCTATAATGAGTTGATGATGATAAAAGCTATGAGATATATTGATAATTTTGATTTCTTTTGACTTAACCCGACTGAAATAAATTGGTTATCAAATACACCAGAATAATTGTAATGTATTCTTTTGCAGATAATTAGTGTTTTACAAACTTTTATTTAGTTTTATCTGACCTGATGTTTGTGATCAAATCTCGTAAATAAAGTTTGATCCTCTTCCCGGTTACTGATCGAGCTGAATTTTTACATGCGTGTGTCAATTAGTCGACAATGCAAAATACTTATGTCATGCAGTTGATCTGATAAGCAAGGTGATCATAGGAACTCTGTAATTCAACGACACGACCACATCGAGTTTAGGCTCGTTTGAATCAAACGAGCCTAAACTATATGGTCGTATCTTGACGAGTTTTAAATATAATAAAAAAATATTTTCATTGAAAACTTGTCATGACCCCATCCCAGTTACTGGGTACTACAATACTACTAGGTTTTTACGCATTCGTTTTTTTTCACGTATCATTAGCAAACATTAAATCTCCTGCATCTCGATGCAGTCTCTCAGTATCTTTTTACAACCTTAGACCGATATTAAACAACTTTTTGAATATTCCTTATTCCTAGCTCATAAGAAAGATAAATTACCTCCATGATAATCATAATTACACACTTCATGTAATAAATTAAAATTCACTCAACCCCTTCCGTTGGACATGACTAGTATAAGTACATAATTTAGGGTTGCCAATCGTAAAAATCATTAGTGGCTACAATACAGTAATTTACAGAGAAACTTATTTTAAAATTATCGGCAGTTGTTAGTGGTTATACGGCATTACTTGTTTTTGATTATTTTCAGAATCTTTAAGCTCATCCTAAAATAAAAATACATGTTTGTATCTGTATAACTTGACTCGGTCGGCAAATAACATGAGCATGTCAAAATGTATAGAATATGGGTGTTGAGAGTTCTCGCGCTCAGAATGACCCTTTAAAAAATGTGACTTGATTTCAAATAAACCTTCCTATATGGATTCTGTGTAGTCTGAAATAAAAATATTTTATTTTATTATTTTAAATTATATAATAATGAAAAAAAAAATGAAATTATATAATAATGTTATAAATACCTATCAATTTATTATAAATATATATATTTATATGTAAAATAAACTTAATATGATAAAATTTTTATAATGTCCATTTCCCAATATGTACTTAAGCAATGTTGCTTATAACAAAAGTAGGTATTAAAAAAGGAGCGTATCTGGATATCCTGAAGCCTTACCACAAGCTCTTATTGCGATATATTTTATGATCGTTACTGAACTGTTAAAGGAATGATATAGAGATATATAGGGCGTTTTGCTCCATCATCCCCCACCTCTCTTTCTAGCTCGAATGCCTGACTTTTTAACACGTCATAGAATGAAACCGGATTTGTTTTCAGAAGGTAAAAATCATCCAATGGCAACTCCCGCCCTTGGGTAGAGCAGGAGATATTGTCAGCATCTTACTGACTAAAAGACCCAACCCCGTTCCAACGTAGAAGCCTTTCATATCAGGGCTCAGCCTTCCGTAAAGAATCAAGCCTATGAGCTTAATAGGCTTCGACACTTTTAAAACCCCGTAGTTGATTTTTTTAGCCATATTCGTCAATACATAATCATAATCGTTCAAAAAATCCACCAATTTGGTAGATCCAGAAAAATCTACACACATGGCAACCCTGTCCACGTAATCATATGTAGAAAAAAAAGAAGATAAAACTCGACCGAAGACGCAGCACAAACGAGTATAGTAGCATCAGCAAAAAAATAACGACGGCATATAATTATTATCATCCTGTTTAAGAGGCTGAGCTTACTTGGTATTAAATATTATTCTTATTTATTTATTTAACCTTCATGTACAGTAGTGGTACATAGGCGGACTTAATGCAACAAGGCATTCTCTACTAGTCAATCTTTTGGTGTTATGGTATTGCCAGGTCTTTTCATCATCATCAGCCTTATTAAAGTTCCTACTACTGGGACACAGGCTTCTTCTCTAGGAATAAGGAATGGGCAATAATCCACCACACGGGCCCAGTGCGAGTTGGTGGATGTCACGTCATGTCTTCAAATTTTTACCCCTGAGTTTGTTTCGGTGTTTCTTCTCAGGGTAGTCAGCTAGGAAACACCGGACTCATCTAGTTTAAACTGACAAAAAAAAAGTGAAGTGTTGTGAAAAATCTATTTGCAAAAATAAATATCATTTATCATTTTGGTTCTAGGACATGTCGGTTTCTCTCACGATGTTTTCCCTCACCGTTTTGAGAGCAGTGGTGATGAAATATATTAAAAAAAATAATCCCTTGGCTGGGTTCGAACCCACCTACAATTCGTAAGTCGGGGTCTTTACCAATCGGCCACCACTGCAGTGCACTTCGCCTTAACAAGTCATCATGTACCAGTTTTAATCAGATGTGTATACAGTTGATATTACTGCCTTTCTGTTCAGTATGAGATATTGTCAGTTTTTATATCTTTTATTTATTAAATACATCAGCCCTTATACGTGCTAATCAGGATTATCTATGAGCATAAAATTATCGATCTAATATTCGATTTAATACTCCTGATCAGGACACCTTAGTTTCTTTCTGAGAGATATTTTTCTAATTTTATTATTAGGTTTAATATCTGCATGTGATCAGAATATATTTATAGAATTTATTTATTTATTCATAACTTTATTGCACACCTTAGCTTATCACAGGATAAACCTTAATAAAAAATAAGTGTACAATAGGTGGTCTTATTGCACAGGGCAATTTCTATCAGACTACCTCTGGATGGACTAATCGAAAGAAAACATTAGGTCAGTGTACTAAAACATAAATATAATCTACACTAATATAATAAAGAGGTAAAGTTTGTTTTTTTATTTTTTGTTTTTTTTTTTGTTTGTAGGAGGTAATCTCTGGAACTAATGGTTCGATTGGAAAAATTGAAGCTATAATAGAAAGCTGCTTTACTCCTGAGTGACATAGGCTATAAATTATTTATATAACATGGATATTAACCGAGCTATCACAATTTTTGTCTCACAAATTTTCCGCGAACGAAGTCGCGGGCAGAAGCTAGTATATAATAAATAGAATTTCCAGGTAAACTGATTTTTTTGAGGTTTTATTCCATAAGTAAAAAACGATTGTCAATAATTGTCTAACGTGGGAATCGACAGTAGAATTTCCCGCTCAGGAGTCAATAAAATTGAATATTTTTATTTCACGGTTAGTGCACGGTTCCAAATTGGTCGTTTCCTATGGAGAAGAACCGGCAAGAAACTCCATGGTTACTCGATTATTCCCGTGTTATACATTAAATTATAAAATCAAATTTAAATCACAAACACAACACATTAAAATTTTGATTGATCAAAGATCATTGGCTAAAGATTGACTTGCAATCAAAAATTTCAAAAAATAAATAATAAAAAAAAAATAATTTAATAAAATAATAATTTTAATTGTTTTTGTTTAGTTACTCGTTAAGGTTTATGAACGCTAAAGTATAGTAGACCTTTTATGGATTTCAATAATATAGTATAAAGACAAGGATAATAAATAAGGAAAAGTGTGTGTTCAGTAATATCACGAGACGTATTCTCCTAAACAATGCTATTCGGATACAGTAACTATAATCGTACCTACTAGAGAATTCAGTTTAGTGCTGACAACGAACTTAGTTTATTAAAATACAAAGTTTATTGGTTAGAAAGACAAGGGAGTGCTGAAGTTAGGATAGATTGGTTTTCAGGGTCTCGTACCTCAAAAGAAAAAAAAAACGGAATCCTTGTAGGATCACTTTGTTTTCCGTCTTCAAAAAATCAAAATCAAAAAGGTTTTTATTTCATATAGGCCTACAAGGGCACTTATAAAACGTCAGAAGCTAGTGCACGGTTCCAAATTGGTCGTTTGCTATGGAGAAGAACCGGCAAGAAATTCCATGGTTACTCTTTTTTTTGTCTGTCTGTCAAGACCCTTTATCTCGGAGACTTATTGAGTTAAAATTAAAACCATATAGGTTCAAATCTGATGTGCCTTGAAGTTGTGAAAAAACTAAACTTCTAAGTTAACGGGAAAAAAAGATGAGGTCGTTTATATCGCAAAAAAAATGTATATTCCGACGCCATCAATGGAATCACAATTTATGGGATACTGTTCGTTAACGGATGAAAAATCCTGAAATTTGGAAAGAAGCAAAATCTCATAGCAAACGTATAGCAAAAGATCCAAAAAAAATTGTAAATTTGATTCGGGAAACATCTTCGTAATTCAAAGCGGGACTAAAACGGGAAAAATCATCTAATGTGTGTAGGAAACAGTGTCAGACTCTTACTGACTAAACGAACCACCCCACGAAACCCTCATCATCATCAGCCTTTTTAATGTTCCCAATTCTTGGACACAGGCTTGCTCTCTAGGAGAGGGACCCCACGAAACCTTCAAGACGCAAATGAAAATAAATATATATAGTCTGCAAACTTAACAAATCGTCGGTCTATTTATAGCACAAACTAAACCCCTGTATCTGCCCGATCTAAAATTAAGCCAAACTGAAAGTAAACAAGCCTTTAAAGATACCTGGTTATGATCGTGTATCAAGTTGCGTGCGGTGCGACACGCGATTGAGTCGTATGGGTATCGGAGCTCTAAAATGCTGCAGGGGAAACGCACGTTTTTTCCTTGACTGGGTATTGGTCTAGTAGCTAGTGGCCCTGACTGGTACACCGGAGGTTTTAGGACCAGGACGAATCTTTGTGTGTTGAAAAATATCATTTGTTTTGTGTCTGGGTGTAATTTATATGTACTAACTTGGGTCAAGGGTTCGTGTCTGAAAGGAAGGCTTTGGCCCTGGTTTAGTATATGGCAACGTAGGAACGGGATAGGTTGTTTAGTCAATAAGAATTTGGCACTGTTTCCTGCTTTTCTTCTTTCTTCTGCTGCCAACGGCTTACAAATCACCAAAAAACATTGAAAAAAAAAGTACTTGATCCAAGAATTCTACGACATCTGATATCCACCAACCTGTAATGAGATCATGTGATGGATTACGATTTATAACCCATTGCTTTTCATACAAAGGAAGTCTGAATCTGGGTCCCATAATTGGGAATATTATAAGACATAAGTCGACTAAATCAATCCATATTAAACTCCCAATCTCCTTGGTCCTCATACGATTTGACGGTTACAAGTTTGTGTATGAACTTTAAAAGAGACTTTATCCATTGAGTTTATTTTGGTGTTTCTTGTCAGGGTAGCTAGAGAACACCGGCCTTATTTAGTTAAAAATGAGGAAAAAAAAATGACGTGTTAAAGTGTGTGTAAAAATAAATGCAAAATAAAAATAATTAATTAGCGAGCTAAATGTTTCAAAGCAACATTTTATCGGCCCTAGAACTTACATACAGCAAATGCTGTTCTTAAAGACATATTGTAAATGGCTCCGTTTTTATGAGATCACACAATTTATGGTGTAATCCTGTTAGTGCGGTTGCCATGGCAACAGGATATGTTTGATGGTGAGTACGTTCTTTTGGAATAGCTGGAATAAGGCGCGAATGAGGTCACTGAACTTTATTGGTGCTTGTCTTGACTTTTGTTTGAAAGTATATTTATTGTCCTCTAGTGTAGTGGTATTTGGAATGCAAAAGGCACCTGGATAAGAGCACAAAAGTTTTTTTTTTATGGTAGGTAAAAATCATCGAATGACGAACCCCGCCCTTGGGCGAGAAACAGTGACAGACTCGTACTGAGAAAACAACCTACCCCGTTCCTTCCTTGTCTTGTTCCCAGGGCTCCGTTAATACGCTTTCGCATCAACCCTTGGTCCCAGGAGGCTTCGACCCTTCTGAGCTTCTACAGTCTGATAACGGAACACCGAACTAAAGCAAGAAGGAACGGTGGGTCGTTTAGTCAGTAAGAGTCTGACACTGTTTCCCACTCCGCCTAAGGTCGGGATTCGTCATTAGATGATTTTTAACTGCCATAAAAACCTGAAGGTAAGCAGTGATGCAATCGTTGATGGTGAGGCGCACTAGTTTATTAAGAGCCTATTCACTCTAGCCTTGAAGGCACCTGAATTATAATTATAATCGGTCGAGAAGACCGCAGCAGGCAAATTGTTCCAGTCCTTCGATGTACGCGGTATAAACGACGAGACATATAATCTTTGGTTCCCAAAGCCCTGTCAAAATAATATTACTTGTGTCTTGTTATATCGTGAATCATAAAACATATTTCATTCCGAAAAAAGGGCAATTTAACGACTTCAGAATTATCCCTTTTTATGATTCTTTTATGACTTTATTCGATTAAAATGGGATGGCGATATAGCATACAGACGGGAAAATAAAAATGAATTTCGAAGAGCCCGTTCCGATAATAACTGAATTTTGTTTAATATGCGACTCTTTGATATAAGTCAGTAATAGGATTTTATTTGACAGAGATTCTTACAAGTCATAACTCTTAAGTAAATACCGACTTACTCTTTTTCTTTTTTAAAATTAAGCCCTTGGATGGAGCTGAAAACAGTGTCAGACTCTTATTGACTAAACAACCTATCCCGTTCCTTCCTTGCCTTGATTCTAGGCCACTGGTACTGGTACTCTTTTACATCAACTCTCGGTGGGACCAAGAAGCTTCGATCCTGCTCCTCTACAGTTTTCTAGCAACTCTTTGAGCCGCGGGAACAGTGTACGCCGTCAACGACTTGGTTATCCTATGTATTTACAATTATGTGCTCTTGGATTAATTTTCTATTAAAACACAGACGAAGCCACTTACGAAACTTAGTTAAAGTTACAAATAAAATAGAAGTTAATTCATTAGCGCTCGAAAACCTATTTTCTTTAATTGTGTCTGTAATTAAGATAGTCAAAAGGGTAAATTTTAGCCAATAATTTCCATTTCTTTCCTCCTAAAGCGGGATTTTGAGCAGTGGTGGCCGAGTGGTAACGGCCCCGACTTACGAGTTGTAGGTCGCGGGTTCGAACCCAGCCAGGCGCATTACTTTGTGTAATTTATTTCATCACCACTGCTCTCAAAACGGTGAAGGAAAACATCGTGAGGAAACCGGCATGTCCTAGAACCAAAAATTCGAAGACATGTGACATCCACCAATCCGCACTGGGCCCGCGTGGTGGATTATGGCCCATTCCCTCTCCTAGTGAGGAGGCCTGTGTCCCTGCAGTGGGAACATTAAAAGGCTGATGATGATGATGATGAAAGCGGGATTAGTATTTGTAAATAAATAATTAAAAAAAAAACAAAATTAATTTTCTAGAACAATTATTCAGATCGCAAATAACTCTGATAGCTCTGGTTGCTTTTTATACTAACTAAGAAGGCAATTCTCATCAAGAATTCAGGAATTCCTAATGCCAATGGCCCACATAGTACAGAATACCGAAGTGGGGATTCACCAATCGCAGTACGATGTTCGTCTGGCGTGATCTTAGACGTCACATTTTTTGCGCACCGTACAAATTATCGAAGGTTAGTGTACCTAAATGTGGACTGGTTTCGATTTAGGAATACCTACTCCTGGCCACAAGGAAAATGGTATTAGGAAAATAGGATGCCATTACAAAATACTTACGAATTTCGAACTGCTGAAACTTTTTTTTTATTATTAGGCACATAAGTTCTTTTGACTACCATAATTACCTTAATTAGGTACCCTAAATAAAATTAAATTAAAAAAAAATGTGAACTGGTTTCGTTTTAGGAATACCTACTCCTGGCCAGAAGGAAAATGGTATTGGGAAAATAGGATGCCATTACAAAATACTTTCGAATTTCGAACGGCTGATGCGTTTTTTTTTTTAATTTGTAGGTATTAAGTACTTTAAGCCTTAGGTTCGTAAGGATTAGTTACTTTGAGGGCCTTTAGAATAGGGATGTAGCATATCGTAATGTTTTTGCTGTATTTGGCAGCAAGTGTATTGTGACGCAGTTTTTTTATAGACTAAAGAACCTACGCCGTTCCTTCCTTGCATTGATCTCGGGCCCTTATGTGGCGCTTTCGCATCATCCCTTGGTTCAAGGAGGCTTCGACCCTGCTGCTCCCTACAGTTTGTTGAGAACTTGAGCAAGCCCGCACCTACGGTGGCTGGGAATCGGTTAAAAAATTACGGTGGCGGTGGTTGCGTCGAGAGCGCCGTTGCTTTTGCCTGAACTAATCGGCCTCCTCCTTTGCTAGCATTACTGCTTCGCAGGTGACCGCCTGCTACTACTCCTCGCTCGGACCATGGCCTGAGTACACGGCGATGCTCTTTCCAAGCGGAGCACACCTCTACTGAGTGCTTCACCCATATCGACGACTTCGGTTCGGTCTGAAGAGTTACTTGGGTAACAATAAGGATGCGCTAATTCATCTTCTTCTAGTCTTTTCACATATATCGAAATTCCAAGGCCACAAACTTGACCATCGCCACAAAGTCAAGATTTGTAATGCCAATTTCAGTACTAAATACCAAATCGGCAACAATTTACCGTCTATCAATTAGACCAAAACTTCACAGCATATTTCGAATTTGACTAACCATTACAGTTTACGACTTAATCGCATCGGCCATAGCACTCGTACAGGGTTGCTATCTCTAAAATCTAGCAACCAGGACAAAAAATTTAAAAGCTTTTGAGCTCAGAATCCGAACATATTATATTAGTCAGTATAATATCAATTTCAAATTATCATAAATTCACTTTAAAAATAACGGAATATAGCATTTTTAACTTAGACCTACAAAGCTTAAGCATTGCCATACAGTATGGCAATGCCGCCAGTCTTTCAAACATCGCTGTTTGACACCAAATTTTAATTTGTTTTTAATTAGTTGTAATTAGAATAGAATAAACGTGATGAATAGAATGACGTGACGTGACTTTTTGAGTGTACACTCAAAAAGTTACAAAAACTTTTAAACAATCTTAATTTTTTTAAATATATATATTTTTTTATAATTATATTATTTTTTATAAATGTTATTTTATAATAATTATATTCAAGTATTTTCTCATGATACTTTTTTGTTATGTATCATATCATCAAATGGCTCTTTCACCTCTGATTAGAACAAGAGGAAGTAGTAGACGAATTACAGTAGGAATATTAATTAGATCCTCCCCGGACGCTCTCCAGACGCTCTTCGGACGCCCCTTTGAACTAGCACACACTTTCTATGGTGGGAAAAATCTTATGACAAATCCCGCTCTTGGGCGACTACCAAGTAAACGACCCACCCCGTCCCTTCTTTGGCTTCACTGGGGTTCGAACTTCTTTTCAGAAACCTGCAAGCCAAATCCTTGGTCTTGGTCTGTTGGGAAACAGAACGCGCCGTCGACAAAATCCAGACGGCTGACAACCCTACTACGATTGAAAATAGCCACTTATTACATCATACGACATCTCTATAATCGTTACAGAGAGTTTTTTGCCATTACCGATAGATATCGATGCAAAAAATTATATAAAATGCTGTAGTGTTATTGTTATGGCACATTTGAACTTGATTTTCTTATACAACAATGACGTGATGCATCTATTTTAATATTTGAGTGGGCTTCGGGAACGTTCGAATGACATATGACTATGTCATTCGAACATTCCCAGAGCCTACTCGGCAAATAAGTTGAACTCGTTGCTATGGTTACGCTTTTCCTCGATTGAGATCCGAAAAATGGTTGCTGCACATTTAATTTGTATGCCGAGGATTATTCCGCGGTCTTAAAAAGCAAAGGGCAAGACTATTTGTCTGACACGCCTTTTCTATCTCGTATTCTCTCGGGAGAGGTTATTTAATTATTTCTTTGACGATTTTTTTCGTAATCTTCTTCTTTGTCGTTTCGATCTTGGCAGAGCGGTCGTGGTCACGTAGAGGCATCCACATCGGCGGTAGAGGCGGACACAGCTCTCCGCACGATCTCCCGCCATCTCTCCCTGTTCGCAGACTGTCTGGTGCAGTCAGATACACGAATTCCCACTGCCGATTTAACCTGGTCAATCCAACGCATAGGTAATTTTTCGTAATATTAAATTAAGTATTACGAAAATAAAAAAGAATCGTCAAGTGCAATTACTCACCAGGTCATTAAGTGCAATTACTCACCAGGTCATTGGTCCACTTTGAGGGAGATCTAACCCTGCAGCTCCGTCATGTAGTTACCGTTCCAGAACCTTCCGAATGCCCAGCAGGGTCAAAGCCTTCTGGGGCCAAGAGTTGATGCGAAAGCGTAGAAAAAAAATTGACGTGTAAAAGTGAAATAAATATCATTTAATAGGTATTTTAATGCCCGGGCGACAGAGATGAATACTGTCAGGCCGGTCTTCACGACCACTGGCAGTATCTGTGGGTGGAGTTGATCTGATTCAGGTGAAGTCAATAACCTTTCTTGGGTTTGAAATTGACGGTTGCCTCAAGTGGGATGGTCATATTAATAAAGTGTGCGGTAAGTTGGGTAGCGCATGTTTTGCTCTTGGCAGAATATCGCGCGTCTTACCCGAACGCGATGTGCGGTCCTGTTATTTCGCGACGGTGCACTCGCTACTCCAATACGGCGCTGAGCTATGGGGTCGTGCTGCAGATTGGCAGCGCGCTTTCCGAATGCAGAAGCGTGCCGTGCGAGCCATCGTCGGGATACCGCAGGACGTGTCTGCTAGACCCCACTTTGTTAGACTGGGCATCCTCACGTTACCTGCTATACTTATATATCAGGTTGCATTGTACGTGAGGATGAACTTGGATCTGTACCCAATAGTAGGCAGCCGTCATACATATTGCACCAGAAGCAGGGGTCAGTTATCGACGGTCTCGAGGACACTTGCCAAATCTGCCAAGACGACTCATGTTATGGGCCCGACAGTTTATAATCAGCTGCCTGCAGCTATTTCTGGTGCCCCGACTACCAGCAGCTTTAAGGCCCGTTTAAAAAAATGGCTTATCGAGCAAGCTATTTATTCATTTGACGAATTTATAATTTTAAAATAATATTGTGACTTATCTTATTTTTTTATTTTTTATTTGTGTTTTGACTATTTGTATTATTTTAATTTGTGTTTTGACTATTTGTATTATTTTATTTGTTTGACTTGTGTATTTAATTATTTGTATTTATTATTTGACATTTTTATTTGATTAATTTGTAATTTGTTGACATTATTGTATCAGTTTGTACCTTTATGACTTGTAAGAATCCCTTACCAATAAAAAACTATGACTATGACTATGACTATGACTGTTCCCAAAACATTTTAATAACATTGTAATCCTATGCTCATTATTATCTTCCATAATCCAACAGCTATTTCAATTAGCCCACCACTTTCAACACACAGTGTAAACATCTCATAAACAAGCCAAGGAAACATTCATCATCATCAGCCTTATTAATGTTCCCACTGTTGGGACACAGGCCTCCTCTCTAGGAGAGGAAATGGGCTGTAATCCACCACGCGGGCCCAGAGCGGGTTGGTGGATGTCACATGTCTTCGAATTTTTGGTTCTAGGACATGCCGGTTTCCTCACGATGTTTTCCTTCACCGTTTTGAGAGCAGTGGTTATGAAATAAATTACACAAAGTAATGCGCCTGGCTGGGTTTGAACCCGCAACCTACAACCTGAAAGTCGGAGCCTTTACAACTCGGCTAATGATTATCTTACTAATATTATAAATGCGAAAGTTACGATGTCTGGATGTTTGTTACTCAATCACGTCAAAACGGCTGGACGGATCTGGATGAAATTTGGCACAGGCCTAGGATACACTCCGGAATAGGACATAGGCTACTTTTTATCCCGGAAACCCCAATACCACGCGGGCGAAGCCGCCGGCAAAAGCTAGTCTCTCATATTAATCCAACAGCTATTTCAATTAGCCCACCATTTTCAACACAGAGTGTAAACATCTCATAAACAAGCCAAGGAAACATTACAACAATTTAACTATAATCTGAACGAAACGACAAAGCCATTGTGTTGCAAACAATAAAATATTTCGGAGCTAAATCTGCGGCTTGCTATGAATCATTGGGAATGCGGACTACGTTAATACTAAGTTAATAAGGACTTGATGACAGATAAATATTTTGAAGTAGAGGTTGGAAGTTAGGTGACGATTTTATAACTAACATGGCACAGTTTTTCATCTACCTGTCTGTAAGTTTGTCTATCTGTCAGTGAGCTTATAGGCACTTTTTTATGGTAGGCAAAAATCATCCAATGACCAAGCCTTACTTTCAGAAAAAGACTCAGTCCCAGTAGGCTTCGACCCTTTTGTAGAGTCCCTGGGAGCTAAAGGTTGAAATCTCATACAACATTTATTTTTATTGCCAGTACTAAAACAAATAATAAAATTAAAAATTGAACGGAGTCTCTGTTTCCTGATGGCTGCAATCCAGGAAACTTTAAGTCAAGAGTGAATAGGTTACTTCTAGGTAAGCGTACTCAATCGTCGACCGCATTGTCGCTTTCCATCTGGTGAGATAGCGATCCATAAAAAATAAAGTTAAAAGAAAATTTCTTTTCGTTGATTTTTGTTCAATTAATATTGCAGTACGGAACTCTTCAAGTGCAAATCCGACTCGCTCGTGACCAATTTTTGTCGGACACTTAGGAGGAAACCAATTCACACTATTATTATTAAGATGAAAGTGTGAGAGCTAATGCTCGGACTGATTTGAATGAAATTCAGCACAACAGTACACCATGTCCTTGGATAGCACATATAATATCTTTTATCCCGGGAGTATGATTTTTTGGGATAATTTTCTACTAAAACGTGGAAGAAGACATAATTAATATAATTAATCGTTTTATTGTTTGACTTTTTCATAATTTGTTTTTTCTATTTTGTTACAGGTAAGCTGATTTCCAGGCCTTTTTAAAAGAAGTAATCTGAATTGCTTGTTTAATTGTTTCGCTAAAACTACAATCGGTAAGTTTTCTGTTCAATCAATCAGACACTAACTTGGTTTAGTGATGTAACTTATCAACATTCAAAATTTAAAAAATACAGGAATTATTGTCTCTAAAAGTCTCTGTCAAAAGAATGAAGGCCAATTTAGAATTAGTGTCAGGGATAAGTTTAGTAAAAGATGGCACGGCTCGAGCAGTAATTGAGCGTCCGGAACCCTAAATATACCCACTTAGGGTTCCGGACGTCAAAAGGAAAAAATGGAACCCATAAAGGATCACTTTGTTGTACATCTGGCTGCCTGTCAAGATCTTGAGGACGCATAGAAATTAAAAACATCTATTTACACAAGTCTGCGGTCTCTTGAAGCAGTGAAAACTTAGTGGTTATGTCACAAAAAAATAAAAAATAAACGTTTTTTGGAAAAATTTCGAGACTCGTTTCGGGATATCTCATCATCATCATCATCATCAGCCTTTCAGCGTTCCCACTGCAGGGACACAGGCCTCCTCTCTCTAGGAGAGGGAATGGGCCATAATCCACCACGCGGGCCCAGTGCGGATTGGTGGATGTCACATGTCTTCGAATTTTTGTTTCTAGGACATGCCGGTTTTCTCACGATGTTTTCCTTCACCGTTTTGAGAGCAGTGGTGATGAAATAAATTACACCAAGTAATGCGCCTGGCTGGGTTTGAACCTGCGACCTACAACTCGTAAGTCAGGGCGTTTACCACTCGGCCACCACTGCTCTCTCTGTTCGGGATATCTACACTAATATAATAAAGAGGTAAAGTTTGTTTTTTTTTATTTTCTTGTTTGTAGGAGGTAATCTCTTGAACTAATGGTTCGATTGGAAAAATTTTAGCAACAATAGAAAGCTGCTATACTCCTGAGTGACATAGGCTATAAATTATTTATACAACATGGATGTTAACCGAGATTTCTTGTAGTAATAACTACAAGAAATTTTCCGCGGACGAAGTCGCGGGCAGAAGCTAGTGAATAATAAGTTGGTTGATAAGAAACCCTCAGTTTACGAGTCCAACACACACTTGTCTAGTATTTTTGACCGACAGATTTCTTGATAATCAAAAGTGCCTGTAAATGATTCATCATCATTACATAGTTAAAAACAAAGTCGCCTGTTCCTATGTATGCTTAAATCTTTAAAACTCCGCAACGGATTTTGATGCGGTTTTTGTTATAGATAGAGTGATTAAAGAGGAAGGTTTATGTGTATAACACATGCATAATATATTCAATATCAGTACCCGTGCGAAGCTGGGGCGGGTCGCTAGTTTGGAATAAAGTGTTTGATTCTTGATTCAGACATTCTGCGAGGAATGTGCCTTACCTACCGTCAGTTTAGCTTGTTGATTTTTTTCTTTACGAACCTGTTCAACCATTTGTCCTTTACCACCTTTCCTCGCGACAAACGAACACGACACAATCACACATTCTTTCCGCTTTACTAACAAAAGACAACAAATGAGGTCAAACTGCATTGTTAGCCAATAATCCGGAGCTAATGTAGGCAAAGTCACAGTTGAAGGCTAGCTAGCTAGTTATTAGGCATCGTTACTGGCTGTAAGCGGTTATTAAAGAGTTTGAGGCGGTAATTAAAGAGATATGGCTGTGTGTATCGTCCCTCAGGTTGTTTGAAAGGTTATTGGTGATTTAGTACGAAGCGCCCTGAGGTGACCCAGTGGTAACAATCCCAACTTACGAACCCAGCCAGATGAATTATATTTAAAAAAAAAACGTTGCCCCTCTTGCGTCGTGGGTGGAAGTCACATACACAAGATACCCAGACCCGGCCATACAGATATTTGTTCCGTGCGGGAATCGAACCCGCAACCCTCAGCGCGGCAGTCAATCTTACTGCGCCAGCCGAGCCGTCAATTAGTCAGTTAGTTAGTTATTTGTAATATACAATTATTTTTAGTAAATCCCATCCCATCCGATTATAATTTAGGTGTCTTCAAGTCTTAAGTGAAAAGGCTCTAAACTAGTGCACCTTACCATCAACGATTGCATCACTGCTTACCATCAGGTGGGATCGCAGTCAAGCATTAAGTTATAACAAATAACAATAATAAAAATCTTCGGTCAGCAAACTATCGTCTTCTACGATGTCGTACCAAAAGATATAATCGAAACAATCTACACTAATATAATAAAGAGGTAAAGTTTGTTTGTAGGGGATAATCTCTGGAACTACTGGTCCGATTGGAAAAAATTTAGCAACAATAGAAACCTACTTTACTCCTGAGTGACATAGGCTATATTTTATGTACGCGGGCGAAGCCACTGACAAAAGCTAGTAACAAATATAGTAAATTAGCTGACATCTAACTTTTTCGCCATTTAACCCCAAAACCGAACTGTCCTACATAAAAACTCTTGGCACAAATCCCAAATGACTACAGAAGAAAAAAAACTCATTTAATACTGTCTCATTACATGTAAATTGCACAGTTCATGTCACAACATTTTTATTTCTGACTAGTTTTTGCCCACGGCTTGGCTCCCGGCTTCATATTATTTTACTCTACCCTACTCTTTGCCTCCTGCGAGGCAGTAATGCTAGTGAAGGAGGAGGCCGACGCATTAGGCAAAGGTAACGTCGCAATCGCGCCTATATCCGGCCACCGTAGGCACGGACTTGCGGACGGCGCGCAATGGGTAGCTCGGCGTCTGGTCGTCTGGTAACAGTCCAGACCAAGCCCAAGTCGTCAACGGCGCGCCCTGTTCCCGCGCGCCTCAAGGAGTTGTCAGCAAACTGTAGGGGCTCTTCAGGGTCGAAGCCTCCTGGAGCCGAGGGTTGGTACGAAAGCGTTATACCGGGGCTCTAAAAATAAGGCAAGGGAGGAATGGGGTAGGTTGTTTAGTCAGTACGAGTCTGACACTGTTTCCTGCTCCGTCCAAGAGCCGGATTCGTTATTGGATGATTTTTACCTACCATTAAAAAAACCCTACTATACCCTATTTTATTTTTTCATAAGAACCTTTTGGCAATAACAAAAACAACAAAAAAAGAATTAGCGAAATCGGTTCAGCTATTCTCGAGTTTTGCGCTTACAAACACATTTTACGATTCATTTTTGTATATATAGAAGACTAGCAAAGTAACGAACCCCGTGTCGACACCATTGGGCAACGCGCCAATGGTGACAAACAAAATATCGATAGAGACAGCTTGGATTAGCCTAATGACATAGAAGGATTGGTTTGTTAAAGTTTATTTTAGGGAATATTCTTGTATTTACGCAGTAATTTATAATTTAATCATCATCATCATCAGCTTTTTTAATGTTCCCACTGCTGGGACACAGGCCTCCTCTCTGGAAGAGGGAATGTGCCGTAATCCACCACGCGGGCCAAGTCGGGTTGATGGATGTCACATGTCTTGGAATTTTTGGTTCTAGGACATGCCGGTTTCCACACTTTCCTTCACCGTTTTGAGAGCAGTGGTGATGAAATAAATTACACAAAGTAATGCGCCTGGCTGGGTTTGAACTCGCGACCTACAACTCGTATGTCGGGGCCGTTACCACTCGGCCACTACTGCTCTACATCATCATCATTCTTCCTGCCCTTACCTTCCACATATAAATGATTTCCACAAATAGTTCTAGAACATATCGAAATTATTGATGATATCCCACTCAACAATTCATAGTAGTGCGGAATGGAGCTTATTGGGTGGCTTCTTGGGCGTGGCACTACAAGTTTTCCGAATAAGTCATTCCAAAAATCAAGCCCCAATTTCCACCGCGGTCATTATCAAAGGCAAACTTACATATTAAAATCATTTGTCTATCTTCTTAATGAAGTTGGAACGTTAATAATCTACTAATGTAGACAAAACAAATCATTTATATGGTAATCAGTAATTTTATGAGACGTCCAAAATGAATCAACTCGTCTTGCCAAAAATGATTGAACTAGTATTCAGGCCCTGGTTCGCACGGTTGTAGCGGCTTGCGTAACATAAAGATTATTAAAAAATAAAATTCTCTAATTTAGGAATAAAATACTCTAATATAGGAATAAAATACTCTAATATAGGAATAACATTCTCTGGTTTAGGAATAAAATGATCAAAATTAGGAATAAAATACTTTAATATAGGAATAACATTCTCTGATTTAGGAATAAAATTGTCTTAATTAGGAATAAAATTCTCTAATTTAGGAATTATATTCTCTAATCTATATATATTTTTATGCATGTTTACGCACACAAAAGTCCAGGAGCGGACTTAATGCCTCAGCCATTTGCTACCTGTCAACATTTACGTGGTTCAGAGATATATAACTATAGATTTAAAACAATAACACAAACTCAAATGAACAAACTAAGTACATGAATATAGGTACTCAAACAATCGGGTCTAATCGCTAATTGGAGAACATAACATTTTAGAACATTACATCACGCTGAAAACACAATAATTGATGATGTAGGTAAATCGCATCAAAGTCCGATAAATCGTTCAGAAGATTACTTAATTAAAGACTTGTCAGGGTTGTAGAAACCTAACGGATGCGAGATGAACTGTACCATTCGTAGTGATACTTAATTGAAGCATATTTCTAACAATGGATTGGTGAAAGCTATGAGTTCAGAACATTGGTTCCCAACTGAGGCGCTAAAGTTTTTCATGGGAGCTCTAAATCAACATGTTTAAGTATTTTTAAATAATTTTAATCACGTTCCTCAGCTACAACCACAAGTAGTTCGGTTACAGAGAGAGATAGAGAGAAAATTGGTTTGTGGTAAAAATCTTGGGCAGAGCGGGAAACAGTGTCAGACTCTTACTGACTAAACACTCCACCTCGTTCCGTCCTTGCCTTTCGCGCTGGGGCCAAGCCTTCCTTTCAGAAAGAGACCCTGGGCTTCGCCCCTTTTGCAGAGCCCCTACGATTTTGCTGACAACTCCTTGAGGCGCGGGAACAGAGCAAGCCGTCGACGACTAGGGCTTGGTCCGTAGTGTTACCAGACTACCGGACGGCGAGCCACCCATTGCTCGCAGTCCGCGCCTACGGTTAATATTTATGTGGTTGTTAATAGAGAAATATATGCATATAAAATTGATAATTAACTATAATGTAAGGGGGGCGTTGGAATTTTTTTTTTTTGTAGAAGGGGCTAGATCTATAGATCATAAAAATTTAGGAAACTATGGTTTAGAAGAACGTTCACACAGATAGACACGTCGTCATCATCATCAGCCTTTTTAATGTTCCCACTGCAGGGACACAAGCCTCCTCTCTAAGAGAGGGAATGGGCCGTAATCCACCACGCGAGTCCAGTGCGTGTTGGTGGATGTCACATGTCTTCGAATTTTTGGTTCTAGGCCATGCCGGTTTCCTCACGATGTTTTCCTTCACCGTTTTGAGAGCAGTGGTGGTACACGTAAATCGTCTATATTTTACAGTATAGTTGATAAAAAGTGATTTACATAACAAAAACATTAGCAAGAAATTCTGTTATGATTAGTCATTGCTATTATTATTAGAATCAAGTTCTTTGGAGCCTCATAAATAAAATACAGTGGCAGTTTGATTTTAGATTCACGAACAAATTCGAATTGGTTTTTCTGATGGATCGGTACAGAGTCCTATCTTAAAAACCTTTATACTGGTTATTGGCTACGTAATACCTATTTTTGGCATTCAATGGAATCAATATAGGTGATGATACTTTTTCAAGTTTTCATTTAAATTATTATTTACATTATTATAGTTTTTAGTTTTATTATAGTTTTTAGTTTTTTTTTATATTATTTATTATCAATTATGTTATTTTAATTTCTTTTTTTTTAAGTAACAAAGCAGACTTGTGTGTTCTTTTGGTCTTATGACGAATCTGTTTACATGTAGTTTTTTTTTATAGTAACATTACAAAACATAATATTGCAAGTGCTGTGCACACCTTTAAGTGGCAAATTCACTCTAGTGTTTAAGTTTGATATTGTACCCTTAAAATGTACTAGTGAATAAGTCGTTGGAGTGCCGTAATCAAATAAATAAATAAATTTCGTTGCCCACACTAGTTTTCTGCAGATTATTAAACAAATGGCATTTTATTTTTGGAAAAATTAATGGTCACACGTGTATGTTAAGCACAGTCTAACTTTGTATCCGTGGAAAAAATATCTTTATCCAATCAATACTGCTGAGGATTACAAACATATCTTTATTAGGTTAAATGTTAAAAGTTGTCCCGAGGGAGGATGTTTTCTGGACAAAAAAAAACATCTTATGTACTATTTCAGGAAAGTGTAGCCGTGCACCAAATATTTTCCAAGTTCATTTAGCCCTTCATTTTGCTTTAAAGAGTACATATTTATTTAATCTTCATGTACAGTAGTGGTACATAGGCGGACTTAATGCAACAAGGCATTCTCTACCTGACTGGTAAAAAAAGACAACTACACTACACCACTATGGTAAGTGTGCACTATAAATAAATACCAGATATTTCAAATAGAATGAAGTATCATTAAGATAAGTTACTTATAATAATAAAATACTTATACACGCTAATATTATAAACTAGTAAATACAATTAATATGAAAACATTATTATTAAGAGAACTTAAAATGACACAAGCCATAAAAATATCACTGTATTCATTAATAAGAATTATAAAAAGAAAACATCACAAAACAAAAACCTACAAACTTTCAAAACTTAGACTTTAATTTTGTGACCAGTAAATTAAAAATAACTTGCAACCTACATCACTAGCCTGAGATTAGCTCAACAAATCACATCAAGACACTCCTCAAGGATCCAATCACACACTAATATTACGATTAGTCACCGCTAATTCAAAAGTTATGATTTATTAACCACAATAAAAGGAAGCGTAGAAATGAATCGACACAAAATGACAATCTGAGCGGGTCAAGGTGGCCGCTGCATGTCACTGTGTCGACATCAATGGAGAACAACAATTTGTGGTGAGTGGTGCAAGTTGGGAGCGAAAGAGATTATTATTCGGCTACTAATTTCGTATTAGAAATCCTATGCCTTAACTAAAAATCAATAGATTGGTGGTATACCAGTGTGCTTTTTGCTCGTCTGCATTATCCTTTAACCTTTCGAATATCGTAATTACAGACATAATAGAAAGACAATAACATTACGTCTTCTGGAGTTCAGGTTCTTCTCTTCTTCTTCACCACTTGTCGCCACTTCAAGACCTTTCGTTTCCATCGCCATCCGTTCCACAAGCAATATTTTGTGTCCGAATTGTCAAGTAACTTTTAACCTCTGTAGTGACATCTATGGTGCCACATAAAAACCACAAGACGAATTTTAGCGCTTGAAAATTCTGCAAAACTGAAAATTGCATTCATTTGTTTAAACCATTTATTTTTTGCGAGTTTTCAAGCGCTAAAATACGCAGAGCTTGACTTCAGACTAGCCAAGATCCGACGGCCGTACTGTACGAGAGCCCGAAATCATTTATTGGGCAGTACTGCCGCATGCCGTGCAGACACTAAAACGCAGTAAAATAGCGTATTTTACAATACTTTTACTGCGTTTTATTATTTACACGGCAGAGTAGCCCACCAGATAACAACACCTGTCTGGTCTGAGCATCCTCCCCTTTCAATTGACGTTTGTGGGACATAACTTTTTTTTTTAATTCTAGATAGGCTCGCATTTGACCACAATCTCACCTGATGGTAAGCGATGATATGGTCGACGATGGAGCACGCTTGCTTAGAAGTAACCTATTCTCTCTTAACTTAAATATCCCTAGGTTGTAGTTATCAGGCTTTATGTTCCAAATGCTTCCAAACCTCGACGTCGCTTTCGCTCCTACATTGTACCACACCCAATTAATCAGTTTGCGTAACAATATCAAATTCTTAACTCAGGTCAGTGCTCAACATTAAAATTATCTAAACCATATCTCATTGTTTGTAACACTATTGTAACTAATTCATTCCAGGTACTATTGTTTTGTGTGATATAATTAGATCATAATTTGGAGTGTTAGAGTTTAAAATTGTGCTTTGGTATGCTCGTAATCGTAATTACGATTATCTTTGATTACGATCTGTTGATTTGATTGATATTGATTATTGGATATAAGAGAAGGGAAGGACATATAGGGTTGAATTGGTGCTGAATTGGGCCTGCTATGTGTGTATACATAGTATGACCAACTTTGGCGGTCGCCATTTTCTGCAAAGCAGTAATGTTAGTTAGTAATGCTCACACTATAGCCGCTGGGATCCCGACCCCAATTTCCAGCCAACATAAGCGTGCGTTCCGGACGATAAGCAAGGTGTAACTCTCCGTCCAAACTTAGCCGGAGTCGTCGATAGAACGTAGTATTTTACGCGCGGCAAACATAAACAAAATCATAACGGCCCAGCAGAAACGAAGCCTACTAGGGCCATGGGTTGACTTGCGAAAGGGAAATACGTGATCCCGGAATGCAAGGGCAATGAAGGAACATAGGTGTGGTTTTAGTGCGAGAAGTCGTGGATCACCCAAGTAGAAAAAATATAAACATAGTCTACCTTATTTTTAAATCTATGTACGTACGACATGATGATGCATACGCATGCGTGTAATCATGATACATAGCATAGTGTAGCTCTGTTAAAACTTAACGGTTCTATGTTACTGTTGTCCTCATCATCATCAATAAATGCCTCATTTTTAATGTTCCCACTTCTGGGTTTCAGGCCTCCTCTCTAATGGGTCGTAATCTACCACGTCGGCTCAGTGCGTGTAGGTGAATGTCACATGTCTTCGAATGATTGGTTCTTGGACATGCCGGTTTCCTCACGATGTTTTCCTTCACCGTTTTGAGAGCAGTGCTGATGAAATAAATTACACAAAATAATGCGACCTACTCATTAGTCGGGGCCGTTACCACTCTGCCACCATTTATCACTGGTTTCGCATAATCATTACATGGTATAAAACAAAGTTGCTTACCGTTGACCCTATGAATGCTCAGATTTTTAAAAGTACGCAACGGATTTTGATGCGGTTTTTTTTTTAATAGATAGAGTTATTCAAGAGGAAGGTTTATGTGTATATAACACATGCATAATAAATTCAATATCAGTACCCGTGCGAAGCTGGGCAGATCGCTATATCTTACTAATATTATAAATGCGAAAGTTACGATGTTTGGATGTTTGTTACTCAATCAAGCCAAAACGGCTGGACGGATCTAGATGAAATTTGGCACAGGCGTAGGATACATTCCGGAATAGGACATAGGCTACTTTTTATTTCGGAAACCCCAACCCCAACCACTGGCGGAGCCGCGGGCAAAAGCTAGTATATACTAAAATGAAGGTTCAGGCATCTACCAAAATATGTTTAAGCTACCTCACTCAGTACCTTAACCCACCACGCTTTATAGTCATAACCAACACACAGTTTCTACCTAAGCGTACACACATTATCTCCCGTCCACATCTTCAAGGCATAGCGGGGGTGTTCGAAAGTGTTTAATCACAATAATCGCCGCACTTTCAGCTTCTATTCTACGAGTAACTAGGTCATTACTTTCTAGCTTATTGTCTCAGGCAGAGAAAACTGCTGTGTTTAAGCGTAACTACTGTCTGTAGTATTAGCTATAGGTACAATGCGTTCCAAATGAGAATAGGATCGGTTGCCATGTTGTGACGTCACGATTTACTGTCAAATCGAGGCAAGATAATTTTAAAATTCAGTTAATTTACGAAAAATTTAATCTATTTACGAACTGTGAACGAGAAAAGTTTAATCAGAATCCAGTTTTACAATTTTACTCGTCTCTGAGTTCTTAAAATTTGCCAAAATATCTTAGATTTGACAGTACGGCATGACGTCATAATATCCTGGCACTCGATCCTATTCTCATTTGGAACGGATTGTAAGTAACCTGTTTTGTGATGCCTGTGCATTTATTCGGCTATAGGCTTCATCATCATCATCACCTTCCTGCCCTTATCCCATTTTATTTGGGGTCGGCTCAGCATGTTTTTTTCTTCCATTCTGTCCTGTCACCCGTTACGCTATCACTAACTCCTCTTTTTTTCATATCACATATAGGTATATTCTTTTTTTGTTGGGCTATAGACTTACTGAACCTAATTATAGTATTTTTTTATTCGATACTAGCTTTTGCCCGCAGCTTCGCCCGCGTACATAAAATATAGCCTATGTCACTCAGGAGTAAAGCAGCTTTCTATTGTTGCTAAAATTTTTCCAATCGGACCAGTAGTTCCAAAGATTACCCCCTACAAACAAAAAAACAAAAAAACAAACTTTACCTCTTTATTATATTAGAGCCTGCGCGCACTAGCGATTAAAGTTGGCCGATAGTTCAGTCACAATCGTACAACGATTATTATTTAATAGTTCGGTCGTACAACTTTTAATCATCAAGTGCGCACACTGCCATATAACTCTATACACTAGCCTCTGACCGATCAAACTATCGGCCAACTTAAATCGCTAGTGCGCGCAGGCTCTTAGTGTAGATAAGCTAATGTTTGACTGCGATTCCACCTGATGATAAGCAATGGTACAATAGCTACCAGAGCAACAAACTTCAGGTAGTAGTTGTGATGTTTGAAGAACACCAGTCACAGCCCAGTGCCCAACTTGTAATGATCATGAAGGAAGACTAGAAATCGTTCGGCTGAAAAACACCTAATAAAGAAGTCGCATGCTTGATGGTGAAAACAGCATCAAAATCTATGGAGCAATGTAAGCGAGGTGCAAACTCGGAAACACAAGATACTCAGGATCGGAATAACTACTTACTTAGTAATAACTACAAGTAGTGGTTGTGATGCTTGTTCTACTACCTGTAGTTATTTGGTTTCCGATAGCACAATTGTAGAAGTCGCTTAAATGAAAACTCGTAATGATGATGAAAGGGCACTAAATAATGTTAAAAACGGTTTCAAAATCTATCAAGCAATTTCATCGTTTTAATTAAATACAAAAAAACGTCCCATTCAATTCAGTTGCTATTTCAAATATTATGTGATTAGGTTACAAATAAGTTGAAATACCAAATGGAAAGTGGTTTCTTTTGCCTAAAACACCAAGGATTTTTATTAGTATTCTATAGGAATCAATTTTCGCGCAACGCGTTAAGTGTTTAGCAACGTTGCGCAATACTGAACGATATTGCGTTGTTCATGTCGTTGCAACAAATGTTTGTCAAGTTAGGACATGGCTTTGGAGACTAAAGTTTTAGATTGAATACTAGTCAGCGGTTTTTTTATGGTGGGTAAAAATCATCCAATGACGAATTCCGCCCTTTGGCGGAGCGTGAAACAGTGTCAGACTCTTACTAACTAAAAAGCGACCCCGTTCCTACGTTGCCTTACATACCAGGGCTAGAGCCTTCCTTTTAGACCCAAACCCTTGGGCCCTTGGGCTTCGACCGTTCTGCAGGGTCCCTACGGTTTTCTGACAACTTCTTGAGGTTCGCGGGAACAGTGCGCGTCGTCGACGACTGGGCTTGATCCGGACGGTTACCAGACAATTGGACGGCGAGGTACTCATTGCTCGCCGAGCGGTCATTATGGCAAAACTTTAGGGAGGCCTGTGATCAACAGAGGACGTCTTTCGGCTAAAATGATGATGATGATGACTGGGGAGAAACCGCTGGCAACAGCTAGTGTGTCATCTATAAATATGACAAGAGAAACTGACTGACTGACATATCAACGCACAGCCAAAACTACAAAGACTAAGATCATAAAATTTTGCACAAAGTTTCCTTTCATGACGTAGTCGAGCTCTAGGAGGATTTTCCAAAATTCACCCTATAAGACGATGAAAGATGGGTCCAAAGTTCGTATGAAAAAATCTATTTTCACGCGGGCGAAACCGCTGGCAGAAAGCTTGTATCTAGTTATGACTAAAATTTTCCTAATACGTTGAAACATAATGATTAACCCCAAAACCAATGTCTGAATCATCTCATTAATTTTCTACACAAATACGTGCGAAGTATAAAATATTCCTGCGCATACTTAAACGGGTCGCCTTATCAATGACCAAGCCGTTATTATTTGACCGTTGAGTTTAAACTTTAGGGACCCGCAGTTAAAATTAACTGTTAAATTTTATGTTCGTTTAAATAATTTTCTTTAATATGCTGATTGAGGAAGTTGAGGAATATGGCTAATAACCATTTGCAATTGCTTATGGTTGACCCACTTCAAGCTTCAAGCGTTGACCTATTGTATTGTTGAGGAGAAACAGCATTCCGGTTTTTGCTTGACTTTAAAATGGCTCTATCTTATAACTGGCCTGTCAGTCTAGCAGTTAGTGACCCTGACTGCTATACGGGAGGTCGTGGGTCCGATTCCCACTCAGGACAAATGTTCGTGTGATGAGCACGATCGTTTGTTCTGTATCTGGGTGTAATCTGCTATATATATAAAAGGAGAAACTGACTGACATATCAACGCACAGCCGAAACTACTGGGACTAGGACCGTGAATTTTTGCACAAAGCTTCCTTTTATGGCGTAAGCGAACACTAAGAAAGGATTTCCCAAAATTCACCCCCTAAAGGGATGAAACGGGGTCAAAACTTTGTATGGAAAAACCTACTTACACGCGGGTGAAGGTGAATGGGGTGGATCGTTTAGTCAATAAAAGTGTGACACTGTTTTCCGCTCCGCTCAAGGGTGGGATTCGTTATTACTTACATGTTTTTTTCCCACCATAAACAAAAACCTGTATAGCCCTTAGTTTCAAATAACGTTATTTTGTGGATCACTACAATAAGATTGGCATATACGAAACCCATAGCGATACGACACACAATCCTTAGTGTTCGTCTCACGTTTAAAAGACCGAAGTTATTTGTTATTCGCAAGAGATTCGCCGAATCGAATACCGTAAGCGTACAAACATTATCTAAAAACCAATTATCGTTCGATTTTCAACCTTATGTCACAGGGAATTGAGGTCAATATCAGTTTATGTGATGGTAAAAGTTATTGTGTATTCGATTCTGAATTTGTATTGGATGATTCAAAGTTGGAATATTTTTAAGGGTAAATTAAACAAACGGAAATGCGAAATTCTTGAGCCCATGTTATCACTTTTGTATGTGTGGTGGACAAACCAGGAAAAATCTAAAAAAACTAGCTTTTGCCACCGGCTTCACACACGTGAAAGTCAGTGTCTTCATACTTCCAACCCTGGTTTAACCTCCTTAGGGTTTTTTTATGGTGGGAAAAATCATCTAATGACGAATCCAGCCAGCCCAAGGGCGCTTCGGTGGGGGGCGTAACAGTGTCAGACTCTTACTGACTAAACGACCCGCCCCATTTTTTCTTAGCCCTCATACCAGGGCAGGGGCTTCCTTTCAGAAACCGGATCAGGGCCCAAGTAGGCTTCGGCCCTGCAGTTGGGCCTCTACATTTGCTGACAACACCTTGAGGCAAGCGGGAACAGAGCGCGCCGTCAACGACCTAGCGTAGTCTGGACCGTTACCAGACGACGGATGGATGGCGAGCTACCCATTGCTCGCCATCCGCAAGCCCGCGCCTAAACCTCTTAAGGGGTGAAGTTTCGTGAAATTCGTTCTTAAATGGATATCTACATGTCTACACCTTGTAAGAAACCTATCTGCCAAAGATGATAAATTAGCTTAGATGATAGCTACAATCTGGAGATATTTAAGTCAAGAGTGAATAGAATAAAATAGAAATAAATTTATTCGATACAGACAAACACAACAGTTACAAAACACACAACACATAGAAATAGGTTACTTCTCTTCTAGGCAACCGTGCCCCTTCATCGCTTCCCATCAAGTAAGACACTAGTCAAATACGAGCCTATCAACAGAAAAAAAAACATAAAACCGATAGCTGTACAAGTTTTTTGTACAATAAAATCAACTAGATACATCAGCAACATTGACCTATTAGAGGATTACATCACTCTTTAACACGACTTGTCATCAAATGATCGCGGAGGTCAAGCCACTCATGATTCAGGTTTCACTTAGAAGATTGTTAATGCTAATCTTGCTTTGAAGATGACGATGATTATTGTTAACGGACCGTTACGCAATAAACCTGTTAAAAATATCACTATCTCAGTCCCCTTAATAATTTTTTAATATTGCTCTACCGTAGGAATAACTTCTGTAAATATTGCCCCACACTAGGAACAACTCATGTAAGTGTTGCCCAACACTAGGAATAACTCCTGTAAATGTTGCCTCACATTAGGAACAATTCCTGTAAGTGTTGCCTCACACTAGGGACAACTCCTGTAAGTATTGTTTCACACTAGGAACAACTCCTGCAAGTGTTGTCCCACACTAAGAACAACTCATGTGTTTCCCCGTAACAGGGATAATACTAACTTATTATTATAACAGGGACTACTCCTGTAACTTCCTCTACACTAGAATCTTTTTATTCTTTCTTTATTATTGTGAATGTGAATTGTTTTATTTTGTTTTCAGTCATTTTAACATAAACCTGGCAATTTTTGTGTTTTCTGCGGCCTACCTGAATGTTCTTTAATCGGTATTGATAATTAAGTAGTTGAGTTCTTTACGATTACGGCCCATTTTCTCTCCGAGCGAGGAGATAGATAGATATATTCTTTATTGCACACAAAAAATAAAATAACAATAGGAACATAAAATTAATAGGGTGTCACAAAGGGCGGTCTTATCGCTGAAAGCGATTTTTAAAAGACAACCTTTAGATGGATTTCACAAAGAAGGAAAAGAACCTACGTATCTTACGTAGGTTCATGGTTGGTTGAGAAAGCCTGAGTCCCAGCTGTAGAAACATTATAAAGGCTGATTATCCTGATTTATAGCAGAAAGCAAGCCTCCACGACCTTACCCAATCCAGCCCTCCTAGCCAAGTTGATCAATCCAGCCCTCCTAGCCAATTGTTAACGCTAGTAGAAAACGAATCAAATGTATGGAAATGACGTACATTGAGCATCATCTCAACAAAATTTGTAGCCAAGTTCACATCGTTCAAAATTACGGAATGAAATGAAGTCGTGTCTACAATGATCATCGCTACATCTTGTAGTTTTAAGATACCATCAGCCTTTTTAATGTTCCCACTACTGGGACACAGGCCTCCTCTCTAAGAGAGGACATGGGCCTTGTTCCGCCACGCGGGCCCAGTGCGAATTGGTGGATGTCACAAGCCTTCGAATTTTTGGTTCTTTGGTTTCCTCACGATGTTTTCCTTCGCCGTTTTGAGAGCAAAGGCAGGTACTTTTAAGATATTTAATGATAACTACGCTGAGGCGTTTGGATACTATAAAAACAGTTGACACGAAAGTCGTAACTTGGCTGGGAGGGCAGCACAACCGTCATAGAAAATTTCAAAACAGTCTTTCTCTCTCAGTCACGATCACAAACGTCATACCTTCCTCCACGCCCACCCACTCAGACCGCGAAGGATATTTATCATCATTAAGAACCCATCAGCCGTCCACATACCTTCACATAGCATCCTTGATAATGTACCGTGAAAACGTCATAATAAAGTGTTTGAAGTGTCGTATTTTTGTGGCTGGGTTCTGTATGTTTAATTACAGTAAATTAGTAGTAATAATAATGGTTTATCCAATATTATAAATGGGACAATGTCTGTTTTTTTGGCCGTCTTTCACGGCAAAACGAAACGACGAATTGACGTGATTTTTTAAGTGAAGATAGTTTAAGGAATAGAGAGTGACATAGGCTACTTTGAGCAGTGGTGGCCGAGTGGTAACGGCCCCGACTTACGAGTCGTAGGTCGCAGGTTCGAACCCAGCCAGGCGCATTACTTTGTGTAATTTATTTCATCACCACTGCTCCAAAACGGTGAAGGAAAACATCGTGAGGAAACCGGCATGTCCTAGAACCAAAAATTCGAAGACATGTGACATTCACCAATCCGCACTGGGCCCGCGTGTTGGATTATGGCCCATTCCCTCTCCTAGAGAGAGGAGGCCTGTGTCCCTGCAGTGGGAACATTAAAAAGGCTGATGATGATGATAGGCTACTTTTGTCTCTTTCTAATTTGCGATCCCACCTGATGGTAAGCAGTGATGTAATAGTCGATAGTGAAGCGCACTAGTTTATTAAAAGCCTATTCACTGTTTCCTTGAATACACCTAAATTATAATCGGACGGGGTAGCGGAAATCTCTTAGCTGTTATAAGACGCACAAGACCGATCGTCAAAGGTAAACGTTTTACAAATGTTACAAGGGAACCTTAAAACCCATCCTTTCTGTAAATTCCACTGGGTACTTGTAGGCCACAGGTGAAGGATACGTAGCTAGTATGTATTATTTTATGATACTTCATTAAAACAATAACTTATAATTAAATGTACGTTAAATTTAAGAGCTGGTTGTAGTCACACTGGTTGTAATAACCGAGTATTCTGTATGAACTCCGCCCAGATCTATGTCGATTTCGTAAACCCGAAGCAGTGGTTTTATCTTACTAATATTATAAATGCGAAAGTTACGATGTTTGGATGTTTGGATGTTTGTTACTCAATCACGCCAAAACGGCTGGAAGGATCTGGATGAAATTTGGCACAGGCATAGGATACACTCTGGAATAGGACATAGGCTACTTTTTATTCCGGAAACCCAACCCCAACCCCAATACCACGCCGGCGAAGCCGCGGGCAAAAGCTAGTTTTTATTAATTTTTTTTTTTCAGACTCATTGTTTTTGCGAAACGCTTTTCAAAAAACAAGCTTTACATTTACTGCTGACTCCTAACACACAGGCCCGCCTAGTTTGGGAGTCAGAGGCTTCATAAATTGTACCAATACGATACCAATAAAGAATTATATTATTATTATTATGGTTCTTAAGTTAAGTTGTCTCAGTTTAGTACCTGGTGTTCTTTAAAATCTCACGGGTGTAAACCAAGGTGAGATCCTAGTTAATAGTTTAGGTTGGTAAAGCGTTTTGCATTACGTTTAAATCGTTATCTATGTCCAGTTGTAAAAATTTTCTAACAATTCGGCAAGTGTTTATTATTATTTCCTCTTTATTTACTTTCTATACATATATAATTTTACATTTTTAAATATTTTCTTAGAAAAAAACACATAAAAAAAACATTTAAAAATATGAAAAAAAATAGTAGTCCGCCGGTGTCGGGAGCAGGGTCCAAGCTACCGGTGGTTAGGGCTCCAGAGACAGGAACTTCCTCACAATACGAGCCGTGTCGAGGAGTACTGCCTTCTGTATCAGGCCCTTGATCCAACCGCGCAACGACAGCTTCGACAGATGGTCGTCGAAGCTTTTGGCTAAAAGGCCATTGGCAGTCACGACAATCGGCACAATGACAGCCGAGTCCACATTCCACATGTCGACAACCTCGTGTGCTAAGTCGAGATACTTGATTTGTTTCTCTTTCTCAGCTTTCACGAGATTCTCGTCATGCGGGATGGTGATGTCGACAATCATTGCGCGGCGCGCTAATCGGTCTATCACCACTATGTCCGGCTTATTGGCCACAACAGTCCGGTCAGTGATGATAGACCGATCCCAGTACAACGTTACATGATCCTTCTCGAGAACTGGGTCGGGCACATACTTGTAGTACGGTACCTCAGAATCCACCAGGTTGTATTTTAAAGCAAGTTGCTGGTGAATAATCCTGGCTACTTGGTTATGTCTGTGCAAATACTCGCCGTTGGCCAGACGAGAACAACCAGAGATAATATGTCTGATGGACTCACCCGGACGATGGCATGCCCGACACATGTCAACCGTCCCGTCCTTCATAATATGTCTCCGGTAGTTGTTCGTTAGGATAACTTCGTCCATAATTGCACAGATAAAACCCTCAGTTTCTCCGAAGAGGTCGCTGAAACGTAGCCAGGCCACGGACGCTGGGAAATCTACATCAGGCTCGTGAAGAGCCCGATAAAAGCGCCCGTGGAGCTCCTTGCTTTTCCATACTTCCTTGCGGTCATCAGTAGTCAGTACCACAGGTTTGCGCCAGTTCTCTTTAGCCATGGATAACGGGGTGAGTCCCTTGTCCACTGCGACCACATCGCGGTGCATACCCACGTCGGCTTTGAGAAAGTATTCTCTGAGGCTGCACACCTCGCGGTTGTGTAGGGTCTTTGCGTTCAGAAAGCCCCGACCTCCACACTTCCGCGGGATGTACAGTCTCATCACCGACGACCGTGGGTGATGCATTCGGTTTGCGGTCAACAGTGTACGGACCCGCCTATCCAGAGCGTCTAACTCGGTCTGAGTCCATTTGAGTATGCCGAAAGAGTACATTAAAACCGGCATGACCCAACCGTTGAAGGCGCGCACCTTATTTCCACCTGACAGAAGGCTGTTTAATACCTTCTTCAGGCGGCCAAAGAAGCGCTCCCTCAACGATTGCTTCATGTCAGTAACGTTAATGCCTAAAGCTTCCGACATACCCAAATACTTGTAGGTTTCGGTTGAGGAGAGAGATCTGAGGTGTATGGAATCCGAGAGTTGAATCCCCTCAGATTCCATAATCTCCCCTCGCTTTACATGCATGACTGCACATTTATCCACACCAAATTCCATCCTGATGGCACTACTGAAGGTTTCAGTTACCTTGAGTAGTTCCATCAGTCGTAACTTGTTGGGGGCAATGAGTTTCAGATCATCCATGTAAAGGAGGTGGGATAGAACTTGACCACCCCTTCTCAACCGGTAGCCCAGTCCTGATTCCTCCAGCAACGTGCTTAAAGGATTCAGGGCTAAGCAAAACCAAAGTGGACTCAGGCTGTCGCCCTGGAAAATTCCCCGCTTAATCCATATAGGCTCATCGTCCCTCCGGATTGATCGACATCCTGGATAGCGAAGGACTGTGTTCCATTGCCCCATACATGACTCAAGGAAGGTGCGTAGAGTTGCATCTATTTTATACAACTCCAACACCCTCATGAGCCATGTATGCGGGACAGAATCATAGGCCTTCTTATAATCAATCCAGCATGTCGACAAATCCTTGCGGGATCGACGAACCTGTTGGCTTAAGGTCATGTCTATGAGGAGTAGCTCCTTAGTACCGCGAGACCCATTCCTACATCCATTCTGAGAGGCAGACATAATCGAGTTGTTGTCTACATGCTGGTTAATTTTCGTTCTCAGAATGGATGTAAGAAGTTTATAGACCGTCGATAAGCATGTTATCGGTCTATAATTTTTGGGTTCCGCAGTACTACCTGTTTTATGGAGCAGATGGGTGACGCCAGTTGTTAGAAACTGAGGTAGCGACCCAGACTCTAAGGATGACTGGAATTGAGATGCCAAGAGCGCGTGTGAGCTACTATACCATTTCAACCAGAAGTTGTGCAGTCCGTCCGGCCCTGGAGACTTCCAATTCGGCAACGGACGAACTGCTCTGGCTACGTCTAATGGGCTGATCAAGACTTTTTCCATTTCTGGTATAGCTGCACACACGCGCTCGACATCACGCATCCAGTCCCCCTCAGTGTGACAGACGGGCACCGACCAAATGTTGCGCCAGAATGCATTTGTGGCGGCATCATCTGGGCGGGGCGCGTCGCTCACATTTTGTTCAGGTCGCTCCCAAGCTCTGTACACCCACCTCTCATCGCTCCGGAACATGCGATTCTGCGAGTATCGATCAACCCGCCGCTTATACCGCCGGATACGACTGGCCCATGCACAAACTTTCTGCTTCAGGAAGTCGATGCGCTCCGTGACACGGGACATGTATTCTCGGGGCGCAATTCCAGTTCCCGAGAATGCCCGTCTCACGAATCGCATCACACGTGGACGTGTATTGCCCTCCCTGAAGCAGTATAGCTTACCAATGAGCGCTCTGGCCCTATCGATACGTCCCTCAATCCTTCGCTGCCAGGCTGGAGCGGCAGGCTTTGGTCGCGTAGCTACTTCACAGCTTGGAAACTTAATATTAGCTACACGACATGCCGCAACAGCCCCGCAATACAGGATTGAGTGCGTATCAACAAGGTCCTCGCTACTCTCAAAAACATTCTTAAGTAGCGAGTTCAGAGCGCACACTAGCGCCATATTTCGTTTGTGCACAGGTAATCGCGGTAACCGGGGCCTAAGTTCGGTTGGAGTGGACCTATACTCGCGAAGCGCATCCTCCAGTGCGCTGCTCAGTCTTTCGTTGCACTGGCTACTTACTGTGTCAACCCTATCATCTACCTCATTCTCAGCATTATCGGACCGCGGCGGGATTGCGTCAGTGGCCGGCAGCACCACGGTCTGAGTCGGAGTCGAGACGATACGGTTGTTCAGTACCTCTGAGCGCAGCCTATCAAGTGTGGCGTCGTCCAACCTATGGTTGTGTTGGATTACCCGCACCTGATCCGACAATCGTTGCGCCGAGACGTCTACGGTTGGTTCAAGGTCCTGGAACAGAGACAGCATTCTAACACGGTACGCAGTGAGGTTAGTTCCCCCCTCTGTAGCCCCGTAATATGCGCGCATGACGTTCTCATTTATAGACTGAGTCCATCTCATGCGCTGCACACAACCACCGGCAACGTTATTATTATTATTATTATTGACGCATGCGTACAAAAATAGTTTCTTTAAGTAAACATCAGCTGAGCTAGGCAATGAGCTATATGTAGTTGTCAGTCGTTGCGTACTATCTGAAGATAAATTAATTCGAGTTAAAAAAAGTACATTATCATCATCATCATCAGCCTTTTTAATGTTCCCACAGCTGGGACACAGGCCTCTCTAAGAGAGGGAATGGGCCGTAATCCACCACGCGGGCCCAGTGCGGGATGGTGGATGTCACATGTCTTAGAATTTTTGGTTCTAGGACATGCCGGTTTCCTCACGATGTTTTCCTTCACCGTTTTGAGAGCAGTGGTGATGAAATAAATTACACAAAGTAATGTGCCTGGCTGGGTTTGAACCCGCGACCTACTACACACAAGTCGGGGCCGTTACCACTCGGCCACCACTGCTCTTCATCATCATCATTCTTCCTGCCCTTTTCCTTCCACATTCATACTCATAACCCCTTTAGTAACATGTGTTTCACCCCTCCTCTTTACATCACCACAGTGGTACACAAAAAAGTACGTTGCTTCTTAATTTTATCTTTACAAATCTATTTCGACCCTACACGGGATTAATACGATCATAATTATCTACCTCTCTTGCTATCAGTGTAAATTGTATAAAAATCTGACGACAGACAAACACACAAAAGAAGTTTGAAAAGTTGGAAGAAATGACTATCAGTTACCGCAAAACAATTTTTCTGAACAAGGTAAAAACAGTCAAGTATTCACATGATAAATATCCGAGTCTCGTACCAGAGGTAAACGTCAATTCCTGACATCCTCTAGTAATCCGTGATATGTAAATTGTGTACATTATACTTACTTAGTACCTACCGTCTTAGAAAATGTTTGTAGTGAAGCGACAAGAGTTGCGGTTCCGAAAATATCCTACTCAGAAAAAAAAATTGTTGTACTCCGTGTCATTTAAATTGTGGACATTACACCTATTTATTGCCTTAGAGAGTATGTGTAGGTAGTGATGTGATATGAGTGGCGGATGCGAAAATATCCGACTCGAAAAAAAAATATTGTCTCTGAGAAAATTTGAACATTATAATCTACCTATGTGCATAGTCTCGCCTTAGAAAATGTAGTAAAACGTAGTGAATCCGAAATTATGCAACTCACAAACAAAAACCAACCCGCCTAATCTTTTCCTAAATACCTACGTCAACAAGACATTTCCTGGGTAACACAATACTCTTGTTACGTGCGTATCTGCTTTAATATGGATTAAAACACATTGTTTGTTTACGAGTTGCTATTTTGAACCTTTCTGATAGTCCATGGTGCTACACTAAATGAAAAACTTTAGTTATAGCATTGGGGCCAAGGGTTGATGCGAAAACAGTACTCCACGGCCCTGGAACTAAGGCAAAAACTTTTACAGACTAAATGATTTATTTAGTCAATAAGAGTCTGACATTGTTTTCCGCTCCGCCTAGGGGCGGGATTCGTCATTAGATGAACTGACTGAATCTCATCTTTGCAACTGTATCATAGTTCAAAACGTCGACAGCACCCACTGGCCCCTGCAAAAGGTTCGAAACCTTCTTGGGCCAAGGATTCGCATCTGTGAGGAAGGCACTGGTATAAAGGCAACGTAGGAACGGGGTGGGTCATTTAGTCTGTAAAAGTCTGACACTATGTTCAGCTCCGCCCAAGGACGGGATTTATGATTAATAGTACATTGTTATACGAGGGATGAAAGTTAGTTATTTAATCCCGAGAAATTTCTTGGCGACCGAGCGAGAGCGAGGTCGCTAATAGTTCGAGGGACTAAATAATTCTTTAACCCGAGGTAAACACTGTGCTTTTCATTACGAATACGAGGAAAATAAAAATAATAATAAAAACCTGAGTCGTCGTCAAATGTCTTCGTATGTTTTTAGGTAGGTATATTTCTTTTGATTTAGGCGGTAAGCGGTTTTCTCCTCTTAAGAATCTTGCGTTAAAATAATTGAAACTGATGAACTTATCGTGTTAATACAAATTTCTTATAACAGCGATTTAGCCAAATGTAAACAAAACTCTACACCTCGAAAAAAAAAAATCAAGACCAAATCGGCCACAGATTATAGAGAGACTACCATTTACCCGCCATTTTTTTTTCTTTGGTCAGCTGGCTATTCAGTCAATATTTTTCATTTTATCATTGTAAAAATGGGTCACGTCAACATTTTTCTCAAATATAATATTAGTTTTAATGAAATAGTTGAAAGTAAATTAAAATAAAGTCATTAAAAAAAGTATTCTTAAATTATTTCTATCTCTATGTCATTTTAATTGTACTGGCAGTATAAAAATTCGGGTCACGGTTCAATAGAAATGTCAAAATAGAACTAGTTTTTTTTTTTAAATATTTCTTGTCTAAATATTAAAAAAATAACTGTCAGTTGTAAAGTAAAACTCCCTAGGGAGTAAAAGTACTTCTTCCAACCCTGTCCGCAGGCAACTTTACACCTACTTTCAGAGTATGAGTAATGAAAATTAGTTTTACTCATCATAAAAAAGTCTGCTAAAAATATCCGCAACTTTCTTCCACGGATCCGCACATCCCTAATCTAACACCGAGTCTTCTCGTATAAAATGCGGTATTTAAAATGAAAAATGACTTACAGAGAATTTAAATTATAACGTTAAACTTTGGCTAACGACGTTTTGATGAGCTTGAAGGCACGTGTGTTATGTGTCATGATTCTTGAGTGATGGTACGTATGTACGTACTGACTGCTCTTTAGGGAATTAGAAACTTTGCGGTAACATTTGAAAGTTTTTGAAACCCTATACTCTATCTGTTTAGGAGGTAAACCATATTGACATATCTTTTATCTATCTTACGCCGGGGCTTGGGTAGAGGCCATGGTCCGAAGCGAGGAGGGATGGCAAGCGGTCGCCTCCTTCTGCGAAGCAGTAATGCTAGCAAAGGAGGAGGCCGACCGCATAAGGCAACGGCGTTCACGCCCCAGACGCCACCGAAATTCCTTGAAGCTGGTTCATGGCCCCGGAAGGCTACCACCCTACTGGACCTCTACGGTTGCTGACAACTCCTTGAAGCGCTTGGGAACAGTACGCGCCGTCCACGAGCTAAGCACGGTTACGGCTTGACGCCGAGTTACCCATTACACGCCGTCCGGCAGCCCTCGCCTACGGTGACTGAAAATCGGGATCGAAATCCTGGGGCTGTTGTCTCTCGTATACGGCCTCCTCCTTTGCTAGCATTACTGCTTCGCAGAAGCAAGCGACCGCCTGTCACTCCTCCTCGCTCCGGACCATGACCATGACCTGTACCAAGGTCCGGAAATCATTTGAAGATATCTCATTTGTAAAAAAGGGACGAGAAACCGTTTGGAATAAGAGGATTTTAATATGGGTTTTTCCCGGATAAGTGACGAATTTTGTCACTGAAAGATGACAGAATTAAGTTTAATATAAAGTTTAACGTTTTTGTTGATAGCGAGGTGCTTATGAGCTTATGTTGAGTCAAAATATGTTGGACATAATTTGTGATTAATGATAAGTATGATTTATGTAATGCTTGAGGGTTTAACGGTACTTTAATTTGTAATTTCGTGAGAATACGACTGTAATGTTTCGTGAAAAAAGTAATTTCGAATGAAATCTGTCAAAAGATTTGCTTTGGTTTTTTGGAGATTAGTAAATAAAAGGAAAGAAACAAAATTTTTAAAATTACATTTTTGTAAAAGGTATTGAACATACTTTTATAAGCATTATAGTAAAGAAATGACTAAGGACGAGTCGGACTTGCGCTTGAAGAACTCTTCAATTTTTCATTTTTTCCCGTAAGCAAAAAATGAAAAATAAATATCACTTTTATGCGTGAAATTTTCCGTACTGTCTGTAGCAAACAAATACGTTTGTTGTATGAAATCGCCACTTCAATATTTATTTTACTCTGTTTTTAGTATTGTTATAATAGCGGAAACGGAAATATATCATCATTTGAAAATTAGAACCTTCTTGTTATCACCGTTCATGAGATACAGCCTGATGACAGGCAGACAGAAAACGGAGTGTTTACCACAGAGTCCCGTCTTTTTAATTTTTCTTGGTTTGGAGCCTTAAAAAATGTTATTTTGATAATGCAGACACTGATGGATGAAAAAAGACTGCATGTAGCGGAGATGAGAATGTTGAGATGGATGTTTGGTGTGACGAGAATTGATAAAGTGAGAAATGAGTATATAAGAGGAAGTTTGAAAGTGGCGCCAGTGACTGAACTGAAAAGTTGAAAGGAAATCGTTTGTCTTGGTACGATCATGTGAAGAGGAGAGATGAAACGTATGTTACGAAAAGAGTTCTGAGTTTACACGTGGATGGATGTACAGGAAGATGGACACCGAAGAAGAGATGGATGGATTGTGTGAGGAGTGATATGAAAGAAGAGGGAGTTACTGATATTGTGACGGGTGACAGGACAGAGTGGAAGAAAAAAACATGTTGCACCGACCGCAAGTAACATGGAATAAGAGTAGAATGAAGATGAATTCAAACAGACACTACCATTTTATTTACATATAGAGACTAGGGAAGCAGTACTCATCAATACTTCAACTATACCTCAATATTTTACGACTATCAGCTGATATCCTTATTATTCCTAACAAACACCGCCATAATGAAATCAAGATTTCACCCACGTCGCCTAGATGGCGCTTTAACGCCGTGCCCCTGCATATAGAGTACCAGCCCATTGTTGGAAGTACCAGGCTTGCATATTAATGAGGAGATAGTAATTCCTGCAAAGAAAGGGCTATGTTCCCATAATATCGTAGGAAGTGCTAACAAAAGGTTATGGTAGGTGTATTCGGCTTCCTTTTTCCTTGGTCATTGCTATTGGAATATCTGCAGGTCATATCGAGGAATGAGTCATTGTGTCTGGGTATTATGTGGTATTTATTTTTTTAATAGGTAATATAAAGTAAGGCTAAAGTGGAACTGCCTGATGGTAAGCAGTGATGGGATCGTTTGATTGTGAGACGCACTAGTTCATCAAGAGCCAAATTGTTTTTAATTTTAATAATGGTTTTTAATCAATAAAAATAACTATTGCTATGGGACCTAAACTGAAATCGCGAAAAAAAAATTTGCTGGTCAGTACATTTATGTTCGTCTAAATATTGGTCAAAATGTACTGAAATTTCAGGTTTGGTCCCATAAATTGTTTGTAAAATTTATTTTTAGTTCATAGATTTTTGACTTACTTTACGCTTTGGTGCATACTGTACGTATAGCCAACAATTTATAAAGAAATAAGTGAAAGAGAGTGTTGGCAAACAATTCCCTTTCGTAAAGATATTCATAATCATGAAAGTATACGCAAACATACCGAGACAAAAAAGGAAAACACTTTAAATTAAGAAATTGAAAGGCGTAAGAAGTACCAGGGTTCCATTACCCGTGAAGAGGTTAAAACAAGCGCCCTCTAATTCACACGTAAATACTCAAACAGGCCTTTTATAGTAAAACTAGCTTTTTCCAGCAACTTCGTCCGCGTAGAAGTCGAAACATTCTATTAAGATTTTTGATTGATTTTTTTCTCTCATCCGCGACTTCAGTTGCGCAGAAGTAGGAAAAATTTGTGAAGAAAGTACATATTACCTTTTACCACAAAGGAAGGACATCACAGCGTCCTCATCTTCTGCATGATGCATGTCCTTAACGGGCATGGTAAGTTCGAGAGGTTCTTACACCGGATTCGTGCAGAAAAAACGCCTGGGTGTCACCACTAAAGACAATCACCATTAAAATTAAGAAATTGAATGGCGTAAGAAGTACCAGGGTTCCATAACCCATGAAGAGGTTAAAACAAACGCCGTCTAATTCACACTTAAAGCTAAAGAATGCTCAAACAGGCCTTTTATACTAAAATGTCGGGAGAACAAACATTCGTTACGGTTTAAATGGATTCCTCACCTCATGAGCAAACATTACCTTTTGAGTGTAGTCACCTTTAGTATAAGGAGTGGGATATTACCGAAATTGAAGGAATAGAATTGTGTATGTCGACGATAGTCACCAATTTCTATCTTATTGCTGTGTGACTGCAGCGTAGCAAAGTTTAGGAAAAAATGGCCAGTGGTATTGCAACGAGACTGCATTGTAGCAAAATTTTAGAAAAAAATGGACAAAGTTATTGCAAAGAGACTACATTTTAGCAAAATTTGGAAAAAATAGCCACTTTTATTGCAACGAGACTGCATTGTAGCACAGTTTTGAAAAAAAAAAAGGCCAATGTTATTGCCTCGAGACTGCAGGGAAAACAAATATTTGGAAAAAATGGCCAATATTATTGCCACGAAACTACATTGTAGCAAAGTTTTGGAAAAAATAGCCTATGATATTGCAACGAGACTGCACTGTAGCAAGGTTTGGAAAAAATGGCCAATATTATTGCCACGATGCAGCAGTGTAGCATAGTAAACATGATACAGTCTTACTTGAACTATAATCAACGAGTTATTTTTTTTTATAAGTACCAAACAAAATAATGAATCAAAGGATCTTAATCTAATACATACTTAGTTCTTTCCCACACTACTTCATAGTTAAGAAAAACGTGTTATTAACCAAAAACCGTCCTAATATTAGGAACATTAATTAATATGATAAAAACAGTAATTATAATATAATTTACAGGTTACTGTATCGCTGATATTTGTGATATTAAAGGCCACTGTAAATGTAGGAAGTAATTATTGCTATTTAAATATTGTGTGATCTAGTTATCGTCTTTAAAAATACAAAGTTATTAGATTTTCCAGCTGCTCGTAGAATCGCCAAACTTTAGAGTGTGGAGTACCAATTAATTAATTATTTAAAAGAGGGGTAAATAGAAACTTAGGGGGTGAATAGAAACAAAAAATACTGATAATATTATTACATTGATTTCATATTTTTAGTTTTAATAAAGCATTTTTGTTTTCAATACAGAATTAATAAAAAATATTTAATGCTACAAACAATTTTTAAATAACGTAAAAACGACAAAAATGTTGTTTCTATTCACCCCGCTTATGATACCTACAGTTCATTGACTCGCTCAGCTGATGTTTACTTAAAGAAATTAATTTCGTACATGCGTATATTCATTCGTGGAATACCGTCATTTGAGACACAATAGAAAGAAAATACAAACACAGAACAGATGGCCGCTGGGGCCGAAAAGTTGTAGTGTTGGAAGACCTCCCACAAGGTGGACCGACGACCTGATCATGATTGCTGGAATTCGATGGATGCGAGACGCACGGGACCGGTCGTTAGGCGACGTTTGGGGAGGCTTATGTCCAACAGTGGATGTCTTTCGGCTGAATTGATGATGATGATGATGAGAAAGAAAATTGGTGTGCGAACGCCGGCGTTCCCTTGGGGTCTAAGAGTTTAATCTTTATTTACAAAGTCGGTAGAACGGAATACCGGTATACAAAGAGCGTGTTCAGCAGCGTCTATCTCCGGAACAAGTCAATAATTTTTGCCTCAAATGTCATTAGCATTGCCTTAGTTTATTGACCCACAAATTATATCAATCGCTCATATGTTTAGCTGTACTGAATAAAATGACGATACGCTTCGGTGGGCACCCTATGCGAAAACATTACTTGAACAACTGAAACTTAACTCTATGTATTAGAGCATAAAGTCGAAATTCCTTTAGAAGAAAATAACGATATGATAACTGATGTGTTGTCAAAGAAATTTGTGTTTTATTATCTGTAAAGTAGAGTTGAAAATTGAATGTAGTGAACAACTTGAAGGGTACTTAACCGTAACGAAATGCGGGTTTTATAAAATGAGATGTTTTCGCAAAGAAAATGATAGACATGTAAAGGAAATGTAATTTATAACTTGCAGTTCAGTTTAACGGGTGACAGACGCTGATGAGGAAAACGTTAAGTATTCCTTATGGAAGCGAGAACCGTGGCTAAAGACCAGCTAGGACTGAATATGCTAGACTAGCTGCCAGAATCATCCTGATTTCCGGCCACCGTAGGCGCTGGCTTGTGGATGGCGAGCAATGGGTAGCTCACCGTCCAATCGTCTGGTAACCGTCTGGACCAAGGCTAGTCGTCGACGGCGCGATATGAAAATGATATTTTCTGGGGCTACGTATAATGAAATCCATACAATATTAAAAGCAATTATATATTAAAAAAATTGCATACATACCATTAAATTTTGGTCGTTTTAATCCGAGAGTCGATCCGGTATATGAAACACTATCGATTTGTAAAGATTAAAAAAAAATAAAGAACTTTTTTCTAAAACTAAAAATTATTTACGAGTACTAACTACCTACGGCTATTAAACCTGCTCAGCTGTTCTTTGGCCATAGGTAGTTAGTACGCATCGGTCGAGAACTACCTATGGCCATTGAACTTGCTCAGCTGTTCTTTACTTAAAAATATGAATTTCGAATACGCGTAAATTAATTTTAGTTTTAGAAAATAAAGTGCTTTATTTTTTTAATTTTATATTTTCAAATCGATACTGTTACATATACCGGATCGACTCTCCACGGGAGTCAAAGACCAAAATTTAACGGTGTATGTTACTTAAAAAACAAAATAAATAACAACAAAATATTCCTAGCCGCATCTTAATTTCTCCATTTAAAAAAGAATTGTCTACTTGAATATGCGCAAGCGCATACGTATATCCTTTTAAGGGTGGCGCACACTGCGCGGATGTCCTGTCACTGTGTACACTACGCACATATTAATAGCCTTATTGGAAAACTAGTATTAGTAGCAGACGAATAGGGATGGAGGTGAGAGAAGGGTATTTTTAAAACCTGTTATTTTTATTCGGTATGCTGGTTGTTCCACCTTGCATGAGTCTAGGAGTTAGTATAAAATAATCAGCTGGTATGGTATGGTACGCAAAATACGCGCTTTAGTCGTGGAGTTGCGAACATCAGCCCGATATACCATACCATACCATACCAAAATAATCAGCTTCATATTATACGCGCTGATAGGAAACAGGCCTTTTTTATGGGGGAAAAAATCATCTAATAATGAATCCCGTTCTTGGGCGGAGCGGGAAACGGTGTCAGACTCTTACCGACTAAACAACCCACTCCATTCCTTCTTAGCCTTCATACCAGGGTCGGATCTTCCTTTCGGAAACCGGACCGGTGCCCCAGTAGGCCCTGCAGTTGGTTTTTATTTTTAACGCTTGAAAATCTACACTAATATAATAAAGAGGTAAAGTTTGTTTTTTCTTTTTTTTTGTTTGTAGGAGGTAATCTCTGGAACTACTGGTCCGATTGAAAAAATTTTAGCAACATTAGAAAGGTGCTTCACTCCTGAGTGACATAGGCTATATTTTATGTACGCGGGCGAAGCCGCTGACAAAAGCTAGTTCGTAATAAAATTAAAAAAAAAAACTGTCTATAACATTTTTTAACAGCAATAACAACTACAAATTGCATTTATTTGTTTAAACCATTTATTTTTTTACAAGTTTTCAAGCGCTAAAATTCGCAGAGCTTGCCTTCTGACTCGCCAAGATCCGACGAACTGAACGAAGTCGAACTGTGCAATAGTAAAACTGCAATTCCCAGCCATCCCGCGCTATATTGTGTTTAAAATTACTATATTTATTAATTGTATTTTTTTTCTTTCTTTGCAGATTTGGATAAACTGCCAGAGTGAATAACGGTATGCAAACAAATCAATTAAAAGCGACCAACCCAAAGCACAATTTCATATACCTACTCTTTGTGATTATGTCCATTATTACGTATCTTTCTCTAGATATTTTGGTCCAACAGATCTAGGTAATAAAATCAAAGCTTAAAATTATGTGAAAATAATCCAGCAAAGATCTTTAAAAAATCTGCTATTTTACAATAATCTTCACCCTCCGTAACTACTCATGAATTAACAATGTAAAAAAAAGTATCTACATACGAGTACCTACATAGACAAACTTTGCACATTTAAACCAAATTCTGAATGACAATTTTTTTTTTCTACAAGCTTTTGAAGTTTTTAGAATGACACGTATTTTTCATAACAGAAATCATGAAATTACCGAAAGCCCGCAGAGATTCACGCATTCTCTCTTTTTTCCCGTTGCTTATTCATCAAACAATGCCTTAGATGGCGTTAGATGAAGCAACAAGCTTTTGTACCATGCTTGACAATGACGATAGGCGAGTGGGGAAGAGCCCTCTTAAGTGAAGGTGAAGCCATGAATAGCAGCTAGTATTTATTATACATAGAAAAACATAAAATTTATATTATATTACAATAGTAATTTTATTATTGGCCAACCATAAAAAGTATATCAGATGTAGATTGTCACGCCAATATGGAATCAAAGAAAAACACATTTTATGACCCTATTTTCTTGAACACATAAAAGGTATGAAAGTAGAACGTAGCTTATTATTTCCATCGGCTTCGCCCGCGTTATAATAAAAAAACTATTCTAAGGAAACATACACTTGAAGTAAAAAGTACACTATTTGCTAATTCTGACACTAGCGCAAAGTTTGACAATTCTATGTCCTGGAATCCATATCCGCCGGGATTCCGTGTCATGCATGGGTTTGCGAACTGCGAGCAATGGGTAGCTCGCCGTCCAGTGGTCTGGTAACCGCACTCCTCAAGGAGTTGTCAACCAATGTAGAGTGCCAATTGCAGGGCCGAAGCCTACTGAGGCCCCGGTCCGTATTCTGAAAGGAAAGTCCGACCCCAATATGAGGACTAAGAAGGAACGGGGTCGGTTGTTTAGTCAGTAAGAGTCTGACACTTTTTCCCTCTCCACTCAAAGGCTGCATGGCAATGGCAAATGCTTAATGTGAGTTTTTTCTAATTACGAATCCCCCGTAATTAGAAAAAACTCACATTAAGCATTCTGATTTTAAAACAAAATTTTGAAATCTCTGAGTTTGTTTCGGTGTTTCTTCTCAGGGTAGTCAGCTAGGAAACACTCTATTTTCAATGAACGGAAAAAAATGACGTTTAAAAGAGTTTGTAAAAACCATATTTATAAAAAAAAAAATCATCAAATCATTATAATTAAAAAGTATGACACTCTCTCACTCTATCCTGTGTGGAAGGAGTCATTAAGAGGCATACTAATAGCCATCTAATAACAAATAAATTGCTTTTAATAATAACTAATATTAATATTTTACCTCGCAGTGCGGACATCAAATACTAAAAATAAAATAAAATATAAATAATAACTAGTATCTGCTATGACACCTCTTTTACAACTTACCTTAAAAAAACTAGGCAAGCACGAGTCGAATTCAAGTAGGAAGGGTTCCTTACGATTATCTTATAGAACTTTTTTTACACCATTTATTTCAATATTTTTAGTATTTGATGTAACAGCGGTAATAAAAATATATCATCTGCATAATGTATATACATCATCTGCATAATGTATATACAGAGTTGATATGACAGATGATTTTTACAAAAATTACGAAAAACACCATTGACCCATAGATTTCATCATCATCATCATCAATTCAGCCGAAAGACGTCCACTGCTGGACATAGGCCTCCCCCAAACGTCGCCACAACGACCGGTCCCACAACGACCGGTCCCATAGATTTATATTCACATAACTCGATAAAACGTATAGAGCAGCGGGTTTTTTTCGTGATTTTTGGGTTGATCTCATAGTAGAAGTTTTTCATATTGGTGTTTACAATGATCCTTTTTTAGGAAATGGAAAACCGATTTGTCGTATCAACTTTGTATATATCTCCCGCTCTATAGCGGAGCGGAAGGGCATGTTAGTTTTTTACGTTCTTTTTTTACAAATACATCCCAAGAGCAGCCTGATGAGCACTCCCGCCCTTGGGTGGAGCAAGAGATAGAGTCAGACTCTTACTGAATAAAAAAACCTATCAAGTTCCTACGTTTCCTTTCATACCAGGGCTGCAGAAGTCGAAGGGCGTAGGCTTCGCCCTTCTGCAGGGTCCATACGTTAGTAATATTGTCCCATTTTTACTCTTTGCACGTTTATACGGAGCCCTAAAAGCAACACCTCCTATTTATAATAATCATAGCGTTTATATAATTTATGGTAATACGCTGTAAAAGTTAAATTATCGGTTTGTTAAAATTATTTCATAACTAGTCCATAGTACGGAAAATTACCGGCCGTTTGTTTTTTTTTGGACTAGTTTCATATATTAAACGGCCGTTTACTGCCGTTTTATTTAATCCCGTTTAAGTACCAGTTAATAATCCTTAAGTAATGTCAAATATGACAGCTGGTAATAGTGAAGTTCAGTTATCGAAATTTATACATTATCGACAAAAATAAAAGCTGGAAGAAGTTTTATTTAATTCCGTTTAAGTTCCAGTTAATAATTCTTTAAGTAATGTCAAATATTACTTAAAGAATTATTAGCTGGTAATAGAGATATTCAGTAGTCGATATTTTTACATTATCGACAAAAAAAGCTGGAAGAAATCTATATATGTAAAAGGAGAAACTGACTGACTTATCAACGCACAGCCTAAACTACTGGATCTAGGAACGTGAAATTTTGCACGAGGTTTCTTTTTGTGACGTAGGGGAACACTAAGAAAGGGTTTTTCAAAATTCAGCTCCTAAAGGGATGTAATGGGGGTCTAAATTTTGTATGGAGAACCCGACTTTCACGCGGGCGAAGCCGCTAGCAGAAGGCTAGTTTCTTTATAAATATGCAGTACTTTGGTTTATTTTTATAGTGTACTAGCTGTTCCTGCGGTTTCACCTGCCGCTTTGGTTACTGCTTCACTTTGGCGTGTCTTCTTGTGGTTTTATAGAAACCTTCTCTAATAAAAAGGCTATTTAAAACTAAAGTCTCTCGCCCACGACAACCGCCATGTAGTGACGCACGTTAGTCGCATTTGCAATGCGCTATAGAAAATATGTGTATAAGCAGTGGTGGCCGTGTGGTAAAGACCCCGACTTACGAGTTGTAGGTCGCGGGTTCAAACCCAGCCAGGCGCATTACTTTGTGTAATTTATTTCATCACCACGGCTCTCAAAACGGTGAAGGAAAACATCGTGAGGAAACCGGCATGTCCTAGAATTAAAAAATCGAAGACATGTGACAGGCCTGTGTCCCAGCAGTGAGAACACTAATAAAGCTAATAATGAAAATTAATAGAAAATATACCAATGTGCTACGGACGTGCTACAGCATTGCGATTGTATATATTTATCTATCTAGTGTTTTTTTTACCACTTTGTTAACATGTTTTGTTATGCACCAAGTGCAACCCCATGTTATGTCTAGGCAATCTTTTTCCATCCCAAGTTGCCTGGAAGAGATCGCAGAATACGATAATTTGTATATCTCTATTATTAAGTCTCATAATTTTTAATTATTTGTTTTTGGGTATTCAATATAAAATACGCATATTACAATTTTTTAAAATTTATATATATCTAATTAAATGTATATGTGTACATAACTAATTAAATAAAACCTCATAATCTAAAAGCCAGGAGTAAATAGGTAGACAAGGCAAGCGGCCTTATGAGAGTCGCTGTGTATGCGAGACCGGTCGTTCGTTGTGGCGATACTTGTGGGAGGACTATATCCTTCACTATTTGACAGAGGCCTGTGCGTCTCGCAACCAACGCATTTTCGCTTTCTTCGGCTGAACTGATGATGATGAGGCAAGCATTATTGCCGATTATATAGTTGTGTCGCTTTCCACCAGGTGTAAACCGTATTTCATAATTAATTAAAAAAATATATAAAAAATAATGTGACTGACCTGTCAATCTAGTAGTTAGTGACCCTGAATGCTATGCCGGAGATCGCGGGATCGATTCGTATTTAGAAATATATAAGTTTGTTTATTAGTTGTCTAGTACTCATAACACAAGCTCTGCTTAGCTTGAGACTAGGCGGCGTTGTGTGATAGTTGTCAAATATATATTTATTATATATAATAACTATATTTACAAACTCGAGTGAAATTACAAAACGTAAACGTTAGTAACACATTTTAAAATTACATCTTTCAATATTACATACTCTGTAATAGCGTTCATTTGAGACTTTCACTCCTTCCTGTCAACTGGTTATATTTCCAATAATTACCATGTATTTTACCATACTTAGCGACGTAATATACTCGGATAACTAGTGTTACTTCTAGAAAACATGTTACACTAGTGTCGATAGAGAAATTGAATGACATAACTTATGTAAACGAGTGCGCAAGGAGTTTTGTATCATTGGAATAAGGTTTTTGGCATTAAGGCATTATTTAAGGCATTGGTATGTAGATCATTGTCTAATGGTTATTGTAAAGTAATTAATAGTTTTGCATAACAGCATACACATAAATTGTATCAATAAATCACAGTAGAACAAGAAAAAGCCATCAATCATTATGGACCGAGCAATGGGTAGCTCACCGTCCGGTTGTCTGGTTTTTTTTTTATGGTAGGTGAAAATCATCGAATGACGAAACCCGCTCTTGGGCGGAGCGGGAGGCCAGTGTCAGACTCTTACTGACTAAAAAACCTACCCCGTACCTTCCTTGCCTTATTCCTAGAGCCGCAGTAACAGTTTTACACCACCCTCGGCTCCAGGAGGCTTCGATCCTGAAGGGCCCCTACAGTTTGCTGATGTCCGGTTGTCTGGTAACAGTCCGGACCAAGTCCAAGTCGTCGAAGGCGCGCACTGTTCCCGCGCGCCTCAAGGAGTTGTCAGCAAAGCCGTAGGGTCTGCAAAAGGGTAGAAGCCTACTGGGGCCCAGGGTCTCTTTCTGAAAGGAAGGTTTGGCCCTAGTGCGAAAGGAAAGAAGAAACGGGGTGGGGTGTTTAGTCAGTAAGAGTCTGACAATTTTTCCCGCTCCGGGATTCGTCGTTGGATGATTTTTGTCCACCATATAAAAGTAGATTTTCTATTGTTATTTTGTATGATAGTAATAAATCTCATGATATTTAAAATTCTAGATATTTTATGATCTGATCATAGAAATTCGATACTTAACAATATATCAGTGTCTTACCGAGAAGAAAGATTTTAATATTTTTTTATAAATTTATTGTTATTTGACGAAAATGCAAATATCTGTTGATATATTTAGAACATGCATCATATCAATTACAGAATAAATAAAATAAAACAAAATTATATAACAACAAGAAAAAACGTTTATTAGGGTTTTATGAAGAGTGGTAACGGCCCCGACTTACGAGTCGTAGGTCGCGGGTTCAAACCCAGCCAGGCGCATTACTTTGTGTAATTTATTTCATCACCACTGCTCTCAAAACGGTAAAGGAAAACATCGTGAGGAAACCGGCATGTCCTAGAACCAAAAATTCGAAGACATGTGACGTCCACCAACCGGCACTGGGCCCGCGTGGTGGATTACGGCCCATTCCCTCTCTTAGAGAGGAGGCCTGTGTCCCTGCAGTGGGAACATTAAAAAGGCTGATGATGAGGGTTTTATGGTAGGTAACAATCATCCAATGACGAATCCCGCCTTACCAGGGCTAGAGCTTTCCTTTCAGACACGAACCCTTGGCCCCAGTTGGCTTCGACCCTTCTGTAGAGGGTTTGCTGACAGCTCCTTGAGACGCGCGGGAACAGTGCGCGCCGTCAACGACTAGGCGTGATCTGGAAGGTTACCAGACGACCGGGTAGCGAGCGATGTGCCCTGCCTATTACCCCTTAAGTTTGGCGATTCTTTTCGCTATGTCAGCAACCTTGGTTCTCTTGCGGATATATTCATTGCTGATTCGGTTCTAGCATTAGCTACTACAAAGTAATAATGTCTGTTGTTCCATAAAACATTGATATTTCCATACCAGAAGTATGAATTAACGTAAGGTACTTTTACTTAAAATGTAAAAATGTTCCTTATGGAGACTGATGTAAGGGTGTTTTAGGCAAAACGTAAAAATGTCGCTTACGTTAATTCATACTTCACTTCTTAATTCACAGCATAAAACAGTAAAACCTTCCTATTTTACATAATTTACACATTTTTAATTTGTATCTTTAAATTAAAATTACATTTTAAGATCACAAATTACAAAAAAGTCTGGACAAAAATAGACAGCTGCAAAAAACATGAAACCAATAAACTGTTGATACAAAACATAGTATTTTTACTACATTTAAAAGCCTATTTGCTACTATTAGAGCATCATAAAATATCTGATATTACTAAAAGAATACGGCTATCGAGAATTAACTACTAAAATTGTCAATATTGAAGTTTTTACAAAGTATCTTTTCGATTTTATGGCTTTAAATAAAATTTCTTCATAGGTGGTCTTATTTTTCTTAATATGGTGACAAAGTCAGCGCTATGCTGTCTTTATAGACTACTTACTATACTAGCTTATTCTAGCGGCTTCTCCTGTGTGAACGTCGAAATTATCGCACAGTAACTTATTGCTTTGCATCAGCCTTATAATGTTCCCACTGCTGGGACCCAGGCCTCCTCTATAGGAGAAGGAATGGGCCATAAGCCACGCGGGCCCAGTGCGGATTGGAGCATGTCACATGTCTTCGAATTTTTGGTTCTAGGACATGCCCACGATGTTTTCCTTCACCGTTTTGAGAGCAGTGGTGATGAAATAAATTACACAAAGTAATGCGTCTGGCTGGGTTTGAACCCGTGACCTTTTTTTTTATGGTAGGTGAAAATCATCCAATGACGAAACCCGCTCTTGGGCGGAGCGGGAGACCAGTGTCAGACTCTTACTGACTAAAAAACCTACCCCGTACCTTCCTTGCCTTATTCCTGGAGTCGAGGTAACAGTTTGCACCACCCTCTAGGCTCCAGGAGGCTTCGACCCTGAAGGGCCCCTACAGTTGCTGACAACTCCTTGAGGCGCGCGGGAACGGTGCGCGCCGTTGACGACTTGGACTCGGTCTTAACAGACGACCGGACGGCGAGCTACCCATTGCTCACCGTCCGCGAGCCAGTGTCTACGGTGGCCGGATATCGGCAGGATCGCGGCGGCGACGGCTACGGCGAGGGCGCTGTTGCCTTTGCCTTATGCGGTCGGCCTCCTCCTTTACGAGCATTACTGCTTCGCAGAAGGAGGCGACCGCCTGCCATTCCTCTTCGCTGCGGACCATGGCCTGAACCAGGGCCCGGCGCGAGAGGTCGCCACCGCCGATCACCCCCACGAGGACACGGCGATGCTCTTCCCAAGCAGGGCACACCTCCACCGTGTCCTCCGGGCTCGCCTCACAGTGGCGACACCCGAACGTCTCTTCCGCACGAATCCGATGCAGTTGAACCCGTGACCTACAATTCGTAAGTCGGGGTCGCTAACACTCGACTCTGCAGAGTTGGATGTCTCAAACTTCTATGGCAGAGAGAGGCTTATTAAAAAACTCTTGGAAGAAATATTACTAAGATAAACAGTATTATAGTATCCAATCATCAATTTTCCAATCATTTGTATTAACAAATGACCTTCAAGACAAAATTCAAAGTCAAACAACCAAAAAAACAAACTTTAAAATTATAATATTCTTGCATTCCAATGAACGCACAAACAAATTCGTTAAAACTACGTTTATTAATTAAATCAACAAGAAAAACGTAAACATCAAGATAAGACTAGTAGTAAATCATATTAATGTCAATATTAATTTAAAATTAATATTTGGCATAAATTATTATAATGAGAACTCCAGAAATCGTGAGCGAACACATGCATGACTTCTAAGACTATTATTATTTAGTCTTTGCCTACCGCATTGCGAAAGTCTGGGACACTAATTATCTCTGTTTTTATTTTATTTGACTGGCCTGTCAGCATAGTAGTTAGTGACCCTGACTGCTATGCCGGAGGTCGTGGGTTCGATTCCCACCCAGGACAAATGTTTGTGTGATGAGCACGATCATTTGTTCTGTGTCTGGGTGTAATTTGTCTATAATGTGTATGTATTTAGAAATATATAAGCATGTTTATCAGTTGTCTAGTTCTCATAATACAAGCTTAGCTTGGGACTCTAGACGACGTTGTGTGACAGTTGTGGAATATATATATATATCGTCATCATCATTTAATCAGAAAGACTTCAAGTATTGCACATAGACCTCCCTCAAGTGTTGTCACAACAAACGACCATCAGCCATCGATGACCCTTGTGGGAGGCTTTCCAATGCTGCGTCTTCCGGTACTTGCCACTCTAGAACTTTTTGCCACCAACAACCATCTGTTCTGCGAGCAATATACCCTGAACGCTGCCTCTTAAGTTTAGTGATTCTTCGGGCTATGGCAGTAACCTTGGATCTCCTGTAGATATTTTCAATCTTGTTGCGATCATGCAGAAAAATTCAGACCATAGTCCCTTCGGCTTCGCCTATGCGAAAGTAGACCATTATCTTCAGGAAATATATTTTTGAGATAAAAAGTCTTATGTGCTTGTGCTTGTCTTGTGTGTGTGTGTGTGTGTGTTTTTGTGCTTTTTATCAGTGCCAATTTTTATACAATTGAAAAATACAAGCATACAAACCCTCGCTTTTAAGTTACTAAACGAACTTTGGTCTTTATTATTGTTTTCCAAAAGACTGGACAAACCTGGTTAAACCCTCCAAGCTTCGCCAAATCAAACAACGACGACGTGTCTTCTCTAAACATACGACATGTCTTCTCTGTTGAAACATCAAAGAAAATCTGTCCCATAAACTTGACTCACTGTGATGAGCTGGTCTTCACGACCTTGTTAAATCCATTCATACTTACTTACTCAAGAGACCACGAACAAAAACCTCTCGAACCTCCATGCACTCAAAGAAGGTTAAGCGAGCCATAAATAATTCATTACAAAGATTCCTCGAATCCCAATCAAGTAAACAAACGAATGCCTTGTAATACTAAGTACTGATTACAAAACAGTTGAAGTCTAAATGTCTAGTCTATCCAGGTCAAAGACTCAAGGTTATTAAGGCTATGACAGAGCGCGAGGAATCTGTGTAGGCGAGATGACGTTGTCTTTGACATGTTCGCTTAATGTGTAGTGATGGGCGATTATATCGATAGAAGATATTACAGTCTTTTGCTGTGCTGTGTTAAAATTGAAAATTATCGATATGAAGATGAAAGATGTGTGATTTTTGTAGATGTTGATCTTGGAATGAAGTCGTTATTAATAGTTGGGTAACTAGCTCTTGTCAGCGGCTTCCTCTGTGCTGTTTGTGGAAATATCTAGCCTTTGGCTCTCAGACAGTATCAATAAAATAGCTTCATTGAAGCCTTTTACTGGAAAAAACATTCAAAAATTCAATCTATTAGGGTATTAATTACAAATTCTTGGTCTTTTATTGTCATTTTATTTTTCTTAGATGTGTAAAAACTGTAAATTAAAGAGAACACTAATATAAAAATTCCTAAGAATTTTATTACATAACAAAATAATACACTCAAAGTTTTTGTATTATGTGTAGAAAAGCACAAATACATCATCTCTTTAATGAGAAAAACAATATAAAAATAATAATTATTATGTGTCTCAAGCAATACCTTTCATTTCAAGCCACATTTTATATCCTAATGAAACTTGAAATTTACAATGACAATCAAATCGTTAGAAAAAAGGCACTTAACTTATCCAACGCCTATTAAGCCATAATTTAACTTAGATAATAACAAAGACAGCTGACATTATAAATTTAATATCTATTAAAATTTTATAGCCACATAAAGTCGTAACACTCGTAACGTAAGTTTTATAGCCTCTCTAACGTCGCCAGTGAAATATCGATAGAATTTTATCGAGTGTTCCCATCACTAGTATATTGCGGTGTCATAAAATGTACTAGCTTTTAGCCGTGATTTTGGTCATATTGAATAATGTTTTTACATAAATAATGGGAAATTCATGGCGATTGCATAAGTCTTCAGCTTCCATGCAAACCTGTTAGGAATATTATTAGTAACAGTATTTTGTAAGGAACAACTAGTAGACCAGATTTCGACAGATTCGTCTGGTATAATTTCCAGGTGCTAACTTAACCAACCCAAAATCCTATTTACGGCAGTAATCCCAATAGACCGAATTACGATCATGATGCAGGCAGGCGTCTCCTTCTGCGAAGCAGTAATGCTGGCAAAGGAGGAGGCCGACTGGATAAAGCAATGGCAAATGACAGTGCGCCTCACCACCAATGATTGCATCACTGCTTACCATCAGGTGGGATCGCAGTCCAGCACTAGTTATAGCAATAAAAAAAAATTATTGTGCTCACTGCTCATCACACAAATATTTGTCCTAAAAAGGAATCGAACGCACGACCTTCGGCATAGCAGTCAGAGTCCCTTACTACTAGACCATCAGGCCAGAGTTAGTTACATGTACAGACACAAGAGAGCAGTGGTGGCCGAGTAGTGGTAATTCCCCGACTTACGAGTTGTAGGTCGCGGGTTCAAGCCCAGACGGGCGCATTACTTTGTGTATTTTATTTCATCACCACTGCTCTCAAAACGGTGAAGGAAAACATCGTGAGGAAACCGGCATGGCATAGAACCAAAAATTAGAAAACATGTGACATCCGCCATCCGCAGGCCCGCGTGGTGGATTACGGCCCATTCCTTCTCCTTGAGAGGAGGCCTGTGTGATGATGATGATGACAGACACACATTCGATTTTATATCTCTACATGAACTCAATAATATTGTGAACTTTAAAAGGGAAATGAATATTAAACTAGACATGACAGTGTAGGTATATATTTATATATTTTTAAGCATAACATATTATTCATTATTACCCATAAAAGGGTACCTATAAAGGTGTATTACGTAAACATTATTTTATGTACAACACCTTCAAGCCGGTTTTCAACTATGGGTATAACACACCCACATTTCTGCTAGTTCTGTTTATGTCCCTATGGAGAAGTTTCCTCTTTTTAGGATTCTGTACCTAATGGGTTAAAACGGAACTATATTAATAAGAGTCCACTGTCGATCTGTCTGTTATCACGCTGTATCTCATGAATCGTAATAGCTATACAGCTGAATCACAACAAACATAATTTTTCAACATAAAAACAAAAAAAAAGATTTCAATAGAAAAACCAGTGTACAGTCTAAAACTACATAAATACGTCTAATACATACATACACACATAAATATATTATATACATATACTAATATTATGTCAATTGAGAATGGAAGTGCTTTTTCTGATTTTGTATTATATACCTCATAATTAAGCGTACGCATTATCAGCCTTAAACATTTGCTGGGACTTAAGCCTCCTCTCTAGGAGAAGGAATAGGCCGTAATCCACCACGCGGGCTCAGTGCGGGTTGGTGGAGGTCCCATGTTTTCGAATTTTCAGTTGTAAGTTATAATTTCTCACGATGTTTTCCTTCATTGTTTTAAGAGCAGAGCTAGTTAGTCATACTTATTATAATTTCTAACACGTAGAAAATTAATAAATCGATTTCTTGGCAAGGAACCTGACAGAGCCACCTGATAGGAAATAGTAACTGTATGTATATGTTCGTGTGGACACCTGCATGTGTTTTCCTATGCATAAACAAAGAGGAACTATCAAACCAATCGGTAGAATTCATTGTGCATACAGCCAAGGAGTGGAATTCCTTGCCGGAGTCTGTGTTTCCTGATGGCTACAATCCGGGAATCTTTAAGTCAAGAGTGTATAGGTTACTTCTAAGTAAGCGCGCTCCATCTTCGACCGTATTGTCGCTTTCCATCAGGTGAGATAGCGGTCAAGCGCGAACCTATAAACAATAAAAAATATTACATTTCTCTTATATATCAAAGTCTAGGTCATCAGCTAAAACCCGAGTCGTTGACCACGGTGAATTTCTGAAAGATATACCGTGGTTCTAAAATACTCAGTCGTCGACGGCGCGCTCTGTTCCCACGCGCCTCAAGGAGTTGTCAGCAAACCTTAGGAACTCTGCAGAAGGGTCGAAGCCTACTGGGGCCCAGGGTCTTTTTCTGAGAGGAAGGCTAGGCCCCAGTACGAAAATCAAAGAAGGAACGAAGCAGGGTGTATAGTCAGCAAAAGTCTGACACTGTTTCCCGCACCGTCCATGAGCGGTATTCGTCACTGGATGATTTTTGCTCACCATTAAAAAAACATGTCCTAGAACCAAAAATTCGAAGACCTGTGACATCCACCAATCCGCACTGGGCCCGCGAGGTGGATTATGGCCCATTCCCTCTCCTAGAGAAGAGGCCTGTGTCCCAGCAGTGGGAACATTGAAAGGCTGATGATGATGATGATGATTAAAAAAACAGATGGGTTTTAGTCAGTAAAAGTCATATATTTACTACCTTTTTACTTCCCAATATCTTTCAAGTATGCTCAAAAAGGCTGATAACTGAAAAAAAAAATATGTTAAGGAATATATTTTATATTTTTTGTTTTTTTTTTGCTTTTTATTTTGTATTTTTTTTGTGCACTTACAAAAAAACATGTCCCACGTATATACATGCATTACAATAGGTACCTACATACTTGTATGAAAATTACATTTGCGGAGGTTACGCATGCGGAGCAAACAAAATATTAAAAACATCCGAAGTCCTAGCAATTTTCTGGCTAGATTAATCTAATTTTATACTCGTACAAACGTTCATTTGGCTTCTCTCTCAATCAGCACATACTTGGCATACTGTTCGCTCACTTAAGCATCTGATTGACGTAAAGATATTTTTGTAATGGATATCGTGTAGCGAAATTAGTTTTCAGTATTGCAAACATTCCGCTAGACTTTTTTGTTCAACATTTTCCCACACTAAGAATTACTCCTGTATCGTAGATGCGTGCACAAACATCGTGAAAAAATAATCTGCTGGTTAGTACATTTATATTTTTTATTATGGTGGATAAAATTATCTAATGTAGATTCCCGCCCTTGGGCGGAGTGGGAGACAGTGTCAGTTTTAATGAAGTTAATTACTCAAAGAAATAAATTGCACATAAAAACAGCAATATAATATTACAAGACTTCATTAACACATTATATCGCTTCATCAGTCAGTCGTCGATTGTTAAACAAGCTAATAAAACAAAACAGAGCCTTCTGGTAACAAGTTTTGGAGATCTGCAGATCTTTAATAATTTTTTGAGAAAAATGTAGCATTTATTGAGCAACTACAATAATCTCAATAACATGAAATTACAACAATTAATTTTTCAGAATTCATTTATTTCATTGCAATTAATTAAATTATAGTAAAAGATAAAATTGTAATAATTTGATCTTAAATAAATAAATTGATTATCATTTATTTATAATTGATACAATTGAATTATTATTGAAATTAATTATTTAAAATCGATTTTGTTTTTTATTGCTATAAACTAGTGCTTGACTGCAATCCCACCTAATGGTAAGCAGTGATGCAATCGTTGATGGTGAGGCGCACTAGTTTATTAAGAACCTGTTCACTTTTTCATTATTTAATTAGTTAATACTTTATAGTCTAAAATCTCTTCCATAGAATACGATATCTGAGTAAGCTGTTGTATTTCGGATTGGATGCTCTTAACTCCTCGAACGATGGGGGGCATTGACCCCCTTTCTTAAAATAAACTAATTAAATCACCAAAAAAATAAGTATAAAAACTTTTCCTAATTTTTATGGAAAAGAAATAAAAAATCAAAATTTACGGTAAAATAAATTTCGTAAAAATGTGTAAAAAACGACCTTTAAGAATTTTTCAAGCTCAGTTGTACAGACGTATGTACAATTGGCGCTCAAGGGAAAATAACTTCTGGTTGAGGTTAAAAGTACACTCGGTAACATAATACAATTACTTTTATTTTTATCGCCCCGTCTCCAACATGACGCCGAACTTGTAATATGAGTACAAGATTGCGTACTGACGCGTACAGAGGTGCTTGCCAAGTGGTCTGTGGAAAAAACCACAAAGAAGAGGTTAGGAGCGAACAGGATGAATAAAACTTTTTACGAAAAAAAAAAATACTACCGTCTTCTAAATGAAAAATAAAATCACAGAAAAGTACAAAATAATTTTGGAAAAAATATTTATATTTATTGAATTATAACCTGGATGGTTTGTGTGAGGAGTGATATAAAAGAAAAAGGAGTTAGTGATAGTGTGACGGGTGACAAGACAGAGTGGAAGAACAAAACGTGTGCCCAAGTAATATGGGTTAAGGGTCTTCCATAACTTGGTGGTCTTTAAGTCAATAGTGAACATGGTACTTTTAGGCAAGTGTGATCCATTGTCGACCACATCATCGCTTACCATCAGGTCAAATAATGGTCAAACGCAAGCGATGTGGCAACCTCTTGCATCAAACGGACTCACACAGCCCTCACCAGGTCATCGCTTTGTAGGGACTCTGCAAAAGTGTTGAAGCCTACTGGGGCCCAGGGTCTCTTTCTGAAAGGTAGGCTTTGCCCTAGTGCTAAAGGCTAAGAAGGAACGAGGTATGGTATTTAGTCAGTAAGAGTCTGACACTATTTCCCACTCCGCCCAAGAGCGGGATTCGTCATTGGATGATTTTTGCCCACCATAAAAAAACCAGGTCATCGCTCCACCTTGTTGGAGGCCTGCCGACGTATTCGGGTTTTATCATAAAAAATGTATGCTCAATATTAAGTAGGTATCGATGACTCTTATGCTCATCATCGATCTGGGATTTTCGAATGGCATGATTAAAAAATGTCTACGTGACCAAAACGGACTACTTATCACCGTTAGGATCTTAGAATAAAGTACTTATACCAGAATATTCTATATTTTTGTAGAATCATTGTTTGTGTGATTGCCAATATTTTAGGGTCAACGCACACGGACTACCGGCCGCAACCACAACTGTTTTTTTTTATGATGGGCTACAGACTAAACAACGTACCCCACTCCTACGTTGCCATATGGCAACGTAGGAGTGGGTGGTATATATATACCAGCGCCAGAGCCTTTCAGACGCGAACCTTTGGACCCAGTTGGCTTCGAACCTTTTTCAGAAACCCTACGGCTTTGCTGACACTTCCTTGAGGCGCGCGGGAACATAGCGCGCCGTTGATGACTTGGACTTGGTCCGGACTGTCATCAGACAACCGGACTACATTTACGGCAGTCATGGTAGCCCGTGTACGGTGCCCCTAATGCTATACCGAGATTCTGTAAGGCTAAGACCTCACAAAGCGTTTTCTACCCACGGCCACCGTGGTGGCGGGCTTGTAACTTCTATAGAATGCAGATATATCACGACGCGTTCTACGGTTGTTCACGGCTTCCGTTGCACTGGTGGTTCTTCCTGCAACCGCATCTCTTACAATAATCACCGCTATAAACGTGGCAACCTACTGGGCTCAAAAACTTTAAGGGAAGCAGAATCCTTCGATTCAAGGAGAAAAAGAAGATGACGATAATCACCGGCCAGGTTTGCGGCCGAAAATCTGAACTGCGATGACTGAGTAACCGCACAAAACTGCGGTCTCGTAAGTTTAGGAATGAAACAGTGGTTTCCTCAAACGCGGTGGGCGCGGTTAATAACCGCTTCGTGAGTTCTTAGCCTTATATTGATCTTCTTACACCGATCGTAAATTGGAAATGACTTTTTTACTGCGTATGGTAAAAAGTATTATGATGAGTTTTCTGGAGTTTGTTTAAAAAGAGAATGGTTTTAAAGATTTGCTTTTTTTCGGCAAAACATCGTAACCGAATCCATGATGAATCTTTGTATAAATTTAACTAATTTCGGTCAGCGATTACACCCCTGCGACAGTTAAAGAAAAATATTGTTGATATTTTCAAGGTTTCTATTAAATAAAATTACAGGTTATTTCATTATATCATACGTTGTTGTTCTATACGTTGACCATAAATATGAAATATGCAAGATACAGTAATATTTTTTTAAGTTTAAAAAAAATACATTAATATTTAAAACAAAAACCATAAGCTCCATTTTCCGTGTTCCTCAATCGCACAAATAAATTAAATAGAATACTAAAAATAATTTAAGATCAATACCGAAAACCCATTCTAGGAGATAACTTCCTAAATTTTTACGAATTTTATGCTAATTAAATCAAAATACCTGTTCTCTATTAAAGCAGATAATATGGACATTTGAATGCATAATCTTTGTTTACATTAATTTACCGATTAGAGGATTTACTTAAGAACTTATGTAAGTAATTAGCTTCAAGCTAATTTGTTAAAGAAGTGTAAATATACTACTGTGAACTGAGGAATGTGAATACATTTTTGATCATCAAATTTAAAATCACCAAAAATATCCACTGCTCCATAGAATTATATTCATATAACTCGACAAAACGTATGGACGACAACTTTTGCGTTGGTCTCATAATAAAAGTTGTTCAAATTGGTGTGTATAATGATTATTTTTAAGGAAAGCGTACTTGTCTTATCAACTTTGTGTATTTGAAATCACTGTATTATTATTTTCATTTATTTGAAATCGCTATACGTACGCATCTATTTGAGTGAGTTTTTATTTGAGGGTCGGAAATTATCAAATGACTTCTGTTCTCTGGGTGAACCAAAACAGAATATCACACAGACAGGCGTGTTAGTCTAGTAGTTAGTGAACCTCACTTCTGCGCCGGAGATCATGGGTTCAATTTCGACTCAGGATAAAATGTTCGTATGATGAGCATGATCTCATCGTCATGGTCTGTGTCTAGTTGTAATTTATCTATAATGCGTATGAAATATATAGGTACCTAAGTACGTTTATCAGTTGTCTAGTATGTATTTATAACACAAGCTCTGCTTACCAGACTAGACGATGTTGTGTGATAGTAGTGAAAATAAATAAATAAAATGAAAATGCTTTTACTGGTTAAAACCCACTCGTGTTAACCTAGTGCTTGACTATATCCCACCTAATGGTAACGCACTAGTTTATTAAGAGACTATTCACTTTTGCCTATAAACCTAAATTAAATTCGGACGGAACAACCGCAGCTGGCAATCTGTTCCAATCCCTCTCCCTCGATGTACGCGGTATAAACGACGAGGCAAAACGTTTAGTCCGTACCGTAGATGTCTCAACAACGTAAAGGTGATGACCACGCTAACTCCTTCAAACATTCCTCCAACCTTAGTTCGTTTATCCTTCTCAGTCCTCCAGTTCAGTCACTCGTCAATGATCTCATCAATAAAAGTCTTCTCACGTATAATCGCGCACCTTATCGGGCCTGAACCGATTCGTTTACGGTACCACCGGACCGTTATGTCATAACTTTATTAATGTAAATGTACCTGTGCCAATATTTTATAAAAAGACGTAACTGGATCCTGCTTTTTGATTAGCGTCCTTACTAAACATTTTCTTTTTTTGCTCAGCTCCTAAGTTTCGCAGCATGGTGCGTATAAATCTTGAACCTTCCTCAAAAATTAATACCAAATTCGTATGGTTTTTTTTATGGTAGGTAAAAATCATCGAATGACGAATCCCACTCTTGGGCGGAGCGGGAAACAGTGTCAGACTCTTACTGACTAAAGAACGTACCCCGATCCTTCCGTGCCTTATCCGGTGTAACGCTTTCGCATCAACTCTCAGCTCCGGGAGGCAAGATTCGTATGGTAGTTCTCAGAAAACCGCATTTCAAAAGTAAAAACGGTACCTTTATACGATCATTTAGTTGTTCGTCTGTCTGTAAAATTAAAAACATAGACTCAGCTTTGCGGTCCTACGAAGCTGTGAAAAAATCAAAGTTAAAAAAATATACCAGCCGCAAAAAAAAAACACGCAAGGACATAAAAATTCTTCTTCTTATATTCTTTATTGTACACTGTTATTTCAAAATACAAATTTACAAAACAGGTGATGTACATAGGCGAGCTTAACCCAAAATTGGGTTTAAAATTTATAGGATACTTCTGGATGACCTAGGATCCTGACGTAGGGACTCTGCAAAAGGGTCAAAACCTACTGGGGCCCAGGGTCTCTATCTGAAAAGAAGGCTTGGTCCCAGTGCGAAGAGCAAAGAAGGAATGGGATGGGATGTTTAGTCAGTAAGAGTCTAATACTGTTTCCCGATCCACCCAGGGCCGAAGTGGAAAAATGAAAATAAATTAATGAAAAAAAAAAAAAAAACAAACCAAGCGGACCAAATGCGGGTTGGTCTTTTGACACAAATGTCTTCGAATTTCTGGTTCTAGGACATGCCAGTTTCCTTATGATGATTTCCTTCACCGTTTTGGGAGTAGTGGTGATGAAATAAATTATACAAAGTAATGCGCCTGGCTTAGTTTGAACCCGCAACCTACAACTCTTCATTCGGGCCTATTATGAATTGTAGGACCATGACGCATATGTATTATGCGAATCATACACGCGCATTATTATGTCATAAAAAATTGATTTAAATCACCAATCAAGCAGCAGGAATTCAGCAAAATTACCTCCAGCCTTTCGACGTCACATTACCGACGAATGTTATCGTGAACTTAATCAACCGTTAGCGTTTTAATCTCCGTTTCACTTAAGAGCGGCCAACCCGACGTACATTTTCCAACCGCTGTTACGTGAATATGATGTTATTGCACATTTTTCTTCAAATATTTTGAATACACAGATATCTTATGGTCCCCAAGGGCCACATAAATGCCTAGACCAGCCCGTCTGCATCTATAGGATTTCTTATGGATATTATCTAGGCTTCTATAGAAATCAAAACATTAGTATGTGTAAGAGTAATCCGGTAAATACCTCTGATCTCTGCTATTTTACGTTATATTAAAAATATAAAAATGTACTTCTATAGAAGCCTAGCGCATTTAACCGATATTCTAAATGTTGTCATATTTTTTCAAAAATCTTTAAGCGTTTAATAAAAACAGGTATTTCCTGGAACAAGTTTTGTGACACATTCAAGTAAATCGTAAAATTACTGAATGCCAACAGAGTTTTCAGGTGTTATCTCTCTTTTTTCGCATTACTTTTGTGTCACATCACATTGGATGACTTTAGACGATAGACGACCTATCGTCTACGTCGAGTATGGTTTAAAAGTTTGTGGCTTCCTATAAAGCAATCCAATGTGATATTTAATGCAAAAGTAATGCCAAAAAAGAGAGATAACACCTGAAAACATGTTGGCATTCAGTAATTCCACGATTTACTCGAATGTTTCACAAAACTTGTTCCAGGAAATACGTGTTTTTATAAAACTCTTAAGGATTTTTGAAAAAACAATACAACATTTAGAATCTGGATGTATATCAAAAATATCTGACGAAAGTTGTGTTATAGCATCATAATCACGTAAGAGTGGTTGCATGAAAATGTACGTCGGGTTGGCCGCTCTTAAGTAGTTAGTGTCGACAACAGTTACTAGTATTTAAGCAGAATATCAAGTAAATGAGACGGTCGTTTAGAACACCGTAACGTTAGTACGCCATTTGTTATGGCGAAGATTCCAGCATGCCGTTTATGTGTTCCGGAGATAATTATATTTCGAGTTTATTTCTCATTTAGTTTTAATATTTCCGATTATCGACTCATATCCTAGCGATAGACAAGCTTTAGGGGCCCTTCAGGGTCGAAGCCTCCTGGAGTCGAGGGTTGGTGCGAAAGCGTTATACCGGGGCTCTGGGAATAAGGCAAGGGAGAAACGGGGTAGGTTCTTTGGTCAGTAAGAGTTTGACACTGTTTCCCGCTTCGCCCACGAGCGGGATTCGTCATTGGATGATTTTTACCTACCATAAAAAAGCGATAGACAAACACGTTCATAGAAACTATTGGTCAAAGTACTTCTTCTTAGCGTGTCGATGGCAAAACCAGCTAAATTCCTAGCCTGGCCCAGTACTCGGCCACGGAAATGCTGTCCACTGACGCTGTCATTATGTCCTTTGTGAACAGGTAACGTGGTGCAGGATGGAAGATGGGACATGGTCTGCGGAGAGATGCCGCACAAACACTAAAGATCAGAACCGTCTGTTAGGATTGTCTTTGCTGCAACCCAACCTGGGTGCGAAGTCTGTCAATGTACTGAAAAGCTAATACAAAAGTCTGCTGCAGTGCTTCATTGGCATGGTCGTCTATCAAAGCTTCTAAAACTTACATCGCTCTCGCACTGCGTGAACGTCAAAGTAGGACATACAATGAGATCCGTAATAAACACAAGCAAAAAAATGGCGACAAAATAACGTTTCTTGTATGGGAGTCCTCTATAATTTTTGTGTTTATTTTAATTTTATTTTTTTTTGCTGTCGGAATTAGAAATAAATATCCTACGAAAATTTCAACTCTCTTCCGCTCCGCCTAAGTACGGGATTCGTCATTAAATTTTGATAATCATAGAAAAAAATATGTTTATTTATTTATTTAACTATTTATGTACACACATATAATTAATGGATAATACCTAAACATTATAAAAGAAAAGAATGGACAAAGGTACTGCTTATTTCAAAAAGAAATTTCTTCCAGCAGACCTGCGAAAGAAGAAATTGGTAGAAATGTAGACAATAGTGTGCAGAAATAAGAAAAGAAGTGATTGTGAAAACTTAAAAAAAAAAATGTTTGTGCGTATGACAATACTAATTTAGTAAGGAAAGTCCGGAATTACTCATTATTCTAATCGATGTTACTAAACTTGGCCGCCATTTATGAGACGTGAGCAGTGGCACATACGATGTTATTAGTGTGTCATCGCGAGGTGATTGACATAGCTTTTATATTGTTATATAACTTACTCATTATGAAGGCAATGAACTGAAATTAATGATTTTAGTACGGTCTACAGAGAGTAGGCTCGTAATATATTCACGCGTCTCGCCATCAATGATTGCGTCACTGCTTACCATCAGGTGGGATCTCAGTGAAGCACTAGTTCTTATCAGTTAAAATAAGTTCAAAAAGCTTGAAGTCACCAAAAAGGCATAAAGGCAATGGAAGGGGCCACGCTTGAAGTTTCCTCACGTGATCATATCAGAAATGAAGATATCCACAGGAGAACCGTGTTTTCTTCAGTGGTCCAATCCAAAAGAGTTAAAAGGTTTATGACATAGCTCGTAGGATCCCTATAACGACCGGTCCTGTGCGTCTCGCATCCACCAGAACAACAAAAACTAACAACAAAAATTCCACATCAGTGTTTTGCTCTTATGGTGGATAGAAATCATCCAATGACAAATTCCGCTCTTGGGCGAAGCAGAAGACAGTGTCAAACTCTTACTGACTAAGCAATTCACCTCGTTCCTACGTTGCCTTTATACCAGGGCCAGAGCCTTCCTTTCAGACGCGAACTTCCGTCTACACTATAATCTACACTAATATAATAAAGAGGTAAAGATTGTTTTTTTGTTTGTAGGAGGTAATCTCTGGAACTCCTGGTCTGATTGGAAAAATTTTAGCAACAATAGAAAGCTGCTTTACTCCTGAGTGGCATGGGCTATATTTTATGTACGCGGGAGAAGCCGCTGACAAAAGCTAGTACTTAATACATCTACCATCTGACCTCAACTACATCTATTTCCTCTCTCCGCCTGCAGCTCTGTCGACCCCTTTCAAACAAATGACACATACATTTCACAGAGAAGACTCATCCGTGTAATTTAGTGTTTGACCGGGGCATCGAACCCGTACCTTCGCGGAACCCATTAGCCCTAAGGCCCCAAACGGTTAACGGAACTCTAAAATACCTTGATGCTGTCATATTTTGAAGTAGTACTTGGGTATTTGTTTGAGATAGACTAGTGATTCTTACTATATTATTTAAATGATGCAAAGAATCGCTAAGAATGAAAAAAGTGGAGGGAGGTCTTTGCCCAGGAGTGGGACAGAACAGATTAATAAAAAAAAATTGTAATATTTATTTTTATTAATTCTGGGTGTAATTTATCTATAATATGTATGTATTTAGAAATATATAAGTATGTTTATCAGTTGTCTAGTACTCATAACACAAGCTCTGCTTAGCTTGAGACTAGACGGCGTTGTGTGATGGTCGTCGAATATTATTATTATTCCATTTATTTACATTACAATCATATTCAATATATTTTTAAATATTTCCTTAAAAAAAAATATTAAAAAAAAACTTTAAAAATATAATAAATAGTAGCCCACCGGCATCGAGACAGGGTCCAAGCTACCGGTGGTCAGGGCTCCTGAGAGAGGAACCTCCGGACCTTTATTATTATTATTATTATTTATTTTCTCATCACAAATGTTCAATGAATATATACTTAATCTAATACAATAAAAGTTGTGAGAGACTGGTGCCCGAAATAGTCATAGAATACCTGTGTTACGTGTCACCAGGCCTGAGGGCCTTAGAGGTATTTAAACTGTAATAGTAAAACTTGTAAGTTGATGAATTTTAAGTACAAAAAAAAGAAGAAAGAAAAAAAAATGCTTGACTACGATCCCGCCTGATGGTAAGCAATGATGCAATCATTGATGGTGAAGCGCACTAATTTATTAAAAGCCTTTTCACACTAGCCTGGAAGACACCTAAATTATAATCGGACAGGAAGACCGCAGCAGGCACTGTTCTAGTCTTTCGATGTATTCGCAAAGAAGTTTACTACGCGCAATGCAGGATTAGTTCTTAAGTAACGACATAGATGTCGCTACAAACTAAAATAGACTAATTCAATTCGTACACAGTACCACAAGAATATTTACAACCCAAGCCTAATTACAGCAAATCAGACGAAAGATAGCATCGGCAGATATACCATTACGTCACACAAAGAAAGGAACAGACCAATCATAGAGCCGTATGATTCCGTCGTACTGCACTAAGCATAACTTTCACGTGGGTGACGCGACGGCTTCGAAATCGCTACCCACAGCTGATTTAGCTTTTACAAGAGGGGATAGGAAAAGATTGTGTCAGAAGGTCAACTTATCGCACGATATTTTTCTTCATTACATAATGTAATATATTATGAATATATTAATACTAGCTCGTACCCGCGACTTCGTCTGCGTCTTTTTTTCGCAATAAAAGGTAGCCTATGTTCTTTTTCAGGGTCTAAAGATTGTCTGTGCCAAATTTCATCAAAATCGTTTGAGAAGTTTAAGCGGGAAAGCGTAACAGACAGACAGACAGAGTTACTTTCGCATTTATAATATTAGTATGGATAATATATTCCACAACTATCACACAACGCCGTCGAGTCTCAAGCTAAGCAAAGCTTGTGTTATGAGTACTAGACAACTGATACACATACTTACATATTTCTAAATACATACATATCATAGATAAATTACACCCAGACACAGAACAAATGATCATGCTCATCACACAAACATTTGTACTGAGGGGGAATCGAACCCACGACCTCCGGCATAGCAGTCAGGGTCACTAACTACTGAACTGACAGGCCAGTCAACATAGTATAAAAAAGTTGAAACAACTGAAAAGTTGAAAGGGAACCGTTTGTCTTGGTATGGTCATGTAAAAAGGAGGGATGAAACGCATGTTACAAAAAAACCCATGAATATAAAATAATGTGGATAGATGGAGAGGGAGACCAAAGAAAATATAGATGGATTGTGTGATATGAAAGACAGAGGAGTTAGTGATAGCGTGACGGGTGACAGGACAGAATGGAAGAAAAAATCATATTGCGCCGACCCCAAATAAAACGGGACAAGGGCAGGAAGATGATGACATAGTATAAAACAAAGTTGCTTACCGCTGTCCCTATGTATGCTTAGATCTTTAAAAGTACGCAACGGATTTTGATGCGGTTTTTTTTAAATGGTGTGAGTGAGTGATTAAAGAAAAAGGTTTATGTGCATAATATATTCAATATCAGTACCCGTGCGAAGCTGGGGCGGGTCGGTAGTTATTGATGTAAAATAGTGCTTGACATTGATATGAATAGTGATCCTACCTGATAGCAAGCAGTGATGCAATAATTGATGATGAGGCGCACTCGTTTATTAAGAGCCTTTGTTTTTCATACTCCTCTGCCTAAAGTGATCTGTAAAATATCTCATCCCCGCTCCACACAAGGGCGGGAGTTGTCATAGGATGATTTTTGGCCATCATAAAATAAAATCTATGTAATGAAAAGTCTATTTTAACCTACTGTTATTTCTTACTCTGTGGCTCGAGACATAAATCTCTTGTTTTATCAATCCTCCGATGTGTTTATATTGTCTTCCGCATCTCGGAAACAATAATAGAAATATTTGTTTTGCCACAAGCAGTATATTTGGTATTGAGTTAGATAGCTTGCTTATTGCCTTGTTGAATTTAAAATTATTGACAAGAGAAAAGTGATTATTATTATGGAATTTTTAGTCGTTAATGTACTGTTATTTATCATCATCATTATTAGCATTTTTTTAATGTTCCCACTGCAGGGACTCAGACCTCCTATCTTGGATAGGGAATGGGCTTCAATCCACCACGCGGGCCCAGTGCGGATTGGTGGATGTCACATTTCTTCGAATTTTTGGTTCTAGGACATGCCGGTTCCCTCACGATGTTTTCCTTCACCGTTTTGAGAGCAGTGGTGATGAAATAAATTACACAAAGTAATGCGCCTGGCTGGGTTTGAACCCGCGACCTACAATTCGTAATTCAGGGCCGTTACCACTCGGCCACCACTGCTCTCACTGTTATTTATAAGTAAGATTAACTGAGAGAACAGTGGTCGCTGATTCCTCAAGGAGTTGTCAGCAACTATAGGGGCCCAGCAGGGTCGAAACCTTCTGGGGCCAAGGGTTAATGCGAAAGCGGAACACCGGGGCCCTGGAACTAAGACAGGAAGGAACAATGGGTCTTTTAGTCAGTAGAAGTCTGACACTAAATTTTAAATAGATTGTAATATAAATGAAGTGACTTACAATATTAAAATACGTAAATATGCTGACATTATAAACTAATAAATACTATGATAAATATCAAATAATTTAAATTAACAGGACTTTAAATATGACAATTATTATGACGAAGACTCAAACAGAGAGGACTTTAAGTTCCAAATTTTTCGCTTGAAGGAAAATTTACTTTCAGATTTTTTGACACACAGGGTGTGTCAAAAAATCTGAAAGTGAATTTTCTGTAAAGTAAATCTCACTGTACTCAGAGCGGAAGACAAAATGTGACGATTTCCTAACTTAAAAAAAAGAGTTTAGTTTAACAATGAACGTTTGTGAATGTTACAGTTATTTTAACTGTGATTGTGAACTCTTAACAATTGCGCATACATCCGAAAATTCATATTGTTTGATGTGACCTTAACTAGGTGAGAATTACTTAAAAAAATAGACCTGCTGTTGTAACTAGACAAGTTTCAAACGACCGCTCCGGCATCGTGGGCGGTGTTTAGACGAAGTGTCAAATGAATTGTCAGTGATTGGTAATGTTTGAATGCTTAATTGGCGTGTTAAGTGTTACTTAATAAGTGCTAATGTGTGAAAATCTATGTTATGTACAATTGATACTTATATTCACATAAAATAATGGATTGATGGATTGTGTGAGGAGTGATATGAAAAACAAGGGAGTTAGTGACAGTTTGACGGGTAACAGGACTGAGTGGAAGAAAAAAATGTTGCACCGACCCCAAATAACATGGGATAATGATGACTTGGGAGGGTAGGATGATGATGACTTATATTCACATAAAAAAAATTGGAATACGCTTTTTTATGATAATTTTTTTAATATGTGCTAAAGTAAATGCAATAAGAAATAATTTATGAGTAAATCCCCTCCCCCGGGTTAGTCAGAAATGATTTTTTTATTGCAATAATGCACGTTTGCGGGGAGAGGTCCCCTCATAAGTCCATTCTGTTGTCTATACTATTTATAATTTATTTGTTTAACCCCCTAATTTCAGGTACCCCTGATTCAAATTGTTTTTTTTTTAAGTTGCATATTCCGTTTATCGAAAACTATAAAACACCATACCATAGCATGTTTAAAATCAATCGTGCGAGCAAAAAATTGGGATGGAACTCACCCTGTCTAGTGCCTTGTAACAATTAAATTTAGGTCGTCAAAAAGATAGCATTGAGAACTCGTAGATCGATTGCATGTGCAGCCGCGAAAATCATCTAAAAAATTAATAAAAATACAACCATAGCATCGATGTATGTGTAATCTGCGATAATTGGATAAGAATTTCATGATAAAATCGTTTCAAGACTAACAATGTGGCTTTTAATTAAAATTCTAATAAAAATAGACATGTTGACATTAGCTTAGAATATTCTATAAAAATATCATTGTCAAATAACCAACTGACATTTACACTCGAGCGGTGCAATGCAACTCGTCAACCTATAACAATGACGAAGTGACTAAACATCGGGCTGTCAGTTGTCAGTTTCGTCATTTTCGTCATTTTAACAATTGAAGTGTTGCGTAAGATGACCGTTTGGTGGTACACGCGTTTTTGTTTGATGTTCGAAGATAAGTTTGGCCTTCTTTTGATAGCTTGTAAATTGGCAAAGGTCATTTTTGATGTATCGGTTAAAATATATTAATAATATAATATACTAGCTTTTGTCAGCGGCTTCGCCCGCGTACATAAAATATAGCCTATGTCACTCAGGAGTAAAGCAGCTTTCTATTGCAGCTAATTTTTTTCCAATCAGACCAGTAGTTCCAGAGATTACCTCCTACAAACAAAAAAACAAAGAAACAAAAAACAAACTTTACCTCTTTATTATATTAGTGTAGATTCCACAACTATCACACGACGTTGTCTAGTCTCAAGCTAAGCAGAGCTAGTGTTATGAGTACTAGACAACTGATAAACATGTTTATATGTTACTAAATACATACAAATTATAGATAAATGACACCCAGACACAGAACGAATGATCGTGCTCATCACACAAACATTTGTCCTGGGTGGGAATCGACCCCACGACCTCCAGCATAGCAGTCAGAGTCACTAACTACTAGACTGACAGGTTTATATTTGTAAAAATTTAAAGAAATGCAGGTAGCCAAGTATTTCTCACAGCTCTTGAGACAGACTCTGCAAACACTTAGTACTCCACTCTAGACCACAATGACCCATGACCATATACATATTGTATACATTACGTGTAAATACTTGACAAGTATAGCTAAGTATACATAGTTTCGTAACTGTCAGGGTTATATAAATAAATGAGCACTGACCAGGCCTTTGAACTGACCATCCGTTTGTGGTACAAGTGTAGGAGATAGCGATTTTTTATTTAATGCGAAATATGTTAAGTGACTATTTTTATTATTTTTATCGTGACTGTTAAAAATCTAAGGTTAATAAGCAAAAAATATTTTAATATTTACCTAAGATAAAAAAAAAGGAAGAAAGTTATTGGGCAATGGGAAAAGTGCCCAGAACGCAGCCAGCATCGTCACTATGGATGACCATGCTGATTCGCTGACAAAAATAAAGCCCAGCCCTCTAGTCACGCTAAGAGTCGACCAGAGATTTTATTATTAGATTAAATTTTAAAATACCAAGAATAAAAAATAAAGAAATGATTAAAAGGGTGACTGGTAATTAGTTACCGATACTTAAATAGTCAGATAACAAACAACTTTTACTACGGGACCAAACGTGAAATCGCAAAAAAAAACAGCTGGTCATTTATATTGGCCTAACTAGTTAAAATGTACTACTGAACTTGCTGATTTTTTTCGCGATGCTTTATAGTTTTTTTATTATGGTAGTAAATCATTATACCTGCTCTAGAACGGAATAGGCATTTAGTTAAAAATAATAAAATATAAATAAATAAGTAAATAAATGTTACCGAGTGGACTGGTCCGATATGGCGCAGGAAAAGAAGACCTGGAAGGACTTGGGGGAGGCCTTTGCCCAGCAGTGGGACAGTAAAGGCTAATAAAAAAAAAGTAAATAAATGTTATAAAAATATAATAAATATTATATTACCTGTTAAAAATAAAAAATATATATAAATAAATATCGAAACCCACTGCCACTCATTCCGTGGGCCACACATAACGTCCCGTTAATGAGACAGTGACCGATATGTAGGTGAAAGGTCATACATCTGCGTTACCTACTCACTACTGGCGCAGGAGACGCTATCGTGATAATATCCTGTTGCCGAGACGAGGCAGGCAGAGGTCTAAGGTCGGTTTTACGACTTACTGATGATTCGGACACTGTGTCCGAATCAACCTATTTTATCTCCAATCATTCTTCACTTATGTCATACTTTAGTTTTGTGCGCGCGTTGATGTCTTTTTCACTGGTCGACTTTAATAGAATCTCAAAATGGAAAATGTCAAAAATCTCAAATGGAAAATATAGTTTTATACGGCCAAAAAGTTGCTTACCGCTGTCCCTATGTATGCTTAGATCTTTAAAAGTACGCAGCGGATTTTGATGCGGTTTTTTTTTAAATAGATAAAGTGATTCAAGAGGAAGGTTTATGTGTATAATACATCCATAATATATTCAATATCAGTACCCGTGCAAAGCTGGGGTGGGTCGCCAGTTAAGCTATAAATTGATTTTATATACGTAACACAAATGTGTGTGATGTGCACAATCATTTGTTCTGTGTCTGGGTGTAATTTGTCTATAACATACTATGTATGTATTTAGAAATTTATAAGTATGTTTATCAGTTGTCTAGTACTCTTAAACTACAACCTCTGTTTGGTTTGGACTAGATGGCGTTGTGTGATAATGATCCATATTTTACCATAATTATGTTAATTGGCTTCTGTTTTTCGATTTTATCATAACTGCGTATTTTAAGTTAGCAACCAACTGGTAATCTAGCGTTTGTGTTGTAAATAATGTCCGGCCTGAACGTCTCTCATCCATGGGATCCTTATGACCCTCACCAGTCATCGGTCCATCTGGTGAGAGGCCTTCCAACGCTGCGTCTTCTGGTACGTGGTCGTCTTTCCAGAACCTGTCGTCACCATCGACCTTCTATCTGTTCCCGCGCGCCTCAAGGAGTTGTCAGCAACCGTAGGGACCCTGCAGAAGGGCCGAAGCCAATTAGGGCCAAGGGTTTGCGTCTGAGAAGGAAGGCTCTGGTCCTGGTATGTATGGCGATGTAGGAACGAGGTAGGTTGTTTAGTCAGTAAGAGTCTGACACTTGTTTTCCGCTCCGCCCAAGAGCGGGACTCGTCATTGGATGATATTTACCTGCCATAAAAAAAAAATCGACCTTCTACTCTGCAAGCAATGTGTTTTGCTCACTACAACATTGGCGTTCACTTTGGCGACTACCAGTTTAGCAATGTCTAATTAAGTTTGGTGTGTATGGTTTTGTCGATAACCGAAACAGTAAAGAAATTTGTGATTGTTAATTCCTTGTCACAATTACTATTTCATCATATGGGCACCCTCTTTTTTTAAGGTGGGAAAAATGATCGAATGACGAGTCCCGTCTTTGGGCGCAGAGAAACGACCCACCGTTCCTTCTTGCCTTAGTTCCAGGGCCCCGGTGGACCGCTTCCGCATCAACTCTTGGCCCCAGAAGGCTTAACCCTGCTGGGCCTCTACAGTTGCTGACAACTTCTTTAGGCGCGCGGGAACAGTGCGTGCCGTCGATTATAGGCACCTTGGGTCATTTTATAGGCACAGTTGCGAAATATAAACGACGTATAAGTATATATATACGTATACAAAGATGTCTAAAAGATCATTCAATTTAGTGAATTGTCGAGTATAAATTGACGAGTCATTTGATTGGCTATTCTGTTAATAGTTCGGTTAACCAATCACAATGTGTGATTTTATCGAAATCTAGGCCCTTTAGCTGACAGTACTATTATAAACTTGACCATTACAGTCATAAATTAATTATCTACACTATTATAATAAACAGGTAAAGTTTGTTTTTTTATTTTTTTGTTTGTAGGAGGTAATCTTTGGAACTACTGGTCCAATTGGAAAAATTTTAGCAACAATAGAAAGCTGCTTTAGTCCTGAGTGACATAGGCTATATTTTATGTTCGCAGGCGAAGCCGCGGACAAAAGCTAGTATTTATATATTTACTTATGGTATACCTACTAACTAATGCATTAGTAATTTTTTATACAACATTATTAATAGTATATGTGAAACCTGCAAAAAGTTTTTTTCAAAATCAGTTACTGAATCGATTCCAATATTTTTTACACTTCGTTATGTTTTCTTCCAAAAATATTTAAAAGAACCGGCCAAGAGCGTGTCAGGCCACGCTCGGTGTAGCGTTCCGTAGTTTCCTGTCCGTCACAAATTTCTCACAATGTAACAGAAACCTTAAACCAGTTTACAACATTGAACTAACAAAATGATGAGTACAAAAAAAAAAAACAAAACGTAAAAAGTAAAAAAGTATCCTCCCACTCCTTGACATTTCCACTGCGAAGTAAAATTAGTACATTAAACTTAGTCGTTTTATAAGAGGACGGGAACGACAGAAATATTGTAATAAATAGTATTTTCTGTAAGTTACACTTTATGGCGACTTAAGTTTACAATATGAGAGTTTAACGAGATATGGACGTCCCTGGGTGGTCTTGGAAATGTAGGATATTTGTTCTGTGTTTTTGCATTGTATTTTCATATATCATACTTTTGCTGTAAAGGTGAAAGTGGGTATTTATATGGGTATCATCAATACATAGTATAAAACAAAGTCGCTTCCCGCTGTCCCTATGTATGTTTAAATCTTTAAAACTACGCAACGGATTTTAATGGGGATTTTTTTTTTTTTTTTAATAAACAGATTGATTCAAGCGTCATATGTATAATACATGCATAATATATTTAATATCACCATTGCACCCGTGCAAAGCTGGGGCGGGTCGCTAGTTACATATTATAAAACAAAGTCGCACCCTGCTGTCTCTGGGGTGCCATGACAGAAAACCTCCTCGAGCGCCCGCAGGCTGGAGTTCCCTTGCGGACACGTCCGGAGTGAAGACCAGTCTGCGGGACGGTGCACCCCGGGAGGCCGCCATCGACCCACCCTTGGGCAATCCCTGCCTAAGGGTGCTCGATGGCGGCTTGCGAATATTCTGTTGGGAGTAACGCCTCAACGCGTGTCCCTCTGATTTAGCAGAGGGCACAGCGACGAGGTAAGAGCGGGCTCGGTGTGCACTCACCCTGCCATCGGGCAGGCAGGAGGAAGAGTTCCTCCTCCTTCTGCCACCGCTAGACTCGTAGCCCCAAAGATTGTCCAAGGTCATGTTTCTGACTTTCGATGGGGGTCGAGGGCCTTGGCTTAACCGCCCGGGCCGCGAGGAAGACAACCTCTATAAAAAATCACCCCAAACCTCCAAGCGGCGGCGCACCGTGAGGGAGGTTGTTAGCTTGACTAATGGGTAGCTAAATTAGTCCCTAGTGCGGACCACTTAATTTGAGCCGGTACAAATTGTTATTTACTCGTGGGAACAGCATGAACAGCAAATTTTTCACAAAAAACTTTCTTGAGAGTGACGAGCGGTCGGAGTCCGACGCTGCGTCCAGAAGGAGCTCAGGCTCGGAGTTGGAGGAGGAGGAGTTGGTAAGCAACTCCGGAAGGGACTCGCGTTCCTTCCGGAAGCGCACCAAATCGGAGGACGGGCAATCGTCCTCCGATAATGAGAAGGGTTCGGCCCCAAAGATCCCCACCGGCAGTCGCGGTGGGGTCCAAAGCCGAGGTAGAGGCAGGGGGCTCACTGCGCAGGAGTCCGCTCAGCGAGCTGAAAAGCTGGCTGCGGAGGGGCGCCACCCTGGTGCGGTCGGCGCTGGAGAGTGCCCGCCGCGTCAGGCCGGTGGCGCGCCAGACGCTGGGGCGGACTCCGCCGAAGAGGCCCGCAGGTCCTTCGGCGAGCTGATGGTCGCGGCGCTGCGCGACATGGGCCGCAAGAGGCTCGCAAAGCCGTCTTCCAAGGCGAAGACGGTTTTGAAGCACGCCACCTCTTTGTCCGAGGCCTTCGATAAGGCCTTGGACAAGAGTGTGGCGAAGCTGCGGGCCGAGCTCCGGGCCGAGCTTCGCGATGAGCTTCGGGCCGGGCCCGCGGGCCCTGGAGCCGTTCGGCGGGAGGCCGTCGGAGGGGGTTCCGGGCAGGGGCAGGGGCAAAGTCGGCCCCAGCCCCAGCCTGAGGCAGGGAGCCAGCTGCTAACGCTGGTGCAGTCGGAGCTGGCTGCCGTCCGACAGCAGCTGCAGCAGCAGCAACAGCAGTTCCAGCTGCAGATCCAGCGGCAGCTGTCCCTGCTGGAGGGAATTGTTCTGCGCCCCCCATTGGCGACCTCCGGCCAGCGCCAAGCGGCATCATATGCTGCTGCCGCTGCGACCACGCCTGCTGCGCCCAGGGCGGGCCCGTTGGGGCAAGCCGGGCGCAGGGCCTCAGCGCCGGAGCCTGCAAGGCCGGCCCCGGTGGCTAGCCAGCGTCGCGTGCGGGCTGCTCCTCCCGCGAGGGGTGCTGTGGTGCCTGCTTCTGCCAGGCCAGCCGGCGCTCCTATCGCGGTGGCGGCGACTCAGTCGCGCCTGCCGCCTCCCCCGCCTCAAAATCCATCATCGGCTGGCGCCGACTGGACGGTCGTCGGCGCCAAGAAAAGTGCGGGTAAGGCGCGCAGGGCGGCAAAGAAGCGCGCTAAGCGCCAAGAGCGCAAGAAGCGTGCCATGGCGGCGAGACTTCGCGCCCCGAAATCCGAGGCTGTAGTGATCACACTGCAGCCTGAAGCGGGTAAGAAGGGCGCGAATTACGACTCCGTCATGGCGAAGGCAAGGCGGGCGGTGGAGCCCCACCTTGACGAGCTCGGAGTGCCTGGGGGCTTCTGCATAAGGCAGACCCTAACGGGGGCCCGGATTCTTGAGGTCCCCGGCTCGGCCAGTGTCGCTGACATCCTGGCCGACAAGATTAGGGTGGCCCTCAGTGCGGAGGAGGCCCGAGTGTCCAGGCCCACCAAGTGCATTGACATGCGCATTATGGGCCTGGACGATTCAGTCAAGGTGGACGAGGTGGTGGCCGCCATCGTCAGGGTGGGTGGTTGCACGACCGAACAGGTTCGGGCGGGTACCATCCGCGCTGACAGCACGGGCATGCGAGCCGTAACGGTAAGCTGCCCCGTGCCGGCGGCCAAGGCCATCACTGGCGAGGGCCGACGGCTTCTTGTGGGCTGGGTCTCCGCCCAGGTTAAACTGCTGGAGCCCAGACCTCTGCGGTGCTTCCGCTGCCACGTGGGGCACCACGTGGGGGCCTTCTGTGCCGCGGAGGTGGATCGCAGTGACCACTGCTACCAATGCGGTAAGCCCGGTCACAGGTCTGCTGAGTGCCGGAATGCGCCGCACTGTTACGCATGTGCGGCGGCAGGCAAGCAGGCCGACCACCGGGCTGGGAGCAGGTCCTGCGACCCCCCGGCCAACGTGAAGGCCAAACTTCGTCGGCCCCCGACCACCACCGCCGCCGCCGCAGCCGCTTCTTCGGCCGCCGGCGCGGTTTCCGTCGCCGCCGCTACCGCCGTGGCGGTGCCCTCTCAGAGGGCTAGGGAGGAGACAATGGACTGCCAATAACGGCCCCATTTCGTCTCCTCCAGGCGAATGTCAACCACTGCGCCCCAGCTCAGGATCTGTTGCTCCAGAGCATGGCGCAGTGGTCGATAAACGTCGCCGTGGTCTCCGAGCCGCACTTTGTCTTGCCCAGAGCTGACTGGGTTCAGGACCTGAGCGGCTCGGTGACCCTTATCTCGTCGGCCGCCGCTGGTACCCCGACCCTCGAGGCCGTCACGAAGGGTCGGGGTTGCGTGGCAGCACGGTTCGGGGACATTGCAGTGGTAGGAGTCTACCTGTCCCCGAACAGAACTCTCGCCGATCTTCACGACTCCCTCAGGGAGCTGAAGACCGTCGTCGCTGGGTATGGTACCCTCCCCGTGGTCGTCTGCGGGGACTTCAACGCCTGGAACATGGCTTGGGGTTCCCGGCTCACGAACCAGCGGGGTCGGTTGGTGGAGGACTGGGCTCTGGAAACAGGCCTGGTCGTCCTAAACCGGGGTTCTGTCCCCACGTGTGTGCGGGTGCAGGGTGAGTCCGTGGTGGACATTTCGTTCGCCAGCCCCGCTCTGACACCGCGTGTAGTTGACTGGCGCGTCATGGAGGGGGTGGAGACATACTCGGACCACCGGTATATCCGGTTTGACGTCTCCGCCCAGACCTCGACCGCGCCGGTCCGACAGACCCCATGTGGTCCGCGTTGGGCGCTGAGGCAGCTGGAAAAGGAGCTCTTCCTGGAAGCCGCGGCGGTGCAGGCCTGGGTGCAAGCACCGGTCAGGCCTGCCGACATCGACGTCGAGGCGGAGTGGTTCCGGGAGGCCCTGTCGCAAATTTGCGACGCGGCAATGCCCCGTCTCCGCCCAGGACGCGCCCGACGCCAGGTGTACTGGTGGTCGCCGGAGCTTGCGACGCTGCGCGCCGCATGCAATGCCGCGCGACACCGGTATACCAGACACCGCAGGCGCCGCTTCCGCCCGCCGGATGCGGAGGCCGTAGAGGCGGAGCTGTATGAGGGATACAGGGTAGCAAAGCGCACCCTCCGATCGGAGATAAAGCGGGCCAAAGAGGAGGCCTGCAAAGCGTGGCTGGGGACGCTCAACGCTGATCCGTGGGGACGCCCATACAAGTTGGTGCGAGAGAAACTCCGCCCATGGGCTCCCCCGTTGACGCAGAGTCTCCGGCCACAGATCGTGGAGGGTGTGGTGAGCGCTCTGTTCCCTGCGCGGGGGGACCACTCCCCCCCGCCCATGGCTCCGCCACCAGCGGTGTCTGACGCGGACCACGTCAGCGACGACGGTACCAATGCTCCGGAAGTGACCGAGGTAGAGATGAGAGTGGCGGTACGCAGGATGGGTGCGAAGAATACCGCCCCAGGACCCGACGGCTTGCCAGGAAAGGCTTGGGTCCTGGCCATGGAGGCTCTCGGGTCTCGATTGGGGGGGCTCTTTAGCGCATGCTTGGAGAGGGGCCAGTTCCCACTTCCCTGGAAGACTGGAAAACTGGTCCTCGTCGCGAAGCCGGGGCGCCCTGCGGACTCTCCGTCCGCGTATCGGCCCATTGTGCTGCTTGACGAGGTGGGCAAGCTCTTTGAAAGAGTCATTGCAGACCGCCTCGTCAGGCACCTAACACTGAAGGGGCCCGATCTCGCGGACGACCAGTTCGGGTTTCGCAGGAGGCGCTCCACGGTGGACGCCATCATGCGCGTGCGAGCCCTCACGACGGGGGATGCGGTGTCCCGGGGCAGGTGTGTCTTGGCTGTGTCATTGGACATCGCCAACGCCTTTAATTCCCTGCCCTGGAGTTGCATTAGGACGGCACTCCGGTATCACCGGGTGCCCGACTACCTCTGTCGTACAATCGAGGCCTACCTGTCCGACAGGTACATAGTCTACCCCGGTCACCAAGGAGATTGGAAACGGCGAGAGATGTCGTGCGGTGTCCCACAGGGATCGGTACTAGGACCGCCCTTGTGGAACATCGGGTACGACTACGTGCTGCGCGCCGACCTCCCCGTAGGGGTCAGCGTGGTCTGCTACGCAGACGACACGCTGGTCCTAGCGCAGGGAAGGTCGTACCAGGCGGCGGTCGAACTAGCGACACGTGGGGTTGCGACAGTCGTTGAGAGGATCCAGCAGTTGGGACTCAAGGTGGCACTGCACAAGTCCGAGGCCATGTGCTTTCACGGCCCTCGGAACGCGCCACCAACGGGTTCCCAACTAACGGTAGAAGGAGTTCACATCGGCGTCGGGTCGACGATGAAGTACCTAGGACTTGTCCTCGACAGCCGGTGGAATTTCGAGGAGCACTTCCGACGTCTGGCCCCCAAACTCAATCGGACGGGGGCTGCTCTCAAGCGGCTCCTGCCGAACCTTGGGGGTCCAGACGCCTTCTGCCGGAGGCTCTACGCCGGCATCGTCCGGTCCATGGCCCTTTATGGGGCACCAGTGTGGGCGCCGACGCTGCGTAAACGCCCGGCGGCCCAGCTGAACGCCTGCCAGAGGGTCATGGCCATCCGGATGGTGCGGGGATACCGCACGGTGTCCCGAGAGGCGGCGAGCCTCCTTGCTGGCCTACCACCATGGGATCTGGAGGCAACAGTCCTTGCACGCATGCACGACCAGCGCGTGGAGGTGCAACGCCGGGGCGAAGATCCGCTGCCCGAACATGTCGAGGCGTGGCGGAAGGAGCTCCGGCGAGATCTCATGGTGAAGTGGAAACAGCGACTGTCGCAACCCAGCGCTGGGCACACCGTAATCTCAGCGGTAGTGCCCCTCTTTGAGGCGTGGCTGGATAGACCTCACGGCGTCCTCACCTTCCGCATGACGCAGGTTCTCACCGGACATGGGAAGTTCGGGAGATTCCTGCACCGGATTCGTGCGGAGGAGACGTCCGGGTGTCGCCACTGTGAGGCGAGCCCGGAGGACACGGTGGAGCACACGGTGGAGGTGTGCCCTGCTTGGGAAGAGCATCGCCGTGTCCTCGTGGGGGTTTTTTTTTTTTTTTTTTTTTTTATGGTAGGTAAAAATCATCGAATGACGAATCCCACTCTTGGGCGGAGCGGGAAACAGTGTCAGACTCTTACTGACTAAAGAACCTACCCCGTGCCTTCCTTGCCTTATTCCCAGAGCCCCGGTGTAACGCTTTCGCATCAACCCTCAGCTCCGGGAGGCTTCGACCCTGTTGGGCCCCTAGGGTGTGCTGACAACTCCTTGAGGCGCGCGGGAACGGAGCGCGCCGTCGACGACTTGGGCTCGGTCTGGACTGCTACCAGACGACCGGACGGCGAGCTACCCATTGCTCACCGTCCGCAAGCCAGTGTCTACGGTGGCCGGATATCGGCAGGATCGCGGCGGCGACGGCTACGGCGAGTACGCCGTTGCCTTTGCCTTATGCGGTCAGCCTCCTCCTTTACGAGCATTACTTCCTCGCAGAAGGAGGCGACCGCCTGCCACTCCTCCTCGCTGCGGACCATGGCCTGAACCAAGGCCCGGCGCGAGAGGTCGCCGCCGCCGATCACCCCCACGAGGGCACGGCGTTGCTCTTCCCAAGCGGGGCACACTTCTACCGTGTGCTCCACCGTGTCCTCCGGGCTGGCCACACAGTGGCGACACCCGGGCGTCTCTTCCGCACGGATCCGGTGCAGGAACCTCCCGAACTTGCCATGTCCGGTGAGGACCTGCGTCATGCGGAAGGTGAGGACGCCGTGAGGTCTATCCAGCCACGCCTCAAAGAGGGGCACTACCGCTGAGATTACGGTGTGCCCAGCGCTGGGTTGCGACAGTCGCTGTTTCCACTTCACCATGAGATCTCGCCGGAGCTCCTTCCGCCACGCCTCGACATGTTCGGGCAGCGGATCTTCGCCCCGGCGTTGCACCTCCACGCGCTGGTCGTGCATGCGTGCAAGGACTGTTGCCTCCAGATCCCATGGTGGTAGGCCAGCAAGGAGGCTCGCCGCCTCGCGGGACACCGTGCGGTATCCCCGCACCATCCGGATGGCCATGACCCTCTGGCAGGCGTTCAGCTGGGCCGCCGGGCGTTTACGCAGCGTCGGCGCCCACACTGGTGCCCCATAAAGGGCCATGGACCGAACGATGCCGGCGTAGAGCCTCCGGCAGAAGGCGTCTGGACCCCCACCTATTCAACCACCACCAGTCATCGTGGGGGTGATCGGCGGCGGCGACCTCTCGCGCCGGGCCCTGGTTCAGGCCATGGTCCGCAGCGAAGAGGAATGGCAGGCGGTCGCCTCCTTCTGCGAAGCAGTAATGCTCGTAAAGGAGGAGGCCGACCGCATAAGGCAAAGGCAACGGCGTACTCGCCGTAGCCGTCGCCGCCGCGATCCTGCCGATATCCGGCCACCGTAGACACTGGCTCGCGGACGGTGAGCAATGGGTAGCTCGCCGTTCGGTCGTCTGTAAGACCGAGTCCTAGTCGTCAACGGCGCGCACCGTTCCCGCGCGCCTCAAGGAGTTGTCAGCAAACTGCAGGGGCCCTTCAGGGTCGAAGCCTCCCGGAGTCTAGAGGGAAGTGGGAAACTGTTACCTCGACTCCAGGAATAGGGCAAGGAAGGTACGGGGTAGGTTTTTTAGTCAGTAAGAGTCTGACACTAGTCTCCCGCTCCACCCAAGAGCGGGTTTCGTCATTGGATGATTTTCACCTACCATAAAAAAAAAAAAAAAAAAAAAAAAAAAAAAACCCTGCTGTCTCTATGTATGATTAGATCTTTAAAACTACGCAACGGATTTTGACGCGGTTTTTGTTAATAGATAGAACAATTGAAGCGGAAGGTATGTATCTATAATACACATATTTAATATCAAATTGTACCCGTGCGAAGCTGGGGAGGCTCACTAGTGTATGTATAAATAAAAAATAAAACGTTTGTTTGATACTACGGCTGAGCGGATTTGGATGTAATTTGGCTCATGGGTATACTAAGTCTTAGGTGACTGAGTCCTTGAAAAACAAGGTGGAGTACCCAGTTTTTTTATGATGGACAAAAATCATCCAATGACAAATCCCACTCTTAGGTGGAGCGGGAAGTCAAGTCAGACACTTACTGACTAAACCCCCCACCCCGTTCCTTTGCCCAGAAGTTTTTTGTCCATTGCCCACAGTTAAAAAAGGGCATTTTAAGTTAGTAGAATTCTAAACCACATACCATCGTAAAAAAAACTAAATATCGTACAAACTAGGCCATTTACACGCACGAATGATCAATCAGAAATCCGTTACAAGGTGATTTAGGCTGATTAAGCGATTGATTAGCTCTTTTAAGCGATTTACATAACGTATATAGCTGAATCTATACTAATATTATAAAGCTGAAGAGTTTGTTTGTTTGTTTGTTTGTTTGTTTGTTTGTTTGTTTGTTTGTTTGTTTGTTTGTTTGTTTGAACGCGCTAATCTCAGGAACTACTGGTTCGAATTGAAAAATTCTTTTTGTGTTGAATAGACCATTTATCGAGGAAGGCTTTAGGCTATATAACATCACGCTGCGACTTATAGGAGCGAAGAAATAATGGAAAATGTGGCAAAAACGGGGAAAAATATTCATCTTTGAGGGTTTTCGTTGCGTGCGCTGCGAAAACGGTTCAAAATACCAAAAAAATATGTATGAAAGAATTATTCCTCTTAAAATGATCTAAAAAAATGTCCGCGACAGTATATGTCTATCTTTTAAGATTAACTCACTAGAACCGTTTTTATGGGAATCAAATTTGGCCGAAATTAATGCATTATTACCAATTATTTGGTAGAGCTGTATCAACATAGTAATATTAAACTTTATCCAAACAAATGTGTTGTTGATTAAGAGTATGTAATTGTGAACAAAATTGTCTTTGACATCACTTATTTTCAATGAACATCTTAGAAGATGAAAGAAGATACAATTTTAAAATTACTCCGATATAAAATTCACACGCGCCGCATGATATGCAAACCATGACGCTGCGCCTGGCCGGCGGGCGAGGAGAGGGGTTGCTTGCGCGCGACGCGGAGGGATTTTTTAATGGTAGGTAAAAATCATCCAATGACGAATCCCGCTCTTGGGCGGAGCGGGAAACAGTGTCAAACTCTTACTGATTAAACAACCTACCCCGTTCCTCCCTTGCCTTATTCCCAGAGTCCCGGTATAACGCTTTCGCACCAACCCTCGGCTGCAGGAGGCTTCGACCCTGAAGGGCCCCATAGTTTGCTGACAACACCTTGAGGCGCGCGGGAGCTGTGCGCGCCGTCGACGACTTCGTCTCGGTCTGGACTGTTACCAGACAACCGGACGGCGAGCTACCCATTGCTCACCGTCCGCAAGCCAGCGTCTACGGTGGCCGGATATCGGCGAGATCGTGGCGGCGATGGCTACGGCGAGGACGATGTTGCCCTTGCCGTATGCGGTCGGCCTTCTCCTTTACAAGCATTACCTACTGCTTCGCAGAAGGAGGCGACTGCTTGCCATTCTTCTTTGCTGCGGACCATGGCCTGAACCAAGGCCCGGCGCGAGAGGTCGCCGCCGCTGATCACCCCCATGAGGACACGGCGATGCTCTTCTCAAGCGGGGCACACCTCCACCGTGTGCTCCACCGTGTCCTCCCGGCTGGCCACTCAGTGGCGACACCCGGGCGTCTCTTCCGCACTAATCTGGCGCAGGAATCTCCTGAACTTCCCATGTCCGGTGAGAACCTACGTCATGCGGATGGTGAGGACGCCGTAATGTCTATCCAACCACGCCTCAAAGAGAGGACTTACCGCCGAGATTATGGCGTGCCCAAGGGGGTGTGTAGCTCTATGAAGTACTTTTAGATAATTATGTTCTTTTAAAAACTAAATTGTCTAAAATAATAACAGAAATTGACACGGGCAAAGTCGTGGGTAACAGCTATAATTTATAAAGCTGAGGTTGTTTGCAAAAATAAATATGATGCCTAAAATAACTATTCCACGCGGACGAAGTCGCGGGCACAGCTAGTTATTTATAATTTAATATGTATATGGTGTTGGTTATTTGAAGAATTGTCGCTCCATCTGTCTGTAGTAGCTTTAAGGTTCGTGAAGTATTTTCTTTGAAGCGATATCTATCTATACAATTTTTGTAACGATAAGAAATATATATTTACAAAGAATAACAAAAATAAGAGCTGTGGTGGTCCAGTGGTAACGGCCCTGACTTACGAGTTGTAGGTCGCGGGTTCAAATACAGCCAGGCGCATTTTTTTGTGTAATTTATTTCGTCACTGCTCTCAAAACGGAGAAGGAAAACATCGTAAGGGAGCCAGCATGTCCTAAAACCGAAGATTCGACGACATGTGACATTCACCAACCCGCACTGGGCCCGCGTGGATTATGGCCCATTGCCTCTCTTAGAGAGGAGGTATGTGACACAGCAGTGGGGCATTAAAAACATGTAATATTCATATTTCGACACGCTCAAGGGAATAAAAATTCAAAGAGTAGGTTCATGCCGTTGGCCTAGAATCTTGAACATACCGTCAATCAAGGTAGCACAAGTGTAGGAAAAAATCTAAAAACTGTACATTTGTAGTAACGTCATAAAAAACATTATGATTCGAAAAAAAAAATCGTAATTCCACTCGGGAATCGAACTATTTTAATGGACTTTAGGTTTTTATATCTTTGTACGCAACCCTCAGTGCGCGATTCCGACTCGCGCTTGCCTGCTTTACTTGATGTAAAGTTTATTCTATTCCTATTTTAAATTAGTATTTTCTTTTGTTACAGTTTTATTACTCGTCAGTGGGAACATCATTTTCTTCGTGTCTGTTAATAAGGTAAATATATTAATACTAGCCTTCTGCCAGCGACTTCGCCCGCGTCAAAGTAGGATTCTCCATACAAACTTTAGACCCCCATTACGTCCCTTTAGGAGCTGAATTTTGAAAAACCCTTTCTTAATGCTCGCCTACGTCATAAAAGGAAGCCTTGTGCAAAATTTCACGCTCCTAGTCCCAGTAGTTTTGGCTGTGCGTTGATATGTCAGTCAGTCAGTTTCTCCTTTTATATTTATAGATAACTAGCTGTGCCCGCGACTTCGTCCGCGTGGAATAGTTATTTTGGGCATCATATTTATTTTTGCAAACAACCTCAGCTTTATATATTATAGCTGTTACCCACGACTTTGCCCGTGTCAATTTCTGTTATTATTTTAGACAATTTAGTTTTTAAAAGAACATATTTATCTAAAAGTATTTCATAGAGCTACACACCCCCTTGGGCACGCCATAAACTCGGCGGTAAGTCCCCTCTTTGAGGCGTGGTTGGATAGACATTACAGCGTCCTCACCTTCCGCATGATGGTTCTCACCGGACATGGGAAGTTCAGGAGATTCCTGCGCCGGATTCGTGCGGAAGAGACGCCCGGGTGTCGCCACTGAGTGGCCAGCCCGGAGGACACGGTAGAGCACACGGTGGAGGTGTGCCCCGCTTGTGAAGAGCATCACCGTATCTTATTTATTTATTTATTTAACACTTCATGCACAAATGTACAGAGGCGGACTTAATGCCTTAGGCATTTTCTACCAGTCAACCTTAGGGTGGGGGTGATCGGCGGCGGCGACTTCTCGCGCCGGGCCTTGGTTCAGGCCATGGTCCGCCGCAAAGAAGAATGGCAAGCGGTCGCCTCCTTCTGCGAAGCAGTAATGCTTGTAAAGGAGGAGGCCGACCGCATAAGGCAAGGGCAACATCGTCCTCGCCGTAGCCGTCGCCGCCGCCGCCGCGATCTCGCCGATATCCGGCCATCGTAGACGCTGGCTTGCGGACGGTGAGCAATGGGTAGCTCGCCGTCCGGTTGTCTGGTAACAATCCAGACCGAGACCAAGTCGTCGACGGCTACCGCGCGCCTCATGGTGTTGTCAGCAAACTGTGGGGCCCTTCAGGGTCGAAGCCTCCTGCAGCCGAGGGTTGGTCCGAAAGCGTTATACCAGGGCTCTGGGAATAAGGCAAGGAAAGAACGGGGTAGGTTGTTTAGTCAGTAAGAGTTTGACACTGTTTCCCGCTCCGCCCAAGAGCGGGATTTGTCATTGGATGATTTTTACCTACCATCAAAAAAAACGCCCGCAGGCAACCCCTCTCCTCGTTCGCCGGCCAGGCGCAGCGTCATATTTTGCACATCATGCGGCGCGTGTGAATTTTATATCGAAGTAATTTTAAAATTGTAATATCTCCTAAGATGTTCATTGAAAATAAGTGATGTCAAAGACAATTTTGTTCACAATTACATACTCTTAATCAATAACACATTTATTTGGATAAAGTTTAATACATAAAGTTGATACAACTCTAACAAATAAATTGGTAATAGTGCATTAATTTCGGCCAAATTTGATTCCCATAAAAACGGTTCTAGTGAGTTAATCTTAAAAGATAGACATATACTGTCGCGGACATTTTTTTAGATCATTTTAAGAGAAATAATTCTTTCATACATATTTTTTTGGTATCTTCTACCGTTTTCGCAGCGCACGCAACGAAAGTCCTCAAAGATGAATATTTTCCCCCGTTTTTTCCACATTTTTCATTATTTCTTCGCTCCTATAAGTCGCAGCGTAATGTTATATAGCCTAAAGCCTTCCTCGATAAATAATCTATTCAACACAAAAAGAATTTTTCAATTCGAACCAGTAGTTCCTGAGATTAGCGCGTTCAAACAAACAAACAAACAAACAAACAAACAAACTCTCCAGCTTTATAATATTAGTATAGATTATCGTTGTTATTACAGTCCAGTTCCAGTCGTTATAATTATTATTTACTTTACGCTACTCTTTTTTTAATTAAAAAAAAAACTTTACGCAAAATTGTTGCGGGCACCAGCCCGATATACTACTACTACTACTACTACTACTACGACTACTACTACTACGACTACTACCTACTACTACTACTACCTACTACTACCTCCTACTACTACTACTACCTACTACTACTACTACTACTACCTTTCGAGTACCGTAATTAGAGACATAATAGAAAGACAATAGGTGTGCGGTGTTCGCTCGGGGCTCAAGATTTTAGTATTATTGTTCTATTATAATAACACTATATCATCGATTATTCTAATCAATAAACTATGTGGTTAATTACCTAAACATTTACACCACAATACACTTGACGTACATAAATGTCACTACTTTTAATTAGAAACTGATTTACTGCAAACCGTTTTAATTTTGTGAGTTTATTGTTACAATAAAACATTATTTATTGGTAGCCTTTTAGTAATAACTACTTTAAACTATAGTTTACGCGGCAATTAAGTTGAACTATTTGTTAGGTATATTTACGTGTAGCCATTTCATTTGAGGCCCAAAAATTGCATAAAAACAAAAACATAAACGTTTATTTCAAACTAGCGACCCAACCCGGCTTCGCACGGGTACTGATATTGAATATATTATGCATTTATTATACACATAAAACTTCCTCTTGAATCATCTATGTATTAAAAAAACCGCATCAAAATCCGTTGCATATTGTTAAAGATCTAAGCGTACACCCTATGTATGTAACAAAGTTGCTTACCGGTGTCCCTACACCGGTAAGCAACTTTGTTTTATACTATGTAATGATATACCAATTGCAGGCACTTTTGAATTGTCAAAATGTCGGTCAGTCAAAAAAAAAAAGTGAAACTAAATTGAACGGTCCAAGGCATAGATCTCTATGGAAAAGAACGTGCAACTCCTTAGCGGGCGGGAGATAGTGTCAGGTTTTAACTGACTAAAAATCCATTCCTATTCCTTCTTTGCCTTTTATACTGGGGCCAGAACCTTTCTAAAGCCAGTCCATGCCCCAATAGACTGGTCTGTCAGTCTAGTAGTTAGTGACCCTGACTGCTATGCGGGAGGTCGTGGGTTCGATTCCCACCCAGGACAAATGTTTGTGTGATGAGCACGACCATTTGTTCTGTGTCTGGGTCTAATTTATCTATAACATGTATGTATTTAGAAATATATAAGTATGTTTATCAGTTGTCTAGTACCCATAACACAAGCTCTGCTTAGCTTGGGACTAGATGGCGTTGTGTGATAGTCGTGGACATATTATTAAAAAAAAAAAGACTTTGACCTTACCAAGCCTCTACAGCTTGCTAACAACTTCTTGAAGCGCGCATGTTACGACACGCACCTTCGACGACTTGGGCCTGGTCTGGCCGGTTGCCGGACGGTTAGACGCTGAGCTACTTTTCGTTCGCCGTCCTTAAGCCCGCGTTTACGGTGTTCTACAGTTTGCTAACAACACCTTGAGGCGTACGTGTAACTACACGCGCCTTCGACGACGTCGGGACGGATACCGGACCGTCGGACGGTGAGCTACCTATTGCTCGCGGTCCGTAAGCCCGCGCCTACGGTAGCTTCCTAACTTGGCTAGGCCTGCAGATCACCGGTCCACCTTAAAGGCGACTAACGCTGCATCTTCTCTTCACTAATACAAACTGTCTCAAACATATACAAACACCAAAGCTACCAACCACCCGCATTTCATTAGAGTTCAAAGTTCCAACATAACTCAGTACGAACATAGAGGAACCATCTTAAGGGCAAGTCCTACTCAGTTTTGAACATTCTTAAATATCTGCAAATGTACAAATACATTGTTGAATTTTCATCGTTTTTATCCCTTGGAGGATCGATTCGGTACATAAAAGACTATCGATTGGTAAAGTTAGAAAAAACAAGTCTTAAATGAAAATTTTTTTTTTCATAACAAGCTTTTATGGCGGTGGTCTTTACTTATATAATTAAAACTCATCAAGACGATTCACACGAGCCCAAACTCGACATGGTTGTGCCGTTTAATTACAGAGTTCCTATGGCTACCTCGCGATTCCATCATCAGATCAGCTCCATGTCATCATAATATTGCATTGTCATGCGATTTACACCTGCATGCAAAATTGCAGCTCAATCGGTTGAAGATATCTCCTTCAAAATTGAGTTGCAAGATTTGATTACAGAACGACAGACAACGGGACAGGTGAAAGTAAATAAAAGCTTGTAATAATAAAAAGTACCTTTTTTAAAACTCGAATTAATTTACGTACGTAATTAAACGTCTGCTGGGCCAGTTCAATGACCTATAGGTAGTTAGTACAAAACTACCGACAACTTCCTCCGAGATCATTGACTCGTTTGCTTAAAGAAATTAATTTTGTAAATGCGTATATTACGAGATTTAGAAAAAATGCATATTTTTTCATTTGATCTACACAAATCGTGGTTTGTTCCCACTAGTTCTACTGAACAGTTCTACGGTAGAACTAATGGGATTTTTTTTCCCACTAGTTCTACGATAGTAGGTATAACAAAATTGTAGAACTATTGGGAACAAAAATTCCCACTTGTTCTACTGAACAGTTCCACGGTAGAAGTAATGGGAGTCTCTATAGGTACCCACTTGTTCCACCTGTTTCTTCGGTAGTACTAATGGGTTATTTTGTTCTCACTAGTACTAAGTTTCGATAAATGATAATGATAAATGATAATTATAAATGATAATGATAATGATAAATGATAATGATAAATGATAAATGATAAATGATAAATGATAAATGATAAATGATAAATGATAATGATAAATGATCTTTATTTGTAAGTAGGTTTTTTTTTGTAATAGGTATTAGGTTTAAAAGAGACGCTAGCAATAGTGATGCAGTGACCGCTTCTTGGACATCCACTATTTCTAGAACTAGTGGGAAAACCCAAATCGTTAGTGTTTCATGTACTGAATCGACCCTCTTCGGGATTAAAGCGACCGAAATCGTGAAGAAACCGGTATGTCTTAGAACCAAAAAATCAAAGACATGTGACATCCACCAACCCGCAATGAGCCTGTGTGGTGGATTACGGCCCATTCCCTCTCCTAGACAAAAGACCTGAGTCCCAACAGTGGGAACTTTATAAGGCTGATTTTATACTATGCTACATTGTTTTTAAAATACCAAAATCTTCTATAGTTGTTGTTTCTTGTTTTCATCTACACTAATATAATAAAGAGGTAAAGTTTGTTTTTTTGTTTGTAGGAGGTAATCTCTGGAACTACTGGTCCGATTGGAAAAATTTTAGCAACAATAGAAAGCTGCTTTAGTCCTGAGTGACATAGGCTATATTTTATGTACGCGGGCGAAGCCGCGGACAAAAGCTAGTAGAAAAATAAAGCCAGTTTCGTTCCCGAGTTGTCGATATAAACCCGAGCGCAGTTCATATAAAATACTCAGTGACTACAACCGGCCCTTAAGCAAAGTATGTAGCAATTAAAGATTAAACCAGGACCAGAGGTCTAGCTCTCGGGGGTCTGGTCCGAGGTCCCGTTAAATGAGGGTCAAATTAACTCTGTATTAGACTCGTCTCAATCAATTCCAAGTAGTGCTTTGGTGTGTGGTTCAAGATAAGAACGAAAAGCGGATCGGAACTTTCTGGAAGACTGTAATACTTTCTTATGCAATCCTGGTTGTCTAATGTTTTGTTTTTCTGTGTTGAATGTTCTGGAATAAATTGATATGTCGGATCGGGCGTAGTTTTGATCTTCGTCCCCTCTGGGAACATTTGTCGAGCGACATGTGCCCCGGTGGCATCGGGCGATGTCGGGCGACGTCGAATAACATCACCGCGACATTCTTGAAACTGTTCCTTGTCGCACGATGAAGCGTAGTGATAGATTGATGAGTGAGAGGTAGTACTGATGTGGACGGAGACAAGACATCGGGCAACGTCGGGCGATGTAGAATGACATCGACCAATGTCACCGGGGACACATGTTGCTCGACAAATGTTCCTAGTGGGGACGAGGCTTTATTGTCACCAAGACAAGGCATACTACCTACTGGCAACTAGAAGAACTAAACAAAGATAGCGCGCTTGACAGAGTCAGTGACGTTTCTGCTTTGCTACGAGCTTGTGCAGGAGAGAAGCCGCCCGGATCGGGACTCTCAGCCAGGACGTTGCAGAGTCAAGACGTTCTGAAACTGTCCGTTTTGTTGTTTGTTACCTACCCAATAACAGTGCACTGTATCGAAATATATTTAGAAGTTAACCGATTCAACTCTTAGCCGTTGTAATTCATTACACGATACCCACGTAGCCCCACCTGTTAGATCAGCCCCCCTAGCCAAGTTGATAATCTACAGATGTTATCTCTAGTAGAAAACGAATCTAATGTATGATACTGATATCATCTCAACAAAATTCGTAGTCAATCACATCGTTCAAAATTACAGAATGAAATGTAATTCTTTCTACAATGATCATCGCTACATCCTGTAGTTTTATGATATTTAATGTTAACTATGCTGAGGCGTATCGATAGTAGAAAGAGAGTCGACACGAAAGGTTCGTTATTTGGCTAGGGGGGTAGAGCTCGAAACCATCCAGTCCGAATCGTCTGTTAGATTCAAAACCCGAATCTTTGCGAGATCGGTAAAGTCATTAACATTGTCTGAATGCAAGAGAATTGACTTAATTGATGCACTCATTTCATTGATCCCTCATAAAACTATGAATGAAAGAATTTATGAGAGCGCATGCCTCGATTTAACAATTAGTTTCGGTATTTTAAATCAATTAGGACTAATAAACTTGCTACAATTTTACAAGAAATGAGAGTTAATAGACGCACTTTTTTAATATAATTAAGCCTCAATTAAAAAGTAATAAATTACTACAAATGAATTGCAAACAAGCGTTAAATATAGCTGTAATTGTAGTATTAATCCAATTAATTCTTGATCGCAAAATTGTATAATTTATTACTATAAATTTGATTAATAATAATAATTTTGAGATGGTAAAACAAACTTATTATTTTTTTTATGTCTCGAAAATTCTGAACATTTGTTTTAAAAGATATTTCACACTGCGTGACAAGGGGGATGACCTATTCTTTCAAAGATTCGATGAGCATACCATTCAACATGGTAATGTAACTATTATTCTAGGCATGTTTTCAGCGTGTCGGGATAACAACAATATGAATTCTTTTCGAATCGATGATAAACTCTTTAAACTGTTGGGGCCCAGTAGGTGGCTACGTTAACTGCAGCATCGGTGGCACCCATTAAATCCTCCATAGTGTAGGTGTATGTATGGGCACTTGGGGCACTCCAGCAAGTGGCTCATGTTTTGAACAGGGGCACCGCACTCACAATGAGTATCCGACGGGTCTATAAAACCCCATTTCGCTAAGTTGTATTTACAGCGGCCCACCTGGGTGCGCAACAGAAAAACAAAACAGTAGTTAAACTATAAAATACTCTCAGTTAAATAATTAACCTATTTGTGAATGTATATTTTTTCAAATAAATTTCTCGCGAACACGAAAACAAAATAAGTAGAGCAAGACTTCAAATATCTGCTCTAAAAAGTTTATTCGTTATAATTAGTCGTATAATTTATTATTTACTGTTGCCATTTCTTTGCCTACATTCTCAGTTATGAATACCCGACAGTTAGTTGGTTCTGTGCTCAATAATAATACGAATAATACCAACATTTTTATGGAATGGAATTCATTCTGGTTTTCTGCTACAACGACTCAGCTCTCTCACAGACTGACTAAATGACCAACCCCATTCCTTTTTAACCCTCATACCAGGGTCAGACCTTCCTTTCAGAATCCGGAACGGGGCCCCAGTAGGCTTCAGCCCTGCAGTTGGGCCTCTACATTTGCTGACAACTCCTTGAGGCGTGCAGGAACAGAGCCGTCGACGACTTGACTTGGTCTGGACCGTTACCAGACGACCAGGAACTATTTTAAGACTATGGCGCCTGCCTGAACAATGTTATTAATATCTATCGATAACAAGTTTTCAATGAAAATATTTTTTTTATTTAAATATTTTTATATAGCGGTGTTTTAATTATATACGTATAGACACGTACATGATTAAAACTCGTCAAGACGATTCACATGAGCCCAAACTCGACGTGGTTGTGCCGATTAATTACAGAGTTCCTACCTTGTGATTTCATCATCAGATCAGCTCCATGTCATCATAATATTGCATTGTCATCCGATTTACACCTGCATGCAAAGTTGCAGCTCCATCGGTTGAAGATATCTGCTTTAAAATTGAGTTACAAGATTTGAGCCGAACATACATAGTTACATTGCAAGCTAATAAAAAGGCAGAGGGTAACTTGCAAACCCAAAAAAAAAGGCCGCAAAAACGTCCGCTACCACGAAATAATATAAATTTATTAATACAAACCGCCTCACCCTTGTCCCTTGGACCAAACTTTATCGTTTACCCAGGAAGAAATTAAACCTAGGCAAGCACTTTAGACCATCTAGATCTGTACAGCATACCTGCTAGG